>CM022487.1:8231398-8252933 GCA_011952105.1 Coreoperca whiteheadi | reverse complement strand
CCACCTACCCTCCCCCCCCCCCCCTCCCTCTTACTCCCCCCCCCCCTTTTTTTTTTTTTTTCCTGTCCATGATCTGTCTGAAGTGATTTAAGTGTTGCCTTGTCCAACTTCCTGACTTTTAGCTGCAGATGAGCCCTGATTTAGCACGCACGCACCACAACCACAAAAATCAGCTTTTTCCCAATTGGGGACAAAAGCTGTGTCCCCAATTGGACAAGCCGTCTCCAATTAACTGGTCTTTAGTCTGAAATGTGCCCCCGAAGGTAGCCTAAGTCAGACCACACGCACACACCTACCTGTGTAGCTAAAAATGGGTTCTTTCCCTATTTGGATATCCATTCTAGAAAAGGCTTATTTTTACTGGTGTTCAAATTTTAAACTCAGCACTGCAGAAGTTCAAGAATCAGTTACAGACTCTTTGTCTAGCTGCTGATTTTAAGGAATGTGGGCTATTTTATATCATCTGTTTCATGGTCATGTGAGTTACATAACTGTTCCTATACATAATCAAGCAGTGTTTTTCTACTGGTCATAGCAATAAAATTGACTTTACTGTCACCCATTCGTTCCTGAAGCACATTAGCCATCTCAAGGTTAAAAAGAGCTCTCAGCAGAGATCACGTCAACAGGGAATTTTTTTGCCATTAATGGCATAACTCAGTTCAGGGAGTTGTGTTTCCAGGCTCTCTCTCTGTGTGTGTGTGTGTGTGTGTGTGTGTGTGTGTGTTTGCAAAGAGGGTGGGGAAGTGTCTTTCCCCCCCCCCCCATTTTGTCCTGTCACATCCCGTGCGCTTGACGATTTAGGGCCAGATTCACGACGTCACCTCTGTGTGACTGAGAATGAGACAACTGATGGCTGAACGAGCCCACGAGGAATCCACACTTAAACTCTCCAAATAACGGACAGTGGGCCAGCTGGCCCATTCAGATATTTCTCGTAAAACATTTGTAAAAGCACAAGAAGAATAAAAGGTACCGTAGAGACTGTGGACCTTTTTTAGGAGGCCTGCCAGCACTGCAACATACTATATGTGCGGGAGTGTTGAAGCATTGTAGCAGTCTGTGTGATTTAACCTCACCAAGCTTTCTTTGGGCGTGGATAACTTGCACGCTTGATTTAGGAGCTTGATTTTATTGTTAAATAAAAGACAGTGTTAAATAAAATACAGTGAAAGAACCAAAATATCTACCCACTCAATGGTTTGGTTATACATGTCACCAAGAAGGACATGGCAGTCCATCTTCTTTAAAAGTGATGGCTCTTGAGGTCAAACCTGCTTGTATGAGAACCCGGTCAGACTGAAGTGACTCTTTTAAAACATGGATTTCTTCAACATCACGTTACAGATCTTTTCTATTCCATGTTGTTTTATCAAACTGATATAGGGCTTTTGCCACGAGTGCGCTCTGGAATCGATTTTGTGGTTTCTCTAATATTAAATGACTTATTTGGTTACATACTGTTTTCCTCGCATATAGAGTGTTACACAGGTGCAGTCTTCAATGAAGATGTAGTATTGATATTTGTTGCCCTAGCCCATGTACAGTAATAATATATTTTGTCACCTGACACGGAGCCATTTTTGTTCCTTGTTACTGCATTTTCTTTTAACATCATAGAGGTGGATGTTTTTTTCCAGACCAAAATTAGTTTGGACTACAATGAACTAGGGCGAAATAACTGAATGAATCTAGGTTAATGAATGTTACTGTCATGTTTATAATGACATTTTGATTAAAGTGTGTCATTTAGACAAATAGATCAAATGTATGTAATATTCTTTGATCATAACGATAAGTTGCTTATGATCTTCCGACAGATATTCTGAGAAATACCAGACTGCAATCTTAATGCACTCATAAGCTCCTTTTTGAATGACTGTTCCTGTGTCAGCTTACTTCATGGTTAATCAGATAACTAAGGGGGCTTTCACACCTAACCTGCTTAGTCTGGTTAAAACGACCCCTGGTGCGTAATCCCGGTTAGTACGGTTCGTTTGGGCTGGTGTGAAAGCTGTCAATCGAACTCTGGTGCGGCCCACACAACCGCTACCGGGACCCTTGAGAGGGGGCGGTCTCGGTCCGGTCCCAAACGAACTCTGGAGCAGGTTGTTTGTGGTGGGAACGTGAGGCGACCTCGATCCGACTCAACTAATATAAACTACCATTAACATATCACGCTTACCGCACACGTTTATCGTGTTGATGCTTAGCATGTCTTTGTACATTGCTCAACATAAGCTCCCTTGTTCTTGTCGTCTGCAAATAAGGTGTGCGTCCTATAAAGTGTGAAGCAGTATAATATTTTCAAGACATTTCCTAGAAGTGAGTTCGGCATTCTGCTGATATATAGCTGGCTAGGTTTGCCTGGTATATTGCCCAGATAGGCTAATTACCATGGTTATGACCAAATGCCAACTGTGCCATTGCTCCATGTTAAATTAAATTGTACTGTTTTTGCTCACAAAATATGCACGTCCAGAACACAGGACCTTCTTCCTGTATATACTTTCTCGCTCCCACCCCAGACACACCTGACCAGTAAGTGGAGTGGACGTTCTCACGTGGTTTGTACTAAAGCATTTTGATTTGCTTGGATTTTTCTGTGTGAAAAGAAACGGAACCAAAGGGAACACACTCCCAAGTTTACGAACTCATTCGGACCAACGAACTATAAATATGAAAACGCTATAAAACACTTACTAGTCTTGTTGGGAATGGCGGCACATAGACACAAACTAACATGCCAACATACTCGTAAAAAAAACCGTAGTACATGGCACCACATGCTCCTCAGAAATGTCGACTGTCCTGTCTTTAATTAAACTCAGACATTTTATGACAACATCCCTATTTTGTTGTTTTTGTTTTCTCTTTCATTCCCCTCCATGACTCCACCATCTGCTCACCTTCCTTCCTTCCTCTAGTAAACACAAAGAATCCTAATTAAAAGCAGAGGAGGGTGGCGGTGAATGAGGGAGACAGAGGGAGCAGAAAAATGTCCAAAGTGAAATGCAAAAGGCCAAGTCAAATGCTGAATAGATTGATTAACTAGTGAAGATAAAAGAAAAGCAAAGAGCAGAGAGGACAAAAATTGGTGAAATTAGAAAACCAAAAGCTTAATAGTGTCTGGCAAGAGACTGAATAAGGGAGGGCTCGCTGCTGCTGAGGGTCTGAACAGCAGCTGGAACGGGTTTGTTTATAGTCAGCAGAGGGGGAGAGAGATAACATTTTTGGAGGATTAGAGGCAGGAAATAAAAGGCAGCACCAAATAAAGAAGAAAATGCAATGGGTTGGCCAGACCCTGGGTAGGGAGGGAGGGGAGACCGAGAGAGTGGGAGCAGAGTGAAAGAGAAGGGATTAATTAACGAGAGAAGGACAGGGCGGAGAAGGGGGAGGTTAGGACTTTCATGCTGCAGGGCTAAAAGACTAAATAGAAGTCACTGAAAAGGAGCGGGGGCTTTGACAGAAGTCAGGTGGCCTGGGCAGGTCTTGTTAAGATAATTAGTTTTTATTTTCAGCTGTAACTTAAGGTATTAGTCCCCCACTGACACTGACATCTGCTGCCTTTGTGATTTACACTCACCCGTCAACAGGTCGTCTCTGTTTGTGCTATTGTAAAATGATGCAGTGTTGTAGGTGTGTGATTGTTTATACAGTAGGTAAGTGGATTCAGTCTGCAAAGCTACTGCTGCCTTTTAAACATATGCTTTTTAGGTTTCAGTTTGCACATTTAAAGATCTCGATTGCAGTTTTGTGCAGGGCTACAACTGACTCTTCGTTATTGATTAATTACCGATTATTTTCTCCATTTATTGTTTAGTCTATTAAATGTCAGAAAACAGTAAACAAGTCCTGTTATACTTTTCTGAAGCCCGACCTGATGTCTTCAAATAGCTCGTTTTGACCGATCATCAGTTCAAATCCAAGGAATTATTTTGGGTTATTTTTGCTTGAAAAATTACTTTAAATAGTTAATAGTTAGTTAATTGTATTTTGATCAACTAATCGATCAGTTGGCTAATCGTTTCAGCTCTACTTGTGTGGTTTGTGCTTGAAGTTGGATCCTGGGATTGATAAGGAGATACTCTAATATAATGCACTGGTAGTTTTTGGATCATGAAGCAGCGCATTATTGGTGAAATACTAAGAAAGAAAATAATTTCATTAAATGAGAAATGTAAGAGAAAACAAGGAGGAATATCTTCAATCTTAAACATAAATATTCACATACATAATTTTAAGATAAATCTGTTATTTATGTGACTATAAACAGTCCTTCTCCCCAGAGTGTACCACAAGAATTTCACAAGTTCACTCAAAACCAGTTCTTTCAGTGACAGTCAAACTAAAAAAAAAACCCAAAGAATTTCTCCTCAATGGTGAATTTTAAGATTAGCAGGCAGGGATATGAGAAGAGATTGAGCAGTGAAGATGTGTGTGTGTGTGTGTGTGTGTGTGTGTGTGTGTGTGCTTGTGTGTGTTTGGGGGTTGCATCACAGGAAACAAGCTCTCCATCCTGCAGTTGAATGTGACCCCTTGGCCCTGGATCAAATGCTCCTCTGGGCCGAATACCATGAAGCCTCTGTCCTCTGCACCACGCACTGCTCTGCACTGCATGGACCGTCTGACTACAGGAGGGAAGGGGGGGCGGTTGTACATGGGAGAAAGTGGGTGAAGAAGGGAAGAGACGGCAACAGAGGAAAGAGATGATATATGTTCAGCATACAGCACAAGCTTGTTGTAAGCAATCACACATGATTGTTCTCTGAAACCTCACAGATGTCTTCTTGCACCCGAAATGTGAAACGAGAGACGCTCACTCACTCTGGCTCTCACGTCTCTGCCGCCTGCCCGACTGGCGAGTGATTGAATCGGGGAGAAGTCGCTCCTATTTTTAGCCCCATGCTTGATGGAAGGATGGAAAAGCAAACAGACAGTAGCTGCACGCGCAAAGACTGACAGAGAGAGAAAGCGAGAGAGGGAGTCTGTGAGAGAGGGAGTGAAAGAAAGGGAGGGAGGAAGGAGGAGTGACTTATTTGTCAAGTTCTGCAAGTTTGGATCACTGGCTCACTGCTGTCTGAGGAGTACACATGGCTGGACAGGGCAGAGCTGGGCGGCTTTCTCTGCTACAAACAGCTGCTCTTATTCACTCTACAGCCTTTTAATTCACATATTATAAGCTTAAGTTCTCTTTTGCACACTGAAGTGCTACATGAATGCCTCTTTGCCTTCTTGAGGGAGCTGAAGCTAAAGAAGGGGGCTTACAGGACGATTGCCCCGCCATGGAATGTTGTAGATTTGCGTACAGGATCGTGGGCAGCTTTTCTCCCCCCTCTCGGGTTCCGAGCTGCGGGTCTGGATCCGAGGAGTGCGTGCGCTTCTTAGAATTCCCTCAGCGACTGGGGAGGTCAAACTGGGAGGACTGTGGTTCTGGTAACGGTTTAAAAGACGAGCTGCCACCTCTAGCCATTTAAACGCGCAAGCACATTTTTTTGCACCTACACTCATCCAGACGAAGGAATTCAGGATGCGGCGCTTTGACAAGCTGAAAAAGTCATTCCCCTTCCTGGCACACTTTCACGTATATCGAGTAAGTCTGGTGTCTGTCTGGTGTCTGTTCTGCCTGGTCCACTGAGGGATTTTATCATTTGTAAATATGACATGAATTGTTGTAACTATAGTAAGGATCATGTGGTTTGAATATAGCGTTTGTTTAATGAATATGGTATGGTATGGTGTGTGTGTGTGTGTGTGTGTGTGTGTGTGTGTGTGTGTGTGTGTGTGTGTGTGTGTGTGTGTGTGTGTGTGTGTGTGTGTGTGTGTGTGTGTGTGTGTGTGTGTGTGTGTGTGTGTGTGTGGACTCTCCAGCTGGACTGAGGCTGTCCTCTGGGAGGGTTGTTGTTATTGCAGCAGGATGTTAGACCCGAACAGATCTGATACAGGACATGGCTTTGACCAGGGCGTGTGTGTGCGTGCATTTCTCCACCACCATGAAGAATGAGTTCAGGCCAGAGGCATTTCTCAGCAGGGACATCATGTTGTTTCTCTGCATCTGAATTCCTACATCTCTCTTCCCCCTCTGTGTCCTACTTGTTGCTTCAGTTTCTCTTTTTATTTTGATCACCATATTGTCTAGCAGTAAATGTAACCTTTTAATGGCTTATTTAAACGGAAACCCTATTGGGCTGTGCTCCTTATTTTGTAACGTTTCATGTTCCTTTTTAAGAAAATACACACTTTTATAAATGTCGTGAGGTGGAGAGATGACTTCTGACCCTGGTCGAAGTCACACCTAATGGTTTAAACATAGCATTCCTCCTGCTGACCTCACACCTCCACAATGAGCCTTTTCCTCTTCATCCCATTATAGAAGTCATCACCTGGGAGTGATGCGAAAGATGTTTTACATATGACAACATAACAAAGGAACAACAGCTTCTAACTGACTAGTTAACATTATCAGTTGGTGACAGTATATGTTCTTTGTGAGATTAGACCCAGCCCATCTTAACTACCTCTATTAGTGAATGTATGACAACCTATTTCTATGCAACGTCTATCTCCAAAAAAGTGTAAAATGTTATATATATGTATGCCTCTTTAATGAGTTTTGTAAATTAGTCAGCAAGTTAAGAGAAAAATGATTAAAGGGCTTAAGCAACTTGATTTTGACCCCTTATGCCTCATATGACACTGTCATGGGAAGAGGCCCAACAGGAAGCTGACTTACGTCTTTGGCACCGTCCAGTGAAATAACACTTGCATGTTGACTGCCCGGGAAGATCCGACTTAGGGCTGCATTGCGGAGGATAAAGGGTGTAACAGCTCATGGTGTGCGCCCCGTATAGGAGTATGTTGTGCTTTATACAAAAATGTTTCTTTCATGGATGCAAAAGAAAAAAAGTTGGTTTGTTCAAAGGTTATCAGGGAAAACGTTTGCTTTAAACTCTTAATAGCGTGAACTACAGATCAAATAAACATGCCACATGGTAGGGGGAGCATTTGGCACAGCTTAGCGCAGTACTGGACCAGCCAAACAGAGCACTGTATCGTCTTTCTCAGGGTAAGGGTCAGGCATGATGCAGCAAAATGCAAAATATGGAGACGGATTCAAATGACTGCAGCTGTAGTTAATCCTAAAGCCACCGGCACCGCAGGCATTCAGTGTAGCCTGCATCTCTATAAAGTGGACCTTACAGGTCATTAAATATTATATTGGGTTAGGTTAATAACAGGCTTGTTGTACCTGCTTCACTCTTCAAGCTAACCTGAAAGAATGTTCTCAAAGTGTACATTTTAACCGAAACAAGCTCAGAGTATTTTCAGTAATGCTGTTAAAAGTGGACGGAGCCTCCTGCTGACTCGGAGAGCTAAAGCTGCATGTTTGGACGTCGCTAAAGAGATATCCGCTGACCCGGTTTTATGTGCATCGCGATGAATTTGTATCAGGAATACGGACATCTGGCATAACCATTGGGGATCGAGCCCTCCCAGCAGACTGACCTCAGTCAGACCTTGTATCAGAACTTCATGGAAAATAATTACAAATAATACAGACATTACTTTCATGACCCAACATTAGGTGTGTATTTGTGTGAGACAGAAAGACGTCCTTAAACTCCTCAGGTCACAGTCATGAAGCAGTGGGAAGTGACCTCTAACAAAGCCCATTAAAATGTTTAAATGACAGAGAGGAAGCTATGAACCCTCTGACCATTTCCTCCAGACCTTGTAACCTTGGCACATCCTGCACAGGAAGTTCCTCATTCAGAGTCCAATTACTACTCTGTGGAGTGACCCCCTATGCCCCAGAGCATCCACCCTAAAGGTCTCCCTGTAAGTCTCTGCAGATTAGGAGTGTTTGTCATTTTTCTGTGATGATTAGGTTGATTTACGGGGGTTCACTTGCCCACTGAGACTGAAAATGATACTGTGGACCAGTCTGAGCAGGTCTGATGGAAGAATAGATGAGCTCTTTTAGTGGTACATCTTCAAAGTTCTGTACTGCCATTACTCTAAATATAACTCATCATTTTGACTATGAAGAAGAATCCCATCAGCATGTAAGATGATTTTGTGCTAGTTTCAGGTTGTTACATTAAGTAGACAGTGATGGATGATGTTTTAAGCTGGGGTGTTCTGTTTTGACACTGAGACAAGAGGCGGGGGTGAGAGGTGACGTGACCACGTGGGTGGTCGTCACGCATGAAACCAAGATGGCAGCAGCCCGCAAAATTCAACAAAAGGGACAGAGCGAAAAGGGGGAAACAGCTCTGTCCATCCTCAGGATAATGCGCAGCTTAGCTGGCTATGCTACCACGGTGTCTGGGCCGTTTGAGATGTGTGTAAAGGAGTTTGTGTTAGTGGAGAGGAAAGAGAAGTAAAGCACAAGAAATCTCAAATGCTGTGGGAAAGTGCAATACCTGTCCCCTTATCACACAGTAATCCGGCTGCTTTGGTCTTATAAGGCACCGTTATTAACTTCCACAGTGCCTAAAGCTAACACAGGTACAACCCGACAGTGCCGTACCGGTACAAAATAGAACTTCTAAGCACAAAGAAAAACACATAGCAAGATGGCATGGCGGCTTTTACTTTCCAGTATAAGCAAAGCACAATGCGCAATAATGAACATTAGATTAAATAACACTTATAAAATCTATCTCTGACTGGTCCGTGTGATTGGCGGCTCCGCTGGCGAAACTGTTCCTTCAAAGTAAGCAGACGAGAGGGAAGCAGCAGTGGTCGACGTCGGTGGATAGAGAGAGGCTCTGCGGCAGGCTGGCTGTCCGTGAAGAAAATAGACAGTCCGTGTCTCTTCCTTCTGCAGGCAAAGGTCGCTACGTGGAGCGTAACGGCCGGAATCCAAAAAGCGGATCTTTATCTCGTCCATCGGGTGGCGACTCTTCCTAGGGTAATTAAAATTCATGTGAAAAGCGTCATCTTAAGGTTACGTGAGTTACTGTGGAGCAAGACAGGGCAGCTCCTGCAGCGATCGAGTCCACACTGGAAAGACTTGAGGCACCTCCTGTCACCTCCTGATTGGCAAGGAGGAGAGCATGGCGCTGGGCTTCGTCATAGCCGTGCGCGTCTCGATCAATAAGAGTCCATTGTTTGAATTCAACTGAGATCTCGCATTGGCTTCAAGTGAGATTCAGTCTCAATCTCACATCTGGTTGTGAAATAACGGCTGAGGTAACTCGGCGCCTTCTGCTGTCTGGCCTTTGTCTTTCAGTCAGGCCTGGGGTCAAGGCTTTGCCCTTTGCAACTAGGCCTTAGTCTTTTGTTCTCGCTGTCTTATGGGGAGATGTAGTGTATATATGTTGTGGTCTGATTGCTTAGGAGCCTCCCGTTTTGTCTTCACTGACACTTACGGACACAGATGTGCATCAGTCATCTCATGTATCAGCCCAAAACACTACCTTCTTTTTACAGAGTATTTATTAATCTATTTTGTTGTCATTTGAATGTTTTTCAGAAAATTAAATTACTAAGTGCTATATTAACACAATGACACAGGATCTGTGTTATCAATGCCTACTTGATACTTTTAAATTTAAATGTTTTTGGCCCACTGACAAACAGCTCATGCTATATCTGGCCCCTTGCCCTCCATGTCCTTGTTTATGTGATGTCAATTTGGGCAAACCAGACTGCAGTTTGTGCGTGTGTGCGCGCTCAAATGTGTGTGTGTCTGGAGTGTGTACCCAAATTTCTGACTACCAGCTAGGTATATGGACTCTGTTGTAGAAGTCTAAACATCTAAGCAGGTATTTCAGTGTGCTGTAAACAATTGCTGGCGAGCACAAAATGGATCTGAGCTCAGTTTCCTCAGTTTTTTGGGGGGTTTTTTTATACAGAAAAGAATGGTTTGATTGTTGCTCAGCGACTTTCTATCTGGGTGTATTTTGCAGGTCTGAGACCAAGCATTGAGAAAATTGTTTGAAAGCATATTGAATGTTCTAAACTCAGTTTCCTGTAATTTTTTGTGTGTTTTGCAGAAACTGGGCAGTAGCATGCAGTGTGAGGAAGGCACAGAATGGCTGCTAGAGCTGCTGATGGAGGTGCAGCTTCAGCAGTACTTCCTGCGGATCCGAGATGACCTTAACGTCACGCGGCTGTCACACTTTGACTACGTCAAGAATGAAGACCTGGAGAAGATCGGCATGGGTCGACCTGGTGAGAAACTGTGTGTGTGCAGGTTTTGTTGTACTAAAGAAAAATATTAGTTTGTTTGTTTGCACAGTATGTGTTTTGAACATGTGTCTAGTCTGCCACTAACGACTATTTTCCTATCGACTGTTTTACAGATTAATCGATTTAACTAAAACGAATAATTTTCCTCAAAAAAACTAATTGACCATTTCATTTGAGTTAATTTTATTTTGACAAACTGTATGTCATTGTGTAATGCAACACAAAACAAAATGTAAACAAAGGTTTCCCTGTTAAAGTGCCAAACTGTAGGTTTAAAGTGGCAATTCCAACATGATAAAAGTAAACACACACAATGGCACCGTCACAATCGATGTCAAATAAACCCAGATTCTAACCTAAACATTTTCTCAAACACATAACCAGGCGGTGTATCCTCAGCTCCTCTCTTCCCAATGTAATGGTACTCTCTGCCTCGCTTATGTCATTTTCGCTCATTAACTATACCCTGCTAAGAGATTAAACGCTAAGGTTAATGAACAGCATCCTTCCAATTTTCTCTTTGCTTTTGTATGACTATATAAAGGGATATTCTACATCTATATATAGCCTGCAGTATTACTTTTGTCTGCAGTAATGGCAGTGTGTCATTTGGCTCACCCTTAGCATAGCTGGAGCAAATCCTCCATCACTAACACCCCTAGTATCATTTTAAAGGCAGAAGTGGTAATTAGGCACAATAGGGAGGTCTTTTTTCTGCAGTGTGTGTGTGAGACGAGGATGGCAGCAGTAATATTCTAAATCCAGTTATCGAAGCCCTCAGGGCCTTGGCTATCGAGCCGCTTAAGACTTATTACACCCACTTCTCCAGCTCATATATTCATTTCACATCTTTCTCCACCACTCAGCTCACTGTTCTCCAGGCTGTCGATCTTTTATTCTTTCTCGTATTTGCTGTTCTTTTCTTTTCATGCTTTGTCTCCCATCTCTTCTCACATTTAGTACGTGTGTGTCCTCCATCTTTTCTCCCCCTTCTCCAATCCACTCTTTGATATGAAAAGGGATAAAGAAAAAATACAAAGCTGGATGTTTTGTTTTTAGGTTATTTTGTCCTGCTCTGAGTTTTTGTTCCATTTACGGACGATTACTTGGAATTCAACGTAGGATACCTTCTGTAATTCATATCTTAACCGATCTTAAGAGAGGAAGCAGCTGCTGACTTCATCCTTTTGTGATTACTGCTGACATCACATTTCTTTCTTTTTCTTTTACCCTTTTGATAAAGGACAGCGACGACTGTGGGAGGCTGTGAAAAGGAGGAAAGCCATGTGCAAGCGCAAGTCCTGGATGAGCAAGGTGACAGGCATAGACAGGCACAACACACACACACCCTCATTTATTATGGTACATGGTATGCTCGACATTATGTCGCCACGGAGGCATCTGTCTGTCACAATGTGGACACATTCATGTGAACACAATAACTTGTGAACAATAGGCTACATGGTAGAAACTTTAAACTTTGACCACAGTTTCCACCTGTACAGATGATATGATCACACTTTCCTGAATTAATTTTTCCGCCATCAATCTTTTGTATGAAGTCAAGTATATTAACATTGACATCACCTTCTAAAATGCAGCCTTTACCAAAGTGATGTCTGTGAGTTTGATGCTTGCCTGCTTTTAAGGTGTCTCAATACTACGGTGGCATTGAATCAGGACATGCGGTCAAGTTTCAAGTCTTTAGAGGGCAAGTCCAGGCTTGAGACGTGACTTTCAAGTCGAGGTTTTTCTAGTCCATCAGTGCTTAGTATGAAAAGTACATACTGCAAAATGGCAAAATCACACCAAATACTTAGTTTTCTAATGGACAAGGGAATATTATGTTCAGTTGCAAGTGATAAATCAAAGCATCTGTGTCAAATAGACCAATGAGAACATTCAAAACTAATCTGCAACTGTGAACCCCATGATGAGTTTGTTTGGAACGTTTTAGTGTTTCTGGGTTGGATCTTAACACGTCTCTGCTGAGTCGCATTAAACCCAGGATCAGTGCTGATCCTGATTGCGACTGATGTTAATATTTCTGCAAAAGTTATAATAATTACGCAGCGCAGTACAGACCTAAAACTTCTTTTCACGCTGAAATAAGTGTAACAGGAAGTCGAGCTTAACTTGCAGCTCTTGTCAGTATAACTCTGCATTTGTTGACTGAACTTTTATTTTAAGTTTGTTTGTCGCTCAGTTCCCTTAATATGTTTAACATTATGAACGCATTTAACTAACTGTTCAGTACAATATTACAGTACAATAAGGCAGGGATCACTCATATTTCTATGTTTAAACAACTTTGTCTTTTGTTTTACAGTATAATCTAGCGTACTATTCGTGGTGATGGGGTGCTGAATGCGTACAACTGAACCAATGACACAAACATGTTTTTAATTTTAAATGTCAGAAGGATACAGATTTATAGAAAGTAACATCAGACTCTGACTTAAGTCATTTGTTATCAACATTCTAAACATTTTAGATCGATTGATGGGCGCCCTGGCTTATCTCACGATAGGAAAAAAAACTTTAAGAAAATCCAAAGCCTTGAAAGGCTAATCGTAATTAGCTGGATGTGCGCACGCGCACGTACACACACACACACACACACACACAGAGGATTCAAGCCATTACAGTTGGTGACACACAGATTCAGAGGATGCTGCATTCACAGAAATGTTGTCTCATGAAGCAGAAGGTTTCTCCCTTAAAGAGACAGAACCACATATGACTGCACTTACTCACTTTCTTTAAATAATGGAGGAATGAAGGAATTAGGGCTGCAGCTATTGATTATTTTAGTAATTGAGTATTCTAAAGATTATTCCATCAGGTAAGAAATACTTTTGCATTTTTACTATTGCTCTTTAATGAAGCAAAAGAGAAAATAAGAAAATAAATATTGTTATTGGTTAAACTGCATAGAATAATATCTGTCAAAACTCAACCCATTTGGTGCATTTAAATGCCACATTACATTCTGGGTTTTAAAGAAAACATGTTCTGGAATGCTAAAACAAGCACCGAGTAGACAGGAACCGTGACTATCATAGTAATAACACGAATGAAGCTCACACTTTCACAAATTGACTGCAGCATTTTATTTTCTGTGGGGTTTTTTCTTGAACAAAACCTAGCTAAGTTAGGGACATCATAACTAGCCATTACATATAGTTACAATTAACAGCCTCCATTATTTACTAGCCTTCACATACCTTGTGTCGAGTCTGACCACAGTCTCTCAGATGCTGAAGCATCGACGTTGTGCTATTGTGGTCGGCCAGTACAGTTTTACAAAAGACACACTGTACAGAGTTTTCGTGGACACTTTCTGTTGCTTTCTCTGACCTTTTGTCTTTTCTCGCTATTTTCTTTCTCTTCCTCCTCTTTGTAATCTGCTCTGTCAAATCACACTAAAGATGCTCTGAATAGTCTCTGATCCCAGCACAAGCGCATTGTGTGACAGTAATATCGATATCATTGATAGTAATATTTGTATTATGCGATACAAAGAATTTGCATAAATGATTTTTAGTAATCGTGTTAGTAAAGTTATATGAGGAATTGTTTCAGCCCTAGAAGGAATACTGAGCAGACGTAGCCAGTACTGTGTGTGTGTGTTGGCTGTTCTCACTGGAAGTCGTGGTGCCCGGAGGACGGTGCTTGCCGTCTATAATTACACCTGTTTGTTTCCCCCTCTGGCACCATCCTCAGCTAGAGTAATCTGCCTCCTCAGCCCCCTGTGTGTGTGTGTGTGTGTGTGTTATGTGTTGCCATAGTCAGAATCTTTTGAATGTCGAGCCTCCTATTTGAAACCCACTTACCACACAGTGACCGCAGAGATGTGTTTTTAAAAAGGTCTGTAGCATTATGTCATGTCTGTCTGGTGCAGTGCGAATGTGAAACCACACGCTGCTTGCTACTGTTTATATCTGGCCAGTCAAATATGTTTGGCACTGGGGATTCATTGACACTTTTTCACTGACGATACCGTTTCCGAGGTATCGACCTTTGTTTCGGCCAATAATGAGTTCGCATTGATTTCATTCACTTTTTCGAAACGAAACACTGTTAACTAAAGACATGTATATATGATATGTTACTTGGTGTCGGATATAACCTTTTGTATTTGATATGTAGCACCACTTTCTGCGCCTTCTTAAGGATTTCATTAAGGGAATGGAAAGCTCTTAAAGACTCAAACAAATACACACGCACAACCCGGTACTTTTATACTTAATGACATAATGCATTCCCCAGCCCCTTACCCTAACCTTACCATCACAACTAAGTGCCTAACCCTTACCTTAACCCTAATTCTGACCCTGACCCTTAAACCAAGTCTTAACCCTCAAACAGCCCCTTGAAGGTCTCTTGAAAAGTGAGGACCGGCCAAAATGTCCTCACTTTTCAAAAATGTCCTCACTCCCAAGGTCTAAAACGCAAATTGGTCCTCACAGGACTGTGCAAGGGCACACACACACACACACACACACACACACACACACACAAATATTTGCGTCACTTAATCTAATAGTGCTTCCTAAAGAGCCTTATGTCCTGAGGCCTAGATATGAGCCTAGGGATCACTGTGTAGTTTTTCGGTGATTCCACTCGTCTTGACTGCTGGATGCTGGTCATAACTTGACTCTGCTTTCCAAACACACACTCCTCACACTAGACAACCCAGACGTACAACACGTGGCTGGGCATGCATTTACGACAGGAAAGGAGGATGAAGTTTGGATGGCGAGGCTCACTGTTAAAGATTAATTATGCCTTGAAGCTTCAGCACCTACAGTAGATTTATTGGCTCTGTACGTATGTAAAAACTTAACTTTGCATAGGGGCCACATGGGCTACATTGAGACTGCAACAATTGTCAATGGTCTGCTTTAGAATTTCTCTTACATGTGTCTGATTCCAGTAGCGCTGGTTGTCAGTGTAGATATCGTGGAGAAGGTTGAAGAAAAGCAAAGTTATCTTCAAGCAAAGCCCTTTCCAGAGTAAACCTCCTCTTTGCTGCCATTTTTGCAAACATTAGAAAGTGAGCAAGAGGAGGTAAAACTATTACCGCTGCCTGATAATGCACGATACTCCCGTCTAGTGTTGCCACAGGTCTACGACAGTAGGCAATAGGAGTAAGTCAATCATGTGTGTAGGAGGGGAGAGTAGGGGGAGTGCAGACGAAGGAGAAAGAGCGATAAAGTGAAAAATGGTTTTCTGCGAGGCTGACAGAGATGGAAAACAGTGGGAGATAGATAGATAGATAGATAGATAGATAGATTACAATTGAAATGAGTGTCTGTTGTCTCTTCCTCCATCTCCACCCATAGTCTCCAGCCACATGTCTCCTGAGTGCAAAGCGATGAGGCAGCGAGCTCAATGACTAACAAAGGTGTAAGATAAAACTCAAACGTGGCCCTTCTCGTGAGACTTTTCAGCCCCCGGCCGGTTTTAGACACTTTTATATGTTTATCCCATATTGGAGTTGACGGTATTGTTGATAAGCAGTGCAATTCCTCTCCATTTCATTGTCGCAACGAAAAACATGGTCTTGTCAGTTGTATTAAAAAGTAGTATAAAAAAAATAATAGATGAATAAACAAACAGTTTGATGCCTATGGTCAAATGTCCACTGTTATTTTCTCGGCTCTAGCCCAGCACTCATGCTTGTTTCTCCCCTTTTCGCAACAATTTTATTGTTGTAACACTTTGTCACCACATTATTTCTCCTTTGCTTGCCTCATTGCACAGCCAGCTTCATTCGTTCTTGCTCTTCTTCTCGTCCTCTCTAGGTGTTTAGCGGTAAGCGCCCGGACGGAGGAGACTTCCCCCAGCAGGGCCAGCCGGCCTCCTCCTTTCGTAAGCTGTCTCCCACACCTCCGCTGGGGCTGGGGCTGGGGGAGGGAGTCCTGGCCACACAACCCGATGGTTGTTCTCCTCTTGACGGGCAGCAACAGGCTCTGACCTGCCTCATCCCAGAGAAGGATCTGACGCTGTGTGAGAAGCTGGGGGACGGCTCCTTTGGCGTAGTGAAGAGAGGAGAGTGGCTGACGCCTGGCGGGAAGGTGGTGAGGAGACCTGCACTTTACATTTATTTAGTTCTCTTAATAAGCATCAAAACGCCTGTATGTTGAGGATACTTGTTAAAGAAAGAACTGGAGCACGTGCACAGCTCTTTTGCATAAAACGTGTGCTTGTTTGCATTTTGTGCATGAATCTGTGAGCTGAAAAAGGCTGAATAGTATGACTCAATTTTAATGTAATTGGAAATGTTTGCCCTCGTTTCCAGCTGAACGTCGCTGTGAAGTGTCTGAAGACAGACGTGCTCAGCCAGCCCGACGCTCTAGAGGACTTCATCTGTGAGGTCAACGCCATGCACTCCCTGGACCACCAGAACCTCATTCGCCTCTACGGTGTGGTGCTCACACACCCAATGAAGATGGTAGTGGACACACAGAAACGCACACACACAGGGAGAACAGATAAACACACACATATATGCACTGGTGTACTCCAGTCACTGGTGTACTCTAGCTTTTCCCCTGACTTGCCTGTGCTCTCACGTACACCCACTCATACTTAACACAAACGTCCCTCTCGGGCGCTCTCTCGGGCGCTCTCTCGGGTCGCTTCACGACCTGTTTAAATCAGGGCAGGCATCTTAAGGCCTTTGTCACGACTGGAGAAAGTGATGGAGGAAATAAGGGAGACAGGAAGGGATGGAGGACTAAAATAATCCCATTATTACCCTGTAGTTATTTCCTCTGGTCTATTTTTGATTCATATTGCAGTTTTTGGACCATGGCGTTGACTTTCCAATTGCCAAAGTCTCTTCATTAGTTTCTTCTACGCGTTTCTTCCTCCTATTCTCACTTCTTCCCCTCCGCTTTTTACTCGCACGTTCCCCTTTTTCACCCACTCCTCTCTCCCCTTCTCGCTCCACGTTCTGAAGGTGACTGAGCTGGCTCCCCTGGGTTCTCTGCTGGAGCGTCTGCGACGTGTCCGTCCACAGGGCCCAGTGTTGATCCACACCCTGTGTCAGTATGCGGTGCAGGTGGCCTGCGGCATGGCCTATCTGGAGCAAAGGAGGTTCATCCACAGGGACCTGGCAGCCAGGTAAGGGGTCAGAGAACCTTTTAAGGTGGACCTAAAAGGTCCAAACCTATTTTTCTTTCAGGATCGTTTTCTAACTGGTATGTTGAATTGGTCCTATTGCTTCTCTTCCTCCTCCGCCCATAAATGTACAGGCAATTACAGGGAGATTTGGCCCTTAAGCACAATGAGTCACTGGTCGGCTGGCTGTACTGGGTGGTCTGTGTTCTTGGTCTTGCCCAAATTCGTCACTTTCACTTTACTGTTGACACTATGTAGATGCTTGAGAAAATTCTTTATGGCTGGCAAAAATGAGTCATGCTCCCTGTTAAAGCGGTGATAAAATGGTAATGAATACGCATGGCTGTTATTGTATGCCAAACACTAAGAAGATGATTTTCTAAGCTTCCAAACAGTGAACATTATTCTTAATACATCCCAGGTTTATTTGATGCCTTCAAATAAGACCTGCAGTAGGTCCCAAGTTGTAGGGATGTGTTTAGTATAGGATCACATTGTGAACATTGCTATTACAACTCCCCGTTTTTTGGTAGATCTAGTTTGATGCACCTCTTAAATCGGTTTTTGTTTATCTCCTTCTAGGGTTGTAACCATTCACCAAAGAGTTCAGTTTGGTGATTCTTTCTCCTCTCAACAAATGGTCAAATAGATTTCCACAACAATAAAACCCATATTTATATATTTCTTTTTAATGGATTCCTTCTTCCTCATTTTTGTTGTCGCTACAGTATGTGCAGAGTGTGCCACCTAAGCAAAACTTTGATTTGAACTCTGACTTAAAGCTACATTTTAAAATTATTGGCCTTTAAGATTACATGACAGAAACAGCTGCACCCCAATGTCCCACAATACTCCTTTGCACAGCAATGTTAAAAAGGGTGCGGAGACTATTTCAGAGGTCACACAGTGAGTGGCGTATAACAAGCATGTATGTTTAGATTAAAAATGTCCAGAAAACTGTGAAATATGCGACGCTCTGTCTTTAGGAACATCCTGCTGGCCTCAGCTCACAGAGTGAAGATTGGTGACTTTGGCCTGATGAGAGCACTGCCTAACAACCACGAGCATTATGTCATGCAGGAACATCGAAAGGTCCCCTTTGCATGGTGGGTGGACTGAGAGAGCAACACAATAACCAAAACTTAGACTTGGACGCAATCCAGGGATGGATAGGAGGGGTTTTTGTGGTTTTTGTTTTATTGCAGAAGTTTTCCACAGAGAAAACTGATCGGTCACAGCTGCATTCCAGTCATTCTGATAATTCTTATAAAACAATGCTTGCTGGGTTGTTTTGTTTGTTTGCTCAATTGAGTTTAAGTTCCCAAACGCAGGGCACATTTAAAAAAAAAAAAAAAAAATGCTTTTAATGTTTGAGTAGCCACATTGAAGTGAGCATTATCTTTGGACAGACTTGCAGATAATTGTTAAAGTTTGTTGTCCGTCCTGTTGCAGGTGCGCCCCAGAGAGTCTGAAGACCAGAACGTTCTCCCACGCTACAGACACATGGATGTTTGGAGTCACTCTCTGGGAGATGTTCACACATGGCCAAGAGCCTTGGCTGGGCCTTAATGGGAGCCAGGTAAGCACGCACAGAAAAAGTATATACAGCGTGTATACAAAAACACAGGCAGACCCGCAAAACTAGTCTCATTCATTCATTCATTCATTCATATCTACACTGATGTCTTTTTCAGTTGTCATCTTTTCTCTTTTGTCTTTCAATAATTTTTTCCTTTGTGAAAAACAAAACCAACAAAAACCCTAGATCCTGCACAAGATTGATAAAGAAGGCGAACGCCTCCCTAAGCCCGAAGACTGTCCGCAGGATATCTACAATGTCACGCTGCAGTGCTGGGCTCAGAAATCAGACGACAGACCTACCTTTGTCGCCCTGCGTGAGTTTCTGCTCGAGGTAGGAGAGCTGTCATTTGGGTAGCCAAAGGTGTCTGTCTAGGCTGTTATATACGAGGGTTTCTTGAACTTTATTTTTTTAATGGTTAAGGATACCGTGTATTCCTTAGCTCTCCATTTCCACTGAGCAAGAGACACTTGACGGTGATCTTTACGCCTCTCGTGCACATAGACCAGTGTTCCCTCAGCAATCGCGTTATAGCATATAAGTGGAGACTGAAAGACGCCCTCAGCTGGAAGGACTATTACAGCCAGCTTAAAGTATGGCCCACTCTTTAGAGACTTTCTTGTCTCGTGTATTTTGTGTTTTTCAGACCATGCCCACAGACATGTGTGCTCTGCAGGACTTTGACAAGCCTGACAAACTCCTGATCCAGGTCAACGATGTCGTCACCATCATAGAGGGGAGGTGGGTGTTAATTAGCGTTTTAGACTTTGAACAAGAGGCCTATTTCCACATCTGTAACATTTACCTAAAAAACCTACCTGCCAGCCTCATTAAACAGTATCAGTAAAGGGAAAACAAATTGAGACGCGTCTCTTTTCACAAAATAACACCCTACCAATCTTTCCCATTTTAGATTTTAACTTCTATTAAACGGAATGCACAACATTGTAAATGTCCAGTAGAATAATTTAGTATGGTGAGGCACTGCAGATGACCCTACAAGACAACAACTGGGGTTCGTGCTGTTTTATCCTCAGTATTTTCTTGTCCCTCAGGGCAGAAAACTACTGGTGGCGAGGTCAAAACAAGCGGACCCTTAAGGTTGGACAGTTCCCCAGAAACGTGGTGACATCAGCAGCGGGTTTGTCGGCTCATGACATCAGCCGGCCGCTCAAGAACAGCTTCATCCACACAGGACACGGAGACAGCAACCCTCATCACTGCTGGGGCTTTCCCGACAGGATTGACGAGTAAGGAGCAGCTTCTGTTTTTTATTATTATTATTATTATTAGTGAAACTGTATTTTTATTTATTTGTATATACAGTTTGTCTCATAATTATGCCCCATGTCAGAAGTTGGTGGTAAGTCTGTGAGATTAGTTTGTGCTGAATTGTAGCAATACGCTCTCACCAATAGATGGCAGTAGCACAATGTTATAAATGTCTAACTTATTGCAACATTATGACACCCAGGTCAGTTAGATTGTGTATATTCAGACATTTACTGTAATTAAGTCTGTCCCTCCCTCCCCTCCCTCCAGTTTATACCTCGGTAATCCCATGGATCCTCCTGATGTCCTTGGTTTACGTCTCAGTGGTGCTCGGCCCACGCAGCTACCTGGGCGAGCTAACAGTGAGTAAAATGGCTCTAAATAAAGACTTAATGCCGTAATGGTGAAGTTTAGCTCGCGAGCTAAAAGTCACAGCTGGAACAGGGTTGGCACTGAAACTGCACTCTGCAGGCCTCACTTTAAAAGGCCCATTTTGTATTGTCATTTACAGGTACATTTTCACATGCTGCTAGATAAAAACAAGTGTTTTTGTGGGGTTTTTTTGTCAACTGACTGATTGATTGTACAGATCAGAACTTTTTATAGTTATTATCAGATTCCTTGTTTAAAAGGTGTGGCTAGCTTTCATGGGTTTCAATTGAAACCCACAATGTTATGGCAGTGCAGAGCTTGCTTTTCATTCTTCTTAACACTTGGCTGGCAAAGCTTTCATATGCAATCTGACATTTGCTTCCTGCTTTTTTTTCCCCCTAATCTTTCTCTCTTTGCTGCCGTTTTATTTTCTCGGTTTCTCCTTTGCGGCGGTGGTATTTGCCTTTATTCTTCCAGAGGAGCCTCCACCCCGCCCTCCTCAACCAGCAGTGTTAATCAAGAGTAAGTCTGGTTTCCCTCAGCAGCTCCTCAACCCATGCTCCTGCCCTCTCTGTTCCCTCCTAGCTCCACTCCTCAAAGGTACATCCCATATTTTTGTCTCTCCACCCTTGGTTCCCTCTAACAGGTGTGCAGTGTGTCCTTGCTGCGCACATTTTTGGAGTGCGCGTCTTGCATTTTGTGGCGTAAAGTCAGAAATGTATTGTGCGTTTGTGTTTCCAGAGCCTTGTTATGATCCGGTAAACGACGATGAGGATCTGACTTCAGCGGGACTAAAGAGATTGTCACTTTGGAAAACAGGTTCTGTCAAAGGCTTAAAACTTAAACCAGCTGCATGGGTGTCTGCTTCCAAACAAGGGAGTGGCCGGATGTCAGGCTCAGGCCACATCCTCCACAGTGACGTGTCCCTCATTGACTTTGGGGAGGAGTTCCCCCCGCCTGCACCCTGCCCCTCCCCCTCCC
>CM022487.1:8211559-8231139 GCA_011952105.1 Coreoperca whiteheadi | reverse complement strand
CTCCCCTGTGGTTGAGATTCAGATTCCTTCACTGGCAAAGCTAGCTTTGCAAGCAGAGAACATCCTGGACCGGACTCCGCCTCAGAGTCCGTCTAGATCGCTGCCCCGCCCCCTTCACCCTACGCCAGTAGTGGACTGGGATGCTAGGCCATTACCCCCGCCCCCGGCCTATGACGATGTAGCCCGAGATGAAGACGATATGGAGGTACGGTAGGAGGTGATACGGCACATTTCACGTTATGCCAAAAGGTCACAGGAATGGGACGTTTACCTCCTGTTCTGATGTCACCTAGATCCATAGCAGAATAAATTGAAGTTGCAAATCTTCTTTCCCCACAAAGGTGAGCTCCATCAACAGCTTGGAGCAGCAGCAGCAGCACGAAGAGGAGACGGTCGATGTCTGTAACCCAGCCGAGGAGCTCTCCGCCGGACAGAAGGTGGAGGGCGAGGCTCTTGTCTCCAGGAGCCCGGACGACAACCTCTTTCTCCCCAGCAAGCAGAGCCAGGGCCTGTCCACCTCCTTCTTCCAGTCAGCAGAGCTCTTCCAAGAACTCCAGCAAGAGTGCATGAGAAGGCTCAATGTGCCGACTGGAAGTGCTGCGCAGTCAGTCTCGCCGTACCAGAGCTCAGCCTCCTGTCCCCAGACTCCACAGACCCAGGAGGGACACCAGCAGAGTGTCTTCCTCTCCAATGAGGACAAACCCCAGATCCCACCACGTGTCCCCATACCCCCTCGCCCCCTAAAAAGGGGCGACTACACATCTGCTCGCTGGTCGAGGGATCTCTCCCTGTCACCGACGCCGGCTGAAACCAGAGAGGATGGCTCAGGCCCAGACCGAGACCGAGACCGGCCACCTCAGATCCCTCCCAGGGAACCTTTGTCCCAGCCGAGCTCCAGGACTCCCAGCCCCATGGGCCTGGTAGCGGGCTCCCCCCAGCAGAGAGTCTACTCTGTCAGCCCCACCGCCATGCAGGCTCCCCTTACCTCCTGCCCCTCCACACACACCTACAGCTCCTACCTCTCCACCTCTCCAGGTAAACTCATGCCTACCACGCACAGTTTTGCCTCAGATCCTAAATATGCTGCACCAAAAGTGATCCAGGCGCAGGGAAAGGACGCCGCCAGCAAGGGCCCCTGTATCCTCCCCATCGTCCGCGATGGGCGTAAAGTTAGTAACACTCACTACTACCTTCTACCAGAGAGGCCCCCATACCTGGACCGCTACGATCGCTTCTTCAAGGAGGCGGAGGGCCTGCCTGCCAGCGGTGTGGAGGAAAGGCATCTACGGCAAGCTAACACCGCCACTGTCAGACCCATGGTGGTCAGCAACCAGACACTCCAGGGACATGTCCAACCAGGCGAGCTGAAGGCTAATTTCTCCTCCAACAACAACAGCAGTCTGGGTGGGCCACGGTCAGGGACGAAGACGTCGGTTAGTCTCCCTCGTGTCTGTTCAGACGGACTGACAGCAATGGTCAATGCGTCCTGTACCAGGACAGATGGAGGAGGAGGAGGAGGGAACTCAGCTGACAGGGTGAAAACGGTAAGGTCAGAGCTATCTGGATTGCCTTTTGCAACGATTTATATCATGTGCTGAAAGCTTATTCACAGTCTCTCTCATGATGGATGTCCAACCCATGCAGTGGGATAGTTTAGTTTAAGGACTATGATTACCAAAAAAGAAATCAAAGAAGCATTATCTAAATAGCCAGCTGTTCTTATACTAGTGAAAGGAAACTGAGATCATCTGCTCTCATACTAATGGAACCGAGTCATTATCACACAGCTAAGAAATGCCATGTGATAGAGTGCGGTGCATATTTGATACATACATGGCTTGCTTCCCTCCACTCCTCTCAGGTGAAGCTTGCGTTTTCTAACAGTTAATGTAGCTTTTGAATGACACATTATGGTGTCCAGAAGATTACATTTGCACGTACACTGAACACAAGGGGGCAACAGAAGGTTACTTTTGTTGGTGGTCCATTCAGGCCACAGTATTGAGTGAAAAGTGTGCGCGCGCGCGCGCACACCCCTCTCTGTTGACCGAGAGAAAGAAAGAGCTATTTGCAATTTCTGGCACATGCAGTAGCAGTGTTTAACTGAACAGGATATCTGAATTGCTATGCAATGCAATTTTATAATTTCTCGTTACATAAATAAGTAAATTCAGTTCACAGCAGAATGCTGGCATATAAAGAGACGAGGAACCAGAGTTTGATTGGTTTCTTTTTGCCGGCCAATTGATTCCGACACCGAGTGAACTGGAGTCAGAATCCCTCCCAAAGGCTCTACATCGATCAAGCACTTGGCATTTTGTAATGGATTCCGAGATCTGTGGCCTCATATATAAACTCTACTGCGGAGGAGTTCAATGCAAGAAGTAGCCGTAAACGTTCCCGTTTACTAGCTGTAAATAGCACTAATAAATAAAATCAATGACTGTGCTGTTAGGAATGGAATGTCAGGATACGGATAAACATAATTAGAACTGAGACAAAAAGGGTTGTCGAAAAAAGATTGTTACTTGATTGTAAGATTTGGAAGTGTCTGTACATGAGGGACTAATGCAAAATTGATGGGAAATTATTTGTATCAAAGAACGAACCCAGTCGTGTGTGCAGGTGTTCCTGAGGCGAATGTTGAAGGTAGTACTGAGGCCCATCAAGCGAAGAATCAAAGCCAGGGGAATATAGGAGTCGTTGGATGCCGCAGAGACTTGTATTCACTTGGCACTGTTGTGCGATTCAGGTGCAGGAGGCAGTTCATGGCGTGACAATAGACGAGTGCCAAGCCGCCCTCCAGAACCACAACTGGAATGTCCAGAAAGCTGTGCATCATCTAAAGGTGAGAGCATTATTTAGTATGCCATGAAAAACCTTATTGCACTGCAGCATATGTTTCCTGTATCTGTTGTTCACACTGTAATTCTAGAGTAAAAGGTGATCGTACAAGTGAAAAATATAACTGAACACATCACTAAAAACAGTTAAATAATTTACATAACAACATAGCAGAGGTAGAGGTAGAAAGGAAGAAGAGTTAGTGATTGTCAGTCAGGTGTTGACGGAAGAGATGCGTTTTCAAGTGCTTTTTAAAGGTGGCTACAGAATCTGCTGATCTTGTAGAGGCCGGCAAATCGTTCCGCCGATGTGGAACGGATCCAGAGAAGGTGCGCGAGAGGGATTTTATTCCTTTTTGGCATGGTACCACCAGGCGTCGTCCTTTTGCAGAGCGCAGGGACCTGGCAGGAGCGTAGGTCTGTATGAGCGAGCAAAGATGTGATGGTGCAGAACCAGTGGTGGTCTTGTAAGCCAATAGCATCCCTTTGTACTTGATGCGGGCGACAACAGGGAGCCAGTGTAACCTAATGAAGAGAGGGGTGACGTGCGCTCTCTTCGGCTCATTGACGACCACTCTTGCCGCCGCGTTCTATATCATCTGCAGAGGTTTGGTTGCGCAAGCAGGGAGACCAGCCAGCAGTGCGTTGCAATAGTCCAGTTTGGACAAGACCAGAGCTTGGACTAGGACTTGTGTAGACTGCAACATCAGGAAAATCAGACCTTTCCTATCGGAGCGGTCTGGTTTTCCTGATGTTGTAGAGGATGAATCTGCTGGCGACATGGCTTTTGAAGTTTAGTTGATCGTCAATTACCGCCCCCAAGTTTCTGACCGTGCTGGACGGAGTAACGGTGGTTGAGCCAAGTTGAATGGAGAGGTCGTGGTGAATCTTTGGGTTGGCCGGTATCACAAGCAGTTCCGTTTTGTCCAGGTTCAGCTGCAGGCGATGGTCCTTCGTCCAAAGCGCAATGTCGCTCAGGCATGCCGAGATGCGAGCAGAAACAGTTGAATCGTCAGGTTGAAACGACAAGTGGAGCTGCGTGTCATCAGCATAGCAGCGATAGGAGAACCCGTGCTTCTGAATGACCGAGCCTAGGGATGTCATGTAGATGGAGAAGAGTAGGGGACCGAGTACCGAGCCCTGCGGCACCCCTGTGTTGAGATGTTGGCACTCCGAGACCTCGTCTCTCCGGGATACTCTGAGTGACCGACCCGATGGGTACGATTTGAACCATCGCAACGCGATTCCAGACACACCCGTAGCACTGAGAGTGGACAGGAGGACGTGGCGATTAACTGTGTCAAAGGCCGCAGACCGGTCCAGTAAGATAAGAATGGATGACTTATCGGCCGCTCTTGAAACCAGACTGGTTGCGGTCCAGGAGATTGTTCTCTGTGAGAACAAAGGAGGAGAGCTGGTTTAAAAACAGCTCGTTCCAGAGCTTTGGCAATGAAGGGAAGGAGGGAAACCGGTCTGTGGCTTTCTTCAGTAACGGTGTGATGCGGGCTTCTTTGAAAGCTGTTGGGAAC
This sequence comes from Coreoperca whiteheadi, assembly GCA_011952105.1. Lineage (NCBI taxonomy): Eukaryota > Metazoa > Chordata > Actinopteri > Centrarchiformes > Sinipercidae > Coreoperca > Coreoperca whiteheadi. Next base: position 8,226,767 of record CM022487.1, on the reverse strand, counting down.
GACCCAGTGGCGAGGGAGGAGTCGATGATGTGGGTCGGAGTCGGGACAACAGACGGAGAGATGGCCTGCAGGAGATGGGTGGGGACGGGATCCAGCGGGCAGGTGGTAGGGTGGCTAGAATGAATGACCTTGGAAACGTCAGCTTCAGATAGAAGAGAGAAAGAGGGGAGCAGACACGTATCGGGGATGCGTGCGAGGTCAACAGGTGGCGGCGCAGAGAATTGCCTGCTAATGGCGGTTGTTTTCTTGACAAAGAAAGACGCAAAGTCGTCAGCTGTTAAATCCGATGAAGGTGGGGGAGCAGGCGGAGAAAGGAGCGTGGCGAAGGTTTTAAAGAGAGCGCGTGAGGCAGACGAGGATTTGTGGGCTGGTCTGGATGCGAGAGGGCAGAAGTTGTCCAAGCGGGATTTAAGAGTGGAACACAGAGCGTCAGTGGCGCTGTCGGCGTTCAAGAGAGAGAGAGCTCCTCAGAGGGAGGGAGGGAGCGCCGACGAGACAGCAGAGGAAAAGCGCGAGGGAGCCAGCGTACGCAGGTTGCGTCGGAAGGCGACCAGCGGTAGAACGCTTGCAGGGTCCGGAGGAGTTAGGTCGAGGTCGAGAGCGATGAAGAAGCGATCTGATGCGTGCAGCGGGGTGACCTGAGCGTGAAGAGTGGAGCAGCACCGCGTGTAGATGAGATCTAGTCGATTACCAGACTTGCGAGTTGCTGATGTGGAAACCCGCTCGAGGTCAAATGATGCAGCCGGGTTTTCAAAGTCCGCAGCCTGTGGCTTTCCGAGGTGGATGTTGAAGTCCCCCAAGTACCACCAAAGGAGTGCCATCTTCAGGGAAGGATGAGAGAAGCACATCCAACTCCTCCAAGAAATGGCCAAGCTGACCTGGGGGGCGATAAAAGTCACTTCGTAGTCATCTAACAGGATGGGTGATAGCAGCTCCTTCGAGTTTCATGCTGTTACTGTCACACGGGGATGATCGCCGTTTGAACTTCCGGTCATTGGGGATAAGCAGGCCGGTTCCACCGCCTCTTCTCGCGATGCGAGGGCTGTGGGAGAAAGTGTGATTATGGGAGAGGGTTGCAGGAGTGGCAGAATCCTCAGGTTTGATCCAAGTTTCAAACAATTAGTCCAAGAAAGTGCTATACTCAAGTGCCCTGTGGTTGAGTCCCTGCTCGGTGGAGTCACGAGCAAAGCTGGCAATGGGCCACGCCTCCCGTGCCCCTGGACAAACCGCTAGGCCAATCGATACTAAATCCTATTACGCAATAACGCCGCGGCGGTCTCGAACAAAAATAGCACTGCACTAAACTTACAACAAGACACGAATCAAACACACTTACAGTTCTTGTAGGCTTCAGATGCTAAATTGCTTCGCTAAATTGCTGTAGCATCGCGCTATAAGCTCTTGTAACTGTAGTCAAAGCATTTTCGATGACAAGCTAACGCCGATGTTACTTGGAAGTTCAAAGACACCGTACTCTTTATCTCAAAAACGTTGTCTTCAAATGCATGTATTTTATTTTGTCTTCATCAAGGACTAGGAAGTTTTGGACTCTAAGTTTGAATTGATTTTATTGAGACAATAATTTCTTGGATAACTGATTGGAGATATTTGTTTCATATATTGACAGCTTCTCCTTTTTTTTTTTTTTAACCAATTGGTTCGAGGTTAAAGGAGATGTGCAAAAGCTTTATATTTCTTTTTATACTTAATACTATTGGTTAAATAATTTAAATTATTCATTGATGTATTCACTTATATTTTTGACACGTCTAACTTTTTACTGCCTTGTCGGTTTTTGTGCTCCGTAGTATCAAATGTACCATATGAACTGTTTTTGTTCATAACTAACATTCCAGACATGAAATATAAAGTAAGCTGTCACACTGAAAGGCCTGGAGTCCTTTTCTCTAATAAATTTCTCTTTTTTTGTACAGGATAGAACGGCAAATAGGCAGTCATGAACCTATAAAGTCAAACTTATATTTTGAATATCAGGAAACGATAAGGGCACCTTCGATAAACCTTTAGGGAAAAATGAGGTCATTGCTGTTGCAATGAGCAGGCTATAAATAAAAAGGCATACTCTGACGTGTCTATCAATGCAACCGCAGGGGGGCACAAGCCAGTGTCTTCATGTGCCAGTCCCAAGTCTGGATAAATGCAGAGGGTTGTGTCAGGAAGGGCATCCGACGTACAACGCGTGCCAAACTAAAAATGCGAATCGCGACAATGACTTCCATACCGGATCGGTCGGGTGCCGCCACCGGTGCTGTTGACCTACTGGGTACCGGTGGAAATTGGACTACTGTTGGTCGAAGACGAAGGAGGAGAGGAGGAAGGTGCGTTCGTAGGCAGAGAGAGAAGAGGAAAGCCAAGAATGTAGGACTGACGGTAGGGACTTTGAACGTTGGGACTATGACAGGGAAGGCTAGAGAGTTGATTGACATGATGCAGAGAAGGAAGGTGGACATGCTGTGTGTCCAGGAGACCAGGTGGAAAGGTAGCCAGGCTAGAAGCTTAGGAGCAGGGTTCAAGTTGTTCTACCACGGGTCGGATGGGAAGAGAAACGGAGTAGGAGTTATCCTGAAAGAGGAGTTTGTGAGGAATGTTCTAGAGGTGAAAAGAGTGTCAGACAGGTTGATGAGCCTGAAGCTGGAAATTGAAGGGGTGATGTTCAATGTTGTGAGTGGTTATGCCCCACAGGTAGGATGGGAGTTAGAAGAGAAGGAGAAATTCTGGAGTGAGTTAGATGAGGGGATGCTCTGCATCCCCAGAGGTGAGAGAGTGGTGATTGGTGCAGATTTCAACGGGCATGTAGGTGAAGGGAACAGAGGTGATGAGAATGTGATGGGCAGGTTTGGTCTTCAGGACAGGAACGCAGAAGGACAGATGGTGGTAGACTTTGCAAAGAGGATGGAAATGGCTGTCGTGAACACTTTCTTCCAGAAGAGGCAGGAACATAGGGTGACCTATAAGAGCGGAGGGAGAAGCACTCGGGTGGACTACATCTTGTGTAGACGTTGTAATCTGAAAGAGACCAGTGACTGTAAAGTAGTGGTAGGGGAGAGTGTAGCCAGACAACACAGGATGCTAGTGTGTAAAATGACTCGAAGTGAGGTGAGGAAGATGAAGAGGACAAAGTGGTGGAAGTTGAAAAAGGAAGAATGTCGTGTAGTTTTCAGCGAGGAGCTGAGACAGACTCTGGGTGGTCAGGAAGTGCTCCCAGATGACTCCCTCATCACATTAGCTGTAGTGGTCCAGACAGGTAGGAGGGCACTCGGTGTGTCGTCTGGAAAGAGGAAAGTGCACAAGGAGACTTGGTGGTGGAACCAGGAAGTTCAGGAGCGTATACAGAGAAAGAGGGTAGCAAAGAAGAAGTGGGACACTGAGAGGACTGAAGAGAGTAGACAGGAGTACAGGGAGATGCAGCGTAAGGTGAAGGTAGAGGTGGCAAAGGCCAAACAAAGAGCACATGAGGACTTGTATGCTAGGTTGGACACTAAAGAGGGAGAGGTGGATTTGTACAGGTTGGCCAGACAAAGAGATAGAGATGGGAAGGATGTGCAGCAGGTTAGGGTGATTAAAGATAAGGATGGAAATGTATTGACAGGTGCCAGGAGTGTGATGGGAAGATGGAAGGAGTACTTTGAAGAGTTGATGAATGAGGAAAATGAAAGGGAACGAAGAGTAGAAGAGGTGACTGGTGAGTAGAAGAGGTGACTGGTGTGGAGCAGGAAGTAGCAAAGATTAGCAAGAGTGAAGTGAGGAGGACGTTGAAGAGGATGAAGAGTGGAAAGGCAGTTGGTCCTGATGACATACCTGTGGAGGTATGGAAGTGTCTAGGAGAGGTGGCAGGAGGGCTAGTTTTTCTAACAAGATCTTGGAGAGTGAGAGGATGCCCGAGGAATGGAGGAGAAGTGTACTGGTGCCAATTTTCAAGAACAAGGGAGATGTGCAGAGCTGCGGCAACTACAGAGGAATAAAGCTGATGAGCCATACAATGAAGTTGTGGGAAAGAGTAGTGGAAGCTAGGCTAAGGGCAGAGGTGAGCAGCAATATGGTTTCATGCCTCGAAAGAGCACAACAGATGCAGTGTTTGCTTTGAGGATGCTGATGGAGAAGTACAGAGAAGGTCATAAGGAGTTGCATTGTGTCTTTGTAGATTTAGAGAAAGCGTACGACAGGGTGCCGAGGGAGGAGCTGTGGTATTGCATGAGGACGTCTGGAGCGGCAGAGATGAGGTGAGGTGTGCTGTAGGCGCGACGGAGGAGTTCAAGGTGGAGGTGGGTTCTGCATCAAGGATCGGCTCTGAGCCCCTTCTTGTTTGCTCTGGCGATGGACAGGCTGACGGATGAGGTTAGACAGGAATCTCCATGGATGACATTGTGACTTGTAGTGAGAGCAGGGAGCAGGTGGAGGAGAATCTAGAGAGATGGAGGTCTGCTCTGGAAAACAGAGGAATGAAGCTTAGCCGCAGTAAGACAGAATACATGTGTGTCAATGAGAGGGACCCAGGTGGAACGGTGAGGTTACAGGGAGCAGAGGTGAAGAAGGTGCAGGACTTTAAGTACTTAGGGTCGACGGTTCAGAGCAATGGAGACTGTGGAAAAGAGGCGAGTGCAAGCAGGTTGGAACGGGTGGAGAAAAGTGTCAGGTGTGTTGCGCGACAAAAGAGTATCGGCAAGAATGAAAGGAAAGGTGTTCAAGACGGTGGTGAGACCAGCGATGTTGTACAGCTTAGAGACAGCGTCACTGAAGAAAAAACAAGAGGCGGCGCTGGAGGTGGCAGAGCTTAAGAGGTCGAGGTTCTCTTTGGGAGTGACGAGGACGGACGGGATCGGGAACGAGTACGTCAGAGGGACGGCTCGTGTTAGATGTCTCGGAGATAAAGCCGGAAAGGCCAGGTTGAGGTGGTTTGGACACGTTCAGAGGAGAGACTGTGAATATATTGGTAGAAGGATGCTGAGGTTGGAGCTGCCAGGCAGGAGGTCTAGAGGAAGACCAAAGAGGAGATTTATGGATGTAGTGAGAGAGGACATGAAGTTAATTGGTGTGAGTGAAGAGGACGCAGAGGACGGGGTTAGATGGAGGCGCATGATTCGCTGTGGCGACCCCTGAAAGGGAACAGCCGAAAGGAAAAGAAGACGACTCTGATGTGTCTGTCAGCACCCCTCTTAGCTGCCTGTGTTTGGAGCCACTGTGGCAGGATGGAAGCGGGCACAAGGGAACGCTTGAGTGCTCCTTAATAGTGGCAGCAAAGTTTAGAAGATGAAGTAAGAAGACACTGAGCTTGTATTAAGACTGAAATAATGTTACAATATGCTTACTGGTGCTGCAATCACACGCACCTGACAAAGTAAAACGAGATGAATTCTTCAGTCCTTTCCTGTACAGTACCTGGCCCTGTGAGCCTCATCTCATCCCATCTCCCTCCAGAACTCGTGGCTTCTTTGCGCAAATGTTCTCATCTTTGTTGCAGGTGGAGCAGTTGTTCTGTTTGGGTTTAAGGAGCAGGTCAGAGTGCCTAAAGCTGCTGGAGATGTGCGACTGGAACCTGGAAGTGGCCAGCACTCAGATGTTGGATAACTATGGATCCACAACAAGACAGAGGTAGTGTATGGCTTTCTTCCCACATAGACCTGTACAACTTTTATTGGACTGGACTGGACTTTCATACTACTGGCCAGCAATGACTATCTATCTATCCAACCAACTTATTTAATACTTTTGCATTGTCGCTTCATATAACACCCGGAACCTCTAATCTACATTTAAAACTTGCTCTGGATATTTAATCTTGCGTCTGTGGCATTTAGTTTGTCGTTGTGACAGTAATGTTCCTGGTTGGCCATTGTTTAAGGAAACTGAATTCCGTCACTTATGACCTCGCGCCACATGCCATTAAAATCAGCTTCCTAGCTAGGCTCAACTGCTGGAGATTTTCCATCTTCCAAATATGAATTACTGCAAGTTGAGTGAAAAGTTAACCGCTGACGTATACAGTAGCGAGGCAGGCAGCAGTGTGATGCAATGACGATGCTGGTGCGCTCTGTTAATGAGGCTAAGAATCATATTTGGTTGCTAGACAGACAGTTTTCTTTTCTATAGAAAAATCCGTACATTGTGAAATTTTGTTTAAAGCTTGAACAATTCAATGTGTATCTCCCTTTAAAAGCCTCAAAAGCGGAAGTCTCTCTTGCAAGAAAATGTAAATAACATTGAAGTTAATTTAATAGGATTTGGCATTTCATCTCACGATTTTCTCAATCTAATCTGAAGCTTCTTTATATTTGCAGATGGTGACAGAAATCTCAAGCTGCTGAGCTCTGATTGGAACTTTATCCTCGGTAAAACATCAGAGGAGGTGAATCTGCTCCTGACTCTTCCCGTTTATGCTTCAGACACACAACCGGTCAGAATACTGCAATTTCACTGTGGAAGAATCAAGCACATTTTCACTGAACTGGCACCAAACCAAGAAATTTAGCCTGGGGATAAAAAAAAAAACAAAAAAAAAAACAAACTAGACTTTGGGTCTGACAGATGTGTGACTGTTGGACTTATTGAGAAATTTCAGACCACCATCTTTTGTTGTTCAAAGACAAAAAAATGACACTGTACTTGTGTCAGCCTGAAATGGGTCATCTGTACAGATCCCTACAGTGTCACAGATCCCGGGTGCTACCATACTACGTCATATCCACTTACTGGTATCCTCACTGCCGCAATTACACTGTTGACCGACTGCGGAGAGATACTTGAATCTTTTTTTTTCGTTTCATTAAAGAATCCTAAGAGGCCAAAATGAGTTCAATCCCGCAATAGCGCTTCCTAAAAAGTTCCGTACTTTGCCATGAGGTCGTTGTATTTTATCAGAATAGGCCAAGAAACTAGTATCTCATTTAGTGAACTGTCAGAATTTAAGCCAAATACTGTATAATGTATAGTGGATGGAATGGACAGTTCTTTAAAAAAATCATAAACACAACTAAATACAAAGCTAATATTTAATTGGCTCTCCAGGCCATATTGTGCAGGAAATAATTTGGCCCATTTAAAGTAGGGCTGTAAACGGATGATTCTGAAGATCTTTTGCTGCTGAAAGCCTGTGGAGTTGATAAAAATGTGCAGGAAAAAAATGTTGTAAAAGAAATATTTAGACTTCTTCTCTCCAATAATAAAAAAAAAAAAAAAGCTCCTATCAATAATCTGTAGAATACATTTTATAATTTGGCGAGGGACGTTAGTCAGCATTGATGCAGTGCTGCACTCTGAATGTAAATTAGTGTGATGTAGGTAGCTCAAAGGGTGTAAGCAGTAAACCCTTTATAAAGAGACATTTATGTGTTTGTGAACAAAATATTAATATATTCTGAACACAAGAGAAGACTGTTACGTCCATTACTGGGCAAGCCATTTTATAAATTATTTAAAGCGTCACACCTATTTCATCTCCGATATAGTCTTTCCTTATTCCTTCCCTTTAAGCGCTTTGCCTTCGCCGAACTCAGCTAAAAACTCCCGCCAGCTTGGTATTTTCAGTGTCCGCCCAGACTATGTTGGCAGCTGATAACAGCAACGTAGTGAAATTTTCCCCAAGGCACTGATCCTGTCCAATAATCATCACTTAAAACCACAACTGTGATATTTTGGTCAGCAACTTCTAGGGGCAATAATTTCGAACTGGGAGGGCATCTCAGCTCACTGATGGATGTGAATATACATCTTCTTACTGAGTATCATCACAAAGCCCTCCACAATGAATGGTTTAAAAATCACTGAAAATAGGAAGCTTTTGGGCCTATCGGGCTTTTGTTCTCCCATTTTATTCCAGATGCACTTAGTATGTGAGGAATAAAATGTATTCCATATGCTTTGACTTCTGAAATTGACTTTGATGTTTTTTTGACATTCGGTTGACCACAATACTTTACAGGCAATTTATGGTCAATGCACATGATCCCTACGGTGCTTCTCTCGATAGAAAAAAAAAAGAACCCTCTGTGCCAATTGGCACCCATCATTTTTTATTTTCAATATAAATGTACTACATCTACATGTAGACACTTGGCTTCACTCCAAACCAACCGGCCCCTGCGCGTGTCCGCAAAAAAACCAGTATGCGACAGGTCCGTGCACAAACTTCAAATGGCCTCTGAAAAAAGCTAATATGGAACTACAACAAAGCCTGCTATCTGTCTGGAAAAGCCTCTTAATTTGCCCAAACGCAAAACACGTGTTTGGAATATCTCTATAAAAGGATGCACAGGACTGTTTTTGGACGACGTCCTCCATTAAATGCTCTCTCCCGTGTGCAATAAGGCCGCTGTAGAACCTGTAACCTCCCAGTCTGTCCATCCTATAGTGCTTTCAGCTGTCTTGATGTATCCTAGTAATGAACTCACAGGAAACACTGTTTTCAGTATGACGTGTTTGGTGACTCGGTTTTGCCATTTTCCCCTCTGATGTGCTAACCAGTGCATAAGGACAACTTGATGTGAGTGCCGCCTCCACAGTCTGTTCATGTGTTTGTCTTTATGCCAAGCTGCTGTAATTGTATTGAAGGACTGAAGTGAACCTTGTGGTGTTATGATCAACCCAAAGCAACATTCTCCTGTTGTGGTGTTGAGACTCTGATATTAGAAAACTCTGTTCAGTTCAGAAACTGTCTGCTTTTAAATCATTTATCTTGTTTTTGCTGTTTTTCCTTCAATCCAACTTGCCATTTCTTCCTAGTTTGTATGTATTTGCTTCACAGAATTAGTTTTTTATTTTAACGGTCTACTGTACAGCTGGTTTTCGTTGTTTCTCTCCTTCTGGGTTGATGGAAATGTTTAAGAGACGTTCATGCTGCCGAATATATAAATGTATTTTTTATTAAAGAATTAATTATTTTTTACCTCTTTTCTTCTCTTTAGTTGTTATTTTAGTTATCTTTTAAGTGTCAAGTGCTGCTTAAAGGGGATAGGCTGGACATTGCTTTTACAGTTAAGACCTGTTCCATACAACACTCAGATGCATAAGAGGTAGTTATTATCAGACAAATAATGCAGTATTTAGCCTTAAACTATTTGAATGGACACTGACACTTTTTGAACCTTAATATTAACAAGAACCACAGCAAGTCTCTAGAATGGAAATCTGTCTGTTTATACATTTGATTACAAGTGTAAGTAACAAAACCTGATGAGTATAAAGTGCTGAAACAATTAGTCAATCAATCAACAGCCATTTTGATAATTAACAAATTAATCTCTTGAGTTGACTCATTTGGTTGCGTGACAAACTAAGAGTCTACAGCCACGCTAGTGGAGCTTGTTCTTAAGTTAAGCATCGCTTTGAGCTCAAAGCTAATGCAATGACAATGTTAACCTATAATATTCACCATCTTAGTTTAGTAATTGGCACTAAACACAAGGTACAGCTGAGGCTAATGGGAATTAGGGCTGCACGATATTTGTGTAAAAACCCTAATTGCGATATTTTGTTTTTCTGCCATATATTTTGCGATATAAAATAGAGGAATTTTCCCCAGATGAGCTATTGGGAAAGAATGAATCATTCTAGAACTTTTTGGTGGCGGGTTTGACACTTGGGGGTACCAGTCTTGTCTGTCAAATAACAATTAGAAAACAGAAATAAAATAGCTCTGTCAAACCATACAAACCAATAAAGCAAATGACAGGTAGCAATGAAATGTCACCAAAAACCAGCACTGCAAAAACAAAATAAGACCAGAACTCAATTCAGTTTTCAATAGGTGTATCAAATCAAACAAGCAAAGCAAAGCAATATTGACGTGAGCGGGTGGAAAAACTCATCCCACAGAGTTCAATGGACTCGGTAAAGAGTTTACTTTGCTTTCCCCAAAACCGTTCACTACCAATCCAGTTCACCACCGCAACTCAAACATCCAAATCAGGAAATCAAAATGGATGTAGCAGCTTATTCATAGTCCAGTGACTGATTATTTACAATATGTACACTCATGGTACCATCGATCAGTCGGTCAGTCAGGTTTGCAGCGTCAGCCTTAGTTCCACTTCGACCTGTTGTTACACCGTGTGGTGTTTTACCACAAGTTGGTTACTGTGACAAGTTAAAATTTTGACCTGATGATGGTGCTAGATAAAAAGTTAAGGGATCGCCAATGTGACTACAACTATTCCTGTGAAGACCATGAATATTTGTATCAAATTTCATGCCAATCCATCCAATACTTTACCAAAAATATCAACCTGCTGGTGGCATTAGAGGAAAAGTCAGGGGATCACTAAAGGCAGTAGGATTCAATGTCAGAGAAACAATAATCGAAACCAATACCAAATTTTGTAATAATCCATCAAGCGCGTCTTGTGATATTTCACTGGATAATCGAACAATTTTTGGGCTTTGAACTGCTATTACAGAATAAAATTGGACAATGTGGCCGAGTGGAGAACGACTTGGTGGAAACTTTAAAAGATGGCAAAGACTGAGGAACTACTGAACCATAAGCCACACAAACACATTATCTCGCACACCATTCGCTATCTTTGTTTTCTGTACACACACACATCATGCTTTGCAGTTGGACCTGAGGAACCTCTGCTTACTAATGAGAGACCCAGTAGACCCTCCATTCATCTTAGTGGTGTGCTCATGTGTGTACAGTATCGTTACTGAGTCCCTGGGCAAATGATTAATGTCTGTTGTTCCAGTTGTTTTGGGCTCACAGGAATCCCCAGAGAAATGGTTTTAAACCAAAGAGAAGAGGGAAAATAAAGAGGGAAGAGAGACAAAGCAACAGCAGGAGAGCTACCAAGAAAGTGTAGCGGAGCAGTTAAGAGCAGAGGTGTCATAAGTATTCACATTCATTCAAGTATAGATACTAGGGTTTAAAAAGACTTCTGTAGAAGTTGCAGTATCAACTCAAACTTTTTACTCAAGTAAAGGTGTAAAAGTACTGCTTTCAAAACTTACTTTTATACTTTAAGTAAAGTAATGCCACATATATGCCCATTGAAAAGTAACGCATTTTAGTACAATGCAAATACATTAAAGAACCATGACGGACATCTTTGTACCTGGCTACATACGTCTGCTGTAACTTATTACTTTTTTTTTTTGAGTAAGGACCCCAACACTGGCTGTGTCCTTGCTGGAGTGTGACGTGATTTGTGTCATGTGCAAGTACGATGGATCGCGTACCAATAGGGTGTCGGAATGGTATATGTTTAAACTTCTCATCCAACCACAATCAAATGTGACCTGCTCCATCAATATGTATTTGTATACACATGTATGTATATACAAATTCAAACATTCGACTTTGTGGTTGTTTCATCTGACCTTCGGCAATATGTCTTGGACACTCCGGTGAAGAGAGGGGCGGAGCTGTCAACTGATCATCACCAGGTGGTGAGTTGGATCCGATGGCGGGGGAGGAAGCTGGACAGACTTGGCAGACCCAAACCTACTGTGAGGGTCTGCTGGGAACGTTTGGTAGAGTCTCCAGTCAGAGAGATCTTTCAACTCCCACCTCCGGCAGAGCTTCAACCTCATCCCGAGGGAGGCTGGAGACATTGAGTCCGAGTGGACCATGTTCTCCACCTCCATTGTCGACGCGGCCGCTCGGAGCTGTGGCCGCAGGGTCTCTGGTGCCTGTCGTGGCGGCAATCCCCGAACCCGGTGGTGGACCCCGGAAGTAAGGGATGCCGTCAAGCTGAAGAAAGAGTCCTATCGAGCCTGGTTGGCTCGGGGGACTCCGGAGGCAGCTGATGGGTACCGGAGGGCCAAGCGGGCCTCGGCCTCGGCCCGGGTGGTTGCGGAGGCAAAAACTCGGGTCTGGGAGGAGTTCGGTGAGGCCATGGAGAAGGACTATCGGTCGGCCTCGAGGAGATTCTGGCAAACCATCCGGCGCCTCAGGAGGGGGAAGCAGTGCCCTGCGCACACTGTTTACAGTGGGGGTGGGAATCTGCTGACTTCGACTGGGGACATCCTTGGACGGTGGAAGGAGTACTTCGAGGATCTCCTCAACCCCACCGGCATGTCTTCCATTGCGGAAGCAGAGGCTGGGGTCTCGGTTGCGGGCCCGTCGATCTCCCGGGCTGAGGTCACTGAGGTAGTTGAGAAGCTCCTTGGTGGCAGGGCACTGGGGGTGGATGAGATCCGCCCTGAGTACCTCAAGTCTTTGGATGTTGTGGGGCTGTCTTGGTTGACGCGCCTCTGCAACGTCGCGTGGCGGCTGGGGACAGTGCCTCTGGACTGGCAGACTGGGGTGGTGGTCCCTCTGTTTAAAAAGGGGGACCAGAGGGTGTGTTCCAACTACAGGGGGATCACACTCCTCAGCCTCCCCGGAAAAGTCTATGCCAGGGTACTGGAGAGGAGAATTCGGCCGATAGTCGAACCTCGGATTCAGGAGGAACAATGCGGTTTTCGTCCCGGTCGTGGAACACTGGACCATCTCTACACCCTCTCCAGGTTGCTGGAGGGTTCATGGGAGTTTGCCCAACCAGTCCACATGTGCTTTGTGGATTTGGAGAAGGCATTCGACTGTGTCCCTCGCGGCGACCTGTGGGGGGTTCTCTGGGAGTACGGGGTCCGGGGCCCTCTGCTCCTGTATGACCGGAGCAGGAGTTTGGTTCGCATTGCCAGCAGTAAGTCAGATTTGTTCCCGGTGCATGTTGGACTCCGGCAGGGCTGCCCTTTGTCACAGGTCCTGTTCATTGTTTTTATGGACAGGATTTCTAGGCGCAGTCGGGGGCCGGAGGGAGTCCAGTTTGGGGACCACAGGATTTCATCTCTGCTTTTTGCGGATGATGTTGTCCTGTTGGCTTCTTCAAATCAGGACCTTCAGCGTGCATTGGGACGGTTTGCAGCCGAGTGTGAAGCGGCGGGGATGAGAATCAGCACCTCCACATCCGAGGCCATGGTTCTCAGTCAGAAAAGGGTGGCTTGTCCCCTTCAGGTTGGTGGAGAGCTCCTGACCCAAGTGGAGGAGTTTAAGTATCTTGGGGTCTTGTTCACGAGTGAGGGAAGGACGGAGCGGGAGATTGACAGGCGGATCGGTGCATCCTCTGCAGTGATGCGGTCGATGTACCGGTCTGTCGTGGTGAAGAAGGAGCTGAGCTGCAAGGCAAAGCTCTCTATTTACCAGTCGATCTACGTTCCTACTCTCACCTATGGTCATGAGCTTTGGGTCATGACCAAAAGGACAAGATCCCGGATACAGGCGGCCGAAATGAGTTTCCTCCGCAGGGTGGCTGGGCGCTCCCTTAGAGATAGGGTGAGGAGCTCGGTCACTCGGGAGGAGCTCAGAGTAGAGCCGCTGCTCCTCCACATCGAGAGGAGTCAGCTGAGGTGGCTCGGGCATCTGTCCGGGATGCCTCCTGGACGCCTCCCTGGGGAGGCGTTCCGGGCACCTCCAACCGGGAGGAGGCCCCGGGGAAGACCTAGGTCACTCTAGAGGGACTACGTCTCTCGGCTGGCCTGGGAACGCCTCGGTATTCCCCCGGAAGAGCTGGAGGAAGTGTGGAAATTCACACATGCATATACATACAAATTCACACATACATACATACATACATACATACATACATATATAAAAAATTGTGTTTGCACATACATACTTGCATATGAACATTCGTACATGCATATGAACATTCGTACATGCATATAAACAAATACATACATGCATATAAACAAATACATACATGCATATAAACAAATACATACATGCATATAAACAAATACATACATGCATATAAACAAATACATACATGCATATAAACAAATACATACATGCATATGAACATGCAATTGAACATTCATCCATACATATAGAAATTCACACATACATACGAAAATTCACACACACATACCTGCAAATAAACATACATACATACATGTATATAAAAATTCACACATACATACATACATATATAAAAAATTGTGTTTGCACATACATACATAAGTGTGATTCAAACATACATTCAAACATACATGATAAATTGTGATTGCACATACATACATACATGTATATGAACATACATACATATAAACAAATACATACATGCATACGAACATACATACATGCATACGAACATTCATACATACATACATACAGGAATATAAAAATTCTCACATACATAAATACAAAACATACATACTTGCATACATGCATATAAACAAATACATACATGCATATGAACATGCAATTGAACATTCATACATACATATAAAAATTCACACATACATACAAACCTGCATATAAACATACATACATGTATAGAAAAATTCACACATACATACATAAGTGTGAATGCACATACATACATTCATATAATCATGCATATACATACATATAAAAATTCACACATACATTACATACAAATTCACACATACATACCTGCAAATAAACATACATACATACATACATGTGTATAAAACTTCACACATACATACATACATACATAAGTGTGTTTGCACATACATACATTCATATACAAATTCACACATACATACATGTATATAAAAATTCACACATACATGCATATGAACATACATGTATATACAAATTCAAACATACATACATACATATAAAAATTCACACATACATCCATATGAACATACATACAGGGATATAAAAATTTACACATACATACAAACCTGCATATAAACATACATACATGCATATAATCATGCATATACATACATACATGTATATACAAATTCACACATACATTACATACAAATTCACACATACATACCTGCAAATAAACATACATACATACATACATGTATATAAAACTTCACACATACATACATACATACATAAGTGTGAATGCACACACATACATTCATATAATCATGCATATACATACATATAAAAATTCACACATACATACACACATACACATAAATATTCACACATACATACTTGCATATAAACATACATACATATAAAAAATACATACATGCATACGAACATACATACATGCATGTATATACAAATTCACACATACATACAAACCTGCATATAAACATATATACATGCATATGAACATACATACTTGCATATAAACATACATACATGTATATAAAAATTCACACATACATACAAACCTGCATATGAACATACATACATGCATATGAACATACATACCTACATATAAAAATTCACACATACATTACATACAAATTCACACATACATACAAACGTGCATAT
>CM022487.1:8069658-8206693 GCA_011952105.1 Coreoperca whiteheadi | reverse complement strand
AACATACATGCATATTAACATACAGACATACATGTATAGAAAAATTCACACATACATTACATACAAATTCACACATACATACATGCATACATATAAAAATTCACACATACATACATATATAAAAATTGTACTTGCATATAAACATACATACATGTTTATAAAAATTCACATATACATGCATATGAACATACATGTATATGAAAATTCACACATACATACATTCCTATGAACATACATACGTACATGTATATAAAAATTCACAAATACATACAGGTATATAAAAATTCACACATACATACAAACCTGCATATAAACATACATACATACATAGGAAAAACTCACACATACATATATAAGTGTGAATGCACATACATACATTCATATAATCATGCATATACATACATACAAACATGCATACATATAAAAATTCACACATACATACATACAGGAATATAAAAATTCTCACATACATACGTAAGTGTGAATGCACACACATACATTCATACATACATGATAAATTGTGATTGCACATACATACTTGCATATAAACATACATACTGTTAGGGTTTGGACGGCGAGGTAAGGAGGACCCAGATGCAGACAGTAGTGAGGGATGGAGTCTTTATTGTCTCTTACCCAGCGGTGGACAGGCGAACTCGAAAAAACAGACAGGAAACCAGGAAAACCAAGAAGCACGAGGAGGTAGCGAAAACCACGGAGGGAAAACACTTGGGAAGGCAGGGAAGGCAACACGCAAACATCCTACAACACCGAGACAAGGAAACACATGAACTAAATACACTCAGGGGAGGTGAAGGCAACGAGACACAGGTGCAGGACAAACACAGGTGAACCCACTCAGGGAATCAGGGACAGGAAATAAAGTGACTGAGACAGGGGGGAAACAGACATCTACCAAAATAAAACAGGAAGTAACCAAACTGAAAATAATAAACATGGACAGATACAACATAGGACTGGAAGAAAGAAAAGGCGCTAGGAGAACACATAACAAACACCCCCAAAACACACCCCATATAACCCACAACATGATACATACAGGTATATAAAAATTCACACATACATACATAAGTGTGAATGCACACACATACATTCACATACATACGTATAAACATTCGAACATACATACATGCTTAAGTGTGAATGCACATACATGCATATAATCATGCATAGATATAAAAATTCACACATACATACATACAGGTATATAAAAATTCAAATACACATGTTTATAAAAGTTCACACATAGTTACATACATATGTGTGAATGCACAGACATACATTCATATAATCATGCATATACAAACATATGTGTATAAACATTCGAACATACATGCTCATACAAATTCAAATATACATACATACCTGCATATAAACATACATACATATAAAAATTCACACATACATACATATCCATAAACATGCAAACATGTGTGTAAACATTCGCACATACATACATAAGTGTGAATGCACATAGATGCATATAATCATATATATACATTCTTAAGTATAAATGCACATACATACCTGCATATAATCATATATATATATATACACATACGTACATAAGTGTGAATGCACATATGCACATACATGCATATAATCATGGATATGCATACATAAGTGTAAACATTCGCACAAACATACATACCATAAACATACAAACATGCATACATGTTTATAAAAATTCAAAAATATATATATATACATACATGCATATAATCATATATACATACATACATGCATATGAACAAACATACATGTATATAAAAATTCATGAGTATACATGCAAACATACATACATACAAACAAACGTGTATAAACATTCACACATACATACATACATACATAATCTGTCTGACAGATTAGGAGGACCCAAAAGCAGACAATACTAGAGTAGTGGAGTCTTTATTATCGCTTACCCGCAGAAAACAGGCGAATTTGGAAAACAGGCAGGCAAACAGAAACCCAGGAGCATGCCAAAAAACCACGACGAGACCGAAGAAACACGGAAAGGAAGAACGGAGGGAAGATCACACAGGAGGTCGAACAATGATCCACCAACAGGACAGGGAATCACACAAACTAAATACACTCAGGGGAGGAAAAGACAACGAGGCACAGGTGCAGGACAAACACAGGTGAACACAATCAGGGAATCAGGGACAGGAAGTAAACTCAGACAGAGACAGAGGGGAACAGACACATACCTAAATATATCAAACTAAGACATGAACACACACAACCTAAACCTAAGACAGACATCCTCAAAATAACAAAACTATACCAAACCCATGACAGCAATAGTATATTTGAGGATTTTCAGTCAGGTTTTAGAGCGCATTATAGCAGAGAAACAGCACTGGTGAAGATTACAAATACATACATACATGTGTATAAACATTCACACATATGTATACTAATGTATACACATACATACATACATACATAAGTGTGTATGCACATACATACATGCATATACACATGTAAACACATTCATACATAAATACGTATACACATATATACATATACATATATATACTGTATATTCCCAAAATATCTACTTAAGTAAGGTAACGAAGTATTTGTACTTCGTTATTTGACACCTCTGGTTAAAAGAGTACATTGTGCCACCTGGAAAAGAAATCCTCCAGCATATACAGTATATTTATATGTGTCTACAGTTTTCTTTATAGAATATGATTTCAATAACTCTTTTTTGTTTTTACCTTCTAAGCAAAGTATATTTTCCCTCAAGACGGTCTGTCTTTTTCCTTCCTCGCTATCTCCTTTGTTGTTCAGAGTTGAAACTTTAGCTCGGAGCTGAGCATATAGCACAGGCACAAACCTTCAGCGTGTGATGGAGGGGAGAAAGACGGCGTGATGACAGGGTGACAGTGGAGAGG
This sequence comes from Coreoperca whiteheadi, assembly GCA_011952105.1. Lineage (NCBI taxonomy): Eukaryota > Metazoa > Chordata > Actinopteri > Centrarchiformes > Sinipercidae > Coreoperca > Coreoperca whiteheadi. Next base: position 8,203,766 of record CM022487.1, on the reverse strand, counting down.
AGGAGACACAGGAGAGACTTTTTAGAAGTTGGAGAGCAGAAAGAGAAGAAAGAAAATATAAGAGAGAGAGGGATTGGTGACTGGACTGGGAGGGTAGTGGTGCTGAACTCTCTCCTCACTGCCTTCTCTATCAGTAAAAATAATCACTGTTATAAACCTTTTTTCTATATAATTTCTGTCACTGCAGTTAGGACTGCATGATGGGGCTGAAATTAATGTCACAAATTGAATACATATATTTAGATATCAATAAATATCATGATATGGTATATGTATGAAGGACTATATATAAAATACTCAAACTGATGTATAATGAAATTAACTGTGTTCCTTTTCAGGAATTACATCAGACAAAACCATTCATCTCCATAAAACAAAACCCTGAACTTTATTTTATTTTTGTTTTTAATTACAATCATTAATTTGGACAACAGCATTTTGACAGACAATATCATACTATGAAAACATTATCATTAAAGTACTCCACTGAAAGCATATTATACGTTATTATCTAATTACAGACTGTTTAAAGCTGCATTAGAAGATGTTTTGGCTACTTGGTGGCATTTCTGTCGCAAGTAGGTGGTTGCTAAGTTAATAGGTGCTTGTACAGGGCTAGTTTTGTACAGAATTGAATGCAACAATTTGAACCAGCAACCAAGAAAAGTTACAACTGAACTGATGACAGTCAGAAGCAGTCACTATATATTGTCGTTAAAGGTAGCCTTTAGTTCAATGCCCCAGTGTTGCTTGCAGGTTATTATAGAATCATCTAACCTTTACAACAGAATGAACTCCCACTTGATCTTTAAACTCCACCTTCTAGCTATTTATTACCTTGTCTCATTACGTGGTGTCCAAGCCTCCACCTTGTAACCCATAATATGAATTTATACTGAAATGAATCTCCTATAAGGCCTTAAAATATTACATGATGTAATCTTATACTGTATATGCTGTGGAGCAAATCCTAGTAATTTACATAATGAGACATGAGTGTGTGAACGTCAGCTGTGAAATGTTTAGAGAGCCGGGCTGTTTTTGGGCTTATGAATGACTGACTGTTATATCGGTTCATTATGTGCATGTTCATTCCACAGACCTCCACTCATGGATGTAATTGGAATTTGGCAAGTGCAGATTCACATGCATACCCAGACGTAGTGTACAGGACAGGTGCACGTGTGAAATGTGCGACTGTGGTGGCTTAGCAGAATGAAGACTAGTTATTTCAGCTGCAGATAAAAAAAAAGCAGTCAAACTTTTCTGCTGCAGAAGTCGCTGTATGTTAATGCAAATTAAAGGAGTGTAACAAAACACTAATTTGTCAGTGAAAAAATTATTTTGTAATTAAAACTTCCTTGATTTTGAAGTAGTTCCAAACGGTATACTGTTATACTGTATGTGAGTAGAAAAGATTGCCTCCTCTGCATTAAACTTTGACGACCTCTTTTAATCTACAGAAAAAAAAGGACAAAAAAAACTTTACATATAGAGGGGGCGGCTGTGGCTTGGTGGCAGAGCGGGTCGTCTGCCAATCGGAAGGTCAGCTGCTTGATCCCGGCTTCCCCAGCCATGCGTCGAAGTATCCTTGAGCAAGATACTGAACCCCAAATTGCTCCCGAAGCTGCGCCTTCGGTGTGTGAGTGTGTGTGAATGGTTAGTTTAATTAGTACTGATGGGCAGTCAGCTCCTGCCATCAGTGTATGAATGTGTGTGTCTGGGTAAATGTGATCTGTAGTGTGAAAGCGCTTTGAGTAGTCGGACGACTAGAAAGGCGCTATACAAGTACAGTCCATTTACATTTACATATACAAGCACACAGAAGCAATTCTGCGTGACAGCAAAGTAATATACTGCTCCTATAGGGTAATAAGGAAACAGAAATCTTAACACTTTAAATAAGCACCAAGCAATAGCAATGACAAGCAATGGCTAATCGCTTTCCATATCTATCTGTTCTTAAGAGCTGCCCTGTGTCACATTTAAAGCTCACTAAATTGAAGTATTTAAATAAAAAAATACAAGTCAAAGATTGCTATAAATACTATGAATAAAATGTCAAAAGCTTAACCTAAATATGTAGGTGAAAGAACAATGTGAAATTTTGGGGGCCTCGGGGCCTTACAAGCCTTGAATTCCTTTCTCATAAATGTTGGCAAAGCCAATTTTTGTAATATTTCAAAGCCAACACTATTTACATCCATGTTTGCTAGCTTACAGTCTTCCTTTTCCCTGGTGTTTGCTGGCACCTTTCTTGAAATGTAACTGTCACCTGCTGTCAGTGGAATAATGTGAAACCATCATCTCTGCGCACATGCACGTTGATGTGCATCCTTATGTGTGTTAAAGCATGAGATGCAAACAAAATGGGGCCCGCTCACCAAAACATTGATCCACAGGGCTCTAAGAGGTCATGTGGTTTAAATCTTCATAAACAGTAGCATTAATAGAATGACTTTTCTTACATGTCTAAAGTTGTTGGTATTAATGATGTTGTTGATTATCATTATTATAGTTATAATTACTCAGCACGAACAAAAGCGGACAATGACAGACTGCACTTATTTAAAAATGCTACAGGACATTTAAATATTTATGAATCTTAGTACACTGAATAATGAGACAGTTGCTGATATATATTTTTGTACAATTTTGACAACTCTTCCGAAAGATGCATTTGCGGCTCTACTAATAAAACAAAATCTATAAACAAAAGAATAATGCTCAGACACCTGAGTTATGAATCAAACTGAATCACTGATGTTTAAAAAGTGTAAACATTATTTGTATTCCAGTGTTTGCTAGCTGCATTTATTGCTGTCTGCCAGCAGAGGCAGGTGAGCAAACTGATTTGTTTGTTCTGTGTGTGTAAAGAAAGTAACTGCTGTCCATCATCCCTTGTTCCCTGTGCCTCTCTAATCTTTAAACTTTCATAGAATCCCTTCTTTTCCTGTCTCACCTCTCATTACTCCTCTCCACTGTCATTCTTTAAACACTTCCACACTCACACACACACATCCCAACCCCAGCACTGCCATGCTAACAGTCCATCTTTCTTATTCCTCCCTTTGGTGATACCAGATTGTTGTGTAACAACATTGTGTTGACACTCACACAATAACACAGCGACTATTATTCTAATGAAATTGGAAATTGAAAGGAATTTGTTTTAAGCATTTTGGGAAATATGCTTATTAGCTTTCATACCAAAAGTTAGACAGAAACATCAATACCATGGCTGGTAATCTTAGCTTAGCATAAAGACAGGATAACAGGGGGAAAACAGCTAGCCTGACTGTCCAAAGGTTATAAAATACACATACCAGCAAGTTCACTAATTAGCATGTTATAGCTTCTCTAACGTCAAACTGTGTGAAAAGTGAAATTCCATTGGGCTCATGATTGTGTTTGTTGTGAATAACGTCTATATACATTTACTAGGTTATGATTTTTTTGGGGGGAACCAGCACATCATTTAGGTGCACCTAGGGCTGGGCGATATGGCCTAAAATTTCTATTACAGTATAATTTGAAACATGGACGTTAACGGTATATATCATGGTATAATCATTGTCCTTAAAATTTCAATATAAATGCTTCTGAAGGGGTAAAGTACAGGTATGGCAACTGCATGGCAGCCATTACTGTATGCTTAACTGTATTACTAGGACATATTTCACATGGTACAGAGGTATTTTGATAACATTTATTGTGCAAAACTGCTATAATAAATAGAAAAAAATACAAAACCTGTTTCTCTATTGAAAATAACCTATTATATATATCATTTAAAGAATACATTATTTTAATTCTACTTAATTATCCATCAGTGTATTTTCACAAACTACTTTAATCTGCTCACTTCTTTTCACAGCAGCAGGTGAGCCGCGTGTGAAGGAGGCTTGTTGTTAATGACTTAGGAGGCAGTGGGAATCGCTACCTCGGCCGATGATGTCGGAGCTGGGCCTTTCAGGCCTGGGGACAGGTGGAACGGGCACCGCAGCATTTTTTCTTGACAAAAAAATAATCAATAGTTCTCTTCATTTTTAATTATGTTTTAAGGCTGTGATGTAGCTCACAATTTCTTGTTTGGTGTAAGGAATGTGGGAGGAGTACAGGGCACGGTCTCACACATACGCAGAGACATGCATGGCATATGCAGACCTGCTAAATTTCAGTGCACGGGTGCGACCGATGAAAATGCACGCAACCCTGTTTTACCCCTATATTTTGCTATATTAAGGATAACTCTTGCCTGAAGCAGTTCTGACCAGGCAGTTAGTCAGACTGTGCCGTCAGAATTTCAATCAAGCCAAACCGATGTGGACCCTAGAGGAAACTGAAAAGTTTGGAGACTGCAAAGTAGGTAGGCTTCACATTCCTGTACAGTCTATGAGCTTTCTGTCCTCCCAGGAAACCCCATCTCATGCAATAGTCCTCCATCAAGAGCTGCTATCACTTCACCCTCACGGAGGAAGACAAGATCACAAATTTTAATCGCTTTTACTTCTGATTAGATATGAACACAGGTAACATTACATCAGTGGGCGCTGCCATTTTCTATGGCAGGGTAAAGAAGAAAAGGGCAGAACTGGCTCTTCCTGCTGATGAAAGTGAGATGAGATAGGATTTAGTGATCATGAGGATGATGTGGATTGGACAGTTGATGGAAGCAGTGATGGAGACAATTCAGATTGCTCCGAGGCAGACAACACAAGTATGGTCTAATAAACAGTGTTAGCTACATAATTCTGAGGCATCTGGATAAGTTAGAGACTTGTTATTTGTTGTATTGGACGTACTTGTATTTTATCTGTCAACACAAACACTATTGTTTTGAATACCATTTTATCCTTTCAGCAAATAAAGAGCTGCATTTTGAGGCTGAAGAGGGAATCATGGCAGCAAGAGAAATGCTATCTATTGTTATAGAGAATATTGTGTGTGTGTGTGTGTGTAGAACAAGATGGGGTAAAAGGGAGAGTTGTGGGTCAGGTAAAAGAAGAGGTCTAGAAATCAAATAATGCATAGCTTCCTACATGTTTTCCACATAACATTGATGTGTTTACTTACGTTTCAATAGATCAAGAAGAGGTTAGAGCTGCCCTGTGCCCACCCTTCCAAAAGGTGAAGAACCTGAAATGGAGGAAAAAGAGGAGCATTGTCATTTTTCCAGGATGGAAGAGCAACCTCCCTCATGCAGTGAGCAGAAACATCACTGAAGCAATGGTGTTCGAGAGCAATCTCTACGCCATCCAGTGTGACCCAACCATGCCTTTAAATGTCACCTTTGAGGAGAAAGAGCAGTTCCTGGGGATATGCTTTCACATGTCTGTACGTGGTCTGCCATAGACCCAAATGTTTTGGGGCACAAAGACAAGAGTGGATTGTGTGGCTGACACAATGTCAATGAAAAGATGGGAGGCTATTAAACGCTTTCTACGCTTTGCAAACAACTACAAACAGTTACCTGCTGGACAGCCTGGCTATAACAAGGTGTTCAAAGTTAGGCTAACAGTTTTACTGGAGAGTTTTCATCCAATTCCAATGGATGAGCAGGTTGTACCATTCAAAAAGGTAAAAGCCAGCCAAAGCAGTACATTCCAGTGAAGACTAAGCGCTGAGGCTACAAGGTCTTGTGCTGTGTGATGGGAATCGCATTGCCTACAATTTCTACACTGGTCCAATCGTTTCTGTGAAAGGTTTTCCAGAACTAGGTGCCAGCGGAAATATCGATTGTGCCAGAGTATGACCCACAGAATGTTTAATAGCAACTGGTTTTGTGGTGTTGCTCTTCAGGTGCAGCTTGAGAAAGCAGGGATCCAAAGTGTGGGAACTGTAAGACAAAATCATCTTGCTGGACGCACCTTCACAGAGGACAAGGTTATGAAGACCTACAGACGTGGAACATATGAAGAAAAAGAGACCAGCACTAAAAGCATTGAAATGGTTGAACAACTGCCCAGTTATCCTCCTAAGCAAATTTGCATTAGCCACTCCAACCTCAACAGGGGAGCTATGGGACAAGAAGAGGAAGGAGGTCATTTCAGATACACGTTAAAACATCATTCAACTCTGCAACAAAAGCAGGGAAGGGGTGGATCTTATGGATTCTCTCAATGCACTGTACCACACCAAAATGTGCAAAAAAAAAAGTGGTTGTGTTCCATATGTTGGACTTGACCACGGTGGAAAGCTGGCTGCTCTACCGCAGAAACTGCAAGGATCTGGGGCACACACAAAATGCACAACTCAGTCTACTTGACTTGCAAAAATTGACATTGCACAATGCCTTTGCAAAAAACACAGGGAGGGCTAAAGCGCAACGGTAGGCCCTCACAGAGCACTGAATCACCTCTGGATGTGGGGGGGGGGGCTACCATGCTGTCTCAAAAAGGCAGGTGCAAGTGTCTCTTTTAACACTATATTTCCATTGATTTTTCTGTTGTTAGGGTATTCTTAGGGTGAAGTGCACCAAATGTGAAGTGTACCCGTACCTCAGCTCTGAAAAACAAAACAAAATAAACTGCTTCGTGACGTTTCATACAGAAAACAGGTGAAGTTTCAAAGATTATGGGGGGCTCATGTTCATAGTCTTCCTCTCATAAGATTGCGTAATGTTGAACTTTCATGAACTACAATGTTTTTGGTTTTATGTCAATGTTTTATGATACATGATGAAAAGTATTATAACTGTATAAATTTGCAATTTAAATAACATTGATGAAAAATGGAATGAAATTCAAAGAATATAAAGCATTATTCAGCAAAAAAGAATGGAATAAATGAAAGCACAAGTTATTGGAAAGTATGTATAAGGTATTGTTTATAAGTACTGTGTTAAAGAATATAATGGCACAAATTGAATTAACGCAAACATTTCTGAGACAAAACTTGAACTATAAGTAAACTTACACTTATTTTAAGTTATTCTTATTGTATGTTGTAACCGTATGGCAACTTATCATAATGTATCTTAAAATATTAGTTTTTCAATTATTTATTTTTACAGCACTTCAAACTAAGCTATTCTCAAAAAGGAAAGAGTCAAATATTTGTTTTCTATAAGTCTATCATAATGCGTGCAGTAGGGTTAGGTGTCATTGACTTTACAGACATCAATCTGATGCAGTAAAAAGCAGGCAGCGTTGGAATACACTTAAAACAAACACTGATCAATAATCAAAAACTCACAGCAACTTACAAAGAAGCACACAATGGATCAAACAGCATAAGAAGCAACAACACAGGAGCACTGACATACCACAAATTAAAACAGCACTGTAGAGACATGTGTGCAGGCATGCATTTATATTAGTTGCTCCCAATTATAAGCTGTAAAACAGATAGCTGTAAAATGCAGTTGTGGCGAAGAAGGTGATAACTATGTAAATGTTACATTCTCTTCTTATTTGCACGGTGGAGTGGTTTGTGTGAAAACATTATTAGGATGCACTGTGCTGCTGATCTCTGCTCTTATCTCTGGATAAAAGCCGAGCTGCTGAATTATGAAATAGTTGCAGATGAGAAGAAGTTTGTGTTTATTTGAAGCATAAAAAACATGTCCTTATTACAAAAAGATTGGGACAAGAAGGTGGTGTAAGTGATTGATGCGTGGCACATTTCATTAATCTCGAAAGCAACAATGACGATCTCTTTGGACTGGATTCTTGAAATTCTGACCAACATGTTACCATGTTGAGACGGTTAAAAGTAATTCTTTAAATTGCATTTGGTGGCTAAATATAATTTCTTATGGTTTATTGTCATTAAACTAAAAAAGATTGAGTTTTACAGCATTTAGTGTAAGCATCTCAAGACTACTTGTATTTAAATTTACTAAACATAACTTCATGAAACTTTAATTGCAACACTGAATTCAGACTTTATTTGCTTCATACGGAAGCAAAAGTCATTATGAGCTTTTTTTCTGAACGTCTTTAATGTCTGAGTTTGACTGATCTGTTTAATCTGATCAATTTGGGGTGACCGCCATCTGCTCTGCATCAGACTGTACATGCTCCAATACATCAATCATGTTACAGATATCTACATGTGTTATTGTGCTTTGGAAGCACATTTTGCACACACACAGACAAACACATGCGTCCATCCAATTGATCCACTGTGCTAATACTGTTGGAGCTTGTGATAAAAGATGAATGCTGTTCATACAGAATGAGCTTTTTCCTTTTCTTTAAAAACTTTATCTCTATTACCAAGCAATGGCCAGTATTGTCCTCATTAAAGTGCTCCTTCCTTTTGTTTAATGTGATATGTAAATTCTTAATAACCCCAAATGACTCTTTTGGCCATTGTATTGGAGTGAATAAAAATCTCAAACTGAGAACAAAGCTAATAAAACATCTTGCAATGCAGATTCCATCTAGGTCACGGAACAGTGGGCCAGCTCTTTATCCTTACAGGGACCCTGGAGGGGTCATGGGAGCTTGCTCATCCACTCTACATATGTTTTGCGGACTTGGAGAAGGCTTCTGACGGTGTCCCTTGGGGTTTCTTGTGTGGGAAGTTGTTACAAGCCATTTGATTCTTGTATAACCGGAGTGAGAGTTGTGTCCGCAATCTCGTCAAGAAGTCAAGCACTTTCTCAGTTGGCACACGGACACCAGCGGGGTTGTGCTTTGGGACCGATTCAGAATGGGATTTTCTTGGACCGAATCTCGTGTCTAGTATGGGGGATCCACTGCTCCTTCAAGGAGTCACCCTCTCTGTAGGGGTCATTTGGTAAGAACACAGAAATGGATTAAAAGCCAAGTGATGAAACATCTTTTCAAGATGATGGAAAAAGTGATTCTCTTTAGATGACCTGAAACCAGGTTCAGCCAGGGTTTTATAGTGAACATTCTCAACCTACAAACTGTCAGAGTTTTGATAACATGAGCATATTTTCTGCTGAACATTGGGGAGTGTACAGAATGAAGCAGATGGTAGCTGTTAAGTATATTGCTTCGTCAGAAACAGTAGATTGCACAGTAGATTTTTAGTAACAACAAATTAAATCCCACAAACCAATCAACCAACTCCCTATCCAACTCAGTTAAACAGAGCAGAACAGACAGAATATGACACACTGTAAAACTCATATCTGCAATTGCTAGTCTCCACAGCATCCCTTTCTCATCTGAAAAGAAAATATAATTTAACTTTCTCAAACAATTACACTCTGGGGAACTTCTAGAATGGCTAAGAGTGAAGAACAGACCTCAGGGACTGATGCAGCAGTTTTATGTTTGTTTATCTACGCCGTGCTTTATCACAGTTTACATCACATTGTTGCAGTGGTATTTCACTTTGGTTGCCTGCAGCACACATACCGTCAGCCAAAATTATTGGTCGACTGCAGCGATGCCATCCGCTTTAATTTGAAATTGCTCTGTAAAAGTCATATTACATTTCTCACGTGCACATAAACTAAGCAGGTGTGGACTTTATGTTGGATTGTTTTCTGTATTTATGGCTGTTTTTTTGTGCATTTTCTATAACTGATAACAACCCTGCACAAACACACACACACACACACACACACACACACACACACACACACACACACACACACACACACACAAAGACTGCCTATAGATCACTGAAGCAGCCAAACTTCTCTTTGGCACCTCCTGGAAGACGTTTACGGACATGTACCATGCACATTAGAATGTAAAAAAAATCCACCATAAAACTAAAAGCTTGCAATCAGTGTGTGGAATCAATAAAAGTTTAGTCACTCTTGATGATGATTAGGTCAGTCAGTCACATGACGCACTTGCAGGAAAAACTAGAGCCAACAGCTACCACCTCCTGTGTGGCCAGCATGCTGCATGTCCATGGGGCTCTGGTATCGATCAGTCTCTCTGTTTTACCACACTACTCAAACCTCAATCGTATCTCTCTTCCTCTACTTGTCAAGCTCTCTTTCTCTCCCCCTGTCCCTCTCTCTCTCTCGCTCTCTCTCTCCCTCTCTCGGCCCCATTAGTGCTGTGAACAGCCGTCAGGGATGCCCGGGGCTGCTGGGTAAAACACTGAGCAGAGCTGACAGGAGAGAAGGAGGAGAGGGCAAGAGAAGAAATGTACCAGAGTGATGAGAGCAGAGAGAGAATTCAGGTAAACTAGATGGAAGCATCGTCTGGCCAGGATGACGTATGTATCAACACAAACACACTGTGCTCTACAGAATGTATTGTATCTATAGGTGAAGAGTTGGAGTTGTCTTGGAAATTCTGTATCTGAACTGTACTTCCTCTGCAACTTTTTCCTGCTAGGACACCTACACTTTTTTCCATTTTTACACAGACAAATCACTCAGACTTCTTTAAATTGATATAGTGGTCAAGGACAAGTCAGAAACATTTGTGTCAATGCCAATCTGCTTTTTGTAAGACAAATCTGGCTTGTCTTTTTTCCTCTCTCACTCCTTTATGTACTTTCCTCTCCTACTGAATTGTTCTTATTTGCTTCTTTCTAAACCTCGGTATTTAATTTAATCCTTTATCTAAACAGGTAGTCTCATTGATATCAGGATCTCTTTCTCAAGAAAGACCTCTGTACAAAAAAAGCATTTACAAGTATGATCACAAATACAGAAGTACAACATTTTAAAATGTTCAAGTGAACTAAGTGAACTCTTTCGGTCGCGGGTGAAGAACAAGATGGCAAGCAGGTGTTTGTCTGTCATTTTACTTGGGAGATTTTTCATGGAACGACTGCCTGCCCAAAAAAAACACAGCTCTTGATATCAGACAGTCAGCTGCAGCAGAAGGTGACGTTCTGGACAGCCGGTTCTGTCCAGCACGAATTAAAAAGCCACCGGTCTGTGCTGAACACACATCATTGCCTGTGGGATATAAACTTTATGGCACAAACACACTGGAACAATTTAGAAGCAATTTATAAGAAAACTAACTGTTGTTTATGTTGACCTAACATTAGCAGATGTGTCTTCTTGTGATCGTGACAGGTTGCTGTATGTGGGTTTTGGCAGGCAGCTGCTACCGGCACTTGATTTTTTAGTGGTGCGGAGTAGCAGACCGTACCGGACCATACCAGACTCCTTACCGCTCTCGCATAACTATGTTTTTTTATTTTTTTTACCAGCCATGTGAAGATATCACATCCTCTGTTGAACTAGTCAAATGCTTTAAGATGATTTAAACTATTCAAAATGATTTGTGTCTGAAATATCAGGGAGTCCATTCCAACTGCAAAAGGAAACCTCACTGTTATACATATACTGAACACACGGGTATTACCTTAAACATACATAATGTATAAAAAGTACATTTGACATTTAATAACCCTACCTACCCTTCAGATGGGAGCTCTGTGTGTATTTCTGCATACGCATGTTGTCTACCTGTACTGCATGTGCAGCTGCAGAACAAAGTAGATTAATAGGGCTGGCTGTGAACTGATGGGGCCTGGTGGTATCCTGCTCCCAGATCTCAAGAGAATACCTCTCGTCTCCTCTCTTTAAATTAATCTTGTGTTACCAGCATATTAATCATCTACATTTTATATTTCTGTATTTAAGGGCCTGATGAGGGATCCATCTGCATGTGCTGCTGGATACTTACATACTGAAGTGAAGCTGAAATCTGCCAAGTGGTTCAACACGCTGTCAGCTAGGATTTTAAAGGTACTATGACGTAAACGAAGAATGGATAGAGGAGGAGAAAAATAGATACCAGATTAAGCTACCCGAGATGACGTAGGCGGCAGAAACACAAAAGTAATAAAGACTCGCTCAATGAAAAGGGGTTAGAAAACCTGCTGATAAATCAGGCAATTTTAAAGGGTTCCGGGGAGGAATGACTGTACTTACTGTAATAAAAAGGAACAGAAGGTCTTGCTGTCTCTAGCTCCTGTGAGTCAGCTCGGTTGCTAATGGGACAATATTGACACAGTTATTCAAAAAACACATTTGAACGATCAACTCTCATAACTGTGATGATGTAGCTATTAGCTTCCTCTATTTTGGACTCTCCAGCCCACCATTCCAGCTTGCTATTGGTCAGCGGTGCAAGTTTGTGTGTGAAAGTTCCTAAAAGTTGAACATGATTTTAAAAAAAGTGCAGATTTACTACCAAACCACTGGTCATGCAATTCCATTGGAATGAAAGTATTTTGCCATGAAATGTCTCAATCTTTAATACTGTTTCTGAATAAGTGAAGTAATCTAAAAATGCATTTTTAACTAATGAGGGGTGGTTATAGGACCTACAGACCCTTTCTAGGAGAGTAGGAAGAGAGTAAATGACACCTCAGCATTGATGCAAGACTGTGTATTGATAATACCGGAGTGTGTGTCCATGTGCCTGTATTTGCATGCTAATAAGCAATGCTTATGTGCATATTTGATGTGTAATCACCCAGTCAATTTTTTCACCTTTGAACGTTAATCTTTTTTACTGATATCGCTTCAAATGCAAATGTGTTTTTTGCCGCTCGCTGACTTTCAAGTTTAGAAAAAAGACTGGAATAGAAAATAATTAAATAAGCGTGAGTGAAATTTTAGTCTGACAGATTTTTTCTCCCTCTTTGGCCTTTTGCATCCTCCCAACATGAAAGAGTTCCATTTCACCCTTGAAAGATCAACAATTTGAAAGAGATAGCTTACTCATTATCCATTGCGGAGTTCAGCATTCAGTGCAGACAGCTCACCTTTCCCATCAAAGGGGAAGGGAATCGCACAGTCACCTTTGACAAAAATCTGGTCAGTAATGAGTTTGCACAGACTGAACACTCTCAGCACTAAAGACAGATGCTGCATTGTCTGAAGAAGTCAAAATGTTGCTGGTCCTGTCTTCAGCACAAACAGGAAGAGACTGATTATACATCTATAGTGCCCAACACAACTAATGTGCCCTTGATGAAATATGATTCTATAGGTGTGAGGGTAATAGTCCACGATGCACTCTGATTGTAAGTGTGTGCTAGCAGGGTAAAAAACCAGTTTCATTTGCCAAGCTGACAAGTAGAAAGTAATGATCTTGGCAATGTATCAGCATGTATCAAGTCTTTATTCAGCTGCCACCATACTTTACCCTAACTGACAAATACACAGTGGTCTTATGCTGCATATTAACTTCTGAAAACTGCAATTTTTCATTCTCGAAATGTTCTGTTTTCTACGTGAATCTGGTGTTTAATAAAAATAGAAAAATGAAATGACAAATCTTCTCTAAGTTAACAATATGCCTGCTTCTCCCTTACTGATTCCCCCTAAAAAGGAGGATGTATGCAGTCCTGTCCAGTCCTGGACAGTCCACATGAGCAGTACACAAGCTAGAAATCAGCTATCAAGCCACACAAGCTACCAAAAGAAAGATCAGAAAGTCAGCTAAAAGCCAGTACCAAGCATCCACAACCAGAACAAAACACAATTACAACCTAGGCAATTATACTCATAATGTCCAAAAACACACAAATATGCAAACATAAATATGCCCACAGAAAGACAGCAACAGACACATAAATGCAGGACCAGAGAGAGTCCCTGGCTGATTCTGAGTCAGATTATAAGCTCTAAATGACTCAAAAACAGTTGTATTTGATGGAATGAGTTACCATAATGATATATTAGTGAAATATAAATAGTTTTTACTGCCTGGTACCTAAAACAGGTCAATGGCACATCTGGATTCAAATCCCATATTTGCTGGTTCCGCCTGGAAATATCTGTGATAAAATGTGTGTTAAACTGCTTAGGTTCACTTTTTTAGCATCAACCTTTGCACAGTTACTTAGCAAATATTATTTTAATAATTCCAACAAAGTTTAGGCTTATTCCTTGATGTTTCTAATGTGTTTTCACTATAAATTATGTGGGGTTTTTAGGCGGAGGTAGAAATTTCAATTTTCTACTGCTTTCCAGATGCATATTATCTGACAGAGTATAGATACCTGAATCCTTACACTTCTATTGTAATCTCACAGGTCTTAGCTTTCATTTGAGACCAAGATTATGCATATAGCCTTTGTGGTTATTAAGCTATACTCAATCTATTTTGGCATGTCATTTCGGAAAAATAGTTGGAAAAATGGGCTTAGGGATGATCAGGTTGCTGTTGTCTTGAAAAGTGCTAAATTTCAGTGATTCTCGACCAGGGGTACCTGTACCCCAGTGTATTAACAGCACCTGCAGTCCCTCCGTCACTGGATGCACTGGTGCTGGAGTAGTGGGTTCATAAACTGTCCCACAGCTCTTCATGGTGTACACCCGCATTCACATACAGACACGTGCTCGTATCGCACATGCACACATGACGGCTACGTCACAATCCTTCAGAGTACCCCCTGGCAACAGCAGGAGTATCCCCTGTACTCCTGGTTAAGAATCACTGAAATACAGGACACGTGTTTTTTCATGCAAGTACACAACACAGGAAATGCAATTCACAATTGAAGTTCCAAAGGTCCAAATACATAAGTAACTCCAAACAAACACCAACATATCACAAAAACTGAGGATTCTTAGCAACCTCTGAACTTACATTTAGACCATCACATGATAATGACTCTGTGGACAGCCAGATTAATGACATTCTTTTAAGGTAAACTGCCCTTTTCAGAGTGACCCTAATTTGCACCTTTTCAATGGCACAGAAATTGGACCCTTAAAGACTGTAGTCAAGGATGAACTTCCATCACATAAGAGGTAAACAATCTGATATCCATTATTAAACAAAAACTCAATACCCACCTAATCTATTTGGCATATTGATTTATTGGTCTTCTAGAGGTGACTTTCTTTCCGTTCCTCTATTTGTGGGTCAATGAACACTGGCGTGAAAAAGAAATAACACTATGATTATAATACTTTCACGTTATTTAACTTCCCTTCTAGTAAATTTGAGCTCTTTACCTGAGAAACACATTGTTACATTTTCGTCAATGTTGCTCTGTTCAAATAAATAAATAAATAAATAAATAATAGCCTGTTTAACCACAATAACTGTTCAGAAAATGATGCCATCAATAACCTCTCCCCTTCTCCTCAAACACTACCTCCCTCCTAGAGTACAAACAATCATTCATTATAAAGGAAAAATAAGCCGACGTACTGACGTTCCTTTAGAGGGAATCAGCTCTTCGTATCTGAGGGAGAAAAACATTATGTTTTTGTTATTGTACAGTAAGGTCCATTCCATCTGTGCTCTTGGGCTACAAGCAGTGAGTGGGGTAATAAAAATGACAAAGCCACTGCAGTAACGCAGCTGTTGTGAAAATGGTTTTCATCTGTCAACAATAACCTGAGACCCTGAAAATAAAGGAAGGATTTCCTTCTGACACAAGGCTGTACGGGTACAATCTGAATCTTAAGGTCATAAAATGTCTCTTTTGCAGGTGTAATTGTCCCTGATGCCCACACTACATTTCCTTGGCTAATGGTTGGATAGCTGCTGTATGATTCAATATACTCCCATCATATGAGATGTCATTTTAAAATTCTTTTTGGCCTCAGCCTCCCAGTGGAGAAATGTACACCGTTAACGAAGCCTTATGCACTTTGCAATGCAGGTACGATTCTGCAAACAAAAGATACAGTAAAAGTTTTTGTTGCATCAAACCCTCTGCAGAAGACAATGAGGCTCGGAGTTTATCATGTAAGCAGTGAGTTCACACACCGCGTTGATAAACCTGTATCCTAATCATGTCACGCGGCCTCCCACAGCATGAAGGGGCCTCTTCATCTCACACACACACACACACACACACACACACAGACACACACACACAATTAACCTAAGAGTGCCAGACCTCACAGACGAGTGAGAGCCGAGTGAACACGTGAAGTAGAATTCCAATTTGAGAGGTTTTTCCCCAGGAGTCCTCCCCGCAGGCTTCCCACTGACACCATGATGAATGGCTTTGTGTTTGCTAGATGTGCTTGTCTATGTGTGTGTGTAGCAAGGTTCAAGGCACAGAGGTTGTCACAGCTCAGAACCCCCTCCCACTCATTAAGCTGCCTGTGGATAATTAAATCTAGTTTTGAAGAGTGGCCGTGGTATTATCTATTTACTTCTTTGTGTTCACATGATACACGACAAGACAGAAAATAAGAGGGAGGCTTGGGGTGGATTCTGCTGAGCATGGCATATTCAGGACAATGACGCCCTTTCACATGTTTTGTGTGTGTCACGTCTGCACTTCTAGTTGTACACAATTAATACCTCCTGGTGAGTTAGCAAAGGATTTCTGGACAGTGATTAATTCTTGTCTGTAAGTAATATTAAAACCTGTGACTCAGCGTTGTCCTGCTAAACAATGACGATGGCATCGACTTAAGTCTGAATCAAACGAATTTGGCTAGCAGGCCTGACTGCGGCAAAGAAACTGCTAGCTTAGCGTTGTAAACCTCCACTCTCCTCAAATATCAGACACTGGCTCAGGTCTCTCTGGGGTTGTCTACAGGATGGATCATGCCAAGACTGAATTTTAAAAGCAATGAAAAGCAATAATTTGTAGCTCAGATGACTAATAACTCCTTTTTAGTGTTATTTTTCTTCTTACTTTTCTTCATCTACAATAGGTCAGCCTATTTCTTTCTACTGAAATGTCTTTTGTCTAATGATACTGATTAGTGTATTATAAGCCACTTTCGAGTTTCAGAAATAATACATTCCAAATGATCACAAATAAAGATTCCACCACCGAATAATTGGCCGAGCACGATCTCATTCTCCAGTCACAATCCTTGCCAGAGCCGAGCCCACGGACCAAAGGCCATGGTGCATTTTCTCTTTCTTATTGACTTATTGACTTTTCTGAGATTACATAACAGGTTTATTTTTTTGACACATAAACCGAGCTACAGCTCATTATCAAACCCATTATTGTAAGCTCTACAAAAACTATTATCAAAACTGACTTTGATCCCTGAAGGCCAGCATAAGATTGCCTCATCAATTCACCTGTCTCAGTTCCTCTGACACAAGTTCAAAAAATGACATAAACCCCCCAACATACTGTAGATTAATTACTGTGACCCCAGACTGTTGATATGGTGTATTACTTGATGATGCCTCCACAATGAGCGGTTTGTGCTGAAGTGTCCCTTTGTGGCTCTACTGAACTGTATGTTTAATGCACAGCTCCCATGGTAAGCCATTACTGTGTCTGGTGTTAGACGCAGCTCCCACCCTGGGGAGAGCTGCAACCAATTAAAAGAAACCTTGAATGGGAGTTGCTCTCAAGGAGGAGTACACGCCAGGCTGTGAAAGGAGGACGAGGGTGCCATGTTGGGTTTCAGTACGTGTGTGTGCTTGTATTGTCTGGTGGAAGAGAGCTTGAAAAGAGAGGTTATTGTGAGTGTTTGCACATGGGCACTTTTTCTGCAACTCTGCCAGCTGTTCAGTCAAAAAGAAGCATGATAGGGAGACTGAAAATCGCTCTGTGACAGTGAGTAATGAGCTCCACTCACATCTGCATTTCATTCACTGGCGGACCCTCTTTCACTCCCATTTAAAGTTTCACAGTTGTTTTATAATGGTTGTTCTAAGAAACAATAATGTGCATGTCTTCTTGAATGAAGGCTACTTGCACGTTTTAAGGTTGAAACCCCACAGGACATTCAGCAAAAACATATAAATGTAAACATTACTCAACACGAAAGGTGTGTCCCAACTGAGTATTCACGAGGGCTGTAATGAAAAATCGCCCTGGACTTTTTGACTCGGACCCAAGCCACAGTTTTTATTATAACAATAACTTTAGTAAAATGTTAATATAATAATATAATATTAGTAGTATAGTATAAAAATATTAGTTATATAATGTTAGTATATTCCCATAATTGCATACAATAGTATACTCTATACCACTAGTATAATATTGATTTCAACTGGACAATACAGCTGTTTAATTTTTTAGGTTTTGTTCCTTCATTAAATTCTTGTGCAAGAAAAATGGTTTGTTTCTAATTTGGTAATGATAAGTACTAACTTATCAATAATCATAACAATTCATGCATAAAAATGAGTTCAACATTTGAAAGTTTACTGTGGCATGTTAACCTTTTTTTAATGTCCCGCCCTATCCAGGCTGTGATTGGTCGGGTCACAAAAAGTGACACTGACGAGCGCCATCGACTTTATGAAAAGTTGAACATGTTTCAACAAAAGACCCCTGATATAGCTAAATATCCAGCTAGCCAAACCCAAACCTTGCTTAGCTTGTTCCTATTGGCTTCTGTCCTACTGCAGAACCTTGACTAACAGTTGGACTGGTATCTCTGGACTCACTGGGCTGCTCTCCGCTGCCAGTGCCTTCGGACTCACCAGGCTGAGATGGTTGACTGGTACTGCAATTTTGTTTTGTGGACTTATTACCTTTATGCCATGGATGTATTATTAATTTATTAAATATTACTTTACTTGGCTTGAGGGAAGTTTTACAAATATAAAACCTTGGATGGATCAAAAATTCGTAATAGAAAGGGTCATAATTGACCTTGTTTTCAGTTCAAGGTTTTCTGTGAACAGTTTTACAGACTTCTCTTTCATATTAGTGGTAAAAATGCTTTTTGGCTGCAGGAGAATTTGTCGTGGCAATACCGTGAGTGGCCACTGGAAAAAATTGAAAGCAAGGCAAAGCGGTGGCGCTATATTCAGTTCTTATTATACATACATACGTATGCTCACTGTAGCTATAGCTATGGCACCTTGGTGACGTCACAGATGATACACACACGTAAGACAACTAATTACGTCCTACAGTAATAATCAAGGCACATCATACTATTCAGTAATTTGTTGGGTTACAGATTACGTCAAGAAAAACCTTCATGACTACCACATAAACTGGGTAGTATTTCCTAACTGCGTGGAAGAGTTTAGCCTAATGTTAGCAGCTCTGTCCTGGTTGTTGTTGGATTTGGAGAACTACCCTCCAGCAGCACCAGCCAACGTTACCATTTGGCAAACATTTCATTTGCAAAACACAATGGTTTCATCATCCCAAAAGCCTTTTCTCTTTGAAAATAATTTAAGTATGTAAGCTAAGCAACAAGATTTTGATAAAATGAAATAACAGTCTGATCTTACATTTTTCCTTGTCATATATATAATACTAGGGCTAATTAGCACACTGCAATACAAAAAGAATGCTCTTTCTTTATTTTCTTGGATCATCAACTGGTGAGGATGCTGACATTTTGCCTGGATAAAACAAATGATAGTGAGACGGCTCCAGGACCATCTCAGAAAACAATCAAATTGAGTATTAAATCTTTGAGAAAAATGTGTTTCTTTTGAAGGAAAGCATATTGTTTTCTTGTAAACGAACTAATAAAAAGCACACTATGATTATTAGCACATACTATTTAGTTTTTAGTTTGGAAATGGGACACAGCTAGAATGTGGGCAGAGTCCCAGCATGCACATGGTCACCATATTAGAATAAGGGGGTCGACTAAATCGGCTGTACTACCTGGAGGCTACTAGGGGGACTATTATCTATTATCTGACTTCCTATTCCCTGCAGCACACATGCATCATGTTTCAAATCCTCTCTACTGCAATTGCTCCCTTTAACTGGAAGATTAGATTTTGCTTGCCCAGATGGCTGATAATGGTGGATTGCTGGGAGGTGACAAGTATCGGTGGATATCAATATACTGTAGATCGATGGTCAGCAACACACACTCATAAACAATTTGAGGATTCGCTGACTGATATTGTCTGGTGAAGGCATCCTGGTTTTGTAGGGTCAGATGCTCTTAATATAATTTATCATAATTCTTGCACTCAAGTTAAATGATACATTTCGTTCTGTGCGCTTAATATGTGACTGTTTTCCCAGTGCGCCTCACGGAAAGCAATAATTTATTTCATATTACAACCTAGTAAGTTGACATTTGGTTGATGTTCACTATCAGTGGTCGTAAGTCTAGGTGTCATATCATACAGGTTAGATTCACAACATAAAGTCATACATGACAATATACAATTATGATGACAAAATGTAGATTGTGAAACAAGTGAAGAAGATGGATCCAGGAGGACAATTGTACTGCTTTCTTCTGGAGAGACCTCTTGATCTAAGAATTTGTTTAAGTTTAATTACATAAACATGCATGTCTATTGAGCTGTAGTACTATATCAGCATACGTAATGTCCAGTTCAAAGTAAAATTTAAAGAGCTGAAGTACTGGGGCGTTGCACTGGGAGCAGCTGAGCGGAAATCGACATATGGTTCTGAAAGAATGGAAGAAGAAAAGTGCTAGAGGACGCACATTTTTTTGCTACAGAATACAAAACATTTCGAGATAACGCAAAACAAATTGCAAGGGAACACAAAATCAAAAAATATTCTCACCATGACCTTTAGGGGGTTCTGTAAGATAGAGTAGGCTGTAATTCTGGTAGAGAATACCAAGTCCCTTTTTTTACTTTTCTTTTTTCTTTTTACCTTTTTTGCCTAAAAACAGTCATATTTTACGTTATTTAGCCTATTGTTAGATTTAGCTTTAAATACATGTGTAGTATGTGTGTAATTGTAAAATGTAAACTTAGATTAATGGAGACTGGTCTGATGAGACAAAGTGTAGCACCTGGTCCCTGGTCTTTTTTTTTCTCCAAAAAATGATGTTATGATGTGAGGACAGCAAGCTGAAGAGACAAACCTATACATCGCTCCACACTTCTGTTATCTGCAGGGCACGCAAGGTTGTTCCATCACATGTAACAGAGTACAAAAAAAAGGACTGCCACCAAGTTCCATAAACCAAATGGTTTATTTTAGATATTTAACTGGAGATGAGTGTGAGGATGAGTTTGTTGTCAGCAGTACATAGCCATATAGTACAAATTCTAGGAAAGAAAGTTCTTTCAAATGTACTAGCAAAGAAGTTGTTGGTTTTCACTTGACCTTGGCTGTGAAAGTGGTCCTGAATTGTATTATTTTTATGAGGACAACTGCAGTGATGGGTTAAACCAGCAAGCAATCTTCCTGTTTTACCATGATTCATGGAAAAACTGGGTATATACAAAATGTAAAGATCTCACCTATTGTAGGGAATGCTTAGTGCTAATTTGTGCTAATTCTTGCAATTACAAAATCACACATTTCTGGAGCGACTACTTCAGATATGAATTTAATGAAAGAGTACATGCTTCTAATCAAGACAAGTCACAAGGTGAAGCTGCAAAATTGAATCGTGTCCATTATCACTATGATTATTCTGGTGTACATTATAGTAACTGGCAGGAAAACCATTTATCATAAACATAGTAATGAAAAACACAACAATGCATTCTAAACGACGGCAAGTGAGCACTATTAAAACTATATTGGCTGAACCTCCAAGGAAAATAGAACTGCACATTCATAAGTCTGATACCTTTAAATTTTAAAATCTATTCAACAATAAAATCAATCATAAGCATACTAATTTGCTTAATAATATTTCCTTAATTCAGTTTCGTCTCTGCCTTATTCACACACACACACACACACACACACACACACACACACACACACACACACACACACAAACAACTCCATTTACATTATTGCCTTTGAGAGGTGACAGTAACCAGCTTTTAATTTCCATGAAAATGTGTGGAAAAGTGTTGAGCAGACAGCTGCCATCCTCTCATTCAAAATGACAGCGAGAGTGCACAGGCGGTGTGTTTCCATGCTGAATGTCATCATCAGCCAATCTTTAGAATAGATGCCACCGTGAATCTGGCTGAGGAATGTCAAGTATTCATATTTCAGCAATCTGTTTTTTTTTTTCAAGGTATACTATCGCTCATCAGCTTCCCAAACGCCTCAAAGCCTTTTTCTCTCCCTTTTCTCAGAAAAAGATATAGGTAGAAAACGTGATAATCTCTCCTGCTTTCCGTCTCTCCTCCCTGTTTTTCCCACCTTTCCTATCAACCCTTCCCTTCCCTCCCCCTGTACACAAATACCTATGAAAAAAGCTAAACATGCTCTGTTTTGTGATCATAGTAATCACTTTCAAATGTTAATTCTTTAGTTCAGATAGTTCTGGAAAATCATACCTGTTTAAGCATGTTAACTGGATTTTGTGTGTACTCTTTTGTAATCTGTGACAGTTGTCTTAGTCTGTTTATGTTGTTTGTATTTATTGTTGTACCAGTGTTTTTATGCTGCCACGTCTCTCTTGGAAAATAAATTTGAATCTCAACGAGACTTTACCTAGTTTAAAGAAAATGAAAGATTTAATGAATAATTGTGCCAGGACATGACTTTTAAGTTTATAAGAACTTAATAAATCTTTCGCTCAGCAAAAAGGAAAGCAAAGGCAGAAAGCTGGAGGAAGAGAGAAATTCTGGTTAAGAGATTGAAATGTCTGTATGTGTGGACTAAGCTCTGCCGAATTTCTCTCCATTTCTCTTCTTTGACTTTTGTCCTAGAATGGGAAAGGGCAAACATCACAAGCATACCAGGTATAATTAGGTTTTTCTCCAAAGCACATCTGAGATCTCATTTGATCCATATACATACAGTGATGCCAAATCCCATTACTTAAGCACCTTTGCCCTGGCAAATTCCGATCTCTATAGAAGTGACTATACTCTTCTCTCTCTGGGATTCTTGTCATCAAAAAAGCACCAGTGTACATTACCCCTTCCCCTCAAACAGTCTTTATTTGTATCCATACAGACAGAAAATACTGAAAAACCTGTCAAATACTTTCTCCAGAATGTTGTTTTATGTACACCCCACTTAAAAAACAGTCATTTACAATAACATCTGCTGCATTTTTTACACTTGAAACCACTTCAAATTTAGCATAGCACTATTTAAACACAACATGTATGACAGAATATTTGTACATTCAGACATTAGATAAGAAATGTTATGCTTGACCGATTTGTTAACAATGCAACGTTGTCTATGTAACACATATACTGTAGAAGCCGTTAAAAATACACAAGAGTTGTGAGACAAAGAAATAAACAAATAAATAAATGTAATAATATGAAATCAAATGTAAAATAAAATACGGAGAAATTTGAGCATACAGAAAATATATGTGGTGATATGACACTGTTTAACACCTACAGTAATACTCTTCCCACATACTATCATAATATAATACCCTACCTAGATCCAGGGTTTGATTTGTCCGTTCTGGGCTACTGTAGCAACAAAGCAATGCAAAATGGAAGGGTACCTGAACCTTTGCAAAGGGCTTATTCTAAGGTAATGAAAACATAACGATTCTTATTTTCAGGTGATTCTACACTAATGAAAAAATACTTAGGAATATGATTGGTAGGCTAATAAGTAAATACTACAACAAAAAGTACACTTTTAAAAGTATTTTTAAATGAAATTATTAATTCATCATTTAAAGGTCCAGTATTTAGTATTAAGTATGTTTTTTATTAGTGTATAATTGAAATTGAATTCTTATTGAAAATAAGAATCATTGTGTTTTCATTAATTTAGAATGAGCTGTTTTTAGCTACAAAGGGAGTGGGTCCCCTTCCACGGAGGCCGCCATGTTGCACCGCTCTAGAAGGCCTTTTTCAATTGGTTAGCTGTTGGCGTGAGTCTGGCCAATCAGAGGGATGTCTGTTGCTCTGTGGGTTGGACTTTGAATTCAACTTTTAGGTATCTCAATGCTTACTTGTCTTTAAATGAATTTTGAATATTGTTACAGAGGGTCAGTCTGAACCAAACCCCATTGGCAGTGTAGTGCACTCTATACATCGCAACACTTCTGTTTGGTATGAAAAAGCTCAGGCAGCACTGTATGTACAAACCAAACCATTTTCTCTCTCCACCTCTCTCTTGCAGATACACACACACACACACACACAAACACACACACACACCCTGGGATAACACATTAGCCAGATCCGGTCCAGGCATCGAAGGGCATGTGTCAACTTCCATAATCAGCCATTTAATTTTCTCTGCTGCTTCAGCCTGTTGTGTGGAGAGAGGAATGGCGCGATGGCCTGAGGGAAGGTTGTGATCCTGCCCCACGTGCACTTATGACTGGGATGAGTGGTATTGTGGGTGAAATTGTGTGGGTATGGTATGTAGGTGGTCTTGTTAGATGTAAGGAAAAGTAATCCATAAAGTAGTGCTCTCTCTCTCTTGTTTTCCCACTCCTGCTCCTCTTCTTCTGTGTCTGCGTTTTCTCTGCTTACTACTGAAATGGCCTTATGCCGCAATCATTTGAGAGTATGTCATGGCCCAATGGACCATACATTCACTCCTAGCACATGGAGGAGAGCCAGATAGAGTCCAATGAGGCTAGAACCATGTTTCCAGTCTACTGTATACAGTAAACGTCCTTATAGCTGGTCTCAATTGACTATGGACTCATACCCACCCACACACACTGAGATATACTGTATGACCTGTGTGCTAGTTACCTTTTTTACATGAAAGAATTGCCCCGTTTCAAATCACTTTTAAAGAGTGTCTTTTATGGCAGCACACTGAAAGATTATGTCAAATAGAAGACAGGAAAATAAAGTGCTATTACCCACTCTTTCTGTTTTTCATGCACAGCATCATCGCTCAGGTTTCTTTGTAAACCTAACTCTGGGTTGATTATGGTATTCAACCTGTCCGCCAGTTTTTTTGTCACCCTGCTTTCGAGTGGTGCTATTGATTCCTTTTGTCATGCCCGCATGTAACTTTGCCATTATCAAAGTCATTTTGGCTCTTGCTTTGACAGTCGTGCTAAAAACAAGTCATGGCTAATGTGTGCTGACCAGCTGAATGATTGCTGTTGAAAGCATCGCACATAGACCGCCCAGTCCTAACCAAAACCCAATCAATGACAGCTAAAATGTCACGGACTAAACACAAACAGAAGAAAAAGCATCTAATCAGCGAAACATGAAGGAATTTTTTATAGATTTTCCCAACCAAACCAAAGAGAGAAGAAGGCGAAGACAGGGGCATGACCATGACGAGTGAATAAGGGTTAATAGATTATACCTCCCCTGCCACATCTGTGCACCACGGTTAATGAAAAGGTAAAAGAAAACTTATCAACCTGTTGATAATAAATGTGGGAGTTTTCAAATTCATGTTGTGACCTACCACATGATATAAGACAAGCTATAAGCTTATTAAGAGACAAAAGTTGAACCTGGCTCAGCCTTTGCTGCAATACAATGTCATTCAGTAAGGCTGCGTTGGCAAATTATGTGCAAGGCCACATCCTTATTAATGTAATTGGAATTAAAATGAACACCTTTTGTGCGTTTTAGTTTTTAATAGCCTGCATTCTCTGTTGGCTATTAGTAACACCTCAGTTTCCAGCTGTGTAGAGTGCTTGTACCAACAGTTTAGAACACAGATGCTGATGCAGTCACTGTCTAATTTCGTAGTTGCAAATGCATTTCCTATTGAGACTAGAAGAACCTAGAAAACAATGCAGGCAAGACTTGAGGTAAATTCCTGCTTGACTTGATTGTCTCTCTATTGCCTTGAACGTATAGGTCGTTATGAATTGCTTATGAATTGACAGTTCATAAGCAACTCATAGACATCTGAAACATGACAAGAGGCCCCAACTAGACAACTTTTTTTGTAAGACATCACAAAAGGTTGGGAACCAGTGGTTTAATGTTTAATCTTTATGTATTGTGTTTCATAAGCTTGTCATGCTTGTTATGTCAAATCTTAATCTGAAAGGTAAGCAGTATAGCTGTCAAATAAATGTAGTAGAGTAAAAATAACGATATTTCTCTTTGAAATGTAGTGGAGAAGAAGTATAAAGTAAAATGGAAACACTCAAGTAAAGTACAAATACCTCAAAATTGTACCTCAGTGCAGTACTTGAGTAAATGTACTCTGTTACTTTCCATCACTGACCACTGGGTTGTGAAAGCGTATAAGAGACTGTCAGACGACACCAAGAAAGTTAAATAGAGGAATAGACACTGTGCTTCGACATCATGGCCATTCCTCTTTCGATCTTCATTGGACGAAATAACTATTCTTCCAATATGGTCACGCCACAGTATTATTTCCGCATTGATGCTCACAATTGCCTGTGGTTGCCCAAGCTCTCAAACACATATGGGCAATTAGCTAATAAGATTCACGCACCTGAATCTGCGCTATGCTTGAAACATCATGGCCTCTCTAACGCAGTCCCTTTTTGCGCCAAGTAACCGGGCATACTGTAATAATAGCATTCACTTTGATTGGAGTAAGATTGAGGTTAGGTTATCTTTCACTCCTTGAGTCACCATGGTCAGAGTCCCCAGCCCTCATACCTGACAATATCTGAGTGCCATAGCAGCATAGTTTGGTCTTATCCTTTTTGGCCTGTCAATGAAAATATTGCCAACTGTGGTAATATCATATATTTTTTCAACATATCAGAGTTAATGAGGAGAAAGGAGAACTGCAAGAAAAGAGGATGCAGGTGCCCTAGTGAGACCCAAACAAACTTCACAATGGTGGATGTCGTTCAGTAGGGCAGACAGTGTCCAGGGTCCACACAGGCTGTGTGAGGAACTGTTGCAATCGACCAGTCAGCTGCTGCAGGCTACACAAATATTACTATTATTCTGTGAAATGTATGTCTAAGATGCATTCAAAGTTCTTATTAATTTCAAAGTACTGGTATTGGTGATACATCCCATGGTATAACTTGGTATAAAACATTGAATCAGAAATCCCTATCACAATGTAACACTAATCAGTTTTGACTTTATGAACAGCTTGTAACTGCATCTCTGTGGTTGGGGTTTAGCGTCACTCCTACATTTCCGTTGATAATTTAAAGTAACAGATCAACCTCACTGTTTACTCATCTCTTCCCTAGAGCCATATCAGAACTGTGCTTTCTGTGTTACTGCGAACACACATTAAAGCTTTCCACTGGCACTGATAAAAATACACCTTACAATGCAAGCACTTACACTTAAAGTTCATACAATTTCTTCTGGGTCATACAGTTAAAGAAACAGAAAATCTTAATTTAGCTGAAAAAACAAATGTGAGCTCACATAACTGGCATTTTCAAAAAAGGTACATTTGTGGAATTAACGTTAGATTTCTGAGTAAATGGCAAGTGACTTGGTAAGGGAGGAGAAAAGAGAGATTCCACACCTTCAGTGTAGAGAACACACGATTAGTGGCCTTTCTAATAATTGCTTCCTGACATGCCGTGCAGTTGTCCTGCCACGCTTTTACTTTGACAAGTACTCGATATTCCAAGACAAAATAGTGTTGCCAGCTAGGTAAAGGCCATCCACTTTTAGCAGGTCAGATCAAATTCAAACGCAGGGCAAGGAAACTCTGCTGGTCAAACAACTCACCAGCCTGCAGATCAAAGCCAACCTGCTATGAACCCCTCATTACCCCTCATGGCCAGAAATTCATTGATGTCGAATGGTCTTTTTAATAAGGTCACATGTCCTCGACTCAAAGAAACCTCACCTTGTTTCCGTAAATACAAACACAGTATAAAAACTGGATTTTAAAATGGATAAAATTAAGGAAATTGGTATCATTGGTTAGATTTTGACTTCATGTTAAAGTGTCTTTGAGCAAGACACTGAACCCCAAGTTGCTCCCGATGGGCTTGCATGACAGCTCTGCTGCCTTTGGGGGTGTTAGTGTGTGTGTGTGTGTGTGTGTGTGTGTGTGTGTGTGAATGAGGCAAATTGTAAAGCGCTTTGTCTGTTAAATTAGAAAAGCACAATGTAAGTGCTGTCCATTTATAATTTACCACATCTGTCAGAGAAGAATATTCCATCTTTCATTTTTGAAATTCAGACACATCTTTTTTCTTTTAAAGAATGTCTCCATCTCTCTTCAATCAAGTACTGCCACCAATGAAGAGAGTTGGAACAAAGTAGGTCTACAAGGCGGTGATGATGAGGGAGAACAATATATATATTTTTAAATATTACAGACTGGTCGACAATGAAAGACAAAGATGAGAAAGGCAATCATGGAAACACCAGTAAAACATGTAGAATTCCCAAACAAACTGTGAAGATTTGCCTATATGATGTCCTTCAGTCTACCAGATTTGACAGCAACTACTGTGGTATTTCTAGAACCAAGAAGAAGGGTAACATTTGTCATATTATGGCTAGCGCTACTAATACGAGCTAACTTGGTAACTAACCATTGGCCTACGAAAAAAGGTACACAAGTTAACCACCAACTAATACACAGAGGGAAAAAGTCCGCCAAGCTGCCTCTGGTTAGCTCTCCAAGACACTTGTAGTGGATTATTGATTTGCCACATTCAGGGTCAGGGTTAGAAAAAGCTTTAATAAACTTAGAGAGGCACAAAAATAAGACAATTAAAGAAAAGAAAAGAAAATAAAAGTCAAAGAAATGTCAAAGAAAATAAATGAGTTTTAAGGAGGGATTTAAAAACAGGAAGTGACTCGGTCAGTCTGATGTGCAGAGGCAGCTTATTCCAGAGTCTCAGAACGCACAATCACCTCTTAATTTACGTTTGGTCTTAGATACAACCAACAAAGCCTGATTTACTGACCGGCGCGAGTGAGAGGTGGTGTAGGGCACAAGCAGATCAGACAAGTACTGGGGGGCCAGGCCAGGGGCTTTATTTGTTTATTTAAAAACAAATAAAGTAATTTTAAAATCAATGGGAAAGCGCACAGGGAGCCAGTGAAGGGATTGGAGGATAGACAAGATGTGGGCAAATTTATGTGTTCCAGTTAAAAGACGAGCACATGCGTTTAGTCTAGGTATAGTTCCAGTGTTAGCATTCAAGCTAGGGATCATAGCCCTGCTACCAGACCCTTGCTCCTGGACTCTCTGGATTGTGTTAAAGTTCAATATTTTGGTAAATATGCTCATTAACGCTCTTTAGTGAGAAGAGAAGATAAATGCCAATGTCATATCTTTGTGTTAAATGAAGTGAGTAAGGACGTGGTTAGCCTAGCTTAGCATAAATACTGGAAACAGAGAATTAAAAATATGCCTACCAACACCCCTAAAGGTTACTGATTAACAGGTTGTAGCTCATTTGTTTAATGATCATGATATTATATATGATGATAATGCCCCCTAGTGGTCAGAAATGGCTTAATGCAGTTTTAGGTGCTCTTACATCTTAAGACATGTAGGAAGGAATGATTGAAGTGCTAAATATGAGGTCAGTATTCTTGTTATACACATATTTATTCTGCCCCTCTGCCTATGCTGCAAGCACACCACATCATTGTAATGAGCCCCCCATTGTATTGGTTTCCTGTCTGACCTCTGACCTTCAGGAGAATCACAACGTTCACTTCTAATCCACATTCCACACACTCTCCCACCTCATTACAGATGCTGAACATGGTCCCGTCTGGCTGAGATAAACACACTATTGCTCAGGCACATACACAAACAGAGACACCATATTAAAGACACACACTAAACCACAAAAAATACCGAGTCATTACTGTAACCTCACTTCATAGTTGCAAAGCATTAATCAGCTGTTGGCAGAATAATCTAATGTAACTTCATATGAATATTTCTAGAAGCGCTCTAGGAAGAGTTGTCCAAGGTTATCGGTCTGTCCACAGCAGTTGAGGGAGATGTTTTCAGCCGCAGAGTTTTTTTGATTTTTTTTATTGTAGCCCCAGAATATAATTTTCTCATCAGGTCCTTTTTTACATAATGGACTTAAATCTCATCTGCAGTAATCACCCATCAGCAGCACTGGAGAAGGAGCAAGGCAGTCACTGTAGCAACCTCCAAGACCTGCAGAGGTAGCAGGTCTTGGTAATCCAAAATGTGTTTCAGACTGACAAAATCTTGAAGGGAACCAACTTTCACAAGATAGAAGGTCTTTATTTTCTCACATTCAATGTTTTGTCTGCTTGCACCTGTCATGCATCTCATGGTGTGTTGATGCTAAGTTTCCATTTTATGGGCAGGACATTTTGTCTGCAATTTTCTTTTTGTCTAACGTAAACAAACTTTACCTAGATCCATTCAACATCACATTTTAATCAGCCAATTTACGTGGATCAGATTATCATGTGAATGCAAATCTGTACAGTTGATATTTGGCACATGGGATCTGACATTTTCACACCCTGCAGACAAACACCAAGCTCAGCACTGCTGATATGATAATAACTTACATTACATACAATATGTTCAATTCACTGCATGTGTGGGACAGGGCACAAGCCGCAGTCTGACCCTTCCCCTGCTAGGCAGCTCAGCCAATGAAGGAAATATACTAATGAAATTAGATGAACAAATCTGAACCCAGAAATCCACCTGATATGCAGCTGCAGGCTAAGACATATAACTGATGCAGAATATGACTTACGCATATTAAAATGTATAGTTTGAAGCTGAAAATGTCCACTTATATTAATAAGTAGCAGATGACTTTGCATTGAGCCAATAGAAACCCCAAAAGCAACTGCAATTACTATTTATGTATTACCACTACACAAATCAACAACATCATGACACGAGCTGAGCAACCTCCACCACAAGAAAATGAACTCAGCTACTACAAGAGCTTCATTCACAATTACCAATGCAGAAACTGCACACGGCTAGGCAGATGGCAGCAGCGCAAGAGCAGATTCTAGCATTCAGCAACCACCCTGACATGGCCTACTGAACAAGCACATCTGCAGGACAACAATCAAACTGTCAGCGGTGTTTGTAGCCTCTTCGGTTCCTGCACTGACTAAACAGAGCAACAAGATCACATGCATGTCTATAGCAGAAGCAGCCTTTTCTGACCTTGGTGAAGTGAAGCAGTGCTCAGAGGAGTATCAGCAGGACATAAAAACCTTAGAGTCACAGCACACCCAACCGGGGGCACCATGGGGGGACCAAGGCACGAGTATTCCCCCCATAAAGCTGTTTTGAAGCAGTAACAGCATTAACAGCAATAGCAGGTAAGCAGTGCAGCATGGTGTAGTGAGGACTGAAAGCTTAAATACAACACCATATTGCAAGGGATACAGTTGATATATGTTGTCATGAGTGTATGCTTCTTTCAGTGTCAAAAAATATTTTATATTTTATGTGTAGTATAGCACACTCACTAATGAACAATAAAAAAGAAGCAAAAAAAATCCCGTTTATATACAACACTACAGTAGTGAAAAGAAGTGTGTTAAATATGTAGACTACATACAATGGCATCAGAGTCCCACGTGATGATAATGTAACTTCATAACATACTGCCCAGAAATAAGCCAGTGGCTGCCTGGAAGGTAGGAAATCATTTATGGTATGCTTTGGAAAATGGTCAGCAGTAATGTAGAGTATGAAAAATGTGTAGTTAATGGGCTAAAACATGCAAAATCATTGATACTACCCATTTTATTATCATATTACTACAGTTCTTATCAGAATCTATAGTATATCTATAGTGTATTGTGATTCATCCAACATTTTCAACTGAATTACTAATTTGTGGAACACCCCACATGCACATTGTTAGTTTTAGATGTTTGCTTGAGAAAATGGGCTATGAGATTCTCAGTGCCTTTTAGGGCCAAACACAGGCAGGTCTGACAGCTTTACAATTCGTTCCATCTTCTGAAGGAGCACAATATTTGCACGGCGGTCACAAAGTTTACCCAGCTCCCCGCTTCTCCACAGCATCTTCCTGTCAGTCATCAGAGCTGTCAGCGCCACATCCAGATACATAATGAACATGGGGTCCCTTCTGTCACCACTCCGTCCATTTCCCAAGCCGCGAACTCTTAATCAGAGAGGAACCTGTGGGGGCGTAATGTGGACATAAGTCTTTTTCTAAACGGGGCACGCAGGTTGACAGGGGAGGTCGCCTTTCCCTTCAATCAAAGGAGGTCGACACACATGAGGTACACACTCACATGACGTGTGTGGACGCACACATTCGCCACCACCAGCCTCCTCCACAACGGCTCAAAGTTATGCAAATGTGCACACATACGAGAACACAAATTTAACTTGTCATGCTTCTGTGTCATCTGTCCTGACACAGCTGATTGTGCAAGCTAATTAAAATTGCTCCAGTCTATTTCTTTATATATCTTACTAAAATAAGTCATTGCACAGTTGGAGCTTTCCACGCTTCTGCCCAACAACCCATCAGATAGAGAAACTACCACTTAGAGATCCCAGTGGGAATTTGCCATGGTGACACTGAGGCTTCCTCTTATGCATTCAGCTCACATATAACTTGCATTCATGTTCTGTATATCCAACGACATTGTGGTCCTTACTGGACTGTATATTGGGGTGTGATGGGGTATTCACACAGACAATAAGACTGTCCTAGTTTTCATCCAAGGTATAACACACTTGTTAAATATGACCCCACATGCTGCCATTGTATATTCTGTGTGCGACAGTGCTAAAATTAGCAAAGAAGAATAGCTGAAGAAACCCTTTCAGCCAATCAAATCTTGGCCGACTTAAGTGCCTAATTAATTCAGCAAAGTGATATCTAACTCTATTAGGGGTTGTGTCCCTGCCTGTTCACCTAATGGGCTTCTCCCTCTTTTTCACCACCTGTCTGTTATTCTTCACCCTATCCCTCGGTCTTCTTGTGTCCCTGAGGATGTGATTAGAAGTGTCTGTGGTCCGGGTGGGAAATCACATGTGTTGCTAATGGCATGTCTATAGTGACAGATTTGGCCCAGGACTCACTAGCTGCTAAATTACTCCGCAGAGCTTCCCGGGTCCGAAGGAAAAAGCAGAAATGAACGAGGAGGCGGAAAGGGAGATAGATGAGCAGCGAGAGCAAAGGGAGAGGGAACATGAGGCTGACGTGTAGAAAGAGGCGTACAGTCGAGAGGGAAGCAGTACTACAGGAATGTGGAAATGGAAAAGCAAAAGAAGATCGGGAACATTAGATGGTAAAATGAAAAAAGAAGACAAAGAATAACAAATTATTACTGAATAGAAAGCTCTCGGAGCCTGCATGCCATTGCCAAGGCTATGCAATCGTCTAAATTAGTTATTTTTTCATTCATTTATTTTTTACTCTGTCTGGATCAAATGGATCCAAATCTTCATCAAAAGAGATTTTTGAGTCGATTTTTAGAGAGTACCTAAATCCTGTTAGGGAGTATTAGGGGTTTGCACAAGAAAGAATAGCGTAAAATTTCAAGTCAGACTTATAACCTCTGAGTTTTATGAGTATTCAGAAAGAATCATCATGTTGTTGCAGTATCGACAATTGATACTTATCTAATTATACTTATCTAATGTTGCAGGATATCCCAGGTTTTATATGTGCAAATGTAAACTTGGTTACATTTCCAGTTCATAATTCGTCTATTATTTGTTAAATGATTATATGAGAGTAACGGTTTGGTCCAAGAGGTTTCTATAGATATTTTCCTCCTTCGTGCAATCTGGTCACTATTGGAACTGTGTGAACTCAATCTAACGACAGTCTCCGTGCTCAGTGCTCAGGGACAAAATAAAAATCTGTAGAGGGCGAGTTCATCACGCAAAAATAACTCAGCGATGTTGATTTTGTGCTGAATATTCCTTTAACTCCATCCTCAAGGAGTTTCTACAGTATAAGCATAATATGCTCTGTCCAAAAATTTCATAAGTCACAAAACAATGAGCAGAACACAATAGCATGCTATTAATTCAAACATGCTAAACAGAGGTAGACAGAAGCAGACTTCTCATATCTAGCCGGCGACTATTGATTTATTCGGCTGAAATGACAACTGTCACTCGCAGCTAGCTAGGTAATTAGGTGACCGTTAGCTCCATGAGGTATACAACAATGTGCATGGCAGATTTTTTTATGTTTCCAGCTGACTCGTTTTCGAACAAGTACACTTCAAACGAACTCAAATATGGCTACCTACATGATAACATGCCAAAAGACTGAGGCTAAAGCTACATGTCCCAGGCAAAAAGTCAGTATTAGATGATGGTTCATGTTGAAGACATGGAAATGAGGAAATAGCATTGTTCTTGTTTTGCGGGGTAGAGAAAGTTACTCCTAATACTATGATAAAGAAAAATATGTGTTTGATTTTAACATTTTACCCTAATTGGCGGCTTGGCTGTGGAAAAGCATAACGCTATCTCTGATAACAATTATGGCTGGGGTTGCTGGAGTGCAAACTTCCCCAATTCCAATAGATTAGGACTAATTTTAGCCTAATCTAAAGTAACATCCAGCTTCCACGCAGTGGGTAAATACTACACAGTTGATGTGCTATCGTGAACTGAGTTTTCTTTTTTTTTTAAACATAACCTAACGTAACCCATATTGGCTGACCGTGAAACCTCAAAGGTCGATACCAAAGCTGGGATTATGGGGGTCCTCCCTGGGAAAAATGTGAGTTTTAGAGACTTCCTGCATTCTGGTGACTTTTGAAAAATGAAAATAACTATCCTTACAGTTTTGCTCGAGAGTTTGGTTTAAAAAAAACTACACCATACTCCAAACCTGTTATGCTGAGTATCACTCTTATTGGAGCCCCATGCACAGCCCTACTTACAGGAGCGAAGCTATGATTGGACAGTTTCTGTTTAGGTGAGGGGTTTAGGAAACGTCAATGAGGTAACAAAGTGGCCCAGCAGTCTAAGACGCAGGCCATGTAACTGTGACAAGCTGGGTCCAATCTGCCTGATGACCTTTGTTAATTGTCAGCCTCCTCTCTGTCTTCCCACGTTTCCTTTTACTCTACTTTCAAACTAACTGATGACGGCAAAATATTTAAAAATGACATAGCTGTTCTTAAACCAGTGACAAAGTGATTCTTGTGGTATCAAAAGCAGACAACTAAAATCATTTGATAAAAAACAAATGAACCCTGCCAGATCAATGTCAAAAAAATATACAGAGGTTGCATTTTGTTTGAACATGTTTTCAGTTGTCCCATAAGAAGAAGACATGCGTATTCATATTCATATTTTAAATGGTGACTCGTTTCTTAGGCCGCTCACTGTGCTTTGGTTCATTAAAAAGGCCCCTTCACAGAATTTGTCTCTGGCCTTTAACAACAAAGCTGTGCGTGCTACTCTGTTATCTTATCTTTTGACTATTAATCTCAGCACCCAGTTGGATTCACATCTCCCCTGACAAATCATTCATTCCTTCACTGCCAAACAACAGAGCAGCGCTCTCTGTAATTTCACACTCCCCAATATCTGTCGTGTTTATTAAATGGCAAAGGAGCTCCCTCAGGTAAAATGATGAATAATTGCATCACATTGATACAGCACAGATTTGTGTGTCCTAAGCTTGGCGCTTTGAAAACTGCTGTTGATCTGTGATTTTTTTTGCGAGCACAAATTGAGAGAGGGCCCTCACTGCTCATTTTTTTTTTTTCACTCACTTCGCTTCTCATATTGCCAGTGACAGAGAGTAATGAGTGTCACATGGAAAGATGATGCTTCAGGAGGGCCATTGTTCCTGTGAGAGTGTAACTGAAACACGTGCTCCTGCATGCCAGAAGGATCACTTGCACACACACACAACACAAGCGAAATCGAGAGCTATGCAGCATTTTCATCGATTCACTGGTTCCATAATAGTAGCATTTAATTTAAATGGAAAGTATGATTGTCTCATGCAATTGTCTGTAGTGCTGACTTAGCACAGGCCTACAGGCCCTCCTGCTGCCAGGTTATTAATGAGACAAAAAAAAGCACATCCTGTGATCATATTACTCCAGTTTTAACTTGTCTGTGTCAGCTGCCCGTTAATTTTAAATGTGACTGTAAATCGATCATTTCATATTGCTGCCAGTGGGAGATTTCTGGCTTACAATGCGGTCCGTTCCCCCTCCTCCACCTGCTTTCTAATTGTGTTCCTTTCTCTGAACATTTTCCGCTATTCAACAATGCACAAAGCCATCAGGGAGCGAACAGGATCACAAGGCCTTTTGTCCCCAAGTAATACAAGCAAATGACAAAGCAATATTTTTGTAAGTTACAGCACTTAGTAGGATGATAAATCACCTTTTAGATCTTCATGGCTTTGGATCTCTGCCTCTGAACCCACAGATTGGGCATTGCTGTCTTTCACCGCTCGCTGTCTGGGATTCAATCTCGGTGCTCCTCACTGATTTGCTGTGCGTTGTCAGCCTATAAAACAAGCATTGTATCATTCGAATTGGAAACATTGGTTATCATTTAGTTATTTTAATAACTGTCTCCCCAACGATTAATAGCGGTAAAAGTAAGTGAGTAAAGCTTTATTTGGAAAAGAGGGGGCAGTCTTATGTAATTTACAGGAAGAATACATCCCTCTATTGGTTAAAAACTTAAATAAAAAGTTAAAATAAAACTTAAATTGCTGGATTACATTAACAACAACTGTCACTTTATACACCTGTATTGGTTTAATGACTGTATAATGTGATGTAATGACTTACGGAGACATGTAAGAATAAAGCAAGTTCTTACACCATTAGTCAGCTGTGAACACGAAGCAGAGCGATTTGGAAATTGGCACACCTGGTCATTTTTTTTACAAGATAAAGCTGTAATTCACACCTCATCCCTTCCTTCAACGACTAACACTCATTAGCAATGAGTATCTGAAGGCCACATTTTCAACTTGTCTATTACATCTTGAGACACTTGCCTCTATGTCTCATCCATTTTGTGCAGAAATAATGCAGCTGTGGTGCCAAAATGATGATGATTTTCAAAGCGCCTCTTTATTTCAGCATCTTAAAGCACTTTCACATGAAAATATTACTTGTGTGTTAGTGATGGGAATTGTAGCTCTGGTTAATATGCCAGTCAGTTGACAACAATATGATTCTTTTAAAATAGTTAGTCAGAGACACAATTATAATGAGTCATGAATTGGCTCCCCATGAGGTCAACATGACACATTGTTGGATGAGTATGGGCATATGCAACATTTTATGAGGACAATGCATGAAATAAACTATTAAAAGAAAGGCTTGGTGGATGGTGCTGGTTGGGATATTTGAAAGAACTACAGGTGGGAAGAAATCTATAAGAATTAGTGGCTCTTATTGTTATGCATGTTTTGTTTCACAATGTGACAAAAGAATCCAATATAGACCGGAGTTTCTACTGGAATGAGAGATCATCAAACTCCTTCCCATCAAGTTAGTTAACCGTTCAATACCTGATAGGTTGAGTAATTCATGGTTACATCACTCATTCACACCGGATTAAAAGGCAGAGAAAGAGTAGGCATCTGAGTGAGACTGAGGTAACACCTTATCCGCATCTTGTTTAATCTTTCAGGAATAAGGCAGATGAGCTTCATTGAAAGACATGCTTCCTTTGGAAGGAAATCCTGAATTAAAGTGGAGCAACATGTCACATACAAATGCTTCCATGCACATCAGAAACTTTGGCTCAACTGCTGTCAAAAAACTGGAGGTTATTATTAGTATGAGAACGGAAGAGTGTGTTTCTTGCTGTTTATTTATTCCATAGTGTTCAGTGGTGCCATATAAAAAAATAATTATTTTGCCATTGTTCTCTTGCTATAAATGGCACAGTAATTATCCCACAATACACCATGAAGGGCTATTCTGGTTAGGGGATGATTTTGACTGGAACAGTTGTTTCTACATTCAGTATACTATAGATAGATGCATAGATGTATTTACCATGGTTTGGCAGTGTTTATGTGAAAACTCCTGATGCGAACAGACTAAAAGTGCTGATGTAGAAAAGGTGGTCTCAACACAAAAAATGCCAAATGTTGCCACCGTCTAACTAGCGGTTACACATACATAAAGAACTGTTCGGTTTTGACATGGTGCCATGTCGTAATGTGATGGTAGCTCTTGAAAATGTGCTGAAAAATATGTTTTGATGTAGCATGTTTCCCTACAATTACCACCCAAAGAGGCTCTTCTCGTGGCTTAGTGCTTTTAGCACCCGGTCCCTCTCAGACTGTACAGTGAATAGCCTTTCTTCATTTCATTTCAGCTGACAAAGATTTATGAGACACTTCATAAGGGTGATCTCTAAAAAGGTTTTAATGATCAGCAGACTGACAGAAAACATCATGGGCTGCCTCCTGGGGTAAAAGGTGAGGGGACTATAATTAAGGCACCTAAAAGCACTGAACTGAAAGAAAACTGTGCACTTTCTCATTTATATCTTTAAACTTGCTCTGATTGGTGAAAAGCATAATGTGCGATGTTTAAAAGTCTCAAAACTCACGTCCACATAAAGCATCAGCGTGGATTGTAGCTGGAGTTCTCCTAGTACTTCAGAAGTAGTTTGTAATAATAATAATAATAATAATAATAATAATAATAATAATAAACTATATCCTTTCCAAAAAAGTCCTTAAAATACACCTGAGCTTCAGCTGAACTTCGGTTTAACTTATGGAAAATACAATGTTTTTTCATCAATGGTGCAGCCATGGCTGTGCCAGGGTGGGCCTGTGCCACCCAAAAATCTGATGTAGAATGAATCTTATAGCCTTACTCAAAACGTTTTGTTCTTAGGCTATTGTGGTGAAATTAAAATAATTGTTCATTTTAAAATACATTCTAAATTATGTTTGGTAAAAAACAACATCCACCCTCATGCACACCCTGCCTACCAATCAAACTATTGATACATGTGCAGGTAGCCGCTGACCTGTGACCCCAGCGAGCATCACGGGAGACTAGCATTGTAAACAATGCAATGCCTGGCCTTATGCTAGAAACACAGCTTGCTGTTTAACTTCTTCAAAAAACCTCGCAGTGATGAATAGGCCAGACACAAGGCCTATAACAGTTGAGGAAGATGTTTCTTCATCACCTTCCTCCTCAACAACAAGTGCATCTCCTTGGGCACCAGTGCCTGCGGAGACAGAATCAGAGGATGCAGAAATGGCTAACTCTACAGATCTCTCGGCAGTAGACGAACCTACATGCCAGCCCAAATTGCATGCTTTCCCTGTCACCCAAACAGTCAGTGGAAAGAGCACTGCTAAGTGGTATGACCGGTACAGTTGGCTAGAGTATAGCATTAAACTGAATGCTGCATTTTGCAAACTTTGCTGCCACTTTAATATTGAGCGGGCCTGAGAGACTGGGGGCATCTTGGTCATTTTTGTATAAAACACGAAGCCAGTAAAGGCCATGCTGCTGCTCTAGCCAGACACAAAGGATTCATGGACATTAAAAGGGCTGGAAAAGGTGACACTGTGCATTTGGTCACAAAAGACAAACAGGAACATTTTGCTGACTTTATTGAAAGAAACTGGGCACATGTGAAAGTTGTCATTGACATTTTGCTTTTCTGTGCAAAACAAGGCATTGCACTACGCGGTCACAAAGAAGACACAGAAAGCATGAACAGAGGAAACTCTCTGGAATAGTTTGAACTGAACAAAGTGCCTTGATGAGCTTCCAAATAATGCTAAAATGATAAGTCCTGACATTCAAAATGACTTCCTTGAAAAGGCAGCATTGCTTCTCTTCCAAAAAATCCAAGCAGAATTGCGTGCACAGACTGATACCTATTATGCAATTGTAGCTGACGAATACAAAGACCTCTCAAAGAAGGAACTAATTGTGCTCTGCGTGAGGTACATGCATAATGGCAATATGAGAGAGGGAACTGTCGGATTTGTTGCAACAGAGGATATGACATCCTCTGGCATCCCTTCCAAAATTTTGGAAGTACTGAAAGTACTTCCAAAATTGACAGGGCGTCAGTCATGTCAGGTGGGAAAGCTGCTCAAAAAACAGTTTCCCCCATGCAGTTTATGTATATTGCCACTCGCATTGCTTGAATCTTGTGCTTTCAACAGCTTCCAAAGTGTCTCCTACTGTGGACCCTTTTTTTATGTTTTAAATTCAGTGCACCATTTCAGAACTGGAGCCAAGAGAAATGCGCGATGTCTACGCATCCAAAAAGAGTTCACCCCGACAGATCCTGTCTAGAGCTCGTGCGTTCAACAGATATCAGATGGAGTTCAAAATCTGAGTGTGTTAGTTGAGTTTTGACCTTAATGTGACATCATATTAGAAACACTGAGTGAGTTTGCAGAAGGCTCTGGCCAGACAAAAATAGACGCAGTGTCTCTCTTGCAAGAAATGCAGACCAAAACATTCATCTTTCTCTTTCTCTACACTCTTGTGGCATTTTCTAAGCTGGTCAGTGCCCGTGATTTTGCAACTTTTGAGACAGAAGTCCCCATCTGTTTCAGTGACTGACTGCATCCACGTGATTGAGGGCGTCAAAGAAACCTTTGCTGCATCTAGCAATAACTCGGATGGGGAATTTGAGAGAATCAGGCTTACTGATGACGTCATGAAGAAAAATGATTTGCAGAACTGGGACATTGCGGGCGCTCGTAACAGGAAATTACCTTTCAGATTTGCCAATTCTCATGTGACCTACCAGTGGGCAGGTCTGCGCGCAATAGGAGTGATTTGTATTTGCATTCATTGTGGATTTCGATTCTTGACAGACAGCTTGTGGATCTTCACAACCGTTTTCAGTGTGACTCCTACAGAATAATGAAGGCTGCTGCCTCTCTGCTGCCAGTGTCAAACTCGTTTGGTCCGATGGAAATACGATAGGCTCCAAGCAAGCAAGCACATGGACTTAGAGTGGAAGTGCCCAAACTAACAGAATTTTGGCAACTGATCAAATGAAAGGTGAAAGGTTGTAACTCGTACCCATCCTTAATTGACAACTTAGACCCATGTGATAAAGACATATTCCACAACATGAACCGTTTAATTCGTGTAAACCATGCTCACAGAAAGCCTAAATAGCCTCTCGTTGCTTGCGTTTGAAAGGGAAAAAATAATAATTGAATAATTTAAGCCATGCCGTCTTGACCGTAAGCTGTCGACTTGAGCAGGTAGGCTGTGTCCCGATAAAGTTTCACGTAAATGTAATTTGGGTGAATGCTGTGCAGAGTCTAATCTTGCCTAGTTGTTATATATTCTATTGTTGGCCTATTATGTTTTATTTGATGAGCCTATGTAATGAATGATTGCACTGTGACATTTAAAATTACAAAGAATGGACTAAACAATGACTAAAGCACATTTTATACTGTTATGGCTATGTTATAGGCAAGCCTATGTGGAGAATAATGTGTGGAATCTTACATTTGTGTCGAGGTGCACAAAGTCTAGCCTACTCTGTGTTGTAAAGAAAATTAAATGTGGCACACCCAGTGTTTCTGATGAACACCCACCGTCTTTTTTCTGGATACGCCACTGTTTTTCACTGGCATAGTGACTAGGGCCTGTCCAAGCAATGACCCAGGTTCCTGTCCCTGTGATACCCCCACCCTGTCATAACATGATACAGTAGTGATTAATATACTGAAGTGTCCTTTAGCAAGACAATGACTCCGAACCACCGTAAAGGTTTCTGTTTTCCAGGCGCTCAGACCTCTGACCTCTGTTTGAAGAGTGTGTGTGTGTCACTTCATCATATACTGAGGAGGTTTTTGTAAAGCCTTTGATGTTCATCTGCCTCTGAGGTCAGCAGAATGGCTCAATGGTCAAATCTCTGCTCTGGCTCTTTCTTTGTGGAATTTTGTCCTTGAGTTCATGTTCTTTCTTCCCACAGTCAAAAAGAAATTGGTTAAATTGCCTGGAGACAGAAATGGTCACGTGAATGTGAATATAAACATGACTAGGAATTAACAGGTATGGAAAATGAATCAATGAATAACATTAACAGGTGATTAAAGAGTAACATTACACAACCACTTACACTTACTGAAGTAGTTTTTTGTTTAGTTAGACAGTTTCCCAGACTTTCAGAGCTTTCAGCAACGGAGATCTTGATCCTGAATTAAAATGTCCGTAAGGATACATTTATCATACACTTACGGCGGACTCACTTGTTCACACTCAGTGACAATCCCCTGTTCTATATCAACAGACCTGTAAAAATGTTCAAATAGCTTTACTAAAAGATCTATATCAGACAATATTAAAATAATTAAGTCCACACATTTGTTGTTGAGCTGTGGCATTAATGGAGCATATAGTAAGTTCATGCTGAGCACTGATGTCGCGATAACATCAATTGATCCGTTTGGCTACCAGCTGATTAATAACATTCAGACACTTTATTCATAACTGTGTGCTTTTCAATTTATCTTGACTTGCCAATAGCTAATGTTCATGTATATTTATCTTTTTAAAAATATTCTGTTATGTTAACAGGAGATTAGTTCTCCCAAGAAGAATCCTTGATGCCGATCCAATTGTTTGAGAACTCCATCAAAGAGCAGAGCCCTTTCCACCACATTCAACCACTTGCAATACATTGTCAATCCTTTAACAAAAGTGTCTTACTCCAATAGCTTATGTTATGTTTCACCCATTCCCGCACACGCTCACACACCATTGTCAGCGAGCTACCGTGCAAGGCCTGGCCATCGGGACCAATTAGGGTCATTGCTCAAGGACTCTTCGATGTGAGGACAGGAAGAGCCAGGGATCGAACCACCAACCCTGTGATTATTGGACAACCCACTCTACCTGAACCGCTCTATCAATAAACACACCAAGGTATTTATAGCTGGAGAGAAATGGATCAATTTTTCCACGGATCTGCATGTGTGATGGTACCAGTTCACTATTCCCGAAGTCCTGAAAGCTGTTTTCATGCTGACTGCTGCAGTCAATTTTATACTAAACTGCAGAAAGGACAAACAGGCAATATGCTGAACCTACAGCTGACTGTCGCCCTTTAAGCTCTGTTAGGATGAGAAAAATCATAAATCAAAAAGTCATCCAGCTAATTTAATCAAGACTTCAGTCAGTCTTATTTTATCTGGGCAATTATGATAATGTACCATCTGTACATATTAAACATTTCCACCATAAAATAATTTATTAAAAATACAAAACAGAAATGTGAAATGGTTAAATAACACCACATCCCGTGCCATAATAATTTGCTGTTGCATGGGTCTTTAGATTGAAACTTCCTAACATGTTGCCCTGACCACATCTCAATCAGTGGCACCACAGCAGGTGTTTTGCTTTTTAACAGTTGACCGACACGCTTACTTTGACATCATCGGTGTGGGGCCAGAGTGTAGTATCAGCACTGCCCTGCCTTGTGATGATTTTCAAGATTCCAAGTTGTTAAATCACAGACATAAAACAAGTTATAAGCAGTCAAGCAGTCGTAGCAGTTCACAGTCCAAACATGTTCACTTTAACCTCCTCAAAAGAGATGAAAATGGACACAAGAGCATAAGGGACATAATATAACATAAGGTACACTCTACCTCCCACAGTTCATACAGCTCTGGAAAAAATTAAGAGACCACTTAACATGGCGAAGTCAATGTTAAGTGGTCTCTTAATTTTTTCCAGAGCTGTATCTTCGTGCTGTAATAAAACGGGGGATGTTTTTATTCAGTGTGCAGAGAGAGAGTCAGTGCCACTTGTTTGCACTGTCTGAATACCAGCCTGTAGACTGCACCTCAGGGGTGTGCGCCTCTGGCAGTTGTGACCATGTTTGGACAGTTTTCACACCAGGGACCGAGATGCACTTTAACAACAGGAGGAAAGGGTC
This sequence comes from Coreoperca whiteheadi, assembly GCA_011952105.1. Classification (NCBI taxonomy): domain Eukaryota; kingdom Metazoa; phylum Chordata; class Actinopteri; order Centrarchiformes; family Sinipercidae; genus Coreoperca; species Coreoperca whiteheadi. The sequence continues at coordinate 8,160,305 of CM022487.1, read as the reverse complement.
AATATTCAACTTCTATTTTTACAGTATTTGTAACACTTTACAATAAGGTACACAAGATTTAGAGTAGTTACTAGGAAACGATTGAGGAACTAATTATTAGCTAATAGTTAATTGTTGATTAACTCCTAATAAAATGGCACAGAGTAACTAATCAGTAGTTAATGATTAGTTAATTAAGAAATGTTGAGTGAGGAATAAATCAGGAACAGCTTTATTGATTCATTGTTAATAATTACTTCCCTTATAGTTCCTAATGAAGGAATATATAAGAGATAATGATGAATTACTACTAGAACAGACTGGAAGATCCTATATTAATAAACCATTAGATAATTAATATCTGTGACTCGATCATACTGACCACTTTCTTCATACCTGAATTTGTGGTTAGTTCCCCATTCGTTCCTCATTGTTTCCCTAGTAACTAAATCTTGTGAACATTATTGTAAAGTGTTACCTCCATGTTTATATGTCACATGTTCCCATGTGCCTTTCCTAGCACTCTGTGGAGTGGGTCGACTAACTGTTGGGAAATCCACAAACAAAAACCAATAAAGTGGAAGCTTATATGCTGTGTGTCCTTGTCTTCCCTAACTGATGATAGATGATGTTGCCATTGGTTTGAATAAACAACAACTGACCTGCAGATATGCAAAAAGTACAGTTATGTTGAGTTTGCTTGTAAACAAACAATTTGTGTTTATCCTTAAAGCTGCCATAATCAATATTTTTATAAAAGTGGATCACACGATTAATGTTAAATGTTAAAGGGGTCACAGTGACAAAAAAAAACACCTGACTCTGCAGTTTCCCTCAGCTCTAAGGAGAGTTTTAGCTTCTTTCAGTTGATTGTTTTCGTTGTATAGCCTGCAAGTTCAGTGTTCACTCTCACCGCTTTCAAAGTGTCGTTTGTGGCAGCAGCAGTCCACTGTTTTCAGCGAAAAAGCTTTCATAAACCCACTGTACGCTACAGCAAACTGACAAAGTTAGCAACTAGATGGTGAACATAGTGGAGCATTTAGTAGCTAAAGGGTCAGATATTTCCCTCAGGGTTAGGGTTATGATTTAAAACATTATCAATAATTCTTAATAGCTAATCCTGTTCATCCCTCCCGACAATTGTAAGTGAAATGCACTTGATTAAACACCTGTCAGTCTGTCATAAGATGCTCTGTTGCATAATGAATTGCCCCTCGCAGTGTATTCTCAGACGGCTTTTCCTTGCCACCCCTCCCCACCAATCGTCCAAGATGCATCGTCCTCTCCTGTATCATGTCATGACAGGTTGTGTGTCAAGCATTAAAAGCATGGGTGCCACACATGTCCAGATAAATGAGGGGCCGTGGCAGGCCCGTGTATTACACTTGTGGACAGTAAATCTAATCCATGGCACTGCACCTCATCCGAGCTGTCCTTAAAGCCTCCGGCATATTAAATTGCAAAGCAGCAGAGGCCACTCTCCCAAGGTCAATGTCAGAGGCGTGGGCAGTGGCAGGCGTGGGTGGGGGGGGGTAGTGGAGAAGAGGGAGAGAGGTGGAACAAAATACCAATGTTAATGGGATTTAAAACACTTTCACAAGAGAAAAATGTTGATGTTGATTTTAACGTTGTGTTTTCTGTCTCTGACAATATGGCAGTGGTTGGACCACTTGCATACAAATATCTACTGTATACACTCTACTGTTTGATTATTTGAAAGCAGGGCAGCAATACCTGGTGACACTTTTACCTTGAGTTATGCACCCTTTGGGGCCAGCATAATGTCAACACAAACAAAGCACCAAGGCCTCCATAATCTTTCTGCGAGGCAGCATAAACAGATCAAATGTACTGATTCCAGGCCTGATATTGAGACAGTCTGGAAGAGGAAATACAAAGATTTATAGAAATATACAAAGATATGAAACCAAATTGAAGGGCCCATTTCCACAAAACTACATAACCATCAAAACAAGAAAACAAGTATTATCAATATTTCTTAATAGCTAATCCTGTTCACAAAAGTGCTGCGTAAACCATGAACTCGAGTTACCTGTGATTATTACAGTTAGTGCAAATCTCAGGTTGGAAGAAATGAATGTGTATGGTAGGAGTCGTATCATGTCTGTAACTTCCAGCTTTGCTTCTGACTTACCATCCTCACTGTTGATTTATATTTTCAAATCTGTTGATGCTACTGTATAGCTTTAGTCGGCATCTCTGAATTATATTTAACTAGGGATTAGATATGCCCATTTCTGTGTTTAGCCTCCTTTGTTTACCACCACTTGCGCATGAGCTACAATTTTAAATGATGATTTAGTCTGATAAAAGCCAAAAAATGATCAAATTGTGTCCTCTTTCCTGACTAACTAATCTGTGAGAGAAGGCCATGTTTGTAGTAATGGGTTAACTTTTTTAGTCCCGCTTGTTGTGCAATTCTAGGGCTGTCGGTCAGCCAGTCGGTCTACCATTTTGGTTCTAGACTCAAATTACCATAAAAATCCTAATGACTCCGGTAATCGCATACCTCTAGCGCCCCCACAAGGTAAAGGTTTGTGTGGTTTTCAGTGAAATGTCTTGACAACTATTGAATGTATTGCCAAATTGAGGATTTAAAAAACAAAAAAGGGGGATTTTTGACTGGCCAGCAGCCAGATGCTTCAAGGCACCAAGCACTTTAAGGTGGAATCTTCCTATTTCAAAGAAATGATGCTTCCTAAACATCCTCAGCAGCACTGATGCCTCTGTCGGAGCTCCACCACTGCTGCACTGTCCCCCGAAACCTCTGAAAGGCTACCGATAATCGCATCCTGATTCTCCATTAGTCACATCATGGTGGATTATCACCTCATCTTAAACCGGCGTTAAAGGGAGGGCACGTCATAGTTTTGTGACACATAATGTCGATGAAAGGAGGAGTGCAATAACCCTGAGTCAGAAAGATGTTGAAGAATTTGGGTGGTCATAAATTCTGCATATAACTGACTAAGCTCAAGCAGACCAATCAGGAGATCCTCTGGAATACTATTACAGACAAACCGAATCATAATTGAAGGATTTTCCACATTGCATGTCTCTAGTTCCATCGCTTTTAATGCTTAATCCCTGCACGACCTGTAGTTTTATATTTATTTTTGACCTCATGTAATATTAAATTAGCCAGTGTGTCAATTATTTCATTTTGTATGTTTTTGGATGTGTATTTTGCATTTTCCCCCGGTTACCTCCTTTTGCTTCATTTGCGACAAGGGTACAGCACTCTGCCATGGACTAGATGCGTGCATGCCGAATCCCTTGTCTTTTCTCCAATGCAGTTTTCCAGTTATTAAACCTTGCTTGCTAAAAACGAGATCTCTGTCATTATTTGCTCCAAATGTTGACCAATAACAGCAGTGTTTAACAACCAAAAATCGGTGCATTGTGACAGAAAAAGCAAGAATAGAGACATCAATGCACAGTGAGTGAACCACTAAAAACGAAATATTGTTTAGAGAGAAACGTGCCGCTACCATGCAGCGTGAAACTGGTGATGGTAAATGATTGAAAATAAATAATCCCAACAAGCGCAATTTGCAAGTAGCCAAATAAATCTAGCAGCAACAAATCAAATCTCATGGATTAACCAACTGTTAATACTAAAACCAGACTATTCCCATCAGATGGAGTCCCTGAGTATGAGCAAACTAGGCTCTAGAGTATAAGTAAAATGAAAATGAAATGAAAGCAAAGTAACTAACTTACTCTCCCCGCTTTTTATACGGCCAAAGCAAACCAATCAGATATAAGTAAATTTAGATTATTTCGATGTGACATGTTTATGATTGGCCAAACCAAGGACTAAAATTCTTTTTTATAATAGTTATTTCAAAAATTTGGGATGAAGCGGGTCAGTTTGGTGGGGTAGTCTGAGCATTTGGTGCAGCATTGCACATGCTTGAGCAAGCAACAAAACTTACAGAAAACAAAGACAGCTGAATTACTTACTTCTTTTATCAGTAATTCAAACTTAGTAGATATTTTCAGGGTCATAAACCCTACTGGTCGAGACAATTCCTTCTTCTCTCCAGTGATTAACACTAGGATTGAATATATTGAATTGAATTGATTGAATATATATTGAATATAGCACTAAACTGCTTGCTAATATACAAAATGTAAGATACCATACCATAAAAATCTCAGACCATGCAGCCCTCACTTCCACTGTACAGTTGGAAGAGAATACTATAGGTTTGTCCCCACACAATTTGGGAAAAACCACACAAAATGTTGTAAAGACAATTCAGAAAAAATGGAAAATAATCTTTCTATCCAGAGTATTAAACACCCTTAAGAAATCAACAACTGATTTTTTTTAATTTATAAGGAACTAAGAGACCCAATTTCCATTCAAAACTTTTTAAATAGCTACTATCCTCCTGGTCTCAACCAAGAAGACACAGATTTCTTAAACAAAGCTATAAAGCTTAGAAGAAGTGCAGCTTACAATTAAAGGATTGAAGAATGGCAAGGCCCCAGGGCCTGACGGCTATAGAGCAGAATTTATCTATCCTTCCACACCTCCATAAAGCATTTACCTATACACAGGAGAATGAAAAACTCTGACAAACAATGTAAGAGGTAGTTAGAACTGTCATTCCTAAGAAGGGCAAGTCCTTCAAGATGTGGGCTCATACCTTCCTTATCTTTGCTTAACTTAGATGCATGCATATTTGCCAAAGTTCTGGCCTTGAGATTCAATCAAGTCATTAGTAAAATCATTCATCCTGATCAGGCAGGATTTATTCCAAATTGGCATTGATTTTTTAACTTTAGGCATCTATTTAATGTATTATATTCCACACTAGCATCTGATGAAGAGCTGGGGTCTCATTTATAAAACAGTCCAGAGGATCCATACTAAAAGTGTCTGTGTGCACATAAGACGAAAATGGTGCACCAAAAAAGTGTCAGATTTATGAAACAGTGCCTATGCACACCTACAGGCAACTTTCTCTTTATAAATCACAGTCCACCTGGAAATGTGCGACCGTGGATCAGCCTCATATCCAGCCCTCTACACTCCCACAATCAACCATAATTGGTCAATGCAAAGCATCACATGCATATTGATGCATGTAAATGAGACTGCTTACGGTGAATCATGGCAACAACAGCCGAGAGGAAGACGAAAAAAAGTGCCTTTTTCGGACAGAACTGGAGGTGCTTGTGAGGTGGAGGTTAGAAAGCAGGTATTGTTTTATGGCCACAGCAGGGGAGTCACAAACAAAAGGAAATGCAGCAAGTTGAACAGTATTATTTTATTTTCAAAAGGCATGAATGTAAACATTATATATTGTTGATCATATCAAACACACCGTCATGACCGAATGGACAAGATCCCGGATACAGACGGCCGAAATGAGTTTCCTCTGCAGGGTGGCTGGGCGCTCCCATAGAGATAGGGTGAGGAGCTCGGTCACTTGTGAGGAGCTCAGAGTAGAGCTGCTGCTCCTCCACATCGAGAGGAGTCAGCTGAGGTGGCTCGGGCATCTGTTCTGGATGCCTCCTGGACGCCTCCCTGGGGAGGAGGACCCGGAGAAGACCTAGGGCACGCTGGAGGGACTATGTCTCTCGGCTGGCCTGGGAACACCTCTGTAGAGCTGGAGGGCGTGTCTGGGGAGAGGGAAGTCTGGGTGTCCCTGCTTAGACTGCTGCCCTCGCAACCCGGCCCCGGATAAATGGAAGAATCTGGATGGATGGATGGATGGATGGATGGATGGATGGATGGGTGGATGAATGGATGGGTTGATCAAACACACCACGGTCGGCTAATTCCGGCTGTTACCAGCCGGATGCCAGGAATCCCAGAGTGGTTAACGTTCCCCTAATGGTATTTATACCGGGTTTGTCTGTCTAATGCTGGACCCCGTTCAGCACACAGATCCAGGAGCAAGGCTCTAGGGAATCTGAATCGGCAAATTAGCCAGTCATCTTCATGGTCCCTGAATACTCGTTCCCTCCTAAGTCTTCCATTCGCATTTCCTATGCAATGCCAGCGCATACATTTTGCAGCGTTACGCTGAAGTGTCACCGCTGTATTTATGTTTACAGCAACGGAACTTGTTGCTTCACAATTTGCTGAAATGATCGCGTCAATCAGTGGTATCCCGCACCCTGGGATATCATTTGAAGGTGGAAGTTAGACAGGTGAACACATTTGTTATGTCGGTTTTGTTTGCTTGGCCTGCTTTATGGAGTGTAGCGATTGTGCGAGAGACATGTCACTGGCTTTATTTCCAGACTTTCTCACTTACACAGTCCATATACAATATGCAGGAGGTGAGAAGGCCGAGTGTGTGCGCGCCATCGCAGTATCTCCTCTGCACTCTGTGCACCACAGTGGTGAACACTGCAGCGATTTGACACACAAAATCTATACAACTAAAATCGTACTTGGAGATATATGAACAGTTTAAGAAAATTAGCTACTATTAGGCTTTAGTTTTTTATTTTCCCTCTCCCACTATCAGAAGTAATGGCAAACAGGCAACAGGGAAAGGAACCAAATGTAGACAGCTACTGGGGGATGATGACTAGAGTGTTTATTTCCTGATGTGCAGGCAGGCAGATAAACAGGTTGTAGGCAGGCAAAACCATACAGGCAGACAGAACTAGCACAGTAACAACAGAGTACAAACTGAACAAAGAGATTAAATACACTCAGGAAGGGGCGCCAGCAAACACATGTGACCTAATTAACACAGGTGAAAACACTCAAAGCAATCAAGGAAGGGAAGCAAAACTACCAGACACATGAGGGAGGGAGAGAATACCAAAATAAAACAGGAAATCATAGAACACAAACCCAAAACCATGACACCCACTCCCTCTTATAAATGGCAACTACTAGAAATAGAAGACTATTTAACCCAGCGGCTATTCTCTTAGCGCCTTCCAGACCTCCCAATACCAGAGCAGTGAAATAATATATGCATCAACTTGCATCTAGAAACAGTTAAACAAACATTGAGTTCTTTAGCTCCCCTTAGGTGTTGCCTTTAAAATTTGGGGAAATGCTGGAATTCAGACATTACTAGAGTTGTATATCGACAGAGATTTTGCTTCACTTCAACAGCTGGCTGACAAATTCCAATCTCCCAGATCTAACTTCTTCAGATGTGAGACTGTGTTCGGAAGTTCACATCATCTCCACTCCACACTTGCTCTCACCCTATATTCCTATATTCCTAGTTTAAAACAGATTAATGAATGCTCTATTAATGTCAGACACTGTCTAATGCAATTTAAAATACATAGGTTGCACATCTCCACATCTAAGATAAATAAATGACTCCCCTCTGTTCCTTCTCTATCCAATAAGTGCCAATCTAATGAAGCCACTCTAGTACACTGTTAAATAATGTGTCCTAAGATTAAGATGTACTGCTGCAACATTTTCCATTTAATTTCATTCTTGATTGAATAATGCAACCTGAGCTGCAAACTATTGCTTTTAATACTTCAGAGCCATAAAAGAACCTAACATTGGCTCATAGAAGACTAATCAACTATTGCCTTACGTCAGCCAAGAAATGCTGATGTTGTGGAAGGGTAAAGACAGTCCTTATGTTAAGATGTGGCTTGATTAGAAGTGATCAGGTGAACATATTTAATGCCATCTGGCAACCTCTCATACAATATTTGGAGAAGATAACTAACAGGGTCTAATGCTATTTACGGATTTTTGTAAACACCATAGGATCCTTTGCTTTCTGGGCAATCTCGGAACCCATCAGCTATCGTCTGATGATGACTTAGCTTCTGGGGGCAGTGGCCAATATTACAGGGCTTCCAGCGTAGCCAGCGGATATCCAGATAACGGCTATGCGGGCCAAGACCTCTTCCGTGCACCGGTCATTGTTTACAGTCTGATTAGCAATCTTGGAACCCATTGGCTTTCGTCTAACGGCCATTTGAATGCAGATATAAACGCTAATCTCTACGGTCTCGAGAATGATAAAAAAGCTAAATCGTTGTCAGACAATGTCGATGGGTTCTGAGATTGCATTTTGGCCAATGCATTCCGCCTCTGACTGTTTACCTGCATGCAACCAAATTGGCCCACTCAAACCCATACTACTTGGACTACAAACAGAAACCAGAATGCCTCCAATACCAAAATCTTTTCCCTTGCCTACAGATTCTGCATTCATATGCAGATATCTGTTAATAGAGATTATGTTGAGGGTGGGTTGTTTTTTTCCCCCTTTTTCTTCTACTGTGTTATTTTCTACTAGTCTTAAAAATAAAACTGTCTCTATTAGTTTCACATATTCAAATTATCTTTATGTTGCATTTGTATATTCACTAATGATTTGTGCATGCTGGACTCAACTCAATAAAAATGTTTAAACACAGGTAACAGATAAGAGGTTACTTTAGCATTGCAGTGGACCTGGTAGTTGGTACGGATTATGCTTGTTTGATTCGGATGGGAGCCAAGGTTCAGAAGCACAGGGTGTGCTATCTGCACACAAGGATTTGCTGCTTCTCTCAGCCTGGAAAATATGGGCATGATGAGGGTAGATGCCTGACACTCATCATGTTTTAGCATTTTGCTGCTGCTCATTATTCCAGCCTGAAACTGCCATCCCTGGAGTATATGTTTTCAGCGTTGACAGATGGAAAAATTATGATTGAGTTTCACAGATAGAGTCAACTACAACAGAAAAGAAAAAAAGCCATCGGACAACGGGAAATCAACTTAAATTGATTTCCTCTGTGTAAAAAAAGCAACTTACATGCAAAATATCCTGACATCTGAATATATCTGAATATAAAGCCCAGAGACATGCCGTGTTTACTTCTGCTTTAGCAAGTGTTACACAATGCTCCAAAGTGACCAAATGGAGGCTCCTGGAAATCTCACCTTTAACACCACAGTGATTCTGCCTACTGTGTGTGGCTAAATGTAGACAATGAGTGCCTCATTTCCTTGTGCCTATAACTTAGATGACAAGCAGGATATTCTTAAGACATCCCTGTACCAAATAATGAACATAGTACTTAATTTTAAAACAAACTTAAGACAGCTGCTGAGGCTATAACTCTTAAATAATAAATCGACATTTCTAGTTTGACCTGTGAGCACATTAATTCACATAATGCATTTTATAAATTAGACTTTAGGCATTCCAATAGTAAATGGTCCTGAGTTCATAGTTTAATGCTGTATTTATGACCTGAATCAACTAAATGGATGCTCACAGCTTTGTACTCTTAAATCATATTTTACTTCGAAAATGCAATTAAAGAACACGACAGACTAGAATACAGAGTTGATCGGTGGAGCTGCCGCTGCTGCTGATTCGCTCCTCAGAGACCGCGTTCAGCACCACGGACAGCGCCGCGCATCAATACGTGCTCAGCGGCCGTCGGAGCAGCAGGAGAGAGAGAGAGAGAGAGAAAGAGAGAGAGCAGCTCCTGAAACTTTAAGGTGGACTTTTTAGTTTCAATCGAGCTCTGAGCACGGGATGACTTGAGCGCAGTGCTGTCTTTGAGCCACATGATGATCGTCTGATTAGTCTGCCGCTGGATTTCCATGCTGCTCTCTTCACCACCAGCGTGCTCCGCCCCCCCCACCGCCTAGAAGTCAGCTGGTGGAGAGCGGGCCACAGTGATTTAAATACCGACAGAGAGACAAGGTGTCTGTATGAGAGACAGGAGCGTCTCTGGAAAGAGTGTGAGTGCGCACTATAGACTGCCACGTGGTGGAGCAAAGACTGACCAAACTTTTTTAAATTTCTTTCCCCCCCCCCCCCCCCCTGAACTGAGACACAAAGTTCTGACATCCCCAACAAACAAACTTTTTATTATTCCACATTTCTATCTGGCTCTACTTTTTCCACTTGACATTTATTTTACAGCTCGTCTATATGTTATTTCTCCACACACAGAAAACAATAAATGCCAACGACATATTTGCCGCCGTGCAGTGCGCCGTGACACCGGACTGCGATGATCGTGTCCAACGTGAGCCTGAGCGGCTGCGCAGGGGTCAACAGCGCTCTGTGTGCCGGAGCCGCGGAAGGGCACCTCGGGGGAGGTTCATACCGGACCACCCTCACCCCGACAGGGAACCTGATCGTGGCCGTGTGCCTGGGCTTCATCGGCACTTTAGGGCTTATAAACAACCTGCTGGTGCTCGTGCTCTTCTGCCGCTACAAGATGCTGCGTTCGCCCATCAACCTGCTCCTGATTAACATTTCCATCAGCGACCTGCTGGTGTGCGTACTGGGGACTCCGTTCAGCTTCGCGGCCAGCACGCAAGGAAGGTGGCTCATAGGAGAAGGAGGATGCGTGTGGTACGGCTTCGCCAACTCCCTCTTTGGTGAGTAGAAATGCGGAGCGCCACAGGCGATGTTCATGTGGACGTTTAGTTATTTTCTGTCACAGATGTAGATTATTGTATATTCTTATTTCAGGTGTGGTTGGGGGTTATGGTGCGCTGAAGGTATTTATCAATCCAAGAGCACTGGATTAGATTAGATGTTGCTAAGCTTCATTTCTGGGGCCGAACTTGAGGATTTCGAAACATTAGAAAAATATTTGATCGTCTTTCCTTATAGCACTCGTTGTGATGTGCGCGGTGCGTCTTTATGGCCGTGTGAAACTTTCAGAGAAACGCCTGAAAATCGGCGTAGCCCATATGAAATGAATAATGGGAGAATGATCGATGCTTATGCGCCAAATTCGACAACATCAAACCTATTGTTCGGCCAACTGAATCCTCTGCATACATGAACAAGGTCTTTTCTTTCCCTCAAGCTTCTCTTTTTGTTTCTTAATGTTGGGTGTGATCATGCTGCAGTCTGTCCCAACAGAGATCACAGATTGCCTTATTATGTGTCGTTGTTTGCGAAACACTATGAAAAGATAAGCAGACCGATGTTGCCGATCATGGACTTGCAGCGTGCAGATCCACCATCACGCTCCCTTCTGATGTTTTTATCCAGGTGATGAAAAACAGTCCTATGTGGCTCCCCGTGGTGCGGTACTGGCCATTATCTCCAGCTGGGGCTGCATGGCAGACTGTTGAATTACTTCCAAAGCTGCGCGTGCATGCATTTTCGTGGCATAAGATCTCTGCGGGTATTTACGGAAGCAGACGGTGTGCCCAGCGCTCCCGCACACACGCTTACTCATTTGTTCATTACGAACTCTGACAACCTGTCACGCAGGACCGGATCGAGCGGGTGATCCGGGTGCTGCACGTTCTGTATTTAAAACCGTGTGCCGCCTACTATTACAGGGGCGCGAAATGCTTGTTACCATATAGTTGAGCGGCTGAGCCTGAGGCAAGAAAAAGCCTCATCGCTGTTCATTTAGCTGCCCCGTGGAGGTCCGTGGCGGGCTGCAGGGACGCCGTCTCTGTCCATGAGCGGGCTATGGCAGATTCAGCACCACCAGCGTTTGTTGCCGAATAAAATCACCCCGGGGGGAAATCTGTAATGTAAAAAGGGAGGCTGGGTCTATCTTTGCTCGGGGAGTGCTGATATAGATGCAAATGAGGGCACAATGATGCAACTGAGAATAATGTACTTACTCACTCACTTGGATCTGGGCCAGGCTGGGATGCTGAGCCAAAAAAAAAAAAAAAAAGCTTAGTGTTCTTGTTCGGATGGGCCATGGGGTGCTATGTAAAAGTTCGAATAAGGAGTTTTCTATTAAACTAACATACAAGACAGAATAATGTTGGTTTCCCCTAAAAAAATGTGTCAATCAAAACTTCAAATGTCTGTATTTGAGTAATTTGGATTGAATTTGTTTATGCTAAATCTGAGAGAAGACTCAATGAATGCTTTCAACATAAAGGAGTCTTTGGCCTGTTGTCTGATTTAAAGTTCTTCAATGAACAGGCTTTCTTGCCATCAGCCCCACTAATTGCTTTAAAAGCTTTCCAAGCCATCCAAACAACCTTTGAAGATCAGGCAGCCTGAGATTTTGGATTTCGAAAACACAAATTTCTCTACTATTTGACATTAGAAACAATTTTACAACATTTGCACGGCTCTATACTAAATAAGTTCTCTCTTGCTGTCCAATCACAGTGCATATTTCAAAGAATATTTGGCTTATAATTTGAAACCTACCGCTTAAACTAATTGTTGTTGGTGTAAGTCATTCTAGAGCTCAAGATACTGTAATTTTTTGTTTGCAGTCAGATTCATAAGCCCTCAGAGTTCTTCATGTTCATACAACACCATGCTAGACTGAATGTGGCTCTCAGATGTCAGAATCTTCAATCTATACATATATATAACCTATGTATCTGTTCTAACAGGCAGTCTTGGAGAGCCTTGTCAGGTATGGGAGACAGGCATGGTAGGTAACCTCTCAGTACAGTTCAAATCTAGGCTTGCCCATCTTGTTCAGGCCGCCATGAAGGTCATAGGGAAGAAAGAACACCAGCACCTTCAATCTATATATACTAGCAGTCTGTGCTCAGAGGAGCACACAGTTACTGGCTGATCCATCCAATGTCCTCCACTCTGAGTATGAGCTTTTACCCTCTGGCAGACGATATAGAGTGCCCAAGTGGTGACTCAATGGTTTTTAAAACTCACGTGTGCTTTCTTCTATTCAAATTTTAAACAGTAAGGACATAATATGAGCCATAGGGGCCATAGTCCCCAAAGGGACTTTGTTAGGATGAACAGGTTGTGCAATATGTTGTTTTAGAATTGTGCAATCTTTTTTTAAAATCGGGAATGTGTTGTTTTGCATTTTTTACTAAAGGCACTTGAATGTATATACGTATGCGGTTGACTGTGTCCCATGTCTACGTACTCTGTATGTAAAATGGAGAATAACAATTGTTAAATGCAGCGACACCGCACCCCAAGAAACATTTACATAACGGAACAAAGTTAAAGTTAAATTGCATCATATTGTATATGCATATAATATAAAATTCATTGCATTCTATTTATCAGACTATAAAAAACTGTCACTGCTGAATAGTATAGCATGTTTTCCTTACTTACCGTATGCTTTTTTTACCATAGCAATACAGCTCATATAAATAAATCAGAGCCACTTATATTCATGGCCAGCTTCTTTTAAAAATTAATTCCTAATGTTCATTGGTCATTGGAATAAAAAATATGCCTACTTTGTGAATGACTTTTCACAGGATAAAGAAGGAAAAAAAAGTTTAATGAAATATTTATAGCTTTTCAGAATTAGAGACCTCCACCTCCCTTTACAACTGTCTATTGACTGCACATTGCACGCTGGACGTCTGTAGTCAGCGGCCGTAGCCTTAGTCTGATGAAGTTTGTATAAAGGGCTCATAAATCTTGAACAATGAATTCCCTCTCACTCACTTCAGTGCATCTAATCTCCCGATGTTTAAAGCCTTTGTTAAAGTAGAGCAGCTATTGGTAGCCACCCACAATCTAACCACAGTTGCCTGCCTTGTGAATAGGCAAGGCAGGCAACTGCTTGGGGCCCCAGGCCGTTAGGGAACCCCCGAGGGCTGACAATCTTTACTCCATGGCAAAGTTTGAAAATGTGGTGACCACAACCTCGATTTTCAAATTACATCTCAGTAGGAAACCTCCCTAGAGGGGCCCCATGTCATTCGTTGAACTTGCATGATTCGCATTACATCCTCGAATTTTGAATTAAAAGTCAATGAAGGGAAATGAAGAGGAGTTATCTGTCTGGAAGTGAAAAAAGACGATGAGGAGAAAAGAAAGAAAGACAGTGGTAAGTGGAGCAGATAATGACGATTAACACAGTAAATAACTGAATGCTAATTTAGTCTAGCCTTAACTAACGGGCGAGACACTTGAATAAGTAGATGAAGTGTTGGCACAGGAGGGCAGTATCCCGCTCTCAGTGCTCTCCTGCTCTAAGTCATGCCTGTGATGCCATCGCTCCTCCCCTTTCTCTAAGCTCATTATTTCCCCACCTCTCAGGGCAGCGCAGTGTCGCGTTCACACGTTTGATGTGAGGACATACTGCTGTGGCAGCATTTGCAAAATCAATGCTTTATGTGTTGATAAGCACTGGCCTAATAATGTGGGCTATTTAAGATGTTGAAGTTAATTTGTTATTTATTTAGGTTTTTATTGTTTGGGTTTTTAATGTTGTATATGTTTACTGTATACTTAGTAAATTCTAGTAATGTGAACATTTGAAATAAAACAAAACTTTTAGATTTTGTGCATTTTTCATTGGTGTCAGAAATAACATAATGGTGATGAACGGTGGTTGGAGGGGACCCCTGGGAATATTTGCCTGGGGTCTAGAATCGCCACTGCATGGGGCCCCTTTAGGGAAGTGTCTTACTGAACTCATTACAAATCGGGGTTCCGGTCACCACATTGAGCCTTTGCTCTGGAATAACGTTTGTCAGCCCTCGGGGGCCCCCTAACAGTCTGGGGCCCCAAGCAGTTGCCTGCCTTGCCTGTTCACAAGCTGCACATCTGCACACACAACGCACAAGCCAAATGCCAGGGCTTCGGATACCTGTTGTGTAACTAAAGATTAGTGGGGTTTAGAATAGGATTATCACCTGCTTAGCTACCTTGTTGCGAGACTTACTGATGTTAAGCTAATGGGAAGAAAAATGAAGTAAAAAAAGCCTGTGAGACAAAAGATAGAATCTGATTTTGTGTTTGTTACTTGTCCGCACCTCTGCGACGCTGACTCGTGGGACTGTGTATTTTTACATTGACGGCAGAGCATTGACGCATTGTGAGACAATGGGCCCTTGGGCAAAAGCAAGTACATTTGTGTCTCTTTATGGTAGTTTCCTGTCTCTTTGTGGTTGCTTAGCATCTCTTTGTTTTGTTTCTCTTTGTGGTTGTTTTGCATCTATATGTCGTAGTTTCATGTCTCTACATAGTTGTTTACTGTGGATGTTTTGCGCCTCTTGTAGTCGTTTTGCATTTTTTGTGGTCCTTCTGAGTGTGTTTTTAGTCATTTTGCTTCTGTTTGTGGACATTTTGTGTCCCTTTGTGGTAGTTGCATGTCTCTGTGGTTTGTTTAGCATCTCTGTGGTAGTTTCATGTCTCTGTGATACTTTCTAGAATTGGTTGATGTACATGTTCAATTATTAAAGAATTAAAGAATATTTAACTTGAATATTTGTTAATAAAGTTATTTGTTTAAGAAAGCCTTCTGAGTGCCTTTGCATAGGCATATTGGTGCACAATCCACCTGGAAAAGGTCTACTTTCATTCCAGCTCAAAAATTCAATATATTGGCCACCATATCGGTGATCGGTGAATGTTTCCCCTCTAAAAACTGTATCGGTCGGGCTCTAGTTTTTTTTTTTCTCTTACTGCCAATCTACACGGATAACTAAGTGAAGTTTGTACTGCTTGTTAGCTGGCCCGTGCAGTGAACCTGTATCTGCGTCGGTGAGTCCGTTCACCACATGGTCCACGGGGATGAATGGCCCGTCGCAACCTCTCTTCACCACCGCGAGGATGGATAACCTGGAGCCGAGGCAGACACCGTTCCTGATGGCAAGAACTGTGTTGCGTAACGTTAAAGACTGACAGATAATGGAGAGAAATACTCCTGAAGTTGACCAGTTGACGTGGTGGATTGCTGCTGCCGCTATTTCCCAGTACCACAAACGTACCCCACACAGGCATTCCCTTCTTCTTCTTCTTCTTCGAATTAGACAGACTAGATACTACAATGCTGTATTGCTGCCATACTTTTGTTATTAACGTTCCTATGGACATTTATTTATATTTTATATAATCCAATTAACATACAGCTATTCCTTAATGTTCTTAACTTTAGTCCAGTTATCCAGGTTGAGTAAAGTTCGCAGTGTAAAAACAGTTTCTCCAGCTGCTCACAGGTCTTTGAACTGCTTCCTCCTTTGAAATGAGTAATTGTACCGCAATGTGTAATGTAATTTGGTAAGTTGGTATCAAAAAAGTATTGTTCATGAACCGGTATCGAAGTCAAGTTATCTGTAATTTTTGAATGATACTCAGCCCTACCCTGGCTTTTGTCACCAGTCCGGCCTGGTGCTTTCCCTGCTCTAAAATCTTCACACAGTACGGTTAAGTGAACTAAATTTAATTTTCCGTTGCTTAAGAGCCTCTTGAATCTGTCAAACTTTTAAATTGAAAACAGACTCCCGAGCACTACTTCAACTTCCTCTGGGATAAATTGGCAATTTCCAAAACAGTGTTACTTCATTTCGGTCATATCGTGTAAAGCGAGCCTCGGACGTTTCTCAGTATCTGGATCTACTCCGATTGTATCCACTCTCTCCCTAACCCTAGTGTTATGGTGAGATTAAGCACCATCTCACGATGTGTAACACTGACATCCACAAGGAGCCAATTTATTAAAATCTGTCTGACAAGACTTTGGCTTCTACAAGCTAAAACAGAGCAGGAAGAGAGACAGAGAGAGAGAGAGAGAGATGGCTCACAGACATCATTAGAGCCTCCATTGGTTATGGTTGAGTGATTCCTCAATGGGCTCATAAAAACAGAGTAAAATAACGAGTGAGGGAGGGTCAGAGAAAGACAAGTGAAATTGATTGTTTAGATGAATAATGCTGGATAAAGCTTTGACAATGCGACTGTGTCTGTCTTCACCAAATCTCTATAAAGTATTTCTGAATGATCGATGTTCCTTCAAATTAGAGGGCATCACTGTCAGTGACTAAAGACATTGTTAGCTTGGTGTTAGTTCAACATACTTCTCCTCCCTCTTCACATTGATTTTGACTTTTTGCTCGCAGTGTCCTGCTTTTAGTTTTAGATTTTTGAATGACTGAACAGCTGAATATCCACCGCTTTGACTTTATGCCAAGAGCACAAACTGAAGACAATTTTTGGAGACGCGCGTGTGTGTGCGGATACACACTCACGCCCTGTACTTTTCCCCTTGCCATCAGCCTTCTGGCACCCATTTCGCTGCTTCACCCCTTCTGCCCAACGTTTGCATTTTTCTCTTCATCACACTGAATGTTGATTGTCTTCCATTACACTGTGGAGGAACAGGAGAGGATTTTTTTTTCTTTTCCTGTCTTTCTTTGACACCAGGTCTGCGTGTTCCTGCATACTGTTGGCTGCCTCCTTCTGCCTCAAGTGGACTCTGCACACAGTCACTGGATTAACCTTGCACTGCTGGGCCCACTCGGTGCATACTGAAGTCAGATTGCCCTCCTGCACACACGCAGGAACGCGAACCAGCACAGATGCTGGCACAGAAATGGATGAACATGTACAGAGGAGAGGAAATGCATATATATATATGTGCATCACGCAGGCACAGGCAACACCTGACCTGTGTGATCTTAATTTGCTACGACGGTAAGAAGAAGTCTCAACAGGGAGAAAGAAAGCAGAACAATGCCACTGCACTATAAAGGTCAGAGCGAGTGAGCCAGCTAATGAGCCCGTTTAATAAATAGTGAATTAGGAACTCTTAAAACAGAGACAAAAATATGTATTGTGGATGTCTGGTTTGAGTCGGAAATTAGTGTGATATACTGTGATCATCTTTGCATACAGTGATTGACTTGCCAAGGCAGTCATCCTTAATGTTGGCCAGACATTTGCAATCTGATGAAAAATGTTTCCCCTTTTTTTTTTAAACCTGCTAGTGGTTTCACAGTTCTGTGCACCTGTGATGATGTTAGGACATGTGAATTATCGGGCAAACACAACTTTATTCGAGCCTGTGATTTTCATTTAAACTGTCTTTTCCTGGATATACAGAATCAGATAAGTGATACCGAACAGATGCTTTCTAACAGACAAGAGACAAATTAGACAGGAGCAGTAAGGGAGCATCACAGGGTCAGCAGAACAAAGATGCTCAGTTTTTGTTTTATTTCAGACATTATCGTTATTATAAGATATGTCACTTTGAAATATTAGATGTTTCATTTTGGAAAATTCGATTCGGGCTGCTGCCTTTGATCCAGCCAGAGGACTAGAGGATGGGTGGTGAAGTTTCATTTCAGATTCTATGAAGTTACGTCCGTAGTTGTACTGGTGTCTTTCAGTATGACATGTGATTACGAGAGAAAGGGATACGGTCATCAGAGGGTTGACATGTGATGGGTTCAGCTTTCATATTAAACGTGATCAATCATAATCAACTGCAACACTTTTATAGAGCCTTAGGGTAGAAGGTTGTTGTCATTTGGTTCAGCAACACGATGACTGCCGGTATTAAATTGCGATGCGTCTATATGTGAATTATGGAGGAGAACTGCTAAATAGCTTTTGCAATTTTGAGAAAGTATGATTTGATTTGGCTCTGAACTCAGAGCTGGATAATGGGCATCTCAAAGATGTGCTACACCACATGTTCCCAACCTGGGTTTTGGGATGGAAGCCCTCACAGAATTTACTGTAAAGTGTACAAATCAGAAAACAACTTACTGTCCTAGCATTCTTTGCCTCTGCATTTCCTGTCAGTTATTTTAGCAGGAAATCTAGGAGTATATTATGTTGCTCTTACCATTAGGGACACAACAATCCAGCACATTGGATCTAATACTGACGTTATTAAGCGGGTCAGGTATTGGCCAGCCACATTACATACAGTTGTCTTTGTCTATGTCATTTTCAAATTCAGCGTTTTTTTTCTCTCAGTTATATTCATACAGTAACACAAGGCTGCTGATTCTTCGTACAGCACTGGTATCGGATCAGTTCTTGGTTTCAGTAGATACCCTAGGTCTAGATATCAGAATTGTTATCAGGAGAGAAAACATTGGACTAGTGCATCCCTACATACCATGGCATGTAGGCAAACAGAGACACTGTATCCAAAGTATAATTTTTTAATAAGTTCTTTAAACTAAATCACAAAATGTCATTTGTCTTTGCCGTATATAACAATACAAATGTTCATTTTCTCATGTCACCCCTATCAGCAGAAACACATCCTTCAAAAAACAATCATAAAAGAGGGTTTTCTGAGGGCACAAGATAAACAGTAAAATGTAATTAATCAATCAGCAGTAATCACAAATCCAAAATAAATTCTGCCTGCCTTTTAGTGACTGCTCTTAAAACATACTCGAGTAAAGGCTACTTCTATCAGGTTGTGGTTCAACCTATTGCTCTCTACCAGTGTTTACTGATGACACCTGGCTATAAACAATCTCAACAAGATTTTAGCTTAAAGGTGAGATCCACCAGTCCACCTGTTATGAGAAGACCGTTCTCCCAACTGTTTCAGACAGAGAATACAAGAGGCAAAATGACCGGCCGGATGAGAGCGGGCAGCAATGAGGAGGGTTGAAAGCGTCTTTTGACTAAATATATGGGACATCTGTTTGGGATCGGTTGCTATGAGACGGTGAGCCCAGATCAAACAGAAACACAAGTGGGTTGTTGTAAAACTGTGTTGACTTTGTAATATTGCAGTAACAGAGCTAATAAAAGCCAGGAGTAAGCAGTCTGTGCAGGAAAAGCAACATGAGCTCAATATCTGGGGGCAACAGACAAGCATAACACGCTGTGCCAAAGAGGCTCTGCAGTCGGTGTACACTGGGTATGTGCTGTGTGGTCAATGTATTTGCACAATGCAAGTGCACACAGACACAAAAACATTATGCACAACCATCATCTTTAATCACAGCGCTAAAATGTGTTTCCATTTTTGTTCTACTGGCTGAAACCTTTTTTCAGACTTTTTTTCCCCCCGCATGCCTTCCCCCCTGCTCACGTTTTACTTTTTATTCATTCATGTTTAGTAGCCGTGGTGTCTGCAACTCAGTGAAAGGCCTGGACCGCCTTCTTAAAAGGAGCCGCCAGTTCAGGTCCGCTTCACTGCCACTGAAAATCAATGGGCATGAAGGAAGGCCTTGTGGATCATAAAGTTTTCAAAACAAATAGTAAACAGGATAAAAAAAAGGCTGAGGGGTCAGCATAAACACTGAGCTCCAGGCTCCTGCTGCTCTCAAATACTGAGGAAGGAAGACATAGAGGTATTGAGCTACAGTGAGTGTGTGTGTGTGTCCATCGAACAGTTACAGAAAGCCAAAGCTCCTTGAAATCGTCTGTGTTGTGTTTTTCGCTGCATTGCTTCTGTCAAGCAGAGACACTACAGGTATGGTCTGTGCTTGTGTATGATGTTACGGCAGTGTGTATCTGCTGCAGGCCCTCGCATGCGAACTGAAATATAAGATGATTCCCCAACCATGTTTGAAATAGCTTTATTAATATTATTGGACAGGCAGTGCATTTTTGTCTCTATTTGATGGCCCCATTAAACGTGAAGTACAGTAGTCAAGGTATAGGAAGGAGGAACCTTTGTGCATGCTTGCATATTGTATTTAACTCTGTCTGTTAATTGCTAATTCAATATATTTGTATATGCATGTCTGAATCTATACGAATGGTCACCTATGTATGTGTCCCCTGTAGGCATTGTGTCCCTGATCTCCCTGGCGGTCCTCTCCTATGAACGCTACAGCACCATGATGACCCCCACTGAGGCGGACTCCTCCAACTACCGTAAGATCTCCCTGGGCATCGCCCTGTCCTGGGTCTACTCCCTCATCTGGACCCTGCCGCCACTCTTTGGCTGGAGCCGCTATGGCCCCGAGGGTCCCGGGACCACCTGCTCTGTCGACTGGACGGCCAAGACCGCAAATAACATATCTTACATCGTCTGCCTGTTTGTCTTTTGCCTCATGGTGCCGTTCCTGGTGATTGTGTTCTGCTATGGGAAGCTGCTGTGCACCATCAAGCAGGTGAGGCAATATGGGGATGGGGAAACTAAACCAGCAGAACCTGCACAAATGAGCCACCTCCAACATTGGCTGCCATGTTAAAGGTCACCCGTGGTGGGATTTTCCAAACTAAAACTACATTCCACACACACACATCAGGAGACAAAATGATTATTAAGTGCTGCTAACAGCTCTCGTGCATTCTGACAAGGTAAGCAGACAGACACATAGAACAACAACAATGAAAATATATTCCCCTTGTTTCATTTACAGTCTCATTACAGAAGGTCTCCTTTTTAGCCATAAAGAAACTCAGCAGATGCAAACAAAATGTAACTGGAAAATTAATGACTGCATTTGTATAGCGCTTTTATCCAAAAAACACCAATGTGAGCTACCATGGAAGGTCCTGGCCTGAACATCGGAAGCAATTTGGGGTTCATTGTCTTAGAAAGCCGCGCTACAGTGCAACACAATAAATTATAAATGGTCTTGATGTGGGGATACCGAACCCAGGGCCAGAATGAAGTTGGGTATTTACAGTTTCCCACAGTAAGCCGTACCTTTAACGTGTCTCAGTCTGTAGCTCTAGTATCACACAGAAATGTTTTATACCACTACAGTCTCATTGTTTATGGCGATGACACCATCTTAAATGTTTTATAGCAGAGCTAATTATAGATATGAATCATAAACTGTCGCTATATCACAATAAAATTACCATCGGTGTCACTGTTAGTCCATAAAGTCTCTGGGACTTTGCCAGAGGAGCTGCATTTTGATGGGCCACACCACACACTCATCTAAAGCACCATAAAAACCCAAATGAGTGGGTTAATGTGTTTAATATACTGGTCTCACATTCAGAAGGAGTTGAGCCAGAGCCTGTATTCAAGCATTTCAAAGTAGGAAATCAGTCTCAAATGGTCAAATATTCTCAGAGTGATGATGTTTTGGTTACTAACTTCCTAGGAGTAAAAGCTGTTTATCAACCTTCGTAAGTTAGGAAATCACTTGTATCTATGCTAATATTTAGGAAGGCTCCAGAGGTGTCCTAACTAAGCCTGCACAATATGGTCGAACAAAAATATCATAGTTATTATTTTGACAGTTATTACGATAGTGATATGATTCATGATTAGTGGGAATCATTATTTTTGCATCACAATTTTCATTTTTACTGAAAAAAAGTATTAAAATCAATTAAAATCATGATGATTTGACAATTGTTGGGGTCTGTACCAAACAAACGATGTTTTCTGGACAACAAGATTTGCAGGCCGGGGCATCTCTGCAGCACTGCAGTACCTCATTATAATGCTGTTTTGCCACACATTTTACATTTATCCAAAAGAAATTGCTGTATTTTCCCAAAACAGGCTAACATTACAGACACAAAATTATTTCCCCCACCTGTAAGGATACATACATTCACAGGATATAAAGTTGAAAGTTAAATGGAAAGTGGAAGAGAAGACACATTCTATGTTTTTAATTGAGATGTGCTCACGGTCCGTTGGCCACATCATCTATCCGTGTGTAATACTGCCACACATGCAAGATGTGGTGCTAATATGGGCAGTGTAAAACAATGAGGCGGGACAGGGCTGACTCACGCAGCTGAATCAAATGATCTGCTGTTTTAAATTATATATACATTCCCTGTTAAGGACACTTGCCAAAGTTTATGTACGGCCTATTAGTGGTAAATGTCGTAATAAGATTCAAGCCATTTATCCATTTTTGCATATATGACCTAGATAACTCAGTTACTTTCACCTGTACAATAAAGCCCACAGATAATAAAGTGAAATATAAAAGAGTGGTACATTTCCAAATGCAGAAAACAGTACCAAATCAAAAGTGCCAGAAAACACGTAATCATAATAAAACAGCAACGTCACACTCTGTTCTTGGAGTAAAACTTGTCTTTGCTGAAAGTCAGTGTAGGAAGCTTCATGAATCACATGGCCCGCGCACACACACACACACACACACACACAGTCGGACAGTTTGCACAAACAGGTCCCAGGGCAACTTTTTCCAGGGCTACAACTCACACAGAGTCCGTGAGCATCATGTCTTCTCAGGTAAACAATGAGTTATGTGTGTGTGTTTGCATGAGCATGCTAGTGCTCAGCAGCCTTGTGTGTGACACTGACACAACTGTGTGTAAAGATAAATAACAATCAATCTAATAACATGGATGTGGTCCCTCTTTGTTTGACGAGGTCTCGTTTCAGGTTTTCTTCCTCTCTCTTTATAATTCTGCATCAGTTCCTTTCATTTTGATCTTTTTCTTTTGCCCCTTATCCCGCATTATCTATGTGCTTTCTTTCCTCATCAGACAACACACACATAGTACTTCGTATGGACGCAGAAGGAGGAGAGGGAAAGTAATAGTGTTTAGTTCTCTTTCTCACTTTGTCTTTGTCAGCCTTTCCCTTAGTCTCCCTCCCTTCCTTCCAAACTCTGTTATACATCTATTATATGTCGCCTTCAGCTTCACTGTCCCTTTTTCTCGTTTCTTAGTCCCTTCTTTGTGCAGGACCACATGTGCATTCTTTATCTTTGCTCCTTTTCGTGGCTTGCCGAGCTGTTTAGGGTTGTTCTTCTCCCACTGACGATGCTATGTGAAGTAAAGGCTATCGTTCTCCTGTCAGGTCATGTGGGGTAACACCAGCTGGGACAGATAAAAGTAGATGAGCAACTTGTCCGCTGGAATCTAAAAGAGTTGAATTCCCCCATCTAATAACGTGACGATCGGTGGAGCAGTCCACATGGGGAACATGGAATCAAGTTTGGGTTTGGTCCCCTTTGGTGAGCACTCACTGCTGCATCCCCATTCAAAGTAGGGCCGACAATATGAGGTAGAGGAAGATGACACAGAGAGTGGGTAGAACGTTTAGCAGATTGTGGCTCTCTACGTTATCCAGTATAGGAAATGATTGGTCTATGTATATCAGTTCAAAGTGATTTGTGTTTTACCTTGCCATGATGTGAAAATAAGCTCCTTGTTCAGTTAAGGTTTATGTATCATCCTGTCCATCAAATGCTTGCTGGTGGGCATTTAGTAAAAGAAACAGACAGAAAAAGAGAAGACAGGCAGACATGCAGAGCTCATCTGTGTGTCTGTCAGTGTTGTCGTCTCTTTTCATTGCTCCTTCTCTTTGATGGGAAATTGAGGTCTTTATCAGTGGAAAGGACAGGAGCTGTGAGACAGCTGAGTTTGTCCTTTAACAGGCACTTCAGTCAGCGAACATCTTAAAGCAGATGCGTGCTTTATGGCGCTTTTGGCTTAGGCAAATTAACTCTGTGCCATGTTGCTGGTCTCTGTCTCAGCAGTGGTGATTGGTTAATGTGATCTTGAGAGATCACGCAAGGATCAAGTATTGACTCCATGACTGTAAAGCATTTTCTTGCACAAGTGAATAATGCTATAAGGTTCACATATACAAAATAAGTGTCTGAGTTCATCTGTACAGATATGCAACGCACCATACTAATAACTCAAACAGATTGTAGAGTGATTATCAGCAGGTTATCTCTTGATAAATCAAAATCTGTTGTTGAGTCGCTAAGTAAAATGTAGTCAACAAAATCCATCCATTTTACTACATCAAAAGCTTCATTCAACTAATTGTACACACAATATCAAGATAATTAGGTTTAATATACCAGTGCAATTGTGTCTTTTAGGAGATTTCAACAGAAACTAAATTAAGCACAATCTGCAAATGTGTTCCTCCTTTTTTCACTTGCCAGCGCGTCGTCTCGTGCACATAATGCCACTATGAAAATGAAGGCACAAATGATCCAAACAAGCCAATTATATTTATCTTGTGCATGTAAATCCCCATTGTCCCGAATTCAGCAAACTGTGGCCTCAACCTTACTGCTCTTGCAGGCTCCAACATAAGTTGTGTTACTCCCATGACCTCGGAAATGCCTTTATTGAAACTGTACAAATCCCCCACAGACTCAGGATTTCTATGTTGATGTTTTGGTGTAATTTTGCTTCTTAAACTGTTCAGTGCAGCTGTGAAATCACATGCTTCTTGCGAATTGCTCTATTTGACTAAATGTATTTCTGGTGTCAGGTATGGACACTGGTGGGGCATTTTCTTGGCACTTGGCAAATGTAGCAGGAAAACTGGACTCACTAAACAGTGAATTATGGAATGGCGTTTTCATCCCTAACAGCCAAATGGTGCTACATGTTATCTGGTTAATTAACAATGAAGTAATTAAACAACAGCTGTGTTATCTCCAGTTGCCAGTTCAGGATATTGGCTAAACCTCGAGTGTTTTGTGTCCAGTATTCTGGAACTGTTTCAGTGAAACAGTGAGCACAAACTGCAGGGTGTGGTGACAGAGGTTTGGTATTTTGGCATTAATGGACAACATGTTACCTTCAAAAATAAAGCTATCTGCACCTGAAACAAGTCATTTGTCACTCTGCCATTTTGGCTTACCGGGGCAACAGCAGAATGTACTGTTTTGTGCAGTGTGGACCGTTGTGTTTTTCACTTCAATTGCTGGCAGTGCATCCAATCAGACACTGCCAAAACACACTATTACGTATATAATGCATACTTGTTTCACTTTGATATAATGAGGGAATATGAATGTGGAAAAGCACATATTATTATGCATTTTGACATCCGCGCGATTAAGTGTAAAGACACATACTGTATATTACTCATTCTTCACAGGCTTACTGATTATTGTGTGAGTACTTCTCTCCATCTTGCTTGATCATCCCTGAAAAGGAAAACATACTGTAGGGTTTATTGTGATTTTAGAGGGGCCGATTCAGGTGCAATATCACCATTTAAAGTGACAGAAATTGCACAAAACATGGGTGCAACTTACACTACTGATTACTGAACTGGTCATGTTTTTCACCACCATCTTTACCCTTGGTCTGTATTCATTATGTGACTCATGTGTCCCTGTGGATATCTAGCAATGCTCTCAAGTGCTGCAATATATCTTCAACATGCTGTAGGCTACGTGGCACAGAGGTAGAGATGGAGAGAGGGAGGGAGATGAAGATATCAGGAGGAAGTGAAGGAGGCAGAGATGAAAGGAAGAAAAGGAGGGGAGGAGGGGGAGAGTGACAGACTGTGACTGCTGGGGTCCTAATTTTGTGCTGTCCCACATCAGATGGAGTGACCTTGCGCTGGTCATGAGGTAATTTCATTTGCCACAAGCAGATTTTTTTCCACCATAACCCATTTGGTAACTTCGTGACCTGCTATCAAATCGCACAAAAATAGGCAGGGAGTGCACCAGAGGGGAATTTCAATGGAAATTAATGCAGTTTGGATTAGGAAATTCCACTTGTGCCTCCACCTACTTCGCACAAAGTTTCTATACCTATTTCATAAGATACCGCTCTTGAGTCTATCAAACACAGTATCTTTGTTACTGCACTAGTGATTCTTTGATTGCCGCGGTACAGGCAGCATCATTCACATACTTGCCTTCTTTTAATGCAACTGTAGGCTTAAAAAGTATATCCATATAGTGGGAACATCAAGGCCGAATCATCCCTAGCCAACACCCGAATACCTTCCGTTAGAACTTGAATATTAACCTGGCAACACTTGAGGAGGTTACTATATTGTTTAGAGCTGAAACAAACACTTCATTAATCAATTAGTCAATCGACAGAAAAGCAGTTTGATAAACAATCAATAATTTCAGTCATTTTTCAAGCAAAAATGCCAAACATTCTCTGGTTCCCGCTTTTCAAATGTGAGGATATTTTTTCACTGTCAAACAGCATGTCTTTGGTTTTTGGACCGTTGCTCAAACAAAACAAGATATCTGAAGTCTCACCTAGTCTCTGGGAACCTGAAATGGGCACTTCTTCACTCTTTGTCGACTTTTCAGAGAATAAACGATCAACTGATTAAGAATCTATGAGAGACATCGTATAAATGCGGGTAACTGTGGACAAGAGCTATTATTCAAGCATTCTCTCAGAATGTGCTGTTGACCTTCACATCCCGATTTACTGCCCCCGTCGTTCGCTTCATTGCATCTTGTGGATGCGTGGCATCACTTGAGGATGTGCACAAACAAACTCTCCAAAAGGAACACATACGCTGGGAAACATGCGCATGCAAATGAATAGTTACAGTATACACTTACTGTAGTTGCCTGTTTATTAGTTACACCTAGCTAAAACTAATGCAGTGTAATCCAACGGCCCTGCAATACAGTCAATCCTACCTTCATGAAGGTTATTATTTTTAGTTTTTGTTGAAACTGTTTTAGAGAGGTTCTGATTTAACTGCTGATTTCATAATACTGAGAAGTATTTCTAATATTTTGTCCACCCAATATGTGGGGTGGGGTAGGCAAATATTTGAAAAACACTTCTCAGTATGACGCACGTAGGATTTATTGCACGGCAGTTGTATTAGACTGCATTCGTTTCAGCTAGGTGTACGTAATAAACTGCCAAATAAGTGTACAAGCGTTCGGACTGGTTTGTCAGGCTACCTTTTCGACAGGGCGTGAGGTATGAGGCAAGGAACAGCATGAACCTTTGCAGGTGTTACAAACTTGCTGAAACGAAGCTGGTAGTGTAATCGCCAAGAGAGATTGATTAATATTGATATCTTAAGGAGGCCTATAGGCAGGTGTAATACCAGCTCTGTGTTGGTCACGTCTTACAAAGAATCTGCTGGTTATGTGCAAGTTTGCTGCTGCTACAAACTCATGTCTGTGTTTGTTTCTTTGTTCACATTAGGACCCTTATCTTCCTCACTACGAACAAGACAGACTAAAACTTCACCACACACACACAACACTCAAACAGAGAGATAGAGAGATGGAGACACAGCTGTGAAAACACTTCTTAGCAATGGAAATTACCAGCACTTCTGCTTGGTGGCGAAGTGGCAGGATGCTGGAGGGCACGGCTGATGTGTAGGCTGCACGCTTAAAAACACAAATTACTATTAGTTCTCCGTCAGATTGGCTCTAGGATGAAGCTCTTGTTGTCTTTGCATTGTACTACAAGTGCCTAGTCTTTGCTAGTTGTCTTGCTGGGTCCCTGATTTTTCTTTTACTTGTTTTTTTCTTCTCTGTATTCCCTTTGCCCTCTCAGCATCCATATCCAACTCTGTTTCTCTCCTTTGATGTGTCTTTGGACTGTTGTGCTTGTCTTGCGTCTATGTTCTTTATTCACTCTCACGTCTCCACACATTCCCACTCTGATTGCCTCTGTGAGTGGCTTACTTTTCTGAATCTCTGTACACACACACGGCCAGTACAATGACTCTTTTCATTTTCTACAGTGACTGCTCCGGTCCCTGCTTTCTCACTTGCTTTTTCGCTCTTTTCGAAGCTCTCACCCCCCACCCCCTCCACGTGCCCTCTTCGCATATTCTTTTCCTTTCATTGGGCCATTATCATCCATCTTTTTCACCTTGGTTGTCTCAGTTGCCATTATCACTTCCATCCCATCTGCACCCCTCATCACCTCTCCTGAAAGCAACCCAAAACGTGCTGGTTTTGTATAACAATGAGACAGATGTTGACATCTGATAGCATGTAGTTACTTGTGCATACAGAACAAGCTAAACAAAATAAGGTGGGAAGCCTTTGTTTTGAATGATGCTCTGTTTGGTCATGTGTTCCCACTCAGTACAAACACTGAATAAGGTAACTTCTTTCGAAGAAGAAAGTCCATTATAGTAAACATTTCTACTAGGCTTTGGCGCAAAGAAAACCAACCATAAGGGAGCGGTGGATTCTTTGGAGATTGTTTCTGTTTGGAACGGACCAGGTCATTTAAACCCACGTGTCAGACTGTTCTTACTGCTCAGTGGCTCTGTGACCTGACCTGATGAAGATATCCCACGTTTTAATGGATGTATGGACAGAGTGATGCAAGTTTGACAGTAAAACAGCCATTCTGATGATTAGAAAAAAATGCTCTGACAAAAGATCTAGTAAGCGGTGAAGTGGCCATAATCTTCAAAATCACAGAGAAGCAGAATCACAAAAGTAGTATTTTCAACCTTCCTTATTTATAAAAAAAAAATTATAATAATTTGATTAAATATATGTTGCACCATCGGGATAAAACAAAAGCAACAGGACTGAGCTCTTGGCCGTGATTGGGCTGCTTGCCGCACACATTTTAAAACTCTAATTTATGTTTGTGTTACGAGTTTCAACTGGTGTAACTGGAGTAACAAATGATTTTGACTGTGGTTCACTACTCTCAGCTCTACTGGGTCAAGCCCTGGAAAACAGAATCACAGTGTCAGCAAATGAAAGAGCAAACCGCCATCTTCGTCTCCAAATCTCTGTATCTTTATTACAAATTTCTCGAGTCATGGTGTAAAACAATAATATTCCCTTGGTATAAACATGTTTCAGTTTCAGAGTCAGTTTGTTCATTTCAACTTAAACACCTCAATACAGCTTTTCTCTTTACAAAAATCAAAACCACTCTTGCTTTATAGTGCAGTAGTATCACAAGGATAAATCATATTTTAAGCTATATAGTTACATATATTTATCTGTATTCATACATTTTTTTGCTTTCCTTTTAACTCCAGAAATCCCCCATAATACTAATGTAATAATGTAAATCATAAACCCTCTTTGGTTGTAAATGAATATTCAAATGACTTTAGAGTCACAACATGAATCACACACATAGGGAAAACTGTTCAACTTATACCCATTGTTAAACACAGAACAGACACCTAACTGCTTCTGTATAACTTAGCATTTCCTCCCGTTTAGGTTCTACACAACTTACCCCTCTTCTTTCAACATTTACAATAGTTTATAACCTGTCAGGATACCCTAAACATACAAAATATAACATTACCCGGTAGTGACGACACCAGTGTACAGATTCCCACCTTTAGCTGCAATAGCGGGTTTGCACCCATGTTTGGTCCGTTACCCGGATCCGCGGCCATATTGGAGATACTCGGATGGAAACAACATCATGGATTGCACGGTTAATGCACCACTGAAGACTAATTTCTCCTAATTTATTAAGTCTAAACCATAAAAATAGAAGTGACGCATGGGCAGCAGCACGACTTTGTAGCGTGACGTCAGTGAGTCCTCAGGTGATCGTGGTCCTTGTTTTCCGTTCATATTAACGCACGGCACCCAGTCTGTATACATGTCAGATCTTTTACCTAGAATACAGTAATAATAAATACAGCACCATTAACTTAATTTCAGTAGTATTTTACAGAAAATATGCAAGTCTTGTACTATTTGAGAAGGTTAAGAAATGATTAGAATCAGATTTCTAGCCAAGAAATAACAAACCGCAACGTAACATCAATATGAGAGTATACAATTACACTACAACATTAGTTAAGATAGAAGCCTAATGTTTCACCTAGCTGACAAGAAATAAGAAGAACAAACG
This sequence comes from Coreoperca whiteheadi, assembly GCA_011952105.1. Taxonomy (NCBI): domain Eukaryota; kingdom Metazoa; phylum Chordata; class Actinopteri; order Centrarchiformes; family Sinipercidae; genus Coreoperca; species Coreoperca whiteheadi. The sequence continues at coordinate 8,130,168 of CM022487.1, read as the reverse complement.
CAAATGTTGTCACGATTCTTGCCCTTGAAATCCTGGTTCAGTTTGGCCACAGATGCACAAAACGGTCTTCTTTCCGTAGACAGTTTTTTGCACTCTTCTTCTTGATTTGTTACTACTTTTGGCAGTATATAAAACTTCAAATGTTTTTCCCGTTCCGACCGATTAGTACGGCCTAAAACACGACAATAATTGACCATTTTCAGCAGAAATAATCAGCAAATGTTTGCGAGTTCCGTTAGGTTCAGTGGCATTGTTTACGTTCAGTATCGCCAATATGGCCGACTTCCGGGTTGATGACGTGTCGTGAAAACACACTATCTGTAAAGGTGTGTTCACAGCACGCGAATAAGTTGCGCTATTCGCGTTAAGTTCGCTTGAACATTTTGAGTTTACTCGCTTCATTCGCGCGTGAAATCCGCTCCATTCGCGTGTACATTTCTACACAGCAGACGCGAAGTTGCGTCATGGGAGGGGCTTAGCGGTGAGCCGCTCCCATTGAGTAAAGAACGTTTTTTTCAAATTAGCAGATTGTCCGACCTCCTCACTCACTATCGTCCAAAGGTTTCCTGTTTCTATAATGATACGAGGACGTATTGTACAGCTCCCGGTATCCATACACAGCCACAATTATTTTATCTTCTCTCTCTGGTTTTTATGGCGGGTCCAACCAACTTGTTCAGGTGCATGCCGCCACCTACCTGGGTCTGCAACTATTATTTTAGCCTCCATTGTAGTTTGGATTACTGCCTTGCTCCTAATCACGTGACTAGTAGAGCAAGCTCCATGCGGCGCGAATATTTGCCGCGATTTTTCAACTCACGCGAATCGCTCAACTCAAACTCTCAATTCACGCCGCAAAATGTCAATTCGCGTCTTTGCATTGACTTAACATATGAAGCGATTCGCGTCCGGTGTGAACACACCTTTACGCGGCCGCTAGCGCCATTGTTACCGGAATTTTTTCCCGCGATAATAAACGCGACTCTTTATCTCGGCTTCACAAGATCAAAAATTCCATAAACAACTTATCACAGTTTCAGTACGCTACAGTCACTTCAGGAGGAAACAATTCTTGTCATAGGTTTTACATAATACGAACCTGGAAAACAGAATCACAGTGTCAGCGAGTGAAAGTGCGAACCACCATCTTCGTCTCAAAATCTCTGTATGAGGGAAGAGGAAGGCGCCCCGTCACCTAGGCAACGCCGTGCAACGATACCTGCACTCCGGTTCCGTCTTCTTTCTTCTTCTTCTAATTATTTCCGGCAGGCTATACGCTACAAGGAGCAATGCTGCCCTCCAGTTATATCCAGATGCCGTCAGATTCTTGCATATATTTCCGTCTTCTTTGATTCCCCCGACATTAATATTGTCTTACACAATGAAAGTTGTAATTCTAATAACCGCTGCGTGTTGGCACATAAACGCATATCATGTAAATAATAAGTTGTACTTGTACACATATAAACAGTTGTGTTATCACATAAGGGTGGTATCACATTTGCATATTTTAAAAGGTGTCACCATGCTTTATTCAGCAAATGTTTTCAGCTAGTGTCTGAAGTTCTTTCCACTTCCCTTATATACAGTCCATCAATCAGTCATGTGACTTATAGATCAACATAGATACTAAATTTACAAAACTACATTAACCACCATCATTTAAAAAATAATTTTGCCAAAATACAACGTTTCAGTGACTTGCACTGAAGCTCACTGTAGTCTGCACCTCGCTGTGTGTGCGTTCTTGAAGCTAGAAATTGCACTTTTAAAAACAAAAAACAAACTAGACAGATACTAGACAACACACACTCGAAGACCTGAGTACAATACCACTATTTAGCCCTAATGAAGGGTGCAGGTAGCATTACGTATATTCAGATGCTGCGACTGCCAGTAACTGCAGGCACAGAGCAGCACCTTTCCAGTACTCCAGCTGTGGGATTCCTGACATCTGCCAACCCCTCACTACCAATCTGTGGACATATTGAGTGCACACGCAGCCTACACTTACATCCGAGCTGTGAGACACCATTAACTACACCCTGCTGATACATTTATTGAAAACCTCACTGAGGAACACTTCCTCCAAATTACGGTCAAAGGTGCAGCTGACCTCCAAGGCAATGACGAAACTGTACAGAAAGATTGAATCTAGTGGGAGGGAGGTGGAATCTGGTCATCAGCGAGCTACAGTCCATTTTTACACGTTTAAAACATTATTTATACGGCCCGTCAAACCATGAGGAGCCTCTGTGCATCAGGCCACTCTGACCAAACCCCAAAGCCACCAGAGACTGGGTCCATTTTTATCTGTGGAAACCCAGGAAACCTCTAGCAAGCCCCCTGAATATTTTATAGCCTTGTAGCATTATATCTTGTATTATTTGGCTACCTGAACCCTCCTTACTCTTTAGTATGAAAGGTAATATCTTTTGTTTTATGTGATTTATGTGCTGCACCAAGCAAAAAGGCCATTGTAGGAGTAGTATTGAATTTTAGACACTGAAACCTGCCAAATAGCCTGTAATTTAATCCGCAGCCGTAGTTGTTTCTGTAACCTATGTTTCTCTTGTGTTACAACCACAACAAAGTGGGTGACATAGATTGATCCAAAACGGCACGTTGGTACAAATAGAATTGCTTTTTACACAGTTTCATTAAAGGCAACTCATCAACAAGCAAAGAAAACTGACCACCAACTACATAACAGCATGTTTTTAAATATATTCGTTTGCGCGCATGCAGTTTTACACACTGTAGACATTCTTGCACCAGTTGTAGCGCTCATCACTTTCAAATCTGCACATTTCGGTTTCATTTTTCCGTTTCCAAGCTGAGACTTTGTCTGTCTTTGTTTTAGTTTTTTTCGAATTCCATCTATGAAATGGGGTGTCTATCTGTAACCAACACTCTAATTACACTTCCTCTTTGCCCTGTGTTTACTAAGATGATCTACAAATAACAAAATGTGCAAGTGTGTCACACTCTAGTAATTTACTACAAAAGCAAGTGCTGCCTTTTTGTCAGGGTGCCATTAAAAGAGCGGATATACTATGAAGCTCCTTCAGAGACCCCTTTCAAAGCAGGAGGATGTATTATTAGTTTAATTCATAATTGAGATGAGCTCATTTGATGGCAGCCCTAGAGTCATTTATTTTACTCTAGTTATTAAAACTGATTATAACAGATTTGAAAGAGCTAATGTTGTTAATTGCTGCCAGAATAATAATATATATATATGTTAGAAGAGCTAGATAGGGAAAGACAGGGTTATTTGAGGTACCATGAGCCTTCTTTAACTCAAGTCCCATGTGAATGCAGTGCTTTTGTTAATGCAACATACTGTAAGCATTATGTCTCATTAGCTTGGCAATTTAAGCTCCATCAACTGCTCATAGTGAAATGACGGCCGCCTAGCTAAGTAAATTGGTCTATTTCACATTAGATTTGCACATTTGTATGAGAGAGGAAAATATGGGTACTGTCTCAGAGATTTAGGATTTATATCATCCTTTCGTTTGGAGTTATTGGACAGTGACAGAGAGGAGGAGAACGGAAAAGAGGGGAAAAGAGTGAAAGAAATATAGGTAAAACCCTCGAAGAGGCAGAAAAATTTGAAGAAATGACGAGAAAGGAAGGGAGAAACAGGCCTTGAACAGAGAGGTATGTAATGGCAAGAACAAACGGACTCTCTGATATAACAACATACAGATGCCACACATAATTTGTTTGACGCCAATGCTTGATCGGTGTATGATCGTTTGGACTGCGTGATGAGAACAGTATACTGATAATGATGACATGAAACTACAAAACATCCTAGTAACTGTTATGTCCAGACTTCAGGAACACTCGTCTCAGCGGGTTGTGGACCCTGAAGACTGGATAAATAACTGATGTTCCTTTTTCTCTGTACTCATTCAGAGCAGATTATACTGTATGTATGTTTTGCTGCTGTGAGTCCGTCTGCAGACGCTTGAAACCTACAGAAAGAGAAGTGATTGCCTTGAGTGTTTCTTTATTATGAAGAAATTGGCACTACAATTTGGCGTTGTCAGCATTTTCACTCATGTGAGAGGACTTGGGCGCTCGGAGCGGCAGGTTAAGACTATGCATGGCTAAGAGTTTGGGACTCTGTACCTCAATCTCCCCGGCAAGGAAGGGTGGAGATGAGGGGGCCTGCTGCCCTGAGTGTCCGAGGCTCGCTTACCGCTGTGATCCAGTGAACCTAGTGGCTGTGGCAGCGCTCTCTTTCTGGTGAGTTTATTCAACGGGGCCCGGGGTATACCGATTCTCGCTACCGTGAGGGGTGTGCGTGACAGACGTGTCAGCAAGGCAGGTCTGGGAGCACTGTGTGAGTCATTCAGTATTTGGCCAAAATGTTCACTGTCAGACAGGGATATTTCTTACAGACCAGTTCTTGGCTACAGTTCCTTTCTACACACTCTTGCCTCACTCATTAGGTTCCCTCTTGGGTAATTTAAAGATTTGAAGTTTGGAACTCAAAAAAAAGGGGGGAGTGAATGCGTGAAGGGAAAAAAACAAACAAACAAACAAACAAAACAGAAAATAAAATAAATTAAAAAACTGAGCAAGTAAAAGGTGTGAATGCCAAATGGATTATCTAGGAAGGCAATAAAACAGCCCACTCTCACACACAGAAAGAGAAAAGACACTTTTCACTTGTTGCAGTTTGTGCCAATTTGTAAGTTTATAGTTTTGACGCTGGATTTCAAATAAAGATGATTATGAGATATGCATAGGCTAAAGGGTGCAAATGCAAACTCATTAGTGCTTGTCCCGAGTTATACATCAAAGCGTTTAATATTACATGACCGTAGTGCAACTGTTTTCTCAATAACAACCAACCAACAAACCAATATTAATTTAGTTATTTTTTAAATTTTTTTTTAAGAGGCGATTATTTGTAGCTGAACGTGTTGTGATGGGCTTTACAGCAGCAAACTCCCCACGAACACTAGAACAACCGTAGGGATCTGGGAAGAACCCTTGGGAAAGGCAATTAAAAGACAGATCCCTTCTCCTCGGACGGCTGGGTGTATGTGTGTGTGTAGTATTATATTCAATTCAATTCAAATCAATTTGATTTATATAGCCCAATATCACATTTGCCTCAAACGGCTTCACAATCTGTAACATACGACACCCTCTGTCCTTAGACCCTCGATTCGATTAAGGAAAAACTACCCAAAAAAACCCCTTTTAACAGGGAAAAAAAATGATAGAAACCTCAGGAAGAGCAACAGAGGAGGGATCCCTCTCCCAGGACGGACAGGCATGCAACAGATGTCGTAAGTACAGAGTAAAAATATACATATACAATTATGATGGCAATGGCCAAAATTTGTTTTTCGGAGCGTGGAATTTAGGAGCTGGGGATTAGAACAGTTTTCTGTACCACTTTCTAGTGGTCTTGCGCTCGAGATCCTTCAGCTGGGACCTCATGGAGCTCTCTGTCTTCTCCCATTCCCGTTCCTTTCCCTGCAGAATCTGCGTGAGGTCCTCTGTGGCCTGAAGGAGGGATGACTTGTCCTCCTGCCACTCGTTACGGCGACTCTCCAATTGCTGCTCAACCTTCTCCAGAGCGGCCATGACAATGCTGTTCTCCCGCTTCTGCTCGTCAAGCTGAGCCACATAGAAAGCACTGGATTTCTCCATCTCCTCCTCGAGGCCGGTTTTCTCGTGCTGCAAGCGGAGGCGCTCAGTCTCCAGCAGGTCCTCTGCCTTTTTCAGGGCTGATGCAATCTTGCTGGTTTCCGCTTTGTGTTCCTCCAGATGAGCTCGATGGGAGGCCTGGGATCTTTCCAAAGTCTTTTTGGCCTCCTCCTTCTGTTTAAGAAGAGCTTCCTCTATCTTGTTCAGTTTCTCCTGCAGCTTCTGAGCTTGAGCCCTCTCAAATATAAGGTCTTTCTCAAACTGGTCCACTTTTGTGCGAGCCTCATATTCTGCCGTGTCTTTTTCAAAGAGCTGCACCTTCAGGCAATGAGTGTCCATCTCACGGTTGTGTTCAGCCACTGTGTGCAACTGCTTTTCAACACGAAGCTCTAACTTCATTGCCCCCACTTGTTGTTGAAGGGCCCCATTCTCTCCCTTCATCTCGTCCAGTTTGACTTGAAGGTGATTGTTGTGCGCTGTCTGCTGCACAAGATCATTCTGAGCTGTCCGCAGCATCGCGCCGGTCTTTCTCAGTTTTGATTTCAGACTCTCCATGTCCCTCTGTGAAGAGTTGATACGTGTAGCCTGAGCCTCATCCAGCTGGGCTTTGAGTTCACGTATCTCCTCCTGCATAAGCTTTTTCACATGGTCCCACGTGTCTTCGTGCTCATCTTGGAGCTTATCAAGAAATATAGACAGTGCCTCCTCTCGGATATCCAAGAGTACTCGCCCCTCAGACTTACTTTGGAAGACCCTTGCCTCGCTGTCCTGCAGTTCACATCTTGCTTGTGCTTCGAGGGAATTCAAGAAGAAATTAAATGAAGGCTCAACCTCTCCGGAGAATTCCATGTCTTTTACTCTAGTTATTAAAACTGATTAGAACAGATTTGAAAGAGCTAATGTCTTACTTCGTGTAACTTCCTTTGTCATACACCAAAGTTTGTTCAAGACACAAATTTCACTGAGTATTTATAGGATTCCCAACAGGCATTCTGTTACTTACATCTTTGATCCAACTTGTTATTCCATTCTATACTTTGATCTTGTTGTTGCCATGGATACCAGTTTGTTTCAATACATGAATGCAATGAGTTATAAGATGAAAAAACAATTCAACAATCTATATTAATATGGCAAATAAAATATTTTTTTGAGTATGATCATGATCATTGGACGGTCTGCAAATAACTGCGTTTGTTTTATATAGTTTTAAAATGGTCAGACAATTAATTCAGTGGACACTGTTGCTGCCAGTTATCATAACTTGCATGTTTCCCCCATATCCCAAAATGTACAGGACAAGCATGCAAACAAACACAAACTACACAATTGAGGCTTATATTTTACAATATAATGTTGGGTTTTATAGGGAAGACACTACTGTGAACCATGGTTCAACTCGTACCATTAATCGATAATGACATTCGTTGCCAACTCTTTTAGTAATCGATTTCTATCGATTTTATCGATTCGTTGTTGCAGCCCTAGCTGCAGCCTCAAAATGCTTAGAAGTCATAAAAATGCAAAACAAAAGTTATACTAAACTTTATCAATACGTAAACTAGACTCAAATGTCTTTTGTTGACCAAAACTAACAAAAAACAAATGACTAATATAAAGTACCTTACAATTAGACTAACACTAAATTCAAATCAGGTGCCAAAATTAACCCTGATACAAAGTGCCCTTTATGTTGTAACACGAAAAGTAACACCTGCCTTTAAAGAAGAAGACTGCAGTTTATGTCCAGTCACAGACCTTCCATTAATCCTTTCTTTTTAACCATATCCAATATTTTTTTGGGAAAAAATGTTGTAAACAAATGTTGCTGTGTGCAGATATTTTATTAAGTTAGAATTAGAAAAATGGCATTTGAACATTAAAAAATGTTGGAAGGGCCCCCTAGATGGGACAACCTCGCCGACCCATTACAACAAATCCAGTCGTGAAATATGGACTCGTGAGCCGTGACTGGGCACACAGCTTAAGGCCGTCATATTTTAGATCTCCCTGAAAATCACGTGATGTGATCTGATTAAATCAAAACATGATATGTCATTTTCTTGCGTAGCCCCCAAACTGAGCCAAGTCGTTTTTTTCTGAAAACACAGAGTCAACGTTTTGCATTTGTAAGATGAAGTTGTGCCTCCTTAAGGAGCTGTCGTTGGTTGAACCTAAATGGTACGGACACTGGCATGCAGAGCACATTAACAGACGATGACCAAACATTTTAATTGGCCAACACAAGGAATTAGTTCAGTATAGATGGTAAAAACCTCCAGGCGATGGTTATCATCTGACAAAACTGATAGTTGCCAACAGTTGGCTAAAATTAGAAGCCTTAATCTATCTATTTTCTTTTTTTGTGTGTGTATGGTGGCCATCACTCTTTGCTCATAACCTGGGCTCTCTGCCTGTCCTGACCTAGTAAGCCATGGCCTAATTGGAGTATTTGAATGTGAGGCAGCGTCTCGTCTGTAGAAGCATTTCTTTGTTGGCTGTGTTGGCTGAGAAACATACACTCACACGGATTAATTCATTAAAGCAAGGATTAACAGCGATGCGTTCCTTGAAATTATTGCAGTCATTCCCTATATCTTACAGGCCATACGGTTATTGAGGATGGCTGCCTGCTGTTATGACAGTGTGTGCTTGCCCCAGCTGTGTTTCTCCTAAGGATATAAATCTAACATACCTCTTGAGAATTCTGTATTGGAAATGGAGCAGCGGCCACAGATATATTACCGCTTTGATTGGGCTCTTCCTGACCTATTTTCATGTGGTCCATGGCCCTCCCTAACAAATGCTGTATGCTTTTGGAAATGTTGAAACGTCTGCTGCTGGAGATTCCCACTCTCAAAAAATTACAAAATATTTCTTTGTGAAATCAAATCCTTTGTTTGTAATTGGAAGTTCTGTAATTATTTTGCTTTTCTAGTTTTTCATAACCAAATTGTCTTCCTCTGCGTGACTATTAGTAACATATCTATTTCTCTTAGAATCTCTTAACTTTCTTCCAAGTCGGTCCTGCAAGAGTTGGAATACATCCTTGAGCTATATTGCAGCTGGTTCCCTTTAAAGATTCACATTTGAATGCTGGGCAGGAGAAAGGTCCCACATGCGGCAGAAGAGAGACTCTAAAAACTTTGCCTTCAGCTTCAGAGTGAAATTGCAGTACAGTGGTCACTGCTGGCTCCTCCTCGCAGTCCATCTTCGATGTTTTATCAAACCTTGTTTTTTTTTTTTTTTACTAATTTAAGAGACAAGAATATAATCTCTAGCCAATCAGTCTCTATCATAGATTTTGTGCAATCTTGTGTACTGCAGTGCACTGAACTATAGATATTGTTTCAAAATAATCTTTTGACTCTGTTCAGGGGGATTGTATTGTTATTACTGTTGCTGTGGGGTACATTTTAGAAGAGGGTATGAAAAGCCTGGTCTAGACAGAGGCGAGAGGCATCAATCCAATTCAGTTATTGTAATTCATATTAGAGTCCTGCATGGTCAGGCACCTGCTTACATTAGAGATCTGTCATTTTAAAGGTCCTCTGATGTGGGTTTTTTAATTGTTATGATCTCCAGACTCAAAGCTAGAGGAGACTATGCTCGTAACTGCGTGAGTTAGGAGAAAATCCTAAAAATAAAGGGCAAGTCAGTTGTAGCTTTAAGATTCGAACTTTAAGAAGTCTTTGGTCTAAGAGGATTTCAGAAAGCATTTTAATGCTAAAACTAGCTCCTGCGAAGTTCAGAGATGTTTCATGTTGCGCCTGTCTTGCCACCAACACGGCCAGGTCACCTTTCCACCGACGACTGAGGGTTCATTCATTCATGAAACATAATGTTATTCATAACAGCAGGGTCAACCCTGCCCCTTCTCTCAGTTCAATAGTTAAAGGTTGCTCTCAGAAGCTTTGCGAGAACATCTCAGGAGGAACTTTTAGCTCCATATAAGAGGACTCCTAGTGTCAGACAAGATACTTTATGGCCCCTGATTTTCAATAACCTATTGTTGAGATGTGATTATCTACACAATATATGCACGACTATAAATAAATCTCAACCAAATGGTACAGGAGCAGGCGTTGGCATAATAAAATAACCTGTTGGGTTGCTTTTGCAGTAAAGAAGGCATAAAGCTAAAATAAACCATTGGAAACTACCGACATTGAAAATCTTTTGTTACCCCCGCGGTAGGAGACAATATACATAGTGTAGCACCGTGGCTAATTGCGTTATCTTCCACTATAACAAATAAAATATTCATGTAGATAATTAATTTGCTGTTGGAATTTAATGTCCCCCTGATAGATTACACTGGAGCCATACTGGGACAATCAATAATATTCATACTGAATGTCTTTAAAACCACACGGATGGGAATCCTGCTGGTAAGGTGAATGTGTGTGCTGGTGTTTTAGGTACTTCCAGGACACACTGAGCAATGAGCTGTTAGCCCCCTGCCGCTAACTGATGAAACACAAGAACTTAAACAGTCTTATACTGTAACAATGTGTGTATGCGCTTTTATACACGTGGGCGAGCATGTGTGCTGTAAACACTATGTTAACTGGTGCTGCTAAGGGGTGCGGCCATTGAACTGGACTCCTTTGAAAGCTGAAACGTAAAAACTCACTTGGTCATTAAGTCTCCTCTGTTTGCAAGGTCTGCGACGAGTTGGCCACTGTCCAGGGTGTACCCCGCCTAAGGCCCAAAGCCACTGGGATAGGCTCCAGTCACCCGCGACCCCCAACGGGAACAAGCGGTAGAAAATGACTGACTGACTGACAGTTTGCAAGGTGCTGCCGAACTTCTCTCTAGTGTGGTTCTTTGCATTAGCCCTGGTAATCCTACCTCATTTATTCCCCACTGATGCCACTTTTTTTCATTTACACATTTCACACCGCTGTTATATCACAAATACATGCACAACACTCCAGTTGCAGAGATGGAGGCAATTTAAGGTACTAACTTTTGAGCAATTTCTCTAGTTTATTCAATTAACCGGTGAAGCTCTGAGTGAGTGAGTGTGCCCATGACCAAATGCATGATTTTTCAAATTTTTCTTTGTGTGAGTTCATATGTCTGTGTGTCACTACTTGTGTCAGGGAGTTTGATTGAGCCAGCCAGCTCGCGAGTCTAACTCAGGACAAACCAATCAAATGAGTTGGAATAAAACGTTCAACAATACCCGTCACTCAAATAAAAGCCTTCAAGGACTCAATTTATTTCAGTGTAGTGACAATTTCCACCTTGTATGGAATTTATATTATGGTGGGGTTCTTTTCTTCAGTTTAACGCAGGTAGAGGTTCATACTGAATATTTTAGGATCAGGGTGTCATCTTGATGTCACTTGTGTTTGCAGGAAGCAGGCATGTGTAAGGGCTGCTATTAACTCATCTTCTACACTTTGCTCACATCCAGCGGATAGGATTTATTTTTCCCCTCTGTATTTGGTGAACTCTATCAAGAATTCTGATCTCCCCCCCCCCAATCTAGAGTGCCTCTATCTAGAGTGCCTTTAGAGCTAGTAGAGGCAGGATCTCCAGACGGTACAGAAAACAATCTAACTTTGGAAAAAAAGCCCTTTAGGTCTACAATTCAACAAGTCAATTCCGCATCGGTTGTATAGTGCTCCCCCCTCCCTTAGGTCCTTGGAGTGTTGTTATTCCAAATGAAAATGAATGTCCCTGCACTCTCAGCGTACCCACACACATGCACCCGCCCAAACCTTGCATTCACTACATCTGCACCTTTATTCCCCCCTCAGCAGCCTGACAGAGCCTCACCCTCAATTTGATTCCTGATTCCCTCCCTTACAAGTTGTTTGTCTGTAGAAAGCAGCTGGTGATGCTTATTCCCCAGCGTCTCGACAGATTTACTTGACTCTCCCTCATTCAATAAAAGTTACAATCGTGCTCCTTTTTTGCACGACCTTGCAGACACCTCGATGTGACAGTGTGGGTGTGTGTGTGTGTGTGTGTGTGTGTGTGTGTGTGTGGGGGTGTTTGTAAAGAGACTCAGCAGAGCGCTGAGGATTGCTGAGAGAGGCCCTTTGATGGGCGACAGGCAGGCATGGTGTTTGGCAGGCCACAGGAGGCTGGTGGTGTATAGGACTAATGCAGCAAACACAAATCCTGCAATCAATCATGTTTAGCCAGCAACTGCGCTGGCAGAACATCCGGGATGCTGAGGCAAAACAAACCAGGTGAAAGTGCTGCGCCTATATGTCGTTTCCCCTTCTGGGTGACATGTGTGTGTGTGTACGGTCTGACTATTTGTCTGCATGCCCATGTGTGTGTTTAAATGTAAAAATAATGTGTTTGAGTTGACCGCTTAGGTTTGTGTTTTTCTGTCCATTTTCATTTAAGGAAGTTCTTGAGACTATACATGCATACAGAGTGGATGTATACGTCTGAGTGTATATTTCTGTACAGTAGGTGTGTGTATCTGTGTGTGCAAGCCCCAAAGCCCCGTCGGCATAAGACTGGATTTGTGTACAACTGATTGGCTTCAAGTGCCATTTGCCCCCGCTCTCACCTACTTCAATTCAGTAATTTCAGATGGGAGATGTCACTTGTACAATCATTGATGTGACTGCACTTTTATCCCCTCTGGCCAAGCGGGGGGAAGATGATGGAAGGTGAGATCAGATTGGTGAGGATGTAGCTTTCTGAGGCGTTCATGTTCTGATGCCAGGATTCGACTTAGCTTTGACATTGTGACGCTTTTTAAGCTGTCACAGCCCCGCCAACGGGAGACAGAGGAATTTTCCAAACGAACACCAAAGGGGTTTAACATTTTAACTCGTGAATATTCAGCTATTACGGCGGCACTTGAAACAAAATGAGCCACTTTTATTACATTTAGAATTCATGCACTGTAGGCCTTGTAAAGCCCTGGCTTTCAGTCAGAAGCCAGAAGTTGGGGGTGTTTTAAAAGCGACACATGAAATGCTTGGGTTTAATAAATGTTTAGATAAAAAAAAAAAAAAAACTATCTGTCAGTTATGAGGAATCACAGTTTTTATAAAGGTGAGTTGCTAGAGTTAAGAGCTGTGGCATTACAAGTTGAGAAGTTTTCTCCTCATTATATGAACTTTAAGAGAGTTGCCCGCAACAATCATATATCTCCTAGTTTGTTCCTCTCCACATAACTTCAGTCACAAGATAGGTTTTTGGCTCTCAGCTTTATAAAGTTAGATGCAGCTGACTTTAAAATGGGAAAAAGGTTTCTGTAAATGATAGAAGGATATACGCAGACAGAATTTACAGTAAAGGCATTCAGAAAATTGCTTCTAATCTTTCTTTCCTGGTTGAGGCAGTGAAGTGTTGCAAAGCTGCTCCAGTTCACCTCTCCCAGGAGTTTCACAAGTGTTGACAGTGCATTCCTGCAAAACAAATTCCCCTGGCGTGGTAGATACTAATTGCTTTAAATGATTTGGCTTGGGTCTCTTATGTGCGCATAAAGAAGACCGTCAGAGAGGGTTATTTGTTTCGGCTTGCTTAGCTGAGTGCACTCTAAAAAAATGCAGAAATAAATACAAAAAATACCTTTAAAAAAATTAAGGTAACAATTTGCATGGATCTTTTGGAATAATTCCAACTCAGCCATTATTGAGTAAATCCCACGAGACTTTTCTAGTTAGACTAACTCAATGACTTCAGTACAAAAAAAAGTGAATTCAGTTGAACCAACTTAATTTTAATGAAAAGGTTTCGGTGATATTAGGTGGTCAAATTACTTCATTTAAGTTATTCTAACTTCTTTATTCTCCTTCCAGGAAGGTGCCCTCAAACAAGATAAAATTGTTAATATAGATTTTGGAGGGTTGATCCCTTGAACTGAACACAGTGCTTCACTCTCTGTGCATGTGAAAGAATACAATAGAAAAAAAATAACACTATACAGAAATACATAAATTTAGCATTGCTGGTGATACATATCAATAGTTCCAGAACACAGAAAAAGATCTGATCAACATAATACTCAATTGTCAATTTATTGAGTCCAACCAGCTAAAACTAATGAAGTTTTTTAACAGTCTTGTAATACATCCTACCTTCATGAGTGATAATCATAGTCAGGCTTTAGAGGTGTTGACTCAACGTTATTGTCATTTTGACGCTGTATAGACTGTTCTTGATTTATTTCAATGAGGGAAGACTAAATATTGTTAACATTGTTATGTAGCACACAATACAGTTCAAAATCACAAACTACAGCATCCAAAATTAGCATAAAGTTAAACTAACACTCCTGTAAAACTGTCTCAAAAACACGGACCATTGTAACGTTCATGCTGGAGGGTTACGAGAATCATCATCACTTCATTGGTAATATCCCCACCAACCTGGCAAAAGTAGGTCAGAATCAATGTCTGTGTTTTAAGTCATCATATTTAACAACGAGAGTAACACAAAGTACAGTGTGTCTGAACTTTACCTTCATGTTTGTAGATGTAGCTACTTGCCAACCTTACAGATTCCCAATGCCCCCTTTACCCCTGTCCTCCCGATTCAACATTTCGGCAACAAAATTACGCCTGCTCGATAAATTGACTAGAATGCCAGAAAACAGTCCCTAAAATTAACAATTTTCTGGGGGAAAATACGGTCAGGTTTGGTCTCCTGATTTAGGCTATGATGTCTGGAGGTTGGCAAGTATGCTGATCAACCATACGTATTCACTGACCTTGATTCTTGACTCAGCTTTTCATCTACACATGCTTTAAGATTGTGAATTTGCCTGCTGAACTTCACCGGAACCAAATCTCACTCCAAACAAAACTGAAAACTTGGCAGCCCTGTACAGGACATCCTTCTCTTTTAAAGGTTGTGACTGGGTGTTTATTGTCTAACTGGCAGGGCAAACATGGCTGCAGCTGCCACACATTCCTCTCTAGCCAGAGGAACGCAGGCCAAGCTGGAAGCCTCACCTGCTGATTACAGCATGGGGCAAACTCCCACAACAACTGCCCAAAAGGAGGAAAGAAAGACAAAAGCAGGAGAGGGGGAACTTTTGGAACAATTGGACTTACAGGAGTCTCCATCCAAAGAAATATGCTTCGGTTTCATCTATATGCCTCCATTTCTCCCCCTCTGGGATTTTCACTCTCCCACCTCTCCGCTCTCATCTTTCTCTGCTGCACCAATTCAGCTCCTTCCTGCCGTGCACTTTCACCTCTCAAACATCCTCTCTCCGCTATATCTCACTCCCTCCCCTCACTCTGTCTGCTCTCACCCCCATGTCTGGCTGACACCACCTGCTTTCTGGCGCATCTCCGCCGCCACCAATCTCAGTGTAAAAGCCAGTGTCTGGTGCGGAGAGGAGGGCAGGCAGCAACTGGGGAAGGCGAAGGGGCTACTGACTGCCTCCAGCCTCCCAGGGCTGAGTTAATTTTCAACTGCCACCCGCTCCATCCGTGTAATCCAGTTAGCCGGAGTGAAGATTCCAAATTAACTGATTATGAGGATTAATTAAGAACACTTACAGTGCATTAATGTGGTTGTGTGTGTGTGTGTGGGGGGGGGGGGGGGGGGATGAAAGTTTCTCTCTGATACCTGTGTGTAACTCACTGACTACAAAGCACTTTTGTGTCGAATGTTCCCATTGTTTTGTTTCAATCTGCTTTTTCGTGATACAATTATAGATATCAGTGAATGCACACAGCTACATTTGTACCAGGGCTAATGCAGAAAAAAAAAAAGGTGTTAATTGCCATCAAATCTTTTGATAAAGTGAGAGAGAGAGAGAGAAGAGAGACTTTTTTTACAGGACAAAACCGGAGACAAGGAACATCTGGACTGAAACAGTGAGGATGAAATAGAAATAGTGGAGAGCTGATAACAAAGCTGAAATAAAGAGTGGGTACTGTTGTAGGTGGAAACAAAGTATGTAATGACTCAAAAAGCTCTTGTCAGAGCAGTTTCTGAAATGGAAACACAGTCAGAGTTGTGTGTTGATTTATTTCTGCTTTGCCTGAGCACTGCGTCAACATGCCTGTCAGTCTGTCTCCTCCATCCACCTGCAGACCAATTTGTGTGTTTGGAACATGCTGGAGGTGACTTATCCTCCACACTAGAGACCACACACATGCCTGCGAGCCCGGTTTCAAAGAGATTTACACTCTGCCCCGATCCTCCTCCAAAACCACCCAACTTTAGCCAAGAAAGTTGAAATGATACCGTCTCAACCATGGTATCCACAGGTTATTGTGTGTTTAATGTTTGTAAGACAGAGGTGAGTGTTTCCTTTGTGACTCAGATGTAAAGATCTAAATGATAACCTATATCATTAAAAACCAATGATGTACAATCTCAGACTATTAGACCGAAAAAAACCTAAGTTTTTTATAGTATATTTAACTTCAAAGCACTATTCACCAATATGAAGCTGATGAGACTATTTGATTACACTGATGTAAAAAGCAGCTGATCCAACCAGTGTGTCACAAGGCTTAGAGGACTAACACAGGAACACAAATGCATACTGGGCTGACGTTCCACATTCAAGCCCATAATGTGAGTTCTTCATGCATGCTTGGAAATAAACTGCTGTTTTCCCTTTCGCCACCGGCCTCCAAATAAGGATTATCTGGTGCGCAAACCTGACAAATTCATTTCTGACCTATAACAGAATATCATGACAGAAATATAGATTTGGAAGTTAATTTGGTGTAAAACAGGACTTTGTTCTAAATATTCCAAGTGCCCAATACCGTGTAGAAACGTTATAATGTATCCAATCGCATTTCCTATGTGTGGTGCTAATTTTAGTTGAAATGAGTGTAATTGCTGAGCTTCATTCCACTGATTTTCATCATTCATGACTGGACTGAACAGAGTCTTAATGTGTTTATCATATGTAAGTGTTTATTATATGGTACATAGCATTTAATACAATGCTCTGCTTATAATACCCCCGGGGCTCGGTGGATTTCTCAAAGCCAGTGAGCTCATATGCTTCCACTGCTTTTTAGACTTTCCTCCTGCCTGTCCACTCTTTGCAGATTTATCCTCCTTCCTCCTCTTAATGTAGGTATCCCGGAGATTTCTCCATCTTTTCTTTGTAATCTTTATTTTATTGGTCAAACAGGGCACTATGTTGTGAGACCAAATGGATCAATATCCACCGTGTTGTGTGGAGTGCGAACGGAATTATGACATTGACGTCTGAGAAAATCTATTGATTGCTTGAGCAAAAGTCTGGTTTGGTCTGTTGTTTGGTCTGGAAAGGCATTAAAGCATACATTGAAGGGAGATTGCTGAAAGGAACTGTAGATTCCTTTTCAAGCACTGAAAGGAGTTAAATTGTCAGTCAAAGTGTAAATTTTAAAATGAGCTGGAAGAGTCAGTTAAAGTGGAAGTCCTGAAAGCTGTTGTGAAAGTTGTTTCACTCAGAAATGCTGAAGAAGGGTTTTTTTTTTGTTCTTAAAAGGTGAAGATCTCAGACCTGAAACGGTTAGTGTTTCAAGTATGAATTAGTCAATTAAGCATTGAGAGGAGCTGAGACGTCAGTTGAAGTGTAAGCACTGAAAGCAGTTGAAGCTGAACAAATAAGATGTAGAATGGTGTGGACCGGTTTAAAGTTTCTTAATAGAAGTCTTAGCAGTCTTAGATTATATATTGTCAATTGACAAAAATGGGCAGCTTTAGAGGCAATATTTTCCAATAATGCTTCCCTTGTAAACCAGCCTGTCCTCGTGCCCAGTCCGTATACAAGCACAATTTTATGGCTGACCCTACATGGCAGTGGAAAGACGAGTAGCAAGCAATCCAAACCGAGGCAACATGCTCACTCTTGCTAGTTTCCCTTCTAGCTTGTCTGGCAAATTAGAACCAATATACACGTTTACATTAGTATTTCTCTTCTTCTTTCCCTCTGCTTGAACTCATGAAATGAAAATCCTTTTAAAATCAAGATATTCAGTGACTGCTGAACCATGGTTTAATTTCTTGCTGCAAAGTATTTAATTTCCTTACTCAGGACTCTGCTTGGCTCTTTGCTCAAACTATAACAATCCCCCGCCCGGACCACTGCAACACCAAATGAAGCCAGGCTGCTGAAATATTGTTTAAACTGAAATTAATCCATGATTCCCCCCAATTCCTTCATGTCCTTCGACTATTCCCTCCTTGAACAAAGCCAATAATAATGGAGCTGAGGTCTGAACTATGCTGCCCATCCATTGCTCTAAATTCTGACACTACCTGCTACATTCCCCTCCGTGAGACGACCTGGTCATCACTACTTTCTGTCTGCCTCTCCAGTGAGGAATATCCTTCTGTCTCCATTCAGCAAAGCAAAATAACTTATTTTTTGAAATCTCTTCATGTACAGCATGCGCCTCACTGAGCGTTCACTTCATATCTCTCTGCTTAACTGTTAAAGGCTTGTACAGAAACTGATTTTACCATTTCCTATTGTGAAATCTTCTTCTGAACATGAAGTATGAACCGCTAAAGGCCCACAGTAAAGTGTCTCAAGAGACACAGCACACAATCTAGTGTATCCATCTCCCTCTCCTCTTGCACGTGACGGCTTTGCCCACAGACAGGAAGTTTCTACAGTAGATGTCAGTGTGACAGTACAAGACCACACGTGACTGTCTCTTTCCACAGAGGGACAACCTGGCTGACATATACTGAAAGCAGGTTCTTAATGTCAACTTCAGTGTCATCTGGGAGAGCAAAACATCCATGTAGCAGGAAACACACACACACATAAAAGCATTTAGGCAGCCAGAAAGAAGTTAAACCCACAAAACACACAATCACTAGCCACATTTACTTGGAGCCTTGTATTCCGATAATAAATGGTGTAAAAGCCCAAACAGAATAAAAAAAAATAAATCACCTCAATCGGAATAAACAGGCCAAAACCAATTAAAATTTCAAATCGGTTGTAGAGGGGTAGGTTAAACCAATCAAAGGAAAATTGCACCATGTAAACAATTAACCTGATTTCTCTCTTCTGTGCATGCACTCCGTCGTGACGTAAATGCATGTGGACGTATGCTTCTCCACTTCCAAAAAAGTGTTGTACACGTCTTCCCTATTCCGACAGGCACACTCATACAGCCTTATAAATGCAGCAGTGTGCAGTAAACATAAAGGCTTTATAAGATTTGTCACCATGATCCTATATTTAAGGAAATGTGTGTGCTTTTCAGTAGAAATGTTAATCAACCAAGACACAATAGAGTCGCATCAGTTACTTTTTAAAATCACACTTTACATTGCTTGCAGCAGGCCTTGCAGTAAGTACAGGTGGTGCTGTTTTCTTGACTGACTGTCCTCCATAGTGTGTTAACATTTAGTCCGTCGTCTTCTTCAAACTTAAGTAATGGCAACAAATGCAGTTTGCACGGGCCCAGCAGTTTCTGATACTTCATCAGAAATAGTCCAACGACAATAGGGCTGATTTTAGTGGAGTGGGCTAGAGTCTAAATTGCAGGTCACATGATGCGCATCAGTACGAGAGAAAGAGCTGTAAAACTGCTGCAACACACACACACACACACACACACACACACACACACACACGCACACACACACACAAAAGCCTCTTAATCATCAATCATTAAATCATCACAATTTCAACCAGTAGGTCCAATATGAGGGATTATTTTCATGTCAATCATGTGGCCAGAGAGTACAAGTAGTAGGAAGGGAAGGAAACTTTCCGCACTTTCCAAAGGGAGCAGCTTCCCTAAGAAAGAGTTGGCTGCTGTGTTTGGATACTTCACCCAATGTTTAATACATATGACACTGGCTTACACAGGCCTTTTTCTTGAAGACATTTTGACGTGTCACAGTCAGAAAAGCACAGGTTTGATTCATTAAATCACTGATGGATGAATTCCATTTAGCTGCTTCGGTTTCAGGTAGGTCCTGGTATTGTGCATGCTGGCTCACTGTCACACAGCCATGGCTTACTGGGGCACTTGAATAAAACAGAGCCAGTGTGGTGGGGACTCACACACATACATACTGTACATTTGGAATTTGAATATGTACTCATATGTGTGACAGGAAATAAGACATGCAAACTACAAATATGGACAGAGCAGAAGCATGATGAAAGCACATGCCATTTCATGTACCGACACCTTAAACTTTATTCTATTCATGTATCTATTTCAAGGCTGTTTCTTTGAATTTGCTTCAAAACTAATTTTAAAAATGCAGCGCACTGGCCAGATGATCTGTCTGAATAACTGACAGCCCGCCAGGGACTCAAGAGGAGACAATCCTCCTTCTGTCGTCGGAGAAGAAAATTAGCCATCGGATATTTAATTTAGTCAGTGAAGGCTGTTGAAGACATTCTCTCTTGACAAAGATTTGCCCGTCAAACAGTTCTTGACAAATTCTTTCCCACCAGTCTATCCACACTCGGTGAGCATCAGTGCCACATTGGACCACTGCCCTTAATCTACAACTCTATTTCAAACGGTCGTGACGCTGAGCTTAAAAGAGAGGGGCTGCTGTTCTCTGTTCACTGCCAGCTTAGTGCAACATCATGTTATCCATCATAAAAAAAACCCACTGTTATTTTGATGCTCATTACCAAGCTTGTAATCTTGAACATTTTGACAAAAGGCTGCAGCAGATCTGTGCCATCACATGGACACAAGACATAAATATTAATTATACGGCTTTGGGGATTGCTGTTTAGCATATGAAACAGTTTCTCTGTAAGGGCAGTCAATTAGTAAGCTAGCTCCTTTCACCAGCCACCCAGCCTTTGATTGCAATCATTCAGCACTCACTCTCCATTTCCTCAATTTGTCTGTGATCTCTGCCACTTCATTTATTTAATCAGAGCCAAGACTGAAGCTATTAGCCACCTATTCTACAAAGCTGACAAAGTGAGAAAGTCTACTGTGTGGGAACAGAGCCAAACTGGAAGTAAAAGTAAAACTTTTGAGCTAAAATGACGGGTGACCTTTTGCAGTTAAACGAGGATGAGCTCTAAAAACTTTCAACTTAATGTAAGAAGGCGGTAAAAAGACAAAAAACATGTGTACCCCTGGAAAGCTTACCTAATGTGTCAGGATAGCTGCTGTATACACAGTTGGCACTGAACTGTCACTCAGCTCTTGGCAGGATACCTAACAGTTTATGGAAATATTGGCTATTGTTGGAATCTAAAGTATTTGTTGTATTTGGTTTGTTTGAGTTTATACTTTTTCAAATCTAGTTATCTCCTCAGGAGCTTGTTTATTGGACTTTCTGTCGTGCTGTTGTCCTGCCAAGTTAGAGATTTGATGGCAGAAAGAGTCAAAAACAGATTCAGTTATTCGCAGTGGCTTCAATGTGACGGACTCCTCTCCGCAGTAATTGACTTTTCAGTAACGCCCCCCCCCCCTCGCACACACACACACCCTTTTTGTCATGTAGAAGCATTGTGCATGAGGGTAAGAGAGATATACAACAGATATTTTTTGTATTTCTAAAGCCAAAAACACAGGAACATAAGTGTAAGGAATGGATTAAACAGCACATGCATTGTGTAAATTTCCCCACGGTGTAGAAACTGGTCCTGGAAATTACTATATTTGAGTTTAGGCTGACATTAGCGGCTCTGTCCTGCTCTTTATTGAAATGTGGAAGTTTGCATTCCAGTATCCCCAGTCAATATCATTATAGAGATAAGATAGAATTATGTTTGCCAAAGACATTGGTGTTGGTCCTTATCCTAAATGCCTTTTGTCTTGTAACTTTAAAAGTGAAATATACTGAATAATAAAAATAATAATATAATAAAGCATAAATCTCATAACCATAATACCTCTATTCTCCAAGAAAGCTAAGCAGCAAAAATGGGTGATTTTAGAACAAAGTTCTGAGCTTACATTTTTCCTTGTCATACTTGTAATGCTAGCACAACATAGCCATCAAGTGCATATTTTAGAACCCTTTTACTGGAATCATCTTGAAATGTTAAAAGGTCAGCCACAGATGGCTTTGTTCCAATTTGCAGAGCTGTGGAAGCCTCTTGGGGGCAAATGAGTTAAATGTAAAGAGTCGGTCGATCACTGGCATGGCTTGATTGGTCTGCCACAATGGAAAAGCATTTATTTGCTCTGTGTCATATTGTGGCAGTAATGCAAACACTCTGTCTGCCTGGCTGAGTGCCATATTAATGTGTATATTCATGCAAATGCTGCAGTGTGAGTGACGGCACGGGAGTCTACAGGAATGCAGTTTACAGCATGGTCAGTATATGTGAACTGAACAATGCAGGAGAAGAGCACCCAAACATACTGTAGCATCTTTTACGGACCCTGACAGCATGCATAAACATGTACACACCATGCATGTAAAATGTGCTAAAATGAAAAGATCTATAAATATGGAGGTTTCATTAAGGGGTTTGCAGAGAGTGAGAGAGAGGGAAGAATATTTGTCTTCATGATTAGCTGTCATGAGAGTGATGCTGACTGATCACGGGACCCTTGGATTTGTTTTGTTCTGTTTAAGTCATGTTGTTTTTCTGACGCATTTATTTGTATGTGTGGTGTGCAAATGCTGTATGTGCACAGTACATCTACTTTCTTAGAATACCACCACATCACCTCCCTTACCAAAAATAAATAAATAACACTACCACTGCTGGAGCGTTTTTTGAAAGTGGCTCCCTGTCAGTGTGTGTCTCCACGGTGATGAAACTGAGTGACAGCCGCTGACATGTGGCCGTCAGGCAAAGACAGAAATAGAGAAATGCTCAAGTTTGTGGAGAGTGAAGGTGTTTGTCATTTTGCAAGTGTGTCCACGTGACGGTGTGTGTGTGGGGTTGTGTGTGTCAGTGTTAGCCTTTCGGTGTCCACGTCCATGTGTGTGATCATCAGAACACAACTGCACGCAGGTGTTAAGTCCATACATGCATCTGACAGGAATATCATTTACTTGGGTACAATTTTTCATAGTTTTGGCCATCATTTCCATCGATTATGACAGGGGTAAGAGACAGGAGCAGTCACACGGTCATACAGGTTGTAAATGAGTTAAATTCTCACAAATGTGATGATGTTAAAAATAAAAACCCTTATTGTAAAAATCCTTGGATTTGTGAGAAAATTCTGTGAGAGCCTGTCTATGTTTGCACTACTTAAAGTTTGTGTTTGAGGTCAAGATTTCCAGGAAATCCAATGATCAGTGATAACAAAGCACTCTGTCATTTTCTTCTTCTACTGCCTCGGTCTCCTCTCTGATTAGGGACCTTCTGTAGATGTTGAGAGGAGTTCCCCTGCCCCCTCTTCTGTCTGTTTCCTGCTCTCTCCACACCTTTCAATCTCTCACTGTCCCACTTCTGACCTGAACTCTATTCTGTCACCCCTGCATTTTATTTCCTAGACTCCTCTCCTAACAGCTCTCTCCCATAGGGGGAAATTTGGATGCCTCGCGGCAGCAAAAGTCAAATGCCTACATGTCTGAACACATTGTGTCACCACAGGAGATTGATAGCCCATTAAGGTCTTATTTCTCATCTTCCCTCGCTGTCTCCAGGTCAGCGGGATCAATGCGTCGATGAGCAGGAAACGTGAGCAGCGCGTGTTATTCATGGTGGTGATTATGGTGGTCTGCTACCTATTGTGCTGGCTGCCGTACGGCATTATGGCCCTGGTGGCCACCTTCGGGCCGCCGGGCCTGGTCACGCCCGAGGCGAGCATCATCCCCTCGCTCCTGGCCAAGACGAGCACGGTCATCAACCCAGTCATCTATGTCTTCATGAATAAACAGGTGAGAGTGGGAGGGGGGGCTGTGGCTGAGGTCAGTGCCTTTTATCTTTCACTGTCACGAAGCGGCAGGTGGAGGTCATCTCGCCTACTGAGGCCAGTCACCTCGATTGTTTTCACGGTGGTTTGATATTATGGAAATGAGTCATTGTTTTATATTCCTGTCAGAGGGTTATTACAGTGCCTTCTTGACACTGAATAATCTAAATTATCTACTTGTGTACGTATGATGAATACGAAGGTGGTTTTTCACATTTGAATTGAGCTACTGAAGCTGTTACAGATTTAAAGAATAATGCTCAAGCTGCATATTGACATTTCACTCTGACAAGATAATACGTTACTTTTGGACATGTGTTTTGATCTCTACCTAAATTTGCTAAGTGCATCAGGAAGCATCACAGGCTCCAAAAATCAGCTATCTAATGACATCAACAATTGAATAAGAAGTGAAGGGAGTCACTGCCTGTGACCTCCTCCACTCCACCTTTTCCATGTTTGCATTTAGGTGTATCTCGGGCCATGTTGGACAAAATCTAATATATTCTGCAATTGCCTAACCCAAGCCTTTCATGTGATTCTAACCAATTCCTGGTACTTACTGACTGCTTGTCCAACCAGAGGGGGTGGTTGCAATGTCATGCAAGCACTTATCGTCTGAAGTTGATCATTAAACTCACAGTAGGTCTCAATTAACCTTGGCCCATGCCCACTTTAGACAAAATGATGAGTCACTTTGAGAGTTATTATCTTTAATTGGGAGCTCCTATTGTTAGACTGTTGTTATAAGTGGCCTGGGATTCTTATGTTTATGTGCTCTTCTACTTTGTTATATTCAATTTCAAGTTTCCTGTGAGGAGGTAAATAAAAACTGACGCAATGAGCCCATGTCATGTGCCTCACTTCATTTTCACACAGGCGGATTTTGTTACCTTCGAAGCCAGGCTAGCCGTTTCCCCTTTTGTGCTAAACTAAGAGAACTGGCTGCCGTCTTATATTTAATCTAATCTACTTATCCACCAGAAAAGTGAATAAACTATATTCCCAAAATGTAGAACGTTTCTGTTAAAATATTCATTACTAAATAAGCAACCATCAAAGTAAAAAAACAAAAACATCTTTAGGTAGTATTTATTAAGCTTCATCAGGACTGTGTGGGCTCGGTTCGATCACATTTGACCAACAGCGACCAAACAACCCACCAAGTGTCATCTGATTATGATTCATATGGTGCTAAATCCTGATTGGGGCATGGAAATATGTGACATCACCTTGCTCTCACTCATTCCTGCCCACTCCAAACCAACTGAAGTGCCAAAGGAAAATTCTCAAATGGCAAATAACCTTAACTGTTCTACACCTGGAGAGTTCAATGCAACAGCTGAAGAAATGCTGCAAGCACATGACTGTCCATCTTTCACAAGTTGAACGGAAAAGACAGAAGCTGTCAGCTACTAAACTAGACAGCGTGGGCCCCACTTGTGGGCCCCGCTCGTGCCTTTTGTGGCTGGAGGGCCAGAGAGACAGGATAAAAGCCAAAAGGCTATCAGGCTTGGGAAGTGAACTCCCAACATCAGACATGTTTCATCAGTCACTCCTCGTGTTATGCCTCTAGTGGCCAACATGTGGGGAACCACATCTGATCATAAACTAGCTGTACATACTAAATGATTAATTAAGGACTAGGGGACACAAAGCCTTTGTATCCAAATAATTAATCACAGTAGACCCTAAAAGTAGTGTCACATTTATCATGCAACTGTCGCTTGTTTGTGTTATTTAATTCAATCCACAGACTGAGTCAACAAAAACATGCTTGTTTTCCCATCAATCAGTCGGAGCCTTTTTATTTAGCAATTTCAGGTTTGGCCAAGATTAGAGTCCAGAACAACGCTTGAAATGGATCACAGATTCTCTTTCCTGAAAATGTGATTAGGCTATTTCCAGGAAAAGGTCTTCGGTGAATTTAAATCAGATTTAATGAGACACACTGCCTAACCAGTAGGAGTACTGATGTAGTTTTGCCCCGAAAGGATATGTTTAGAGGACAGGTATTGTTTAAATGGTTACTCCGGTTACTTCTGAGTAGGCCCTAATCCCTGGTGGGTTTTTTCCACAATGATTGATTGCATTAAAAATCACGTGCGTCACTGTAGAGTTTTAAACCTAGTAGCTACAGGTCACTGCTGGAGCAGCTACAACAGGTAAGTCCTAAAAGTGATTCAAACATATTGTTTCAAATAACAGGGGCCCACAGCTCATTTTTGACCAGGGGGACCCTTGCTGGGTTAATCCAGCCCTCTTGTTTACACACTTCCTCATTTCATTTGCTTGCTACCTTTGTGTTGTATTCAGGTTTGTTTTGTTTTTGTTTGAAAGCAAGCGTTCATCATTGGAACATCGATATCTACAATCATTTATGAACATTAAACCAAACACAAGTTCACTACAGCAATTCATTGCAATTATTTCTACAACGACTTGCCGACCTCAGTGAATAGAGAGCTACCATAGTCCCGTGTTTATACAGCCACTTTCCCCAAGTTTGTGATAACAGTAGCTGCATAAAAGCTACTTGTAATTCCTACAAGGAAGTTGACACAGACATCTTTGCCTGTCGACAGATTGTGTTTACAGAACATCCTATATGATATGAACGCAGCATCAGCATACTTACAGTAAGCAGTCGACAGTAAGTCAGCTACCATATGCTGCAACATACACAAAGGAACATTTGCAATGGATAATCAGAAATGTGGTTTTGGCTTTGACTGCTGGAGATTGTCCTGGCTCTGTGGATGAGAGAGCAGCACTTACAGCAGCTCTACAGTGAAGAAAGGGACAGCCATTTCAACAGAAACCATCTACATCATGGAGAAACTAGTAAAATAAGGGCCTGGTTGACACTAGCCAGAGTTAAACTTTCCTTTGTGTTCCTTCAAACATTTTTGTTTCACAGCATCATATTTGTTGCAGGATTTCTAACAACCAACAAAAAGAGTACATAAGCTTATCACTGCATTCAACCGGTCACTGACTATTTACTGTGTTTCTACCTGGTGTATTACGTTTTTCACAGACAACTTCCAAGTGTAACTGAACTACATGGAGACCAGGTCGTTGGATAAAATAAATGAGCTTCCTAAATGAGATTTGAGGAACTGTAGACCTATTACAAAATGATTAATAACATAAATCCAGAGCAAAGGCAACCTTTGTCCTCGGTTGAAAGATGATAATATTACTTTCACAGACTGAACCCCTTATCGTTTAAGACATTCAATGCCTATTACTTCGATTTAGGATTTATATTAATGGTCTGGAACTTAACTCCTCAAATCCTACTTTGATAAGTCTAAAGTACAAATCCCTTTGTCAAGTGAAATGCTTTGTACAAAACAATACATTTACACTTAAGATTTAAGATGTTTTGTTCCTTTCTGAAACACAGTTCATCATGGAGAGAAAAAAAATAACAGAAGATAACCAAGATTGTCCTCCACTCCTACTGGGGCCGACTGATAAAACCTTTTTCTTGAATGTACAGTAATCTTCATCATCTCATTCTGTTGTATTAAGTGAAGCACAAAATGCTGTGTACGGTTTAAAAAAAATAATAATAAAATGTTTTCCCTTCAGACTTCATCGGAGGGATTTCGTGTACTATACAGAGAATTATATACAGTACTGTATATTGGAGCCTAAATCTTATCGCAGTTTCCAAAGCCATTCAAGTGTAATACTTTGAAGTTTAAACTTTGCTCACAGTTACTGCCAAGAGTCATTTTATTGTGAAGTTGGAAACCAACACAAAGTTAGACCCTGTTCCAGATGTTGCTCTGTCCTCTGGAGAGCCTCCATTGCATTACTGTCTGTTCTACCTCACGCTCCCTTCCTACTCAAGCCCCCACCGCAGCTAACTGACCTTACAGGAACATTTTAGCCCACACACCCTCTACCTCATGACAGCCTGAGAGAGAGAGAGAGAGAGAGAGCCAAAGTGGGAGAGAGGGACACCAAATGTCCTGTATGTCTTTTTCAGTCTTCAATTCCTCCCAGCCCGTTACTATGGAAACTGTGAGTTGAGGCGAGTTGAAGACTAAAAATGCTGTACAGATACAAGTAGCAGCTGGTGTGTGTTTGTCCCATCAACGATCAGCGGCGCTCACAGCCAAGACCTGCACTGGAAGACGCATGAATTATGGGTAAGTTTACACTAAATCACCTTTTTATCTCATGTAATACATGGTGGTTTGTATTGTATGTCGGCTGAGAGCGCTTTGCTGCGAAAAGTGTTGCAAAAGTCGACACTTTAGAGGGAACAAGGGACATAAAACATTATTGTCGCCCCATAAACTGTGAATCCATTTGCAACTTTTTAGATGACTACAGCTCACCGCTGTACAGCTCACTGTTTCTTAGTTCCACACACACACACACACACACACACACACACACACACACACACACCTAAGGGTTTGTGAATAAACATGAATCTTGACGTTAATGAAGCAGGGTCTGTCAAGAGGCTTCATTGCTTTGTATGGGCCAGATGCAGAGCTGCGAACAGTAGTAACAAACATTGTACATAGTGGGATTACACAAAATAACGTAAATTAAACTACCCCTTTAACATAATTCAATCATTATTCATTTTAATTGTCAAACACTATTGTAAAAGTGGCTTAATTTAAGCAGTAATTTGTAGCTATGGAACCTTCTAAGACAACATGAACTGACTAGCAGAGCACAAATTGCAGGGGAATCATTGCAGTATATAAATACTTATTGGCAAGAGGATCAGTCTCATAAATAATACGTCAAACAAACTGACAGGTGGTATAAATTCAACATCTTCCCATGTTATTGCAGTGAATTGCTTCATTACGACTGACAGGCCATGTGATCTTCTGAGTGATTTACTCCATCGCTGGTTAATACTCTCTTCATTCAGGCTAATTCTACAATTTGTTAACTTGAGCTTAGGGGCCCTCCTTCGTGAGAGCCAAAGCAAAGCTGGATAGGGTCAGATATTGATCTATGAAGACCACTATGAAGATAGGTAGGAGGATGACTCTCACATTGTTCTAAAAATCCATTAAATTGACCCAAGGCCCACACTCACCAAGGGTCCCCATAAAGGAGGCCAGAAGATCTTTTATTTTTTTTATGTAAATAAAATGTTACTGTTTTAATTTAAACTGAATTGTACTTTTGGGGAATAGTTGGTTCTACTGTGCTACAGTCTGTACTGCACAATGAAAAACAGGATTCTGGTGCACAGACACGTAAAGGCAGAGCAGCTATTTTATTTAATTTTTTTACAAATCTTGTTGTGAGTTCGTCTGTCTAATTTCTTTGGAGTCGTTGGCAAGTTTTATTGCCTTGCAGGGCCTCTAGTTTCTCTGTGGTGAACCAGTAGTAAAGGCCAGTAACACCAGGCTGGGTACGGTGATCCTGATGTGGGTGTTTTATGAATATTCTCCCTACTCTGTTCACCACTGGTGACTGGCAGACGAATCTCTTCCTTATTATCTGAAGAAGCTATAAACAGAATGACCGGCCGTCACTATCATATAATATTATATAGATCTCAAAAACTTACAAAATAGTTTTTTTATTATAATATATATGATAAATGAATACTAAGATAATGCTGGGGATGCCACGAGGTATACAGGGTATAAATACAACAGAGCAATATCATCAGCATATCTAACCGCAGTTTATAAACTAGTTTTTCAGAACTCCAATCATCATTTGACCTAAATTGAAAATGCATTTGTGAAATGATTTCAGGAGCCTTTAGGCTGACTTACCTCACAGTTGGAATGCCAACATTATCTTTATATGATCATCTTTTTAATTGGAAATTTAAATAGAACCACACTTGAATTTACCCCTTTGGCATTACACATAATACTGTGTATGCACTGTTGTCTGAATTGCTACATTACTTTGTGCTACTTGCAGTGACTCTCGGACAGGATACATAAAGTACATTCTTGTTGAATTCAACTTGTTTGAGTTGAATGATTGGACCTCAAGTTGAACCAAATGGCTCAACTATAATTCTGTGGCTGTGTGATAAGATAACTCATCATAAAAGTTCTGAAACCTGTCACTGCAGACGGAGACTACATGGACGACTACTGAATGTTAACTGTACTATAAGGTATAGTCGCAAGATTGTAAAAATGTGAACGGCTTATTGCTTCATTTCTTCCTCCCAAGAACTCGCAACACCGTTGAACGATCCCTCTAAAATTTCTGTTTTATTAAGTGAGAAATAGAGCAATGTTTCAAGCCCAAATTGTCTCTGCACAGAGGTATTAAAACCAAGAGCCAATATCGGCTCAAAATGTTGTACTTTTCCGAATGTAATTAATTAGACATTTTAAAAGGGAGCACTCAACAGTAGTGCGAGTCCTTGGCAGGCCGAAATCACAGTTAGGTTTTTTGAAGACTCAGCACCTGGAGACTAAAAGTTTACTTCCTACTGCAGCTTTTATGTAGCTGACTAGTGTAGCTCCACGTAAGCATGGTGCTGAAAAAGTTGTGATAGGAAACAGTAACCATCAATATTGGGGAAACATTACTGCATTGTCAAGAACCAAAGTTTTGGTTTTTATTTGGTTTCCAGGGAGCTGCTTATTTAACCATATCAGAATCATCTCACTCCTCAGGCCACTTCAAAAAAGGAACTTTGGAGAGATTTATTTGCTGAAGAATCATGTTTGAGGCAGGAAACTGATCTGTTAAGACAGCATTCAGTCAATGGCTCTCCCCATCCCTGAAATGAGATGTTGCAGGAAATGTTAACGGAGACTTTTCCAGCCACTGATTGCAGTGTGAGGAAATTATTGAAACCCAAAATGTAAACTCACTGCAGCCCTTTGTTGTAGAGAGAATGTGCCAGGGAATCCTAAAGGGAAATCACATGATTGTCATTTTGTTCACATTTTCGTGCGTGACACTCATTACTTTTCCGGCTAGAGCTCTCAGATCTTTTCATTTTTAGGTTATATTCTGTGGTCTGCAGGGTACTTCACAACACTGGGGAGTTTAGTGGATCAAATTAAGCCACACAATACTAAAGTTAAGTGGTGGGTTATATGCTGATGCCCATAAAAGAAGTGTAATGCTTCCTGTCATTGACTCACTTCATTAAGATCCCTTAAATTGCATTAGATATATTGCACTGAAGTGATTGACTGTCTGCAATTGCAACTCTTTTCAGACTGGACAACTGCAAATTTTTGGATATTGGTGTCACATATGAACTCAATTAAAAGAGTGGGATGTATTTATTTTTGCACCCAGCTCTGCAGTGTGGACATACACATATCCAGTGGTTGAATATGATAAAAAGGCCTACCCTGTGCATATTTTTGGATTATGTGGGACTTTTATGCAACAAACAAATCTGATGTCTCCTCTTACAAAGCCAACGTGTGTGAACTGCTCCTTGTGTACGGTCACGTAGAAACAGAAAAATAGTGGATCCGAGCAGACGCCCCATGCTTTAAAAAATAGATTAACGGCGACGCCATATGTCTGAGATGAAGCCTGACATTTGACCATCTTGTTGTCATCCTCTACCCGCAAAGCATCAGCCCAGATCATAGAAAGCACCACCCAAACCTGATGTGACCAGTCTGAGATGACCCTTCCTGAGTCATCTCCAACCCTCTCCCTCCAAAATACTCTGTCGGAGCATCTCACTCCTCCCATCTCCTTGTCATGCTTTATCTATTTATCTGTCATTGCTTTCACCTTTCTCTCGACCTTCGCCTTGATGCCTCTGTGTTTTAACGAACTTCGTCCTCCAGTTGTCTGTTGTCTCCATCTCCCTCTCTTCCATCTTTCTAAACACTCTTCAGTGTGTTGTTTGGACAGCTGAGGGGAGCAGGGGGTGTGCATCAGCACCACAGAGAGGTGGCGATTGCCTTGTTTCTTTACATCTCCACGCTAGCCTTCACTCTTAGATGACCTACAGGTTATGGACACACTGACAAAGGGGGCGAATTTGTAGCTCAAGGATACACTGTGAGGAGAATTTTTGGTTACGTCCTAAAGTAATTTCTCGCTCTCTCTTCGCTTCATACCAAGCAAGCATTTCACAGTAGGAGAAGTTTTGAGGACTATTTTCAGCTGCAATTTAGTGCGCTAGTATTTACAGCAGCATGGCGGGGTAGTTGGGATCGACCACAGTGCCCAATGAGTATTGTAGTAAGTAGCTTATCACCCAGTGCAGCAGTGTGGCTCATTTACCAATGCTTCTTAGTAGGATCAATACATTGTTGGTTTGGTCTTTTCGTGGGATTTGATGATAAAAAACACAAACCCACATTAACGCCACATTTCTTTATTGTTAAAAAGTTTGCTTTGTATCACGCATCATCCTGTTAACTTAAATAACTGTATTTTAAGTGTTTTGGTTGATCTATGTGTCCATTAACAATTTACGTTTCCTCTCTTTCAATAGCTTTCACTACACATAATATTGTTCATAGTTGAAATGATATCAAATGTGTGCATTTAACTTTTGTGGTACCTCTACTATTATCAGATTTTCATCATATTTTGCACTCATGAGAAAATGTAGTAGACTATAAGTATACATGAAACTCAAAGTATACTAAGTATACTACGTTTACTCAAGAGTGGAGAGAGTCCACATTAATAGGAACAGAAGAAGAGGACTTGGAAATGGTCTAAATTATAGTCCAGTGCCTGCCTGTGTTGTGAATATGCCTCGTATGTGGTTGGAAATGCCTAGAATTTCAAGTATAGCTGAATACCCTGAATGCATTGTTATGCTTTCAACCTGCTGCTGGGGTCCTCAATTATTCAGAATCCTTCTATCTGTCCATCAGCGGATCCCCAGACTTTGAGATGGGCAACACAGGAGCTCTGTTTTGTGTAGAGGTTGGTGTAAAACAGGAATATCTGCATGAAATCATAATCCAGAGTCTTCCAGATCTGTTTCTTGGATTTAAAAATGTATCTAGGGATCCATTTTTAACTTCACTGAAACAGTTATTAGTTTAAGGAATTGTGTTTATGGTAATATCTCTTGTTATCTATACATGCTTAAAATCACTGACAACTTAAATCTTGCACAGTAGAATTTCAAACTAGACATGACATTTGTCATCACGTGTTAATGAACTTTGTAAAATGCTTCGTGATGAACTGCCACTTGATATAACTTGCTGCTGATGAAGAGGTCGTAAGGTTACAACATTGGTGACTAGGGATGGGACGATTTCCGATTTTATCGCAGATCAGGATAAAACAATCTCAAGATAAGTTGACTGTGGTGAATTTCCATTATTGTGAAAATCATGAATCGGGTGAATTGTGAATATCCTCAGATGAGTGACTTGGAAAAGCTGTCTAGCACATTAACGTACAGTCCTATATTTGATTTATTTTGAATTGCAAAGGTGTTTGATGACAGAAAAGTACCAAAATGTTATCCAGGTTTTTATCTTTTTACTAAAAACAGGTCCAAAGTGGTACATTTTGACTCTATGCCACAGGTTGGACTTTATTTTTGTTAAAAGTAGAAATCCTGTACTTCTTAAGTCAGGGGTAAATTATATATACTGATGCAATTGATGAAATTGTTGTCTGGACCATTTGACATCAAGGTAGATAAGTGAAAAATAGAGCCTGATTTAAAAAAATACGGTAATTATCATGTAAGAATGAACAGACTCAATGTTGCTATTTTGTTATTATTTAGTTATCCTTTATTTATGTGATTTATTGGGATGGACAAGTAAAAGTTCACCCAATCCCTACACCTATGCTGCAGACTCTTCTCCTATTTTTGCACATCCCAGTTTGATGTAGCCAGACCTCCATCCTTCACACACAGTGGCTATCATGTTACTTTAAAGTAATATGCCAGGAAGAAGAAAGGTACAGCCCTGCGACAAGTTGGCCACCGTCCAGGGTGTACCCCGCCTAAGGCCCAAAGTCACTGGGACAGGCTCCAGTCACCCACGACCCCTAAAACGGGAACAAGCAGTAGAAAATGAGATGAAATGAGAAGAGAGGTACACATTGGAGATTACTCAAAACTGTATTTCTATGAGCACAAGTGTAAACTTGTAACCAACCCTTTCACCAGACATGTTGTTCAATGACAGCTTTTTTTGGGGTGTTGTTTTTGTTTTTAAATGTCCAGTGCCAACCTTTTATAAATTCTCACTTTCATGCAATTTCTATGCATGGCAACTATAGTATGGTTAAGGTTATGTAAGGACTGTGGTAATGGCAAATACCATATATAAATATATACATTTGCTTAAGATATGGTTAAGGTTAAGCAACTAAAACACTTGGAAAGATCAAGAATATGGATAATAAATAGGAGATTGTTAATTGCACATCTCTAAAACCCAGAACTTCACTCCTTTACATTCTGCCTCACTACATAAAGTTCCCACCACCTCCTGCGTTGGCACTGAAGGTTTGTGATGGATCATAAATTGTGAGGTGCAGAATCGCCCAATATGGACGTAATTCCTAGGGATAACAGGCACAACTGGTTTCACCATTCTACTATGCATGTCTGCATGTGCAACACACTGGGCACTTGGCTTCCAGCTGAAGTCAGAGCATTGACCAGGGCAGTATCTATAGACAACAGTTTACGAGTAATTCAGTCAACAGACTTGAATGACTCTTATGAGGGCATTGAGAACAACTAGAACATTGAGGGACAAAGTGCGGACTGCCTTTGCCTCACACCTTTAAAAAACATTGTATCAAGTCTGCTTTATTGTCAATTCTTCCACATGTACAGTACATACATACAGAGACCCGAAATTGCGTTACCCTCTTAGACCTTAAAGCCATGGTGCATACAAATAACACTAACAGTAGAGCTTAAAATCCATATCCACAGATCAAATCTAAAATACAACTATACAAGTTTAAATAAAGCAGGGCAAGGCACATGGCAGATAAAGTGCAAACCAATGAAGTAGGCAAGCAGTGCAGATGAAACGATTGTAGTGCAAAATGCATATTCATTCTGATTGATTGAATTCTATCAGGGGATGGCTGCGGTTGACCACATTTCATTGTATTGCTGATGCATACAAGTTGCAAGATTGTGGTCAACAGGTTTAAACTTCACACCACTTCTGGAAGCCAACGTATTTTGAAAGGTTGAATAAGCACACATGCTTTTGTGGAAGAAAAATTCCCTCAGGTCCAATTCTGTAGCTGGTTAGATGAGTTTTATTCACTGTGCTATGGAGACAAAAGTCCACAACAAGGCTGTAAAATTCTCTCTGAATGTATACTCGAAATTCAGAGCAGGGTTACAACAAGGGTAGACTAAAACAATAGGTTGTGGGCCGGGCTAATCAAGACGTCTGAGTGACAGCAAAAGGTGAATAGAGCTCAGGAAATCCCAGACAGGCTATTTGACAATACAATCTGATTCAATCTGCCGGTGGCCCATTTGGCTAATCCCTTCAACACCTATGACAATTTAATATCTCTGTCATGTTTAGGGGATGTTTGGTGAATTTAATTCACATCTATGTGGACAACGAGAACAGGCAAAAATAAATAAAATAATACGTCATCCTGTTTGAACATTGCTGGCAATGTAAATTATTTGGTCATTGGTCAACACTGTAGAATAAGCCAGATGGTTTAACCACTGAGGGTAAAGCTGGCTTGTGACTGGAAGGGCAACGGTTTAATTCCTCAAAGATAAAGCTGAGTGGTGGAAGTGAAAAAGCTCCTGCCCCTCCCTTCTGTGTGTTCAGTGTACTGTGGTTGTACTGAGCAGCTTCCAGATGTGAAACTGTGTGACTGTGACCCTCAAAAAGAGAGGATTGCTCTCAGCAAGATTCAGGTTTTAAAAAAAACCCTCTTTGTACTCCGAAAAAACCCTCATTCAGTTACGGCGGCTAACACAGGATTTGCAAGGTCTTGTTTTCCTACTTTTGACAAGATTTTTTCTTTTGATAAAAGTTTAATGAGATGGAGGTCTGGACATGCAGTTATACCAGTGAGTGAAGCCTGACTATGATCTTTGGTCTTTCCCAAACTTTGCCATTCTTTTCCACTTGTTGCTTCCTTTGATGTAGGCAATTTTTGCCTGTCAGGAAAGTGGTACAACTTTTGTGAGCAGTGGTGTTTTGTCAGTGGATCCCCCATCTTCCAGTTGGCAGCTTCAACTTGGTCATGCAGTCCACTTCCTGTTCTGACTGACACACCTCGTTAGTGCCATGAGAATTGTATGAAGGTATTATTGAATCAAAACAAATGAGCACCTGTGACAACTACAGATTGAATCTATAGTTGACGAAAATAAGTCACATGTGTATCAGTAAATTTGAAGTCAGAGAAAAATACAAATGGAAACCTTTCGGGGGAGAGTTAAATTAACCACAAGATGCGCAACATACAAATTGAACCAATTTTCTCTGTCCTGATTTTTCAACAGCCTGTATACATTATACTGCTATGTTCCTAAAAAAGGTAGCTAGCCTCACAAAAGACCCCTTTGACACATAAAATTGCCTTGTGAAAATTATTAGGCACATACATCTTGGATGGTTAGTTTACCTAAGAGAAAATACCATTCTCAGTCTCTTTTTCCTCTCACCCTCAACTTGCCTCTCTTTACAAGCACACATTAGCAAAATCACTTATCCAAATGAAAATGCAGTAATGGTTTTCACTGGTGATTGAGAATGTAATTTGTTGAATATTTAATATACTTTAGAAATTTAAAACATTTGCATCTCTTGGTGTATTTTTCACTTGTGAAAAAGCAGGCGACACAATAATAATAATAACACATAATGCCTAAAAGTCAGAGACACGGATACAGAGATACAGATACAGAGAAACAGAGATACAGAGACAGAGATATAGTATGAGGCAAGTGAACCTCCCATTGGTAGAAGCAGCAACTTGAATCAATGTCTGGGCAAAAGTCTGTGAAATCTGTTATGTTGTATTCATTGTACTCAGACAGGGTCTAGCAACAACAGCAATACTGTTCTTGGCAAGTCTCAACAATTCCATCCTGTGATCTCTTGTCCAGTTTTGCTGTTCAGTACATTTCTGATCACGTGTTTGTGTTGTATGCTTGTCCCAGTTTTACAGATGTTTCCAAGCCCTGCTGCGTTGTGCGGCTCCTCGTCGAGGCTCAAGCTTAAAGAGCTCTTCCAAGGTCGCCACCAAGGCCATGAGAGGTGTAGCTGTCACTGGTCCCCGCCGTACCAACGACTTACTATTTATGGTAGCCTTCCTGGGTCAGCAGGCCACCACCGTGCCCCAACTGGGTCCCTCCTTTGAACCCACCAATGACGTCACTAAAGCCCCCTCTTCAGACATCGACAAACCTGTCGTAGTATCACTAGTGGCCCACTTTGATGGCTGATGATTGGCTATAACCATGAAAAGTCCCAAAGTCCCCAGCCAGGAAGTCATTAATAATGAAAGAGAAGGTATTACTGAGGCTTGAAGAGCAGCAGCAGCCTGCTGGTCCAGGTGGATTTAACATGGCTGTTGCATCAGCTCTGCCCAGCAGAAATCAGAGGCAGTAAACCTTCATATGCTGGGAGTCTGCGTTTCTCCGAGTATATATTTGTCTTGCTAGGAATGAGCATTTGAAGGATGTTCTTATCACAGTTTTTGGAGAAAGCACTGTCAGACTGCTATGGTTACAGAAGAGGGAATGTAGGGATCATTTATTTTGTGCAGTATCTAATGCTTGGTATTCACTCTCCTAAAATGTCATAACAGAAATGTGTTCAGAGCGCAGGAAGAGGGATAAGATGTAATTTTGTATTGACTGGTTATCGACTGTGGTTACACAGTGAGGTTGAAGAACACGCGTTTTGCATTTTAAAGTCTTTCCTAGATTAGACAAGATTAAAAAGACAAATGAGACTAGCAAGAGTAATGAGAATTTACTGGGAATGATTTTAAAGTGTCATTTTAGCTTTTATTCCCTGCCGGTAATTTTTATTTAATTCTTCACTTGTCACTTTGAAATGCATACGTGGTTTAATAAGTGGTTAGTTGGACATGTAGCATTGCTAGCAACATTCAAGTTTTTTTCAGGAATACTGACTTTAAGGTCACAGAAATAGTTGCATGTTGGAGAGTTACTGTATAGTTCCTTTAATAACGACTGTGCATGTGCATTGTTGCAAAATAATAGGAAAAATACAGTATCTGGTAATGTTCAGTGGATGGCACTGATACAGATTCTTGATATCAGCAAAAATCCTGAAAATGTATGCGTCTCTGGACTGATTTTTTCATGGTTTTTATTAGACATTTCTACATGGACTTACCGATGTGAAATCTGCTTTTTTTTTAGCTGGAGTCCAAAGTCCAGCGTGTCCTATGTATTTAAAACGAGGTCACAGGCCCTTAAATGTGAGTGACCTTAAAAATGATTAACAGTTTAGTGCCTTGCTCATCGGCACGCAGTCAGCAGTGCATGTGGACAGGCATCAGCCTCTACTCATAATTTCTAAGATATTCAATCTATTTGCTTCCACAAAAGGCAGTCTACTGTGTTGAACAGTCTTTGAATAGTTGGCATCATCAGAGAAAATCCTAACAAGAAACAGAAATTATTTTGCAGTGTTTCTCAGAACACAACAAAAGGACTTTACCTGTGGCAATGAATAACTTTTAGATGGAATAAGTTTGTTCTGTATATATTGTTTGCCATGTGCTTATCTGCATCTTGTTCAATTTTTTTGATAGACGATTTGACACTTTTTCCTTCTTGCAATACAAAAGATAACTGTGGAGTTTCTGAAAGCAGTGCATCGAGGCTTTGTTGTCAGTTAATGTCTAAGCTATAAGTGGTGTTGTACTTTTCACATGGGTTACAGTGTGCGCAGGTTTTTGTAATTCACTTTTAGCACACTAGCTGTTTTCTATGTGCTGTCAAGATATTGTATACATTAATGCACATGAGTTGATACCAAAGCTAAAGACATTTTAATATTTTTTGAGGAGTGCTGTTCAATAAAGGTTTTTTTTGTTTGTTTTTTTAATCAAAATCAATGTGCAGTGCTTTCTTTTGATGAAGACTTGTTTAAGAAGTGTGGTGGTCAAAATTAAGGAGGCTTAAAGTGTGATTTGCCGTATACATAAGGTGAATGTAATAGGTAAAGTAACAGCATAGTCATATGTAATTGACCATTTGCTAAGCTATGATTGGTCAATCACTGTTTAGGGGAGGAGTTAAGCGACCGGTGTGCATGGGGCTGTGGTAAGAGTGATGTTTATTTGCATAATCAAAGAATTTGGGGGTTGATGTCTTTTTAGCCTTTCCAAAAACCAAAAATAGAAAAGACAAAGTTGATGGATGGATTATGTGATGTGTTTGGTTTATTCTCACATAGTTAGCATATACGGCTAAGTACATGCTAACATTTGCAGCTTAAGTTCGAGTAAACAGTCTGATTTTACACTTTTCATTATCATATTAATAATACTACTGTAGGACTAACTAGTTGTAAGCTGTAATACAAGAACAATGACGTTTCTTTATTCCTGTGTCTACGTGGACCATCAACTGGTTAACATGCTGTATTTTTGCCTGGACATGCAGCTTCTGCTTGATACTTTTAGCATGTAGGTAGCTATCAATTGCATATTTAAGAACTGTTTACAGGGTTCTCATTTTAAACAAGTCAGCTAATACAGTCTGCTATTGACATGTCTTTTCAGGCTGTTTTGTCTATCGCTATCTGAAATCAAGAATCCGTTGGTTCAAAAATTATGAAGAACGTTGCTATGGTATATCTGCCACCATTATAATTGTAAAGTTCATTATGTGCCATGCAAGAAGTACTTAAAGGGGGCACAGCAAATGGGTTTGCCACTATTCAGAATGCAGTAGAATGTAAAAAAAGAAAAAGCTCACTAACAGTGAATAAAATGATATATAAACATACTTTATATAAAGGTGACCTGAGAGAAAGTTGCTAATGAGGGGACTGTCTATAATGTAATAAACATTTATTTTCCATGGCGAATATTACATTTCAGGCTATGTCCAACCTGGTCACAAGATATTTATTTTCTTCAACGCAGTTTTAAATTCACACAGAATCAAATAGTCATAGGAGCCCTTCTTTAACTGCCAAAACTGTCCAAGACAATTGTGCCGAATTGCCGAGGTCTTGGCTTTATTTTCAAACTCTTGCCTTAAATCATTTAAACCTGGCTATAAAAAAAACACATTTTTAATCTGGATACAGCCAGGGTAAGAGAAGGTCACACATTAGCAGAGATGACAGCAGCCAAGCACAGATAGTGGTGATAAACACCAAACTGTGAGTAATTCCTCTGGAACAGATGGAAATTAAGAGCCTAAAGGGCAAGCAGTAGTTATTGAATCAAACAGTGATTTGTTTGATTATATAATTATATAATTGTCATTATAGTGAGATAATTAGGTATTACTAAAACGGTCGTGACATTAATTTAATCTTAGCACTGGATTGGGGTTTTGGCGGCCAGTTGCGGGCATTGAAAATCAAAGTATTAATGGATTCACTTATTACATCTGTAACATAAAGGTTATCTTATTTTAGCAGAAGCGACAATGTGGACTATGAGAGAAGTTGTCCCTCATGTAACCTCTGTGTTATCAGTGGATAACAACCAAAAGATTTATAAGAAATGCACAAACTAACCCATAAGCCTCCCCACTGGGGACTGAACTTAAATTGGTAGTGGGACTTCAGGTTGAACAAATCTGTTCTCAGCACTGGTTTTAAATCTCTTTCAGGCTTCAGTGCACCTTCAGGGATGATCTACTAATTGTTTTTGTGTAATGCTTGGTCCTTGGTCTCCCCTGTTTACTACAAAGCCCCTGGTGAGTGGAGTTAAGAGAAATGCTCCAATAATCACCATGGCTGTGGGATGGCACTGTGGTCATGGACTCCATTAACCACAGGGCTCCGGGGGTGATGTCTGATTAACCAGCTGAAAAGCTAGAAGACTGGACTGAAGCTGGGATGAGCAGAATCCAAGTAAATCCAAGAATTCATTTTGTTTTGATTCAAACACATCGAAACAAAAACAGATCATCTCCACATTTCCTCTTTACCATGTGCCAGTAGTAGCACTGGCAGGGGGCCCACAGGAAATACTTGTTATTCTGTTACCTCTCACTTACAGTGGGACTCTGTGATTGCATTACCAACAGCACTACTGGCTTGATTAGGAACAGCTAGATCATGTTGATATTGGCTCTTGTCATCATCATTTGTAGTGACATGAGAATTTGAGAAACTGGAACCAGTGAATGTTTGGCGGTTTTGCTTGAACTAAAATGATTAATTATCATATCAGTCGCCGATTCTTTTTCTGTCGATGAACTAATCAAGTCATGACTAACCTTTCCAGCTCTACACTGCAGTTTACCACAACAATGGTATTTTAGATGCAGCATAGTAAAGTAGGTGGAGATGTCCATTCACAGAGTTTATTCTGACTCTGCAGGTTCACTAGGACTACGTGACACTGCATAAGGAACACTGACTTCTTTCACAGCTGCAGCTTAGTGTTGCTACAAGAACAATTTGACAGAATTTACAGTTAACAACAAGAGGGATTTTTAGCAGCTGTGCCACCCGCCTTGCATATTTTAAGTGTTTTCAGGACCTTTAATCTTCTGCCTGCAGATGGATTACAACTTTAACATTAATCTTTTGTCCAACAGTGAAAGTCTGCTGCTGAGAAAGTCAGGGATAAGCATGGCATACAATACATAAACTGAGAGGCAACCATACATCGACTGATTTATAGAGATGAAGAACAAGGCAGGCACAATTTGTCAGTGACTTGGTTATGCAAAATGAACAGTTTTCAAGTTCTTTATGCTGCAAATACAGTTATGCACCAGGAGAGACATATAATGTGAAAAGACTCTACATCACACACTTAATGACGGACTTAAATGTTACGTGCTGTAGTGTGTTCACACCTTAAACAAAAAAAAAAAAAAAAAAAAAGGGATGAGCTACTTCCCACCAGGAGAACAATAATAAAGAAGGCTTGGCAACGCACCCGTGGTACCATTCCTCTTACCATCATAATTTAGTCAGGAACACTCTCGTCATAACTTTAACCATTTATTGCCACAAATTGAATACAGTTATGCTTGGCGTTTGAAGGCTCGGTTATAGATGCTCCCTGGATTGGCCATGTGTAGCTAGGCCCAAAACAGGGAGCACAAGCCAATTCCCCTATACAAGAGTGAGCCTAATACGAACTGAAAACCATTGCACTTGACTCATGTTAGGACTCCTACAGGTGGAGGCTGGGGTGGTGGAGGCAAGTTGTCTGCAGAAGCAATGAGCGCGTCAGCTTTGGGGTAGTGGAGATCAGTGAGGAGGGAAGTCACTTTTTATAGGGACGGCCTTGTATGAGCTTGAGATATGATTGGTGTGTTGCAGATAGTCAAGGGTTTAATCGCAGCTGTCGACTGATACAGCTGGGGCGCACGACTTCCATGTCCTTCATGAACTAACGCCATGCTTCATCAATACGCTTGCTGATGTTATGTCCATATATGCATCAAACTAATTGGACAATGCTTTACTAAGTGACTAGCATTAAAGAAATCTGTTTCTCTGATTCTAATAGGCATGGTTCCTGCAGCACAGGTTGTAGAGTGTTGGTCTTTGGCTCCTGCCAAACAAGCCAGACTAAAGCGATTGCAATATCTGGCAGGGTGCCCTGTGACCAGTGGGGCCAGCCAGCACTGATGATAAAACACATTGTAAATGAGTGCCGACAGCACAGG
Source organism: Coreoperca whiteheadi (assembly GCA_011952105.1). Taxonomy (NCBI): domain Eukaryota; kingdom Metazoa; phylum Chordata; class Actinopteri; order Centrarchiformes; family Sinipercidae; genus Coreoperca; species Coreoperca whiteheadi. Next base: position 8,087,910 of record CM022487.1, on the reverse strand, counting down.
GGATTCCACAGTTAATTGGTTAATAAAGTCCACTGCCACCTGAAACTGCCCACCATGATATTCTCAATAACATTCAAAAGAACGTTGGTAGATTTAACTGTCCATTCACCAAGATGATTATGTCCAGATGATTATGACGACATTAAGGAATCATGAATGTCCTTGGTAAATCCTATGGCAAAATGCCGTGATATTGATAGATTTTGATAATTCTGACCTTGACCACCAGTGTTGGTGTTGGGAAAATTATATGTGACAGCGGTGCCACACAAAAGGTCAGGAGGTGACTACTGATCTGTCCAGTAGTTGTTGTAGATAAAGATCAGGATCAAAACATTGGACAAACAGACCGAATAACTGATGTCGGTCAGTCACAGACAGTCTGCTGGTGCAAGGATGCTGTTGAAGTGAGAATGAAGATAGACGACTGGAAAACGTAAGGCACCACTTACACTTGTCATTTCGGGTGTCTCATATCTGGATAAAATCCAGTACAAATGGGGTCTTAAAGTCCTATTAGGCTGGACAATCTGCAACTGCTATTGTATGGGATTTTTGTAAGGGAGTTTTAAGCAGATGATAAGAAAGGAGATCAAGCATATGTGATTCAAGCCCAGTATTCTTACGGTTTGTTAGAAAACACACACAATCAAAAATGATCTGACTCAAACTCCACGTAACAGATACATAAGATATTTTCCACAACAAGAGTCACTCATTTCAAAATTCACCATTTTTCTTAACAACAAAAAAATGAAAGTAAACAACTGTAAGTGTGACAACATGTAGTACATCTACTCCCAGTTATTTTGTATGAGGATGCATTTCCTGGTGAGCTTCCTGCCTGGGTCACAAGCCTCACCTAGTTGTTGAGTTCGGCCCCAAAGAAATTAAGAGTATACGTATACATAGAGTTGCTGCTGCCTTTGACTTGGTAGACTCCTAAAAGACTCCGTAGCGTAACCAACTTTATAATCTAAGAGGATATGCTCAGGCCATGCTGCTTTTGGACACATGATGGGTTGAGTGTCAACAAGCCACTGAGTGAGGTTGAAAGGTAAGAGCAAAAAGATATTTCTCTGTTTATATAAATAATTACCTCACTCCTCCGATTCCGAACTTCCTCTCCAGCTAAGTGCCACTCCAAACCTCCCCAGTTCTTTCTAAAAGGTTCCTTAATTAATTTTTTGTCACTAGCCCTTGGCCAGTTCAATTTAAGTCTGCAGTTCCTTTTCTTGTGGTCCCTGACTTCTCTGCCCTCCAGATGCAAGGTTTTAATGCTTGTTCATTTAGTGACAGGGTTTTGGTGAAAAGATTTTGTATGTAGAGCTAATGAATGCAGCTTCCCTGCACTCAATCATTCCTTGATATATTTTTAAGAAATTCCATATTTTCAGATGAAAAATGTCTTTTTCCTACTCCTTGTTACACTTACTATTACTGATTTACTCTATAATTCATATCGATACAGGTATTTTAGTGCAACCTATACAAGACTACATGTACAAATCCAAAGACACTACATGAATAATTGAGTGGAGGATACATTTACAGTGATTGCAAAAAGAAAAAAATTTGTGCCATATTGTTGCCGTTTTTGTTAGCCTACTAATCTTTTTTTGCTTTAAAAGCATTCACATCAGAAATGTTTAAAATAATTGCTCATGTGGTCCAAAACACCAAGACGCTTTAATATGACAATCAGTTTAAAAAGATGATGGGTGCAATGTGGTATCCAATGTTTTGCTGGTCCATGAATGTTCCACTCTATTTGGGGACACTTTTTTGACCTGGCATGGTCAAGACCAATTACTGTATTCAACTTTGAAACTCAGGTGACAGTTGGGTCCAAATGAGATTCATTAATACAATAAAATATTAACTGAGTGGGAATTTCTCTGCCAAGGTGGCCCACAACTGCATCCCAAAGTGCAATAAATGGCTACAGGAAATACTGGTAGGTGCTGGATTTCTAGATTTGATAGAAGAGCCAACACTAGTTTGGGGGATTGGGAGCTGCAGTCAGGTCAGTGATGGTTAAATACTGGCATCACAGCTGCTGTGTGCATTGAAAAACACTTCTATAAAAATGTAAAGCACTAAAGGTGTCACCAATATGGGAAAACAAGATGATTTCTTTATGGTTATGCTTAATATCCACACAAGCAGATCTGGTTTCCCTCTCTCTACTGTTCCCCTATTTTCTAAAATGCTCTTATGGTAATGCCAAAGTCTGCTGCTATGTAATTTATCTTTGAGACATTTTCCACTACATCTGTCACACACTCAAGGGATAATAGTTCTCTAATGTCTTTTCATAGCTCGTGGGCGTAACCTCAGCCAGTTTTGGTTACTGCTTCCATTGATAAGGGCCTCTCCAGCGCTGCTTTTCCAAACTGTCACACAAACTTTCCCTTGTTGCCAAAAGCTTTATTCAGAGAACATTAAAGCTTTTTTTGGTGCCTCTCTGTTGTGAGTCAGCAACCATCATCTTTTCTGCTTGCCAGAGCAATAAATGGCTGCAGGTGTTTCTATGAAATGACACCAATTTTATCAGACAAAAATCACATAAAATATTATCATCTGTGACATGCCATAGAAGCACTATTTTCCCATATGAAATTCAAGAAAGTACACAGTACAAGTACGCAGTACACTCATGCGCTCTTCTCCCCACAGAAAGTAATGAACTGAAGGGTGAAATACAAACTGTCTGTTGAACAGGAGCAAGTGGGCACTCAGCTTACAAAAAGCAACATTAGATATCAAGTATCTCATCCCCTAGATATCCTTTTGTATAAGGAACCACAAAAAAGTTGGTCATTGGTCAGTCATGCTTTTTACTGCAATATCAGATGACTTTCCTTTTCTGAATGTGCAAAATTATATAATTAATCCAGTTTGAAGTTATAATCCTTAAGGTTTTCATGAACTCAAACCACTATTTTGATACCTTTTATGGTTGCTGTTTTTCCAGCAATAGCCTTTTAATGTATCTTATTATCTTTATAGTGGTGTTCATTGTTAGTGGCAGAGTCCACCATTCGGGGTTCAAATTGCACTACATGCAAGTGGGATTGATAGGAAATGATGCAAGCTTGTAATACAGCATTATTGTTTGCTATTTTATCTCTCTAATTTCAACTTCACTTTTCACTCTCCTCGAACCATATCTGAGCTGCATTAAGTTACTGCTAATATTAACTAAACATTCTCTACTACTGCAAGATCACATTAAAAGAAAACAACTGATGAAATAAGGGGTGGCTTTTGTTGTGAAGTTAAAAAATATGCAATGTATTTGTCACCGAGGTTAGCGCTGACAGCGATTGCTGTTACCACCAGTAACCATAGGTGTCACCAAATCAACCAGAACTGAAATCTGTTGATCTGTCGAACATTTTCAGTATGAGTCCAATGTAAACAAATGTCTGCATTAGATGGCAGTTGTGAGGCTTCCTGAACATTCTCTGAAGTGAAGTTAAAGATACTGTAAAAGAAACTAGGAAATTCGAAGGGTGCAGATTTTGGTAGGGACAGTAGTGACATGTCCCTACCAATGTCCAGCGACTACTGAATGGCCCCTAACAATAATTTAGATAATAAAATTTAAATATAACCAGTGTTGTCCGTCAGTGTCTAGTCAATCTATTTGGTAAACAAACGGTTAACAGATCTCGTTCTCTACTACGGGTCCAATGCGTTTTGAAGTTTTTAAAGATTATATCCTCCCCCCCTCATATGCCTTACAGTGGTTTGGTCCACTGCCTCCCTATAGCCACAAGTCTTCTTTTACTGCCAAAATATTTAATATGAATAGGCCTACCCCTGAATCTTTTGAGGTAAACATGGCTATCCCTGTTTTCATTGCAGTCTGTGACTTTCTCACTAGACTGTTCAGACCCTTTTAGCAGTTTATTTCTAAAAAGCGACTAAACAACAAATCTACAGAGTTATTCAGTTATTCAGGGGGAAAGTGAGAAATATACACAAATCTATTATATTATAATTTGTTCCCCTGTGTGCTGCACAGAGTAATCTCATTCAGCAGCTCTTCTGGCAGCAGCACAGCATCTCTCACTCTCCCCTGCACCATGCGCACACAGGCAGGAGTGCATAGAAGTTTTTATTGGCCTTTATTAGTTGTACTCCACAAATGTGTTACCATGACCCACACATATTTCATTATGCACGGATGGTTTGTTTGAACATCACAACACAAATCTACATTATAAAATTAAGTAAGTTATGCTTATTTGCAAATCGCTCTGTGTTTTTGTGGATATGACGTCACACAACAATTAAAAAAATACATGCATAGTGAAATATTAGTGGGTCATGGTGCACATTTGTGGATTGGCTCCTGTGGGTTACAACTAATAAAGTCCAAAAAAAACTTCCATAGGAATGAGCGAGTTACTATGGTTTCAGGGACGCTATGTGTCTCTGTTGCTCTAAAACTACGCAACAACACAGGAGGAGAACAAATGCTTCTGAAAGACATTACCTACCCTAGCTTTAAGATAATATTCAAACGTATGTCATCTCCATTTCTGCTGTTTTTAACAACAGAAATCAGCTTGTTCAACACAAGAACAGGTCTGGCATTTTAAGACGGAGAAAATGTTTGAAACAAAATCCATTTAAAATGTAAAAGGAAAAATAAGTGAGTGAGCTTCCTTTGTGTGCGCATCACAGTGATTTGTGTTGAGGTTGCATTCTGTAATCATTCATAAGCACGGGGAAGCTCGGTTAGAGAATTTAATTACTCAGACAGCAGCTGATGGGGATTAACTGAGGAAAAGTGGCAAAAATTGAAGGTTATTAAGCTTGGCCATGGTAATTGTCCCATCTGGTATTATAGAAGTCCAAGACTAATCCAAGACTAAGGAGGAAAATAAAACTCCAATTATATTTAGGGTAAATAGGACTTCTCACTCCAAACTCTCCTTCTTCCCCTGATAAAGGGGGTGATGGATGGATGGATGGATGGGGTAAATGGGGAGATCTACCATATTCCAGAAATAAGTGTGTGTTCGTAATGTCTTATACTTCCTTGTAAGAGGAGCAGGCTGAGATAGGAAATTGAGGGTGAAACCAAGTTTTTTAAAAAAATGTCACAGCACAAAAGAGAATTCTTTAACCACTAAGAAAAGATGATAGTTTTTCCTCTCAAGATTAAATTAACTTGAATGAAACTTCATCACAGTTTTGCTCAACCTCCCATACAAATTTGTAGCACTTACGTATAATATCAACTTGCATTGCAATTCTTGCTGAAGGGATTGTTCTGCACAACGGACTGACTGAAATGCACACATGAAGGCACATTGTAGCAGGGATCAAGCACTTTGACCATAAGCTTAAATCCTGTATTCTACACAACAGAGTATGGTCGCATATCTGAAGCGATAAATACTCCTATAGCAGAACGTACTGAACCGAGGAAGTCGCAAAGCAAACCAAACGTCCTGTAGCGAACGGTTTGGGATGAATACACGTACCATTACACCCCTAATAACTATAAACATGAAAGTTAAGATAAAAGCCTCCAGTCAATGCAGTCTCACCATTTTATTGGAATTTTTATGAATGCATGTGCACACACACAAACAACCTTCAACAATGATAACAGTTTTGCTATTTGACAACACATAAACCTTGGTAATTAAGATTTCTGTAGCATACAACAAAAGATTTTTCATGGAAATTACTGAGAATTGTAAAACTATGAAACTTTGATGGCAGTTCCACATTTCAACACTTCCAACTGCGAGTATCAAAAAGGTAAAGTTCAATATTTTTGTTAACAAATTAAGCTTTTCTCATACAATAAGCCAAAGTTCAGATTCAAGCCATATATTACATTACACCAGACAGGTAAGCTAATAAGAAATTCCTTGAAAGAGTCTCAGATTATGTTTGTATGTAAATGACAGGGCCATTTTCTCCTTACTTAAATCTTAAACCAAACTGCAACCATGCTTGCTAGGGCTGGGCGATTAATGGAAAAGTAACCGAACTATAATACTATTATATCGAAATATAATACATTTTACTTTGTTTAATAAAATTGGAAAACCAAATACCTAAGTGTGAAAATGCTGAATAAATGTTACTCAGTTATGGCCTAATCTATGATTTTCTGTTAATTTTCAGTACAAATAATTAATATGTGCTCCACTATGAGGAGGGAGACTAGTGTGCACAAGTGTATTTAATAAGATATTAATCGATTATTAATCGTTACGGAGGTAAACGTTCCAATTAATCATGATATTGATTTTAGGTAATATTGCCCAGCCCTGACCTATGCCATAATTTGCCATTCTCTCCATTTACCATAATAGCTGCCTTCAGCGAATCTTGCTTGATAAACACTGAATAATATGAGTCCATGTAGTACTGCCGAACCCACTGAAAATAAAAACCAACTATGTACTGTACCTCATTGTTTCAGTTTTCCAAGCTCTCAAAACAAATTTAACAGTTTTAAGCCAACCAACTCAGACAAGCCAAGTGTAGCTACCTGATCAACAAAGAGCAGAAGTCGAAGTCGAGCATCTTGTAAGCTGAGGTGACGCACCAATAGTTACAGGATAGGACATGGTACAATTGCCTTGAATTCATTGTCCACACCCATTAAGCAGAAAGGATTGGCCAACACCTCGAAAGCCTCCCTCTCCGGAGCTTCAGTATCCACTGCTGGCAGTCTTTCACAGTGATGCATACAGTTCAGGGTTAAAAGGTAACCCATCTATTGTCATTCATGCATCTACGTTCAGCTGCTCTGTCGGAGTTATATCAAACTAATTAAATCCAGGTGTGCATCAGAGCAAATCTGGTTCAACTGGCAAAACAGCTTTTATTATATATACATAAGCAGTGTTACAGGATCAGCTTTTTATCTTTAAAATAATAAATAGTTTCTTATCAAAACCAGGGCCGTGGACACTAAATGTACAAGTCAAAGATGATCGCTTTCAGTGGAATATTTATATTATACCCAGAAAAGTGTGACCAAATGTGAAGTCTGACACTAAAACATTGTGCTGGGGCTTTATCTGCTGATCGTGCCAGTTTACTGCCATCAAACTAGAGGCAGCTGAGTTCCCCCTTGTGCATGAAATGTGCTATATAAATAAAAGCTTGCCCTGCCTTTTCTTAATGGCCCTGCCGTTTGGGCTGCCACACCTCCAGAGGAACAAGCCTACACACCAGATGGCGGTCCCTGCACTCATTGCCATAGGCCATCCAATGCTCCTACAAACAATAAAAGAAAGATGCTCTTTAAACCCCTTGCTGGGTTTGCAAAGTGCACCATCAGCTAGGTCACGTTGACAGTGGGGTTTTGGCCTCCTCTCTGCTTATAAAGGTGCAATGTTCTCACTGGACACAAGTTTTAAGCCGTCGCTGGTTTGCAGAAACGAAGGAAGTGGGATGAAAGGCAGAGAGCTGGAAGGCCAAACCGCTATTATCCCTGGAAACCTCAGGGTGCAATAAAACAACAGCACCAGCTTTTGCAAAGTACATACAGGAAGGATGAACGGAAAGTGCATTTCACATGCTCATCCAATATGACAGCAAGCAGTAGAGTAGTAATTTGATCTCGATTTCCTGCAGTGACTAACAGGGCATCATAGAGTGCCTAGAGGTGTGCCACATTATTAGCCCAAACTGTGATGTCATGATAGCCTATGAGGTAAACTGAAAAAGCACAAAAATGTACCCTTAGTGTTGAATGATGCAATGAATTCCTGAAAGAATGTAAGAATATCTGCAGTGCACTGTACTTAAATGAAATGAGGTCTTTTACTCACTATCAGCAGTTAATGCTTTTAACATACTGTGAGGGCACAAACGGAACATGTTTAAACAATTCTCACTTTCATTCAAGAGCAAATTGCATGAACCTGTGTTCCATTTACGGGAGACCGGTTCCACAAATGTTGTCTGTGTCCCTGTGCTTTGGGAGTTTGATTATATCTAGGAGCTATCCCTGCAGTAAACCAGGGGCTATCAAAATAAAGGAAAGCCTGCTCTCCTTTCATTCTCTCCAACATCATGTAATGAGATGTGATGAAAACACATAGGGAAGGACATTTGGTTAATGGCATGTATTTTGTTTGGATGGAAAGATACTCATGGCAACCCTTGTGTGACAGACAAGGTTTAACCTTTTCATATTATTGTAAAAAACTATTTAAAAATCCCTCACCACAGGACTCACCCATGTCCCGGTGGCTGAGATGAAGGCTGCACGCAGATTCACTTGATTTTAAGTTCACAATGCTCCACAACAAAATTATGCTGGTGGGAGTGCATGCTCCTCTACCTGTTTGCGTCAGAAACCACTGACACATTGTCCGTGCAAATCAATAGATAGTGGCTCTGCATGAAGCTAAAGAAGTGTCAAGGCTAGAAACAATTTACACAGTTCCAAATAATTTATCTGGGGCTTGCTCTGCATGGCTGCCCACATGTTGTTCACTCTGCTTGAGCTCTGATCTAACCAACAATAGGATAGTAAAGACCTGGGGGGGGGGGGGGGTGGACATTTGAGCCCGCCAAATAAATGAGCTACTGCAGGTAGGTCATTTCCAATCCAGTCTCCTGAGTTACCCTCGATGTTACTACAGTATGCAATATTCTACACAAACAATTACATTTGGGTGGGAAATGCTGCCCATTTATATTTATTTACCGTTTGCCCAACGGTGATTTCGTTCAGCAGCAATAATTGACGCAAGGGATTAAAAGGAGTCCTGCTCTAGGTATCTCCTTGGGTTTTGATTTATAGTTCAGCTTCTGATGTCACCTGTTGATAGCACTACTGCAGCACTGGATGTACGAATTTACATTATCCAGGTGATAACGAGGCACAGTGCTAAGGATTTTTTTAAGAGCTGCAGCTATCGATAATTTTAGTAATCGAATATTCTACAATTTTTTCTATCAATTAATGGAGTAATCAGATAAGTACTTTTTCTTTATTAAAGAGCAATACTAAATATACAAGAGAAAATAAGACAGGTATCTTAAAAATAACTAATTTGTTTCTTTTTTAGAAAGAGTTTAAGTTTTTATTGCTGAGAACAAGAACAAGAGTAGAGATGCGCGGATCAGCGCTAACGTCCCCGAATCAGCTGTTAAAAACAATCCATCCAGCCGCACATGATTCTGATCTACGCACCCGACACATGACAACTATTGAAATTCTCAGTGTTAAGCGCGATCCTATCGTTACATTAGCTACACTGAAGTAGGTTACTTTGAAAAAATCTTTTGGCAAAATTACATTTGTGAAATAACCTAACCATCCAGCACATGGAATAACCGCTGGAACGTGAACAAAAGAGAGAGATGTGTTTGTATTTAATTCAGATAAAGTACGTCGCACATACAGATCTACATTTTGAGCTAATCATTCATCATAGCAATGCAGCTTGTTTCATCAAGTTAGGAGCGCACGCTGCGCATCACGCACACAGTTACAGCTTGTTCTGCTATTTGTTGCGGTTAGCTTTTATTAACATTCCAATGGTGTATTTCGGAGATATCAAGTATAAAGTCCCATTGAACATTTCACATACACATCACAACATGATGATGCATGTGCAAACTCCATTCATGCTGGTTGCGCCATCGAGTTGCTCGTGTCTCTTCAGCTGACACGCAAACTTAAATGTTCAGCGTCGCATCCTGAAGCTCAACACACATTTGTCTTCATTTAAAAATAGCGAGCGAGTCTAAATGACTTGACTTGTGATGATGCCGCTCTCTCTCTTGCATCATGGTCTTTGATCTTGAAATGAGCTGAATACGACACACTCATTGCGTTTTACCGAGAAATGAGAGTTCCGCGTCTTTATTAAAATCAACACATTACTCCGAGTCCTTACACACAAATCGTCTTCCTGCAACATGACAGTGTGTAATCAAATGGACTAAACGAAGTTTCGAGGCAATTGGAATGTGGAATGAATGAAAGAACATAAATACTGCTTGCTGTGGAAATGGCTTTTCTAGATGGGTGCTACTGAAAGAATACGATAAATGAGCCTTTTTCAACCATTAAAATGTTTTCTTCACTCTAAACCGGCATCGGAAAAATTGTAGGAGAAAACATAAGCAGCTATTAACGTATAGTGGCATTTTTGAGACCTGCTCTACCTCGTGAGCCACAGCCGCCCCCTCTAAACCCATACCCTCACCAGAGTAGCAGTAGTGCCATTTTAAGAATAAAATGGAATTGTCAATGTGCCTGAAAAAGGTGTGCTGGTAAATTGAAGTTTCTACATGTAAGCATTTCCGGAACAAGTCGTGCCGCTTCTGACCAGTAAGTTTACCTGCAGCACCTACAACCAATACAGCTGGCTAGATAAATCTGTGGCAATCATGACAGTGAGACTACAGTACATTGTTGCTGAGTGTATGACTATTTAATCTTTAGAGCAAATACTGTTTTTTGTACATATCTTTACTTAAAATTATAATAATTTTGCATTCTAAACCACAAGATAAATTCCCCAAATAGCCTTGATGATGACAAAAAAAACAACAACACTGTTTTCATATTGTTCATCATAGTTCCCTGCTCCAGTAATCCCTCTGGACGGTGATGGCAGTAACGTTTACAACAGACAGCAATCTTGCCAGCTTCTCCCTCGTGCCCTGTGGACCTCAACCTTGTGTGAGAACACTTCATCAACTGTTCCTCTTCACATCAATACCTTCTCCACTCCTGTCCTCCAACCCACCAGTTTTCCCTCTCTTTCTGCCAACTGCCTCCAATTTCTCATTAACCACCACAATTGTACTCCAATATCAGCGGTACATTGGGCTATCCCACATTATCGTAGCTGCCTGGAAAGATACAGTGGAGTGGGAGAAACAGATTCAGTGGGAGTATCAGGAAGGGCAAGCTCTGAGCCTGGACATGAGAAATTCCCAGGGAAAACAGATGAAATTCCATACTTCATTAATCACCAGCCAGGATGACAGCGAGACTAAATTGGACCGGTCTCCAGGTCTCCACCCTGATTCGGTCTCCATCAACCTCCCTCTTCCCCCCCCACCCTTGATTTTATACACCTTCCTCTGTCTTCATCAGCTGTACCTTTCCATGATGAACACTATATTTTATTGATGAAAGAATTAGCCTTGTCTGAAAGTTCTGTCCATGTAGCCTATGGGTCACAAAACTAGCTCTGTGAGGACTCAAAGACGTTGCAGTTTCCCTACATATTTTACTACAGTCCATTGCAACTGGTATTCTATTTTGTAACATCTTCAGTAATGTGCAGCCATTTGTGCACGCTGCTTCCCAGAGATCATCACATGATGCCACAATTCGGCAGAAAAATCAATAAGGGTCACCTTGTCCCTGCTGACCACTGTAGTGTCTGTGATCGTAGCAAAATATTGACTATGCATGATATGGCGACATAGCAGGTGTGTGGCCACCAAAAAACAAATAATGTCAAACAAAACATGTATAAATAAATGAGCACATGTCTGAACTCTAGATCTGCTCATCTTTTCACTTTGCTGAAATGTCATTTATGAACTTAATGTTGAACAGAAGAATGTGTGACTGCTTTTGCTGCAATTGTTTCAATTTGCACATAGAAAACAGCACTTTTCTGCCAAGCTGCTCCAGAATCTCGTTCTAACTTTAATATGAGCAGCACTCTCTCGCCCTCCCTGTTTTGGCTCCCTTTTGGCCTCCGCCTGTAACAAAGATGCCCGGATCTCGAGCATACACAAGTGCTGGCTGTTTGATGAATTAAGACAGGGCTTTTGGGAGACCCTTGAACCTGAGCTCCTTCCATCACCCAGAGATCATTTCTCTTGAAGATGCCCAGGAAACTGCATCACCCAAGTGTACTTAGTGGTGGTCGTGGGGCTGCTGATGCTGATGTCGACAGCTGATGTGGAGGAAAATAGCGCTCACTGATGCAATGGTATGACAAATATTGCTGGACTTTTTTAGCTTATAACACATATTCTGATATATTATATCAGAATGAGTAGGGAGCTAGTTCTCAAAGCGGCCGCCCTTAATTGAATTTTGTTGTTTCGCTGGTATCTGAAGCAACACACCCCACCAAAGATGCCCCTTGCATACAGTATTTAACATAGTGCTGGTTTTGGAATGCATTCATGCACTATAGTGCACTACTCTGGTAAGGATGCATTAGTTTGGATCTTTATTTGATATATTGATACAGAATCAGATCAAATCATTAAAAACAGGGGAAACACATTAGCCTGGACAAATTGTTTTTAAATAATTGGCCTCAGTCAGGTGCATGCTATGCAGATACAATATGGAGATTCCAGATTCCCACCAATAGCTTAGAATTCAATTTGAAATTACAAAATATTTTGAATTTGGACAATTTAAGGGTTTGCTATTTCTTGCATTGGATCTGCTTTTACTTGGAACGCAAGTGTGATGAGCTACTGATTACATTCATTTTTTTTCTTGTGGTAAAGTACATGAAGAGAGACAGAGAAGGTTTCCCTCAAGCTCCAAATGGCACTCAGCAGAAGGAGAAGCGTGGAGCTCAGAACACGGGGTCAGAGATTTTGTAATGATCCCATAATGTATCAATTACCCACTGACATGTTCTCTGCCTCCTGACAAGGGATGAAGGAAGCATGTAATGTGTTTTTATTCCAAGGTCTTCTTGGGGTCAATGTGAGTTAAGAAAACAAATGGTTGATGATATGGTCTGTTTACCCCTGAAATGGGGATGTGTTGATCAGGGTATGATACAAATGTTTTTGATGAATGTGCCATTTTCATTTCAGGGTGAAAAGATCAAAATGTCACAAAATGGCAAATTAATTTCAATTAAATTAAACTCCTTTAGAACTGAGAAGTGAGTGTGTGTGCATGCGTGTGAATTTCAGTGTCATGTACAGTTTCATGTTGGGCTGCAGCTAGCTGAAATTTATTTACTTATTTATCAATTAATATGTTGAATATTTTTCAAATTTATCAGCGGAAGATTTAGTTGATAAAATGCCATAAAATAAAGAAAGATCCCCATCGCAAGGTGAGGTCCTCACATTGTTGGCTTTGTTCGATTAACAGTCCAAAACCCAAAGATATTCAATGACTGTGATCTAAAACAGAGGAAGCTAGCAATCCTCACATTAAAGAAGCTGAAACCAGCTTTTTATAAACATTGGTGTTTGATAAATGACAAAATTGTAGTCAGTTTATTTTTTTTCAATCAACTAAGTCACTATTCAACAAATCATCTTAGCACCAATCTCACATAAAGCAATGTTTACCATTGTGGATTCCTACTTATCTCTACATTTAATTTGTTTCCACTTGTTGTTGTTGTTGTTCAAGTGCTCCAAAAATGAGTGCAAGCACTCACCATCTGAGGTAGACTTTAAAACATATCGTAAAAGATAAATAGCATGATTACCTGCTTCTCAAGTGTGAAATCATTTCTGCTTCTATATAACTGTATGGCCCCTAAACCCATTCAATCAACATGTCTTTAAAGCTCCACTATAAAGTCTGTCCATTTAACTACAGGCTGCAGTGACTGACGGTTGAAGTATTTAGTGCCTTTATTACAAGCACTCAAGTCAAGGCTCTTTACAGAGAAAATATTGTCATCAGCCACTGTGAATGAGCATAGAGTTCTAAGTTTTCTCTTTTTGCTGGAAGAGTCACCGCTTGATGATTTTTTAACTCCATCTGAATCTCTGAAAGGGGCTCTCTCTAGAATCTACACCCAAATACATATCTTAAGCATAGACTCATTTGATTCGATGAAATTATTATGGGAGACAGATTTGAGGGAGGCAATATCGCTGGTTTGGGGGGAGATTCTGGGAAGGGTACACAGCTCATCCTTTTGTGCAAAACATGGTTTGTTACAATGTAAAGTGGTACAGCACACTTATTTCACCAAGGCTCGTGTATCTAAGATTTACTAGGATGTCTCCCCAACCTGTGGCAGATGTCATCATGCCCCTGCCAAGCTTATACACATGCTTTGGCACGATCCATCCTTCTTTAATTTTTGGACAATGATTTTTAATACTTAGTCTAAAATACTTGGCCCGAAAGCTCGACCCGAAGCCTTTCAGTGCTCTGTTTAGGGTGTCAGTTTCTTTACCTTCTTTCTCACTATCCCAAAAGAATGTGATCACCTTCACCACTTTACTGGCTAGGAGACTGATCCTAATGAAGTGGAAATCTCCTGCATCTCTGTCTCCTATACAGTGGATTCAGGACGTGCTATACTTCCTTAAGTTGGAGAAAAGAAGGTCTAATATGTCTGTCAGTTTGGGGCCCCTTTCTTAAGAATTCATCAAGAACACTACGTTTTTTAGATATTCCGATGTGATAAATTAATTGTGGAGGGGCAAGGTGTGGCTTTTATCCCCCTCTTCTTTTGTTTTAATGAATAGAGACACAACATTAATGTGCTGTTAAACATCCTCATCATTATGTGCTTTTGTTGTTATCCAGTCTGCTTGTTTTATCTGCCGGTATGCGAGTGTGTTCCGGGTCTAGCGGGTTCGTGGCCACTGCTTTATAAAAATACTTGTCTCTGTTCCCTGATGGATCATGAAAAAAGGCAATTGTATTTGTCTATGATACAAATGTTGTATAATCCTGCAAAACCCAGTAAAAAAAAAAGAGGTTGTTAAAAAATATATACTTTACCGCATTCGGTATACTTTACTGGGAAGCAGAAGAGGAGGCTGCTGAGTTGAGGAGGCGACTGCAAGTGAGATGCAGGAATGATGAGGAAAGGGAAGATGGGACAGGATGGCGTTGTGCTATCTAAGCGTTTTTCTCTGGCTATTTATTTTATCTTAGTAAGTTTACCTAAAGCAGCGCTTAACTAAACAAAATAAATACGATACAGTAAATAGAAACGTTGCTGAAGTCGTCTGCTGCACTGGCTGCAGTGGTCTGTGTGATTGTGGGGCTAGAGGGGTCTGTGAGCGTGACTGGCCGGCTGGATTGTTAGCTGCCCCCGAAGGCGCTTGTGGAGCTTTTCAACTCCAAAAAATGTTGGAGCACATTTTCAATTCACCACCAACATTCGAAATCTACACAGTTGATTTCTCGCCTCAAAAATTCTCACAAGTGATGAAATAGCAGACGAAAACTGTAAAAAAAAAAAAAAAAAAACTATTTAAATGCATTTTGGGGCCGTTGAGTATATGCAGTAAGCTCACGGGGCATACTCAGAAATTCTTGCTAATACATCCAGGCATTTCTCGCATACACAAAATCCACATAATGCAGTTGGAACGCACTACCTATTCAATTTGACGTCATACTTCCTATGAATAGTACATTATTATGCAACTTCGAACACAACTATAGACTGTATATAAAAAGATAGACAACATGACAGCTTCCCAAAAGTGAAGCCAAAACATCTCCATCGCCCACAGTATAGGTTATAAACCCCGCCCCCTTCATGTAAGCGGGTGGGACATGGGCCAAACTAAAAAAAATCTAAGTTACTTATCTAAATACATTTTTCCAAAAGATGTGTTCTGTCATTTTAGGTAGTTCTCCTTATGCTGATGAATGTTTTCTGATAAGTTTGGTTTAAATTAGTTATTTGATGCTATAAAAAGGGGGAGTGACGTCATGACTGACAGCTGCTCTGAGTGAAATAGTCGCACTTCTTATTGGGAACTGTACGTAGAGTAGGAACGAGAGATGTAACTTTAACTTTCCATAACCGCGATTGTCTGTTTCAAACCGGCTGAATTGTTCTGCAATAAACTGTACTAACCGACCTTTGCAGTTTGTTTTTTTTAAGTTAAATTTGTGTTTTGTAAGCTAATCAGTAAGTTTATGTTATTAGCTAGCTAACTGAGACAACAAGCAGTCTAGGGTTAGATATGTGGAACAAAGCAGGTGATTGGAAGCTAGTAGTTACTAATCATTTTTAATACAGCTGTTTTGCTTGCCTTCAGAGGGAAAACAAGCTTGAAACCTTCAACCAGAGAGGGCAGCTAAACACTGCTTTTCCGCCGGGTGTTAAGTTATACTTTAACCATGGTTGGAGGCACTGCATGCTCTCTGCTATTGAGAAATGTTTTTCATATAAATTTCATTTATATGAATTGATTTATCATGTAAATATTCAATTCTGTTGTTTTGTACTTACAAATTTACTAAGGGGGAGTTATATTTTAATACATTTATATTGATTGATTGATATAAGTACATAATCATTTCTTATCAATATATTTACTCAATTAATAGGTCTTTAACTGACTGTTAATATAATCTGTAAGATCTAGTCTTCGATACAGCCATGATATCAGAGAAGGACAAAAAAACTAGTCCAAACATCATGATGGTATGCTAATGAGGTCTCCGTAGGATGCTTCCCTCCACTGAGTGACCTTCCCACCTGAACTGGACACAGCCGACAAAAAACAGAACAGGAAGGGGAGGGTATGCCAAGGGAACGGAGCAGAACGTTAATGAGCAGCCTTCACGACTGACTGGGACTGTTTGTAGAAGGAGACGCATGAACATACTGTTAATAGATGGATGCACAATCACGTCTGTGCTAGCTGACAGATCCACAAGCCATCCACGTGAATGCATACACACCAGCATCGCCAGTGGCATTTCTGCCGCCCCTCGTGCCATCCAATCTTTTTCATATTTCCACTTTCTCCTCCCTGTTCACTAAAAAAAAAAAAAACACCCAAAGATGACATGGCTTGAGAGAATTACACAGCGGGGAAATCAATGTGCTGTCCCTGAGGTCCTGAGAAAAAGGGGGCTGTGGCTGTTGCAAGTGGGAGAAAGAGAGTTTGTCATATCCAGACGTTTAATTAATTTCCCAGGTCCCCGAGGCGGAAAGCTGCGGGATTTAGAGGAATGGTAGTAGTGAGGGAAGGATGGAATGAACAAAGGTGAACAAGTGGCCTGGTGAGATTTGTATGATCCTTCACATCAGATACAGATGTACCCAACTGGTGTGTTGTAGGAACTGCATACAGTGTTCCATTCATTTCAATAAATTATTTTTTTCTTCCTTGTTTGAAAAACGTCAACTTCAACGTAGGAATAGAAGTAATAGCTAATAGCAATAGTTTTCAATGAAAAAAAACTATTTAACTAACAGCTTCAATGGTAAGCTTAAAACAATTGATGTACTTAAAAGTTTAGATTCCACCTGCTGTTCACTATCCACCAGCTGTCGAGTACTAACATGCTAGCTGTTAACTACCTATCTGACAATGATGTGAGGCGAACATCTGGATGATAATGGAGAGAAAGATTCAGAACTCTGTTGGTCTTTGAGGAACAGCAAATAGACACGACCCATTCTTTATCTTTATCTAAAACATCAGTGATAAAAAGCGGTGTTTGTTTCTCAACAAAATCATCTTTGAAATATTCCAGAACTGGCATGCAGAGAGCATATAAACTAGAAAAGAGCAAAGTGCTTCATTTTGTGGTATGCCTAACTCACAAATGACCGTTAATTAGCTTGAGCTGGATCTATTTCCCACAGTCAGCATTTCAAACCATACTTTTACTCCATTCTTCTTACTGCTGAAGACATAGTTCATAATTTAAAAAGCTGCTTTTGTGATTTCACAAAATGCAGTCATTCAAATCGCAATATCAATACACAAACTATACTCCCATGGCTTATGGGTTAAGAGGCTGACCATGAGTTGTCCTTGGTTTGGTCCAGCCGCGGCCCTTGAAGCATCCCTCTCCCTTGTTTCCTGTCATGGCGCTACTATCACTCTAAAATAATAATAATGAAAATATACCAATCATTCAGCATGTCAGGTGAGTAGAGCTCCTGGTACCCCTGTTCTGTTTAAACTTGGAGTAAAGGAGAAATGAAGAGTAAGATTACATCTAAAATCCTGATGAGAATTTAAGGACACAAAATTGTAAGCTGCTTTGCTAAATAAGAGTACAAATAATCAAGATTAATCATTAAAAATGTTAGTAAGAATGTTTTAACTAGATGAATGTGTTTTACTAGAGCTGAGAGGACTGAAAGTCTGACAAACTGGAGCACAGTTAAAGGAACGTAGCACTGTGAAGACCTTGACAATGTTATGAGTTAGAGTGCTAGACACAGTCATAACAGAAGAGGGTCAACACCTACCAGAGGGGGGGGGGGGGGGGGGGGGCCCCCACCCCCCCCCGGGGCGCCACAAAAAGACCCGGGGGGGGGGAAATTTGGGGGGGAAGGGAAA
>CM022487.1:8054065-8069633 GCA_011952105.1 Coreoperca whiteheadi | reverse complement strand
TATGTGCGGAGGTTTGAGGAGTTGTTGTGCTTGACACGTGTGTGCTATAGGGGGGGCGGGGAGGGGGGCAGGGGGCGGGGGTTGGGTGGGGGGTGGGGGGGGGGGGGGGGGCCTTCATAGCTCCTCCGGATGCCCAAATAAGGCCAGTCGGATGTGAAATTCTGATGGGAATGGTAGAACACACGAGTTATGTTATAATTGTAAGCTGCACTGTTAACTAGAAGTGAAGATAATCAACATTAATCATAAGAAATGATACTAACAACGTTTGAGTAACAAGATGAATGAATTTGCTAGAGCTGAGAAAACTAAAAATGTCTAAAAAACTAAAGCACAGTCTGCAGCCATTCAAATGGTCCACATCTGATATCTCTCACATATACTGTCTATCTACACAAAACCAGAGCAGTCTCATGACAACTAGTTAGAACGACAACTTTCAAGTTAACTGAACCATAAGTATTACATAAAACTAGGGCTGGGACTAGGATTGTCACCGCCAACACCGCAATGAAAAACAAAACAAAAAAAAAACATTGGCCTGCACATGTGTGCACGTTGTGTCTAATTGACGCGAGAAAATAAATGTAAAATAAACATGTTCCTTATTATTGTTGCAATCTGTGGGGTTTAAAGCGGTTTACCGCTGAACCACAGGAATTTCTTGCTTTTCAACTGCAGTAAGAAAAAATCCATACAGTCCCAGCCCTTCATAAAACACATAATTAGGCAATTACATCTAAGACCGTAATGGCAGAAATCATATATGTTGAGACATGACGTGTCTATCTTTTTGGCCTTCTGTAGATCACGTAATGTGACTACACGCCCGGCCTGTTTTACACATTTTTATGCTTCATGTAGGTCTAAAGTGATTTGTTTTTCCTACTTACTGCATGAATTTCATACTCTAAAGGGTCTATTTACCCTTAATGGTCTTTAGCCATGCAGATTCACTCACAATCTGTGAACCCTTTGTCACTCAAACTACTTTCTGCGAATTATCCCATGTTACACGTTGCTGTGGAGTTATTTTTTTCAATGCTCTGAGGAGCACAAACAAAATTTCAGTCACCTTTGTTGTATTGGGATGATAACTCAAAATGTCAGTAAACCAAAACTATCCATTTGGTGGGCAACCACATACATGATTGTTCATGCTTTTTCCCCACCACGATTATAAAACCTTAACCTTTACTGAATATGCAACATGAGGTTCAGATAACTCACACGTGTACCTTGTATCTGTCTGACAAACTTTCCCCTTTCTTCACTAGATGAATGCTTCTGATTGAAGTACAAGTACATCAAACTAATTAAAGCGACCAATACTTTTACATCGTGTCTCACATAATGACATACTTGAAGATCCTGTCAACTAATTCTTTTTGATTAGACATTGAAAGCAAGTGTGCTAATTAAATGTGTAGCCATCGGAAGGAAGCACACTGTGTGGACTGGGCTCAATAAGCCATCTACATAGAGATCAAGGTATAACATCATCATCAACTGTTATTTCAGACTCATGGTCCATTCAGAAGACGCAGACATAACACGTAACATACATTAAAAAGGAAAAACATATACAAATAGATAAAAACAAAATAAAGAACTAAAATACAGCATTTCTATAAAAGACACTTACACCAGTAATTCCACAATGATGATTGGTATCGTATGGCACTAAAGCCTCGATTAATTAGCTGCATAACGATGCTGTTCTGGGAGTCATTCAGGCAACCATGGGTCATGAATCCAGAAAAGCAAATGGCAAGCAGTACTTCCACCTTAGGGCTAGCAAACCTAAGGTGCTCTGCTGTAATGTGGTCTAACCCACGCGCTTTCTTATCAGATAGCTGTGCCTGGCAGACTTCATTGGAGGTGATTAACTCTCCACTACTGTTAACAATATTTGTCACTCTGTAGGGGTCACTTTTAAGACAGTTAAATAAGGCAAAATAGTGTTGCCTCCACAGCTCAGCAATATCATCATCTCCAGACACCCCCTCCATGGCACATGGAAGCAATGTGTTGGCCCTGTTCAGAGCGCTCACCTCCTTCCAAAAGCCATTGACATCCTTACCCCTAAGTTTCTTAGCCATTGAGTTAGCTCTCATAGCCTGTTCATGTTTACCAATGTAACGAATGGCATATTTGAGTCTAGTGCTGGTAAGCTTTTTATACTGAAGGATCTGACCATTTCTAGGCCTGCCTACCTCCATCCACGCCTTAAATGCTACCCTAGCTTCTGCATGGTGTGCCTCAACATGTCTGTTCCAGACTGGCTTAATGTTGATTGTTTTTACAGGTAGTATAAGGTAAGGTCTACTAGTCTCATACATTGCACCTCCTACAATACTGTCACACATGGCACAGAGGGTTTCACGGTGAGAGATATCAATACAATTCACATCCGAGCACATAATAGCATTTTTAGGTAAACAAATATTACTGCGAAGCACCTCGGTTCTCATTCAGTATGTCAAGAGTTCGTCATTTGTGAATTTGTCCCAGTCCATTTTAGTCTTGCAGCCAACATTCACCCCTGGGTCAACTCAGGAAGACATTCCACCACAAGCTTCATAGCAAACGGCATATGGTCTGACATACTTGCAACTTATCTGGAGGGTACTTCACACATATCGTAAATATGATTTTGAAATGCTGTTTATTTTACTGAATCATAAACATGCATGTTTAGTTTATATGATTAAGCCATTCATGTTGATATTTTTTATTTTACTGATTTTATTCCGTGTTGCTGGATATATAGTAGGTTAGTTGTTTTCACTGTTATCCGTCTATCTAATCCAGCTTTATGGAGTAGTCCCTTGTTCTCCTCTGGGAGGCTGAATGACTGGCACTGTGAGTGTTATGAATGGACTGAGAAATTGGAAGTAAATAAAAGCTGTGTGCTTGCCGTACCTCTGTTCTGTAAGCCTGCAGTGGAGGGTGGATGCCTGTGGAGCTGAAATATGGAGCTGTCAGTGAGAGGCACATAGCAGCAGAGAGAGGACACTGTGACCCAGCCAGGGAGTGTGGTGGAGATGTGGCTGAATTGCTTTGGACTGCCTTATGTCTAATATGTCTGTGCTTCTATTTCAGTCTGAATTAAACAGTACCTTGATCACTTTCTGGAATAAATAGCCACCATAGCTGAACAAACAAAGATAGGACTGCCACCACAAAAACACAGAAAAGGACGTCTCAGTACCCACAACTTTCACACACAGGTGAAGTGCCAAACCACTGACTAGTTTGGCACTTCGCTTCCCGGAGTTCACTTCTCAATTAACAAGGTGATGAATTCTTCAAAGTTAATATAATAAGCTGTGCTCCTATAGCAAATAAACCTTAAGTTGAAGCTGTCAATTATGCACTGTGACTATATGTCCTCACGTTCAACTTTCGCAAGTTCCCAAACTTCGCTGTGTGCTGGCACTCAGACACAAGGTGGCAAATACCTAAAAATATCTGGGTAGAGGTAATGAGATTCACCTACTGTTGAGCTGTCCTTTAAAGAATTCTGAAGCATGAAGCAGTATTATTGTATGGTGGTCCCAAAGGACGAAATACATAATATATTGTGTTTTCATTTTTCAATCATTTATTGTATTGTTGTTTGTGTGGTATTATTTGTCATGTTCACCTTAAAAGAATAGTTCGACATTTGGGGAAATAGGCTTATTCCCTTTTTTGCAGAGAGTAAGATGAGAAGATCAATACCACTCTCAAGTGCATACTGTATGCTAAATATGAAGCTACTGTCAGCTACTGTCATCAGCCGGTTAGCATTGGAAACTGGGGGAAACAGCTAGCGTGGCTCTATCAAAAAGTAACAAAATCCACTAAACGGAACTTCTAACGCTAAATAATTAACCTGTTAATAATAATAATAATGGATTACATTTATATAGTGCTTTATCTTTGATAGTCAATGCTTCATTGAAGGGGGGAAACTCACCTCAACCACCACCAATGCGTAGCACCCACCTGGGTGATGTACAGCAGAACATCAGCTTGAGGTGGAGACCAAAGGAAACATAGCCAATTACACTGGGGGATGGTTAGGTGGCCGGATGGAGAAAGCCAGGTTGGGAATTCTACCAGGACACTGGGGACCCCCCTACTCTGTACGATAAGTGCCATGGGATCTTTAGCACACAGTAAGTCAAGACCTCGGTTTAACGTCTCATCCAAAGGACAGTATCCCCTACAGAACAGTGTCAATGTCACTGACCAGATGGAAGTCTGCCCTCCCCTTTTGTAGAAGAGGTAAGAGCGCAAAATTGAATTACAAAGTTGGAAGCTTAGTAGTGGTGACGTTGAAGTCATGCGACCGCAGTGTAGTACGTTTATAGCCTAACGTTAGCTTTTTACTTCTGGCGATTGCATTTACACTTCAAAAACCATAAAAGTGGTGTTCATTTGTGAAGATCATCTTGGTGAACAAAACGTTTAAGTGTCCTGAACTTTTGTTTGCCACAGAGCTTATTTTGTGTAATCATCCGAAAGCCAAAGGTAAAATCCCAGTGGCTTTTTGTCGAGGGAACCAGGGCGATGCTAACTTCTGGGATGACCTACAAAAACACGCCATCCCTGCAACGCTCTGTAGAAGAACACAGCCCAAACCGTCACTGAGCTTGCTGATTACACACCAGACCAAGGATGTTTTGTACAGGTTCTGCTTGTGTATAGGCATTTTCAAGCAATAACCAGAAGGAATGCAGTGGTCGTTACAACAATTAACTTGAAAGAAACTGCCATGTTATCTTCAATGAGTAAAGGGTCAGGACATGCTTCACACATAATGAAGCTTATTTTCAAGTTTAACGTGCTTGGCGCTGCAAGGGTTTTAAATGGATGCTAAGAGGAGCACCTTAAGGGTGCTTCATTCATCTCCTACTCAGAGTAATGGTTTAATCGATATTTCAAATCACTGAAATCAGGTATTGAAACAGTCCTCTCCAGTGAAACCAGCACAGGGATTAATCAACACTGAGGTCCAATGAGTCAATAATAGCACTACTGTGTGTGTGTGTGTTTGTGTGCATGGGCGGTGAAATTGCCTAACTACATGATATAGTGTGAATATCCATATGCTTCACTGACTACAAGCCCATCCATGTTTGCAAGTTGAATAATTACTCTTGTGAAAAATAGCAGAGCACATTGAAATTCAGATATCTGAACTAGAGAAGGCAAGACTTATAGTGCAGGTTGAGTTATTAGCAGTGCTGAATGGCCAATAATGAAAGGAGAGCGTAATCGGTGTTTGTGTCTCTCTGCATTTCTGCATACGTGGAGGTGTACAGCACATGATTGTGTAAAAATGTATGCATGTGTGAATGTGCGTGAGGAGTAGGTGGCAGAGGGGCCCGCTGTGGCCAGGTGATAACAGCGATGAATGGCCCCGCCAAGTATCTAATGAAGCATTAGTGACAGACTGAGGGAGGACACTCTTCGCCTCCTCTGCAGCCGATGCACTCTTTCACATTCTTCATCCAGCGTGCGGAGGGACTGGACTGAAGATAAAGGGATAAACAGAGGTGTAGAGAGAGCGGCATGGAGGAGGCGCTTTTGATGAGCGTTCACCTTACAGCGGCAGAATGTCAGCTCAGCAAAAGCATGAAAAGGTGGCAAAAATGTGGCATCTCATTTATTACCTTCGTTAGGAAGGAGCATTTGCTGAATATGCAAAATCCAGGATGTCTATGTATCAGGAGTGACATTATGGGGAGTCGCCTGCATCTGAGAAAGGAGGCTGTTGAAAAAGCATGTGAGGATGTCACCAGCTGGTACAGCAGTAATGAAATTCTGGAGATAGGTCAAGACAGACGTGCAGCATGAGTGGGGAGGTGGGAGGGTAGCACTCCATTCCATCCATTCTCCTCCATCAAATCAAACAATGGTAGGACTGCTTGAAAAGAGGAGCTCACCTGCCCCTGTAACCTACACAGTCCTTTCATAGTACTGAAGAAAGCTCAACTTTCTTAGTTTTCTTTTGAAGACAGCTGAAAATGTTTTCTATATCACGGAAAGGCATGATGCAACTGCTAGTATTGGGAACATCCTAACCTTTGGAATAACAGTGTGTTTACATCTCAGCACAAGAGAGGAAATGAAAAATCTTAGGCCAAGCGCTAACATCCTTTAGTGAAATGTACACTATTAGGCTACAGAAAAAGACTTCATTCACACTTTACAATAATTTCCTGCCGTCTTTAACAACTCTGAAACGTTTCAGAACTCAGACAGCCATGATCTGGAACAGGACGTGGGAAAAAACTGCATTTGTGAAGGGTTTTAAAGTAAAACTAGAGCTTGTCACCCAACTCTAAGAGTTGACAAGGTCTGGGGCTAAACCCAGGCCATCTGGGGCTGAGGAACGGGTGTGTGCGCGCGCTTTCTGAAGGTTTTTTTGGTCATCCTTGCTGTTCTGCCTGAAACATTATTGTCTAAATTTTATTTAGTTTTTCTTTTGTTTGCTGTGTTGGATGCCTGTTCTCTCGTGTTGCTGGCTGACCTGAGAAGTTAAAAGAGATACTGACATTAATAATGAAATGTAATTTACGTATACTAGCTACTTTGCTCAAGACCTAGAGTCTCGTCTTGACTACAGTTCTACTGACTAGTGTGCTATTTCAATGTGCAATATATTTTGTAGTCAATGACAGAATGAACAAACATAAAACTTGTATTACTACACTTATCTTAAGACTACTTTCTAAACCTGACACAACATTAGTATTATTAGTAGTATCTATGGAATCCGCAGAATCTCTAGTTTTAGGAGATTCCTAAAACTTCCCTCTAACAAACGTAATCCGTCAGAGCCTCTGATGGACATCAAGTTTTTAGTCCCTTTTTTACACTGGACAGTGTCCTTGAGTTTGTGACGGGCACTTTCCAATTCAAATTGATTTCAAATGTATTATAATTATTGTAACACTTAGTATTATAGTTATCTTATTATCTTTTTTATCTCATAGGATATTTATGGCGGCTGCAGCTTTGTGGCAGAGCAGTTTTACCACCAATCGGAAGGTTGGCGGTTGAATACCGCCTTCCCAAAGCCCACTTGCCGAAGTGTCCTTGAGCAAGATACTGAACCCCAAATTGCTCCGGAGGGTTGTGCCTTTGGTGTGTGAATGGTTAGATTACTTGTACTGATGGGCCGTTAGCTCCTGCCATCAGTGTATGAATGTGTGTGAATGGGGTGTGTTTTCTTGTCCAACACATTTCATTGCACCACGCACACACACAGCGCAGCAGTGAGGATGAAGCGTGCGCTAAACAAAGGAAATATTCTTACACCTATTTTGTTTCAAACAGAAAAATACAACCGTAACTTTACACCTCCTTTAGTCCAGTTTCTCTCTTTCACTGAACTAAGGCCAACTTTACTGCCATGTTAACTCATTAAACGCAACAGGAACAACATAAAACTCTGTCTTGGTTAGTCTTTCCACTGCTCCAACAATCACCAACTCTGGTTTGGTGGGAATGAATCCACATGTTACATGTGAAAAAATATTCTGGCTCTACAGCTGTTTCTCTGCTGCTGGATGAGAGTCTGTCGCTGAGCAGCGGCTCTCACTCGGAGGCAGACCATTAAATTAGCAAAATTAAATGACAATCGAAAAATCGGCCCCAAACCAGACTAGGCTTTTCCACTACACAGTACCAGCTCGCCTTGACTCACCTTTGTTTGCTTTACCTGTACCTGCTTCCAGAAGCGATACTAAAATGTGACGTGAAATCACGGCAGACTTCTGATTGGTCAGACAGAATCTTCACTATTCACTGCGACATCATTGCACACGCCAGACGGAATATCCTGAATAACCCTGCCATTTTTAAATAGTTTGGCCATAGATTGCGTGATATACCTATTACTATTATGGCAACTCGGAAAATACGCCGTGGTCAAACGAGGATCAAAATCACCATACACTAGATTTCCTCCATTGTCCTGTGTGTGTGGATTGAGGGTGTGTGTCGCGTAGAAGATACGTCACGGCAGTTTCCTGCGGCGTCACTATGACGACCAGGGTACTATTGCTAACGGTTTAGCTGGCCACAGTGCAATGCAACGTAGGTTAGCTGTAGACAGTCTATACCGCTAACTCTGCTCATGTTCATGTAACTTGGAACGCATACAGAAATTTTCTTAACTCAGCATGAGAGGATGTTTGTGCCACTGCTGTGAAGAATTGACAGAGCTGTCAGCCAATAAGAAACAAAGTATCTCCATGTATGTTCCTGTAAACCCTCAGTGGTTAGTATTGCCTCCACTCTGTTACGTTCAGGGAATATCCAAAAGTACAATACTGCCGTCTTCTTTAGTGACAAGCCGCTTTAAAGTGGAGAATTATTCGGGGCTAAAGAATAAATCTCCGGGGGTTACAGCCCCGAATACCCAGGCCTGGCGACGCCCGTGGTTAAGTGCTTCTTTTCATCACACTCTCAGAAAAAAAATTAAGACCAGAATTGTAACACTAGCTTGTTGCTGACACTACTCAGGTGTAACATGGTACCCTTCTTGCAAACCAATGTTTGCACCCTCACAATTTGAGCCTCCATAAGTACAATTATATTCCCCTAATGACCATAAAAGTACTATAAGATATAATCATTAGGCAATGTTAAAGGACATGCTCACTTTAGATCTCTTCTCAGGACTGTGGGGGGGTGTGAAAACTGTGCTTGACTGACACCTTTGTTGCACCTGTTGGGGCAGGACAAATTACACCTTTATCATTCTAACACATGGAGTCTGGTGACGTCATGTAAATAGCATGGTTTCAATCTGAGCAGTAGTCTTATCAGCCATAATATCTCAAAACACATATCTCTACTTTCATTCCTGTTTTTTCCAAAATGCGGAAAGCCCCACTGCTCCGGTACTACTACATTCCTTTGGTGCTTGTAACTCACACTCTTGCCCTGCCAACAGGAGAAGGCTGGGTAAACGGTTACTTATCTGAGCACTGTACAGGTTAATGGCAGTATAGCCTACTGCATAAGGAACCGCAACGAATTCATCCCAGCTGGCATTTCCTCATTCACATCAAAACATATCACTGTATCAAACTGGCTACATGACATCCCTCATCTATATACAGTATATCCTTCCTACAGTATTCTGTATTTAGCTACAAAGCTCTCAGAGCATCTCAGAAGTCCAAGAAGAAGCAAACAGGCCTTTAAGCAAATGCTACAAAAAAAACAAAACACACACACACCCCCAAGTAAGTTAATTGTTACTCCCTAACTTAAAAATGTAAAATGTGTTGATTTCTCTGGCCCTATATAGGGTTCTGTCCATGGCGCAAGTGTTTTTTTTTCTTTAGACAACACGCAGTTCTGTAGCTATAATGTTACACAAGCAGTCTAACCTTGGCAAAGACGAAACATTGGCGCAACACGTCACACAAAAACGCGTGCGCAATAACGCCAGCCACGGAGGCAGCGGAGACAGGAGGCGGAGGAGGAAGGGGCCACCTACCGGTTTCTGAAGAGGACGACCCACGGATGTAGACAGCGTCATTAATGGCAGGGACGTGTCCAATTAATCGCATTCCCACTGGACTCTGCGTTTTCCTCAACAGAATGAAAATAAAAACATACTCCGCTGTTGTTTTGGTGAGGTATTTTTCCTGCCAACTTGTAGTCTCAACCCCCTCTTCCGGAGTTTCACAGTTTTTGACGTCTATGTTCGCAGTAGGCGTCCCGTCCCGACACTTCAATCTCTCTTCAGTCCGTGGGTAACTTTGGGAAGTGTTTTTTTCACCAAAACTCCAGTGTTGCTGCTAACTAGCTAGTCTTTGCAGCGGTACGGTGGCCGAACGTGAGCAACGCTGCAAAAGTGAATGGGGTTGCTAATACGCCTTGGAGCGGCTTGCCTTCCTTCGCAACGGTTTTCCAGACCCCTGACCACTGACGGTGGTACTGTAACTTGAAGTGGACACGTTATTGGCTAAGACTCGCTAGTTTGTTAATTGAAGGATCATTTCACCTGGCTTTCCTTTCCTCCGTCAGGCGCAACATCCGGTTTCACCACGGGAACCGACTGACATTGACCAACAACTGCTATCCAGAGCGGGGAAATGGCCCCGACAATGCAATGCAAATAAAAATGACTTATGTGAGAAAAAAATATATATATTATTATTATTATGTTTTATAAAATAGCCAGTCTCTCCTGCTCTTGTAGGAAAAAGCCCAACTGAGTCACTAGTGCTATGATGGGTACACAATCCCTTTGGGCAAGGGCCAAGAGGGTCCCTAAGCCAGAGCTGCAGTGTGAGGGCTCCAAAGTCAGTCTGAAAAACATCTTCACATGATCCATGCCTCTGCAATTCACTTTCAATTCGGTTTACTTTATTTCAACGGGATAATCCATTCAGTATCAATAGGCTACAACTTTCCAGGGAGGCCGGGGTACACATACATAAGCAATAAACCAATGGTGTTTTTGCCCTGCACCACTCAGTTTGTTTTGTTACCTTAATTGTAGTTATTACCTTTCTTTCAGGGCCTTAAAGCAAGGTAATTCAGCCAGTTCAGCGCAACTGTGTACACATTTGTACCCCAAACTATGAGAAAGTACTTGGAAACTTAATAGTGGATTTAAATTACACATTTGCTCTCTTTGGTCTCTTAAGGGCCCATTAGTGTTACATCTGTCAGTATAAATGTTCTCCAGAGGTGAACAGTTCAGTTTGGGCATCGCTTCACATGAGCATCTGTTTGACTAACAGTCGCTCTGGTTTGTAGCCAAGCAGGAGAGAAATGACAACAAAATCCGAATCTTTACTTTGTATTTTGTTTTACTTCTTCACTTCGAAACCAAAAACATACAACGTTGCCAGGATGTCCTCACTTACAGTGCAGTTCTTTTCAGTCGACAGGCACACAGTATGCATACTTACATGTAGCAGTTTGAAAGGAAAAGCACAAAGACACATAGGCGAGACAGGGTGATAGCTGAAAAGATATTTATGTTTAACGGACAGGAAGTCAGAGATGATGATTGCCACTTTTGAAAATGTCACCTCTCAAGAGCTCAGTCATATTCAGTCGTGCTATGGAGACACTCCTCCCCTCACAATTCAATCCACATTAGTCTCAAAGATGTGACGGGGCTCCACAGCAAAAATGACCTTTGGATTCCTCAAAGAAAAAGACCAAACTTTATTTGTGCACACGGAGGTTTTTGCTGAGGGTTTGAAGGACAAACAGATTTGAGGGATTTTGTTCAGCTCCTCAGCTCTGTTTTTGCTGACACAGTTGTCTGCATCTACGTGTAAGTGATGATTCCTGGCTAATTGTGTCCAGTGTTAACCCCTGACCTCATATGATCAATTGGACCCAGATCAGGTGTTCACTTCAAGTGTTTCCGAGCCTGTCTCTGTGCTGTGGATAGATAGATCCATTGGGGAGGGAGTGGAAAAATGGATGGACTGTTCTTTGTCGACAACCTCCTCTTTTTCTACCTTCTCCGGCTTCTGCTTCACCTCCTTAGCTTCTCCTCCAGAATGCAGACCGGCCAGTCGAAATGAGTAACGGCTGGCCGTTTCTGCTGGATCGACACACGTTACCAAATCATCCATCAAGCTGCTAACAGCTCTCTGATGCTTTCTCCAGAGGAAGAGCCCATACCTGTATGCACGACACACACACACACACACACACACACACACACACACACAAGACCTCTTAAAATCTCCCATTAGCCATTCTGAGTTCCCTTACCCAGCATTAAGCTGGCAGGGTTGGGACTGAGGGAGGGAAAGAGCTGGGTAGAAAGCTGTAAGGCAAACTGTAAAAGCACAGGGATGGCTAAAGCTGAAGTGGTAGCGCATTCTCTGTTGATGCTGTTATGCCACGGAATCAAATGGGAGCTGTATTGTGCCCTCCATCTGTGATGATTGAAAAGAAAATCTCAGATTCATGTAGGGACTATTTTCTCTCTACATGAAACTGCTCACAGCAAGGTCTATGGATTATCCTGAGTAACCGGGTCATGAGTTCTGGAAAGAGACATTGCGGTGGAGTTCTTTTAAAGGATTTTTTTTGTTTGTGTGTTTGTTTGTTTGTGTTTGGGCTTTGAGCACCACAAGCCGAGTGCCATATAGTCCCATTATATTCAGAAAATGCAGACATCTCCACGGCCGATATCTCCAAACCCCGGGAACTCGCACCAAAACAATCTTGATGGATCAATAGCACGACAGGTAAGAGGGAAAAATATGTATTTTTGATTTTGGGGGGGGGGGATGGGGGGGGTGGCCCGTTAAGCAAGTGCTGTGAGTGCCTAAAAATAACCATGAAAATGTTCCATCTAGCTGTAGTTGCTACAAGTGGATATATTGTAAGAGCCACGATTGTAGGAAAATAAATGAAATACATTATCAGTGAAAATTCTCATGTTTCTTACAAAACATATCTGGTGTTGCAGATTCATTGGACATAAATGTAGTTTCTAGACAGGTTTGGACTTGCGACAAAATACGGTAAATATGGGAATTTAGACAATCACAATCAATTTGACGAAACAATCCCAACTCAAGGTCCACCAGCTAGTCGTCAGCCCTGTCACACAGTCGTCTTCAGCAAATGGCACTGGTTCTGTTGTCATGGAGTTATGGCCTGGATGAGTCCAAACAAGTCCCATGGATGTTGTCGCGTCTGTTGGTACCATGCCAAAAAGGAAAAAAAATCACTCTCGCGCACCTTCTCTGGATCCGTTCCACATTGGTGGAATGATCTACCTGCTCCTACAAGATCATCAGGTTCTGTAACCACCTTTAAAAAACACCCGAAAACGCATCTCTTCCGTCAAAACCTAACTGACAATCACTAACTTCTTCCTTTCTATCTCTTTTCATAAAAATAAATAAATAAATAAAAAACCTTCCTACTCTTAGCTTTGTATACTGTGCTGGGCTTTAACAGACTACTTTCTGATGCACTTGTGCTTTTTGTTACCTTGTGTTGTTATTACCGCTTCCATTGTCTTCCTCATATGTAAGTCGCTTTGAATAAAAGCGTCTGCTAAATGACGAAATGTAAATGTCAATGTAAATCGCAGCAGCCGCTGTCAACAGATTCATCTCCATGACAACTGGGCAAACTCCATCTGTTGATGAAGACAGCACGATATGGAGGAAAGCTCCGGAAAAAGCTAGTAAGAGAACCTTGGGTAAGGATTTCTATTCTGTCTATCCTATTCGACAGTCAAAAGAAACTAAACTGTACGTTCTTCACTGGCTGAACAGTTAGGTAAAAGCATATTAGTTTGTTCCCTAATTTTTTCCCACAGTGCTCTGACTCCAAATCATATGCACTCTTTATATGAAACACTTAGCAATATAGCAATAAAACAGAGGGGAGCGAAATGTTTTCATTGATGTAACTGCAAAACAAATTAAGGATTCATGTTGAGATGAATCATGTTGCTCCAGCAATTTTCAAATCTGTGTGGAAATTGCATTCCATTGCTGTGAAATACGAATAAAAGGTGGTCGAGAACCCTGTGCCCTCAGTCCCTTAAAGGGGCTTGTAGACACTTGCTGGGTCATGGGTCATAGCTGTCTCCTAGTCCTGCCTTCACCTGTGGCCTTTCATGCGAGATCCTGGAGGTAGAATAAGTATTTTAGTACATCAGCGGTTGTGTGTGGATTAATCAAAAAATGTCTTCAAGAAGCCACACTGCATTGTTTATTGTAGCTTTTATCCCAGTCTTGCTAAAGTGAATGAGTTGACGCGTTACTAACCATTCCTATCCCAAAGCAAGCTGCCTAACAACACAGTTAGTTTCATTGTGCAGTGTTGCTGGTGAATGAAATTAATAAATGTCTCGTCTATTGTAGTTCTCCCAGCTGCTGTTTTGAATTTTGTTTATTCAGCTCCTTAGTTTTGGCTCTTTTACCGCAGCCCTTTGTTTTGCCATTAGTATTCTTTTCTTCGTCTAGTTTGTCTGCTCACAGCAGATGGCTTTCTTTCTATTCATATTCTGCATCCCCGTTGTCATTGTTTTCTTTTCGAGTTAATCTGTGTGGTTTGCCTCTTCTCCGCGTTTGTTTGGAGAAGCGATTCGCTCGGGGAGGCTACTCTCGCGGCACGCTGCTGTTGTAGAGCAACGGGAACTGCTGGCCGCTGGGTTGAGCTCCTGTGTGTGCACCGATAGTGAGTAAAAGGTGGCGCCCCGAGACACACCTCAATGAAGTCCGCCTCCGCCAAACAGCCCTGGAAAAAACTGTGTGAGCATTGTAAACACCTTTCACTGTAAAACATCCTGACTTGATCTTACAAATAAAGCATCTGTTTGTTTTGTCACTCATCGTGTAAGAGAGATTCTTTTAACTGTCCTTTGTAGAGAATTTTCTGTATTTGTTCTCGTTTTATCTTCCTCGGGCGCCCCCATGGCCTGGGGTTCCGGCTGGGGACCTTTGATGCATCTCTCTCTGCTTCATTGTCCTCTTCCTACTGTCTGTAATAAAGACATAAAAATGCCCCAAACTGTCAAAACTGTCTTCCTCAGGAGCTGCACTTGCAATTTCTCCTTTTACTTCAGTGTAGTGACATCTGCAAGCCAGTTCAGATGGACAAGTTGTGTTGTGGGGTTACCCTCACATAAAATGTTTTACCAGTAATGGAGTGTAAGTACTAACTGAAGTACAAATTTGAAGTACTTGTACTTCTAGTTTATGCAGCTTTGAAATTCTACTCCACTACTTTACATCTCAGAGGCAAATATTTTACTTTTTACTCCCCTAAATTTGTCTGACAGCTTTAGTTACTTTCTAGATTACAGTTTTGCACACCATTCCTGTCCAATGAAAACCATGTATCTCCAAGATTGGTTACTTAAGTAAGGTTTTGAATGCAGGACTTGTACTCGTAGTGGAGTATTTTCACACTGCCATAGTTGAAACACATCTTTAGTTGCCCTGGTGTGAAGATTATTGCCATGACTCACGTCTAGGTCAGAGTGTAGATGATAAGAATCTAGTCTGGACATACTTTGTGTCATACCTTTAGTTCCCTTGAATGCCAGTGAACTGCTACTGCGGCAACTATAGCAGCTGAAGGTTTTGGAACACAGCTCTTTTCTAATTCCAAATTCATTTAAATAAATAAATCCCCCTTAAACTCAAGAAAGGTCAAACTAATCATTCCAAAAATGTATCTTCTATATTATATGAAGATACAGAACAATACATAAGGCCACAACAACTTAAAAAGCAGCTCATATCATCTGTTCACATAATAAATAATACATCCACTTTGTGTGAGTTTCTTGAAATATCAGTACATAACTTTACTAACTGAACACACTGTACACATACACAGACTTTGCAGTATAGACCTATTTCATGGGGCTCAAACATCTCAGTGATCACAGCATATGAAAGAGCTGTCAAATATCTTTAATTGAATAGAATGAAAATGAGTGTAGTAAATGGTAAAGCAATGGAGTAGACATCCATCAAATTATTTTTATAGCATCTATAATCCAGAATTAATCATTGCTGAAATTTATATATATATATATATA
>CM022487.1:8036074-8054040 GCA_011952105.1 Coreoperca whiteheadi | reverse complement strand
TATATATATATAAATATAAACATTAAATGATGTGAGATGTGTGCTTTAATAACCGCAGGGATTCCCATGTGCTGGTTTTAAAAGCCAGAATTTTGGCAGTGGCTTAGAGTAAGGAAAGCACAGAAGAAAGTAATCAGTTGTACAGGGAGATCATTATTTGGGGAGCCTGTTCAATTATCTGCAGGATTTCTTTAAAGGCCAGGGCTGTAAAACACACAACTCTGTTCCTGACTGGTGCCTTACACTGATACTGTGAAGAAAAAATAAGAAGAAATGGAAGAGTAGATGTGTCCATTTTTCTTGTGTGAGGGGGCCCTCGGGCAGAGATTGAGTATTGGGCCCCCGTTCACGCCGCTCTCGTGCGCATAGCTTGTGTAGGCTACCCTGTTACTTCAAGTACTAATACGGTTCACACAGGGAACTACACATTGCAGCTTAATTATATTTTGCCTTAAGGACAAGAAAGAGACCAGTACTCCTGTGCTGGAATACTAGCTTCCTTCAGGTTTACTATATGTCAATTAGTTTGTGCTAATTTGATTAAACACACACATATTTGGAAAGCAAAATGACAGCTAAAATATCTATTCATCTGTCCATTTACTCCGGAAACCAATCAGTTTCTAATCCATTTTCAGTAAGGAACAAATACTTGCTAGGAACGTCAGTATATAGAGAGACGTTTACAGGGGGAAGAAAATCAAATCCCGATTGGAAATTGGTTGAACGCTTCAGTGTGTCGCTGCTAATTTGCATAAAGTTCAGCTCAGCCCAACTTCAACAAGTCGCTGCCACGGCGTCGGACGCCTCTCCCCACCAGCTTCCACTGAAAAGAATGACGTCGATTCTGCAGGAACTGCTGTCCATTCACTCCAACATTAACCCATACGACCATTTTGATAACCCCTTCTTAAGAAAGGTGATTTCATGATTAAATATATCCTCAGCTACATATTCTTGGAAATATAAAATTAAATGAGAAACTGCACATTTTATAATCACTGGCTATTAAATGCTTTTTTTAAAACAGAGATAGTAGCGTTTGGGTTCAGGTTACGGCCGACCGGCAGAAATTTGAAATAGAATGAAGCCCACTGATGGCAGACAGAACAGGAGCCCAAACAGGAGCCGAACGCAATTCTCTATGTAGGCTACGCATAGCAGCATCCATAGCAACCACCATAGCAACAATTTGAGACCTGAGAGAATCCTCATAATAACTAACAAAACTAAGGATCATATAAATTCACTGAACGAATGAAATGCGCATTTCTTGCTAGAAATGTTATCAAAACACATTTTAATGCAGAAACGCAATTAAAATACTGCATTTCCCCACTGACAATAAAAGAAATGGCCACCATTTTGGTTTTCACAAAAGAAACTTGGCACTTACCTGATGTGGACGCAGGCCAATAGAAAAGAATAGGACAAAAAAAGAACAGAAGGTGAAATCATTCAAACTGTCAGGCCGTAACCTTTCGAATTATTAAGGACACTTGACTTTTTTGTGGAGAAATGTTTGAGGATTTCATTGAACAGTGCGAAAAATACTTCGAAAATACTTCCTCAGATCTCCAGTGGGACTGATGCTCACAGCATCTTATAGCGCCTCAGTCAGGTTAATATTGGAGTGAATGGACAGCCGGGGCAGTTCCTCTGAGCATCCAATATTGCAGCAGATGGTTTTGCATTGGAGTTAATTGAAAGCTCGATGCATCTCATACAGATGCTAAAGGCTACCTTGTGCGTCTGTATGAGACGCCAACGGGCGTGACAAAATGTTGGTGTTTGACGACCTGGGAATGAGAACGGGTTGGGCCATCAGACTCCCCTTGGGGCCTGGGGCAAGGCCGGCTGCCCACTTTGTCCTGTTTGGCTGTTGATATTCCAGTCTCGGTTCTGAGAGAATCAAATAGTCCATGTAAGGATACCAAAGATCTTCAACTTAATCATCACTTTAAGTATTCAGTCCGTGTTTCTGGTGATGCCTCAGGCTGGGTGGCCCTGGAGACCCGCCAGTGTGACCAAAAACTCTTGGTATTCCTTTATTTCCCCACTATCTGATGCTGGAGGAAATAACCTGACCCCTGAGACTGTAATATTTAATACTGCTCCTAAAACCTTATATTAGTTCTAAAACTTGTCTTTGTTCAGTTTAAGTTCTTTGGAGGATTTAGGAAACCCACAGAGAGGTGTCTGTTTGTCACCCCCTAAATGAACCTAAGAGCACAACGTGACCCTGAGTGTGTGGAAGAACTGTTAGGCAGTAATATTAAAGCTTGTGCAATGCAGTGGGACAAGTAGGAGCTGCCGCAGTAGCAATATGCGTCCTTGGAGACTGGGAGAGTGTGTTGGTCATATAGCCTGCATCACAAACACCCCTCTGTGAGGATGACAGGTGAGACGTGAGATTAATGGTGGCTTTTTACCCTCAAAGAAAGTCACTGAAGGCCGTGGTGATTGGCAGAGAGATTCAAAGTCAGTGAGTTCTTTTTACATGTCAAAGGTGAGCTGAGGCTTGGAATATAAAGTGAAAATCAATTCTATATCAACTTTGAACTGTGTACTCTGAACAACTGTAAGTGACTGTAAATGTGCATTAGAGCAGATTTCCCCGCAAATAGGCATTCGAGGAACTTATCTTCAGCGCTGATAAAAGTGCACACGATGTTTAACACTCTCACCTCACAGCTCACAGTACGAGTTTCTATTATCAGTTCCTGCCGTGCTGTATGGAGTTTGCATGTTATCCTCCTGTTTAGAATTCCTCTGTGTACCTTTGCTTCACTTTCCTACCAAGATGAAAAGCCATCAAAATGACCATGAGTTCATCTCTACGAAGGATGAGATGCATTTTTAATATAAAAATATTGATATCATTCAATTTTTACAACATATCCAGCATATATATATGTATATATAGTCAGAGGGATATTTGTTCTTCTTCAGTTAATTTGCTCAAACACACCGGTGTTAACAGAAGGGGTGTGTTTAAAGTCCACATTTGTACACATTTAAATCATGTACAGTATTCCCCCGGCACTGTGAAAAAGTTAAGTGGATAGACATTCCACCACAATTCATCACTGTGTTGAAAATATTCATCGTTCAGGACAGAGAGCACCATTTCAAAGCTGACTGGACGACATGGATGCGATGCCCGATTGGCACCACGTGTGGATTCGAGCAGCAGAAGCTGAGCTCAGTAGAAAACCAATAATCCTGTAAAGCATGAAATTTGTTTATGTAGAGATTTCAGTGTAATATCTACATGCTCGAGCAGTCACTGATTTCATCATTTGCAATTTTTTTCAGGGTGACATGAGAGCAATTAAATGGGTCATTGTCTCCATACAGTGCAGTTGATGCCATTCTCTAACAAATCAGTGCATGTGCACTTTACAGCAACCTACTGTTGTGCACTATTGTACGCTTTCATTTAGATTTTCAATATTACTTTCTGAAGACCAAAGGAAGGCGTTGCACTGTGCTGAGCCCCTCAAGTAGACTTAAATTCAGCTTATCTTTTTCTCAGCCTAAATGCCATATCAGCGATATTTGTGCTGTTAATTGAAATATCTTTTCATTATGACTGATCGTATTTTTATTATTACTCTTATGACTGAACAACCTTTATGGCTTGATTCGTCAAAGCATTGTCAGGGGAGCTGTTGTCAGTGACAAGTGCTGGTCAAATTGTCATTTAGCTAATAATGTCACAATCGAAAATGTTGATCTGTATTTTTGTGCCCTCCTGTTCAGTTTACTCAGCACGACGAGCACTACTCGGTCTGTGAAAACAGTCGTATAATGTGGCTCTGGAGGAGCTTTCCAAAGTTTGGGCTTGAGAGTTAAACAATAACGTATTACAACCTGAAGGTGTGAGGTTTGAAAGAAGTGGACATTTAGGAGGCGGCGAGGATATCTCGGCCTATGCTGCGTCAATATTGACCAGTCTAATCTAATCTAATCTTTTGACCACTTCTCATCTGTGGTGAAAATGTAAGGATTTTGAAATATTTGTCTCCCAATTTGGACATTTCAGTGGTCTCACTGAGGGGATTCTTGTAATG
This sequence comes from Coreoperca whiteheadi, assembly GCA_011952105.1. Lineage (NCBI taxonomy): Eukaryota > Metazoa > Chordata > Actinopteri > Centrarchiformes > Sinipercidae > Coreoperca > Coreoperca whiteheadi. The sequence goes on along the minus strand of CM022487.1, from coordinate 8,049,964 downwards.
TCGCAATGACAACAAAGCTAATTCCATCACTGGATGATGGTCTCAGTTGTGAATGACAAAACAGTCACTCTCACAGAAGTTAGGCAATAATGAAATTAAATAATATTAATAAGTTGACTCATACTTTGCCTTTTGTATTTTATCTATAAAGTACTGGAATACAAACGTGGAAAAAAAAATACTGTAAGACACTGAGTTTCTGATTTGACAGTTTGGGGGGGGGGGGCAAAAAAAAAAAAAAACATACTCTGTGTTTTAGGATAAGGTCAGTTGATGGAAGGCCTTATAGATCAATGTGAGGTGGTTAAATTTCCCCTGGGTGGTTCTGGGGAGTGCTGCTCATCAAGTAACTAACAACCACAGGGCCCAAATGAATAACCCAGAATTACATGGAGAAAACGAGAGCTCCTCCAACTGTGCATGCCGCCCCAAAAGAGAACCAGTAATGACTACACCACACAGAGGGAAAGTGTGACCTGCACGCGGTGTGAGTCAAATGAAGGTCAAGGGAGGGATTTCCAAATTCGGCAGCAGCTGAGGCTCAGTTGTTTAGCATTTTGACGGAAATGGCAATAAATTCACATGTTTCTGCACAAAAATGGCAATCCGCTCTAATCATTTGTGAGACCTACAACAGTTCATGTTTAACTTAATTACTGCAGGTCCTTCTCTGCAGTCTCTCATTCCCTCTTCCCCGCTGTCCACCTGCGTCTGTTTGTCTCTCGACACAACGCTCCCTCGCTCTCTTCCTGTCCTGTCCAGTCTTTACTGGATAAATGAAAGCCCATCAAGAAGATATCAAGATAAACATAAAAGTAGTCTGAGGTTGACAAGAAAATAAGAGTCATCCATCAAAGGGCTTGGCTACTTACACAAAATGTCAGAGAAACCCTTGGGTTCTCCACACACTGCCTGGCTCTCTTAAATTCAGGACACTGAACCGGATCACCACATCAGACAGCTGGACATTAAGCCTGAGAGATAGGGGGAAAAAAAAAAAAAAAAGTCTTAAATGTGGTGTTTTTTGTTAACATTGCTGACCTGTTTGGCTTCCTGGAGAGCATCGCACCTTTAAGGGAGATAGTAGAGGAGAAAGAGAAAGTCTTCATGTTCATATCAGATCTCTGAAATCTGTATCCCCCTTCTCTCTCCAGGTTTCCCATTTGACGTCAGAGCTGGTCAACTTTTTTAAAACCATTAACCCTATGCTCCGTTCCGCTCGTGGGCCACATCATTTCTTGTCCATTCCTCTGTCACAGATAAGCCAATGTTTATACAGTTTTGTCCTCCCTGCTAATGTACGCCACTGTCCGACATGCTGCACGAATGAAACCTTGCTGACGACTTAATCTCACTTTTTACCAGGTTATAAATCATTCTTTGTACTGTATAAAGAAGGTTCGCACTGTTGCAGCATTAGTCACTGGAAACATCTAATGGCATTGGAAATAAAAAAAACAAAACACAATTATATAATTTCCAAAAAATCAATTCAAGGGCAATGACACAAATCAATTAAGAGGGTAATGATGCAGTGAACTAGGTTTGGCAACCTGTGCATTCAGTGTGATATGACGAGGTCATTAAGGAGGGATGACTTTGCCCCCGAGCATCAAAGTCACATTTAAGTAACCGTTTCCTACAAGTCAATACTCCATTATGAGGAAGTGTTAATGCTGCCACTGTGGACAAGATCAGCATGTTGCTTCAGTAACCGGGGATGGATTTCAGTTCCCGAATAAATTACATATTATACAGAGCTGGTGAACGGCAGCACAGTTTCAGTTGCTGCTGCACTCTGGCTAAACAAAAGTAGCTTCATATGCATGTGGTTATCACCAGTTCCCAGAAAACAAATTACATATGGCTGTGAATAAAAAAATATCTCCAAATGCATAGGTGTCATTTCCACTTGGGGACATGTAGCCACCACTTTTTGAAATGACCAATTTTGTCCCCATCACTTTTTTTAAAGCATATTTTGTTAAAAATGTAGCTTGCACTAAGAAATGTTAACTAACAAATGGGAACACTTTGAGAAAGGTTTATTTGCACAAAACATACATAAATATAGAATGTGCATTGGCCAAAAAAGGTAATGGAAACAAAAAAAACCCCACAACCGTTTTGCTCGTGACTGGAATTTCTGCTGAGCTGCTCCTAGTGCAACGCCCCAGTCCATCACCTCATTGAAATCTACTTGAAGCATTGAGCATCAAGTATGCTGATAGGCCTATTGTACTGCAGCCCAATAGACATGCATGGTAATGTAATTAGTGAAAATCATGAATAGTTCCTGAACTCTGTGTCCCAGACGGGTTTCACTGAGGAAAAGGAAACACGTCCAGAGGTTTACAGATGTGCAGTTGAATCTACCTCATGGGCTGTATTTGTAGGAGTCAAAAAAAAACACCAAACAAACAAGGTGACTGAAATGCTGCAAACTGTAGTCTGTGGTTCTGTCACAGAAAGAGCAGACAGCATTGAAGAACTTGCAAAAACACATCAGGAATGCAGACCAATGCAAGTTAGAAAGCATTTTGCGTGTCTGCACAGGGTCCTCTGTTCTTGGCACAAAACAAATTAAATAAAGTAACCTTCAATGCTGAAACAGGCTTTGGTAAAAGGCCCGTTGCTATAAGTGTGGAGCAATAATTTATGTCTCTTATACATACAGCTCCTAACCAGAGGTTTGATTATGTTATATCTGATTGCAATGGATACCATATAAGGGATCAATAAACAATGCGAAATGCATTAACTTGAGAATCTCCACACTACCATTACAAATAGACATATGGCTCAGAAAGAACGCAAGAAGAAAAGTATTGCGAGAGAACGCAAAAGTAGCCCTCAAAAAGATAACCACCATGACCTTTAGGGGGCTCCATATGTTGCTGAAGCATTGTCTGTTCTTTAAAATGTCTTCAATTTTATAAATATTAAGCCTTAAAGGTTATTAAAATAGTCTACATTTGAATTGATAGGGTCTTAACAAAAATACTCATTTCATTCATCCATTTATTTTCATTTTGGTGCCTCGGAGCCAAATAGAACCTAATACTGCCTTTATAATGACCTGTGTGGCGATGCGAGTTAGGTTGTTTATTTAAAACAGCAACACACCAGGTTATACACGCAGACTTAAAATAGGCCAAACTCTAAAATGCTAGAATATACCAAAATTCAACAAAAGTTAGCTACTCTTGGAGGTGCAGGCTTATTCTCACCTCCGTGAACACAGCAAATAAGGTGCAAACTAAACTCATGAGCCAGTGCACTAACTCACATGCATATGTGCCTAGCTCAACCACCAGCAGAGCCCCAGCATCACTAAAAAATAATAAATAAATAAAAAAAAAAGATTTAACAACCAAAATGAATCAAATGCAAACTCAGTTGGTAGACAAAATAAACAACAGTACCAAAACTGCTCAAACATAACTAAAATAACTAATTAACACTGAACTAAACAATGCTGTAAACCGTGGAAACTTAAACTAAACTAAGACAAAACAGGACTATCAAAACTGAAATAAAATAGGACAACAAAACTAAAACAAACTGACAACAATAGCCTGGCAAAAAGAGCAGCAGGTTAGCCACCCTGAAGGTTGACAGGAACCTCGGTCACACCAGGACACAGCACTGACCAGCTACATGTAGCGGACACAATGGCACCCCAACAGCAGAGCAAGTCGCGACCGACATGTTTAATGCAGGTGGCTTAAATAGTTCCACTAATAAGAGGGGTGGGCCAATAGGCCGAGCTAAAAGGAACACAGGTGTGCTGGGGAATTAGACCACCTCACTACACCTGCTAACCTGACTTGCTGGGACAATTCATTTAATAGATGAACCCAACGCTCATTTTACTTACCTGCCGTACTGACCTGTAGAGAGAATATCAAGAAAATCCTTACTTGTCCCACTTTCTGTGGAATAAAGTCCTGGGTAAAAACATTTTCCCCACCCACCGTAATCACTCTGACCTCATACTGATCTCCCCCATTATATAAAATTATTTACCTAAAATTGAAGACCATTTAAAAAACTTTTTTTCATCTGAGCCCTTCTGTCCCCACCAATTTTAAACACAAAGTGACACCCTTGTCCAAATAAATTATTTTAGTGTCTGGCAAAGAAAAACCCTCTCAAGCTAAGCTTCTGTAATGAGCAGACCTGCTCTGTTGCACTATGTTTGAATCCACTGATATTGATAACATTCCGCCACTAGCGGACGCACTCCCCCTCCACCCTGCCATTCCACACCAGTGGATGTTCGTTGCTCAGCCTGCATATTTTCATGCTCGAGTGGAGTGAGACGCAGACTGACTCAGTCATGTCAAGTGATCAATCTTTTGTGAACAAATAGCCATACATTAGCTATAGATTTAGGTTACTTTTTGTTTCATGTAACATTATCTATGGTCATCTTAGGATATGGCTAGCTAGCCTAAGGTAGCATTTAGCTTGTCATCTAAGTGTCCGATCAGTGTCCAATGTACAAAGAAAATTCCCCACTGGCCCACTTGGCCAGTAGATCAGAGTTTTACTGGCCCCTTGTATATTTTCACTGGCCTGGCAGCCAAACATTGAAGATAACCTTTTTAATAATTATAGGGGCCCTATATTATTCCAACACTTGCCGTACAAGGACATTTCAGTCATCCTTACCCTTTAAGACTTCAGGTAAATATTTACGTTTGAAGCCAATCAAAGAGTGCAGTACAGTGCGATTAAAACCCACAGTGCTCGACATGAAACAGCTACAGTAAAAGTTGACGTTAGGGAGAAAGGATGAGTGTATGATCATGTCAGTATTTTCAGACTTTTATATTAACGGGAGTACTGCAGCTGTTGAGGCCAACGCAGCTGGCTATATGGCTAGCTGGCCACCGGTCAGTGAAGAGTCTCATGAAGAGGCTAATATTAGACGGGCACGTTTTGAGTCAAACCCCTATAATGAGCAGAGCGGCCGTCTTTTCATAAGTGGACCAGTCCCCCACTGGCCAGGATGGACCAGAGACTGGTCAATCAACGTATGTTGGACCCTGGCCCACTTCTAAATCCCCTCTGGTACGCATCTCCGTTATAACATTACATTGTTTGAGGGAAATGTTGAATATGCAGAACTGTAATATTATGGGTTACTGTTGTTCAGACGACTAAGCTAAGATAGCTAACATATGTGCTAACGTCAGTGTCCAGTTTTTCCACACTAACTGGCAACTTTACCGCGTGATACCGACGTCGTGATACTACTGGCTCACAAGCCCTGTTAGAAGCAGGAACCAAACGTCAGACATCTCACACAGAGATAAACAAAACGTTCATTTTGGACCCTTCAGATTTTCATAAATGATTTATTCACATTCATAATTTTCTGTATTAGGAAAAGGGATACTTTAATCCTCACCTTTCCAAAAGCTCTGTGGATGTATTTATTTTTAAATATCCGTCTACATAAAAATGTTATCAATAAAACCTTTAAGCACAGCACTTATAAACAGAATAAATGTTCCATTCCACCACTAACTACATGATCAGATACAGGCTGACACATTCAATGGAACACCTGAATAAACATAACAACATAACAAAAACAAACGCAGATGCTTCCACACTGAATGGTTTGATGAGTATGAAAATTCTAGGAATGATATGCTATACAGTAGTTTTCAAATCTCAATGTAATCGAACACCTATGAAAGATTTTGAAGTGAAGCGTTGCGTTAGACAGTGCTTTCCACCTGACCACCATCAAAACCATCAAAATGAGCTTTGTCTCTCCAGGTGTGTCAAGGAGAATCGAAGCTGTTCTGAAGACTTGTGGCCCAACTACTAATACAGAAATCAATATGCTTTGCCCTAGACGTCTGAGATGATTGAGGTTATTATTATGCAGCCCTATTAATAAAAGTAGCGAGTCGTTGTTTACATTTCCACTGCTTCTTTAGAACTGAAAAGACTGAGTCTTTGGGACCCAAATAATGCGAACCAAAGGAAAGCGCACAGTGTTCCCAGGAGGGAAGTGAGCTCTGCAGCATGTCAGTAACATTATATGAAAGTCCCATCCACAGTCCTAATATTGATACTAGTGACACCCAGTGCTCAGTCTGAATGTACACAAGTTGTAGGAAGCTTGAGGCCTGTGTTTGACTGGTCAGCAATGCTTCATTGCTCACTGGAAAGTACTACCTTGCCCAGGAACAAAAAATGAAACCTAGTTAATGAGCTCACTATGCAGAAAAATGCAGTACCCGAATTTCTCAAAAGGTTTTCGGTAAAAGTTCCTGTCGTTGGAAAGGCCCATTAATCTTAGCATAAGCCAGTATGTCAACATTTCATCTAATGCCTCTAAGGAAAACTGTTGCAAGACATTTATTTCCTTGGTATCTATGATATCCATTTCTATTTCTCTCTGTGGAAAACGGTAAAAAGTTGTGCAGAAAGTTTATGAGAAATGCAACAAAAGACCATTTCTTCTCTAATTGGACTGCTTAAGGTTACAAATCCCGTGACAGAGGGGTCAGGATTATGAGCCCAAATAACGAGCAGAGCAAGGCTATTCACATCGTGACTCTTTGGCAGTGGACAAAAGGCTTCTGCCACTGGCAGTAAAGGATCTTGGCAGAGATACACAGTCACCTTTTGACCACCACTCTGTTCTACTCTCAAGCGCTTCTCTTGTCTTAGCAGTTCATAGACACTTAATATGATTTTAGGTAACACCTAAAACAGTCACATCTGGCATCATAACACACCCTGAGCCCTGATGATAATGAAATGGCCTTCAGCTGACACGGAGTTGCAATCCTGTTACCAGTCATGTGAAGGTAACCTGGCTCGTTGCCATGTTTGCCCAGCACATCACACAGGGGTGAAGCCTTAGGGACGACACAGGGTTCAGTGGCTGAACATATGCTTGAGTGTAGCTCAGCTCACTTTGGCCCTCCGATCCTCCAACTTCTCCGTGATAATCCTCAAACCACAGCAAGGACCTACAGCACAATTCATCACTGCCAGGCTGTAGGCCACAAGCCATTAGTTAGGAACCATTCGTCCTTCCACACCAATTCTCACCACTGAGAACAACGCAAGCAGCCGACTGTAGTAATCAGACTGCTGTGCTTGAAGGTACACGACCCGCAAACAATGATGCAAAAGGGGCCAGAGGTAACGTGCTGCTTTCTCTGCTTCCATTTTGGTAAAAAAAAAAAGGATAGTTCATAAGTCCTCATCACAATAAGAACTAAGCTTTTCTCACACATTGTTGCCACACCAGCATCCAAATCACATGATCGCATCCTGCCAGGAGAAACAATTGATTATTGAGCAAGCCATGCATTCACGTGTAATTAAATATCCAACACAATTAGTTAAGAGGCAGGTTAGAATTAATCAGGGCCAATTAATCAACCTTTCCCTTATTTGTCTGTTTGCAACAAAAGAGATTTTGACGTGTAAGCTCATTAAGGCTTGCTTCCAGTAAGCTTTTCTATCTATTTTGCTGTCCACGTGAAAAAAGCCGGCGTAGAAAAAATGAAGATATATGGCTTCTATTAGCTGTTGTGATTTGAGGTAATATATCAAAAATAAGTGTGCCGTGGCACTTTGAATAAAGAGGGGTCAAAGGTGGTATTGTGTAACTAAAGCGATCGTTAAATGAGGTGGAAGCTGCACTTTTTATGTTCTCCGCAGTGTGAGTAGTGATCCGAGTGTTGCCCAGAAAGGGGGAGTTGGGGGAAGGGGGGGCCTACAGCACCCTCCTTTTCCACTTAATATGCATTCAATTATTTTTGTCTCTTTTCGTAATTACATTCAATAATGCCACTACTAATGTCTATCTCAGCGAGGAATCTTGAGGTCTGTCAACTCTAACTGTGCTGATTAAAACAAACCCAACCCATCACGGTGTGTGAAATGACTCCCACACTAAAAACTAATTTGCTTACATTGTCTCATGCAGTCCTGGTCACATTTATGTACGCAGAAGGTGGCATGAGGCAAACAACATATATTCAGCTAATCTAACAATGAGCTCTGTGGTTCTTCTATGGAACCAACGACGAGAAAATGTTTCCATAGCAGCAGCCCTGTATGTGTGTTGTTCATCCAGTCGTCCACAGGCAATACATACAGTGTAAGTGATTACCCATGATGCACTGCTTACCAACTAATAAACTTAATGTTCGACCCCAAGAAGAAAAATAGATCCAGGATATCACTCAACGTGAAGGACAGTTGTTAATAAATAATTTAACACATGTGCGTGTTTCTATGCATCTATGCATGGCCATAAAACATGTGGCACGGGTGTAATAAAATCTGATGACCGTGATATGTAAATCCCCCTTTCAGGGCTCATTATCCCACAGGGTGTGAGCTTTCAGCGTCTACAATTTCAGTAAATTCATCACTGCAGTTATTTTCCATTTAAACAACAAATGTGTGTGTATACTAATTATTGGCTAATTCTCACATTTCCATCCAACTGTTTTTGTGCAGTTGTTCAGTTTTAGCGTTAACACCTGAATGGAAACGTAGAAAATTTGATTAAAAAGGCCAAAGATTGCAAAAGATTTTACTTTCGACTACAGTGGAGAGGTTGGCAAATGCCAAAAGAGAAAGAAAGGCTTATGGATACATACCGTTTTCCCATGTTGACATTGCCGTACATGCTTTTTCTACTGTAGACGAAGCCAGTCAGCCTTTAATGCCTCCTCTCTACCAGAGAGGCTGAAAATAAAGAATACAGCTGGGTGTAGGCATGGCCAAATAAACCTGCAAGGACACCCTGGAACAAAAATGTGCTGCAGTATTACTAATGTGTACAGTATTTCTATGCTGGCCCCAGACTGTCTGTGCGATCATTTTACTAAACACAAATTCATTTAGGAATATGCACCATGCAAGCACAGTGTCAGCTCAAGTCATAAAGGTCTTAAAACTAGATTTTGATAGAGGGCTCCTCTTCAAGACTTCAATACATAAAGCAGCACCCAGTGGAAAGCCCTGTCATGTCAGTTGATGTTGTGCTTCAGTAGGGTACATTTCCACACTCCAAAACAAAGTTACAGTTAGTCAGATTACCACACAGCAATTGCCACACAGTGAACCTGGAGCTTTGGGGCCCCAGGGCTCCTCTGCATCATCCCAGTGGCAAATAAAAGCACCACGGGGTATACGAGGATCAGAAGAGACAAATTCACTGCCTTAGGTGGGAAGCAGCAATGAAATGCCATGATGTATAACATCATTCAGTCTTGTCAGGTCCGCTGGGGCTATATATTCTCAGTGTTGATGGAAGCATGCACTGATTCACATTTGCTGTCTGCAGACATTTCTATTCATTAGTTTGTATGAAAAAATGTTTTTTAAATACAAAATGTAGAACTTGATGTAGTAAAACTCTTTTGACATGGTTCATTATTGGTGCTGTATAATCTGTCTCATTGGACGAGGTGACGTTAGAGCTGCAGGAAGTGAATTGCTCATTTGCACTTGGACTTGATAAAAGCTGCCCTGAAATCTTGGATACTTGACCGACTGGACAACTACTCTTAGCTACATAACTGAGTTGAAGGCAAACCTAAAGCTACAAAACTACAGCAAAACCCACCTGCTGAAACATGGCTGTTAACCCCCCCCCCCCCCTGCGGAGGAGCGCCGCCTGCTGACCAGAGTCCTATGGTGGATCACTTTCTCTGGTAAGACATATTTTAATTTTATTTATGTATTTATCTTCCTGAAACCCTTCAAAAGGGGTTTCAGTGCAAAATGTGTATTTAATAATGATAAATAGTTGAATATAAAGATAAAGAATATATAGAATTTTAGTTGGCCTGTTAGGAAACCCCAGTGTTTTGTGATACAGGCTAAACTGAATTTGGGCTGTCAGTGAAAATCTAATAGAGGTCTAACCTTAGCCCAAGAATAGACAGCTAATGAATGACTACATGTGTACGTCTAATATACAACAAAATGATGACTAAAAGATTCTTTTCACTTTAATACAACAGGTTCTCAAATGAAAATCCATGCAAATATATATTTATATTAAAGTTTTTATTTACAAAAATAACATTAACAACTTAGAAAACTTTAGATAATACAAATAGATCAAAACATCAAAATGAACAAAAACAATATTTAAAATACAATATAATCAACAACTTAAGAAAATAAAAAAAATGTAATAGACAAAATAAAAAGTAAAATAAAAAACAGCATGATTAATTGTTAATTGCTCTCCCCGATGCCTGTTTAAAATGCCCCCCAGTTGCATTTCTTATATCAAATTCTGTTGCCCCGGGAAAATGGTCCTCACAGCATCTGCCATACAAGGAAAGAAATGCACAAGAAAAGTATTGCTGACATCATAATTTTAATTGTGAAGAATTAATTCTCTCTTGCTTGGATGCAGACTAGAGCTAGAAATATAGAGTTTTAAGAGATATGCTTATATTTTCAAAATGAGTTGCACGCTTCGTTAGAGTTTCAGGGCAGACAGAAACACAGTTAACGTACAGTCACTGAACGTTACACGTGCACTGCACGTTACCTAGGTAACGTTAACGTAGCTAACGTAGCTTAATAAATACTATCCAATGTTACCCGCTAGAATGTCACGGTTCCTACACATGACGACAAATAATGTATTTAAATAATAAACAGGTCAAAACAAATGAACACACATACTCACAAGATCAAAGTAGAAGTTTTCAGGTTAGCTGTTGCTCGACCGCTGCTCTGCCACAGGTTTAAAATGCTCACTCTCGTGTAAAATGGCGGAAAGGCTTATCGCGAGATCTGGCAAAAGTGATTGCGCGTCGCCAGTAATCACGTCTCAGTGGAGCTTGTTGCCATCTAGCGGTTGAGAATTGTAATTGCATTTTTATTTAACTTAAAATGAAAGCCCGTCAAATAATATCCTTGAATGTGTAGTATGAATGTTAATGACAGCAAAGCTAATGCTAATTCAAATGTTTAAGTGTTTCCAAATGGGTGGGCTTAAAAGCAGACTACACGCAGAGCTAAATCGTGGCTACAGATAGACCATGTCATGAAATGCATCTTGTAGATATTATTGACATTGCAAACTTGATGGGATATCAACCATCTTATGCACTACCTGGCCAAAAGCTATAATGAATCAGTTTTGACTTTTGACTATACGTGGGCTAGAAATAGCCGGTCTGACTAGGAGCTAAATCGTGGTTAAGCACAGCCCATGCAGAGAACACGTGAAACAAAATTAACTAAATACCTTGTAATCACTGTGGACTTTGCTTACCCGATGGAATAACTCAAACCTTGCAAGTTATTTGGGCCAAAACGACATGTATCCACATTCAAGGTTATTTTGGCTAAAAGTGAGTTACGCATAGCCGGACTATATCCAGTCTAGAGGTAACCGAGAAGCCCAAATGACGGCTATTGCTTGCTGGGTAATATTGTTATGAGCCTGAATGAAGGAGATCAAGTGAATTAAATTGTTAGTTATTGGACCCACAACCAAAGCTGTTGTGTTCAGTCATCATTTCAAGCTTGTAATTGACATGTTAGTTTTGTCATAGCATTGAAATATGCTTTGTTCGTTCATGTGGTATTTTCATATGAAGGAAAGGGATGAGTGGTTTGTCATGCAGTGACTGCGCGTCCTGCCTCTGAGATGCCACTTTCTCCTCCACTCCGCATGACTTGCAACTGAGAATTGGGAGAGTAAAATAAACATAAGCAACTAGTTTGCCGTGCCAAGAAGCAAAGTTTTTTCTGTGGTTTATTTTAGAGAAGCCCCGTTTTTAATTGCGCGTGATTTAATCAAGGTACCCGCGGTTTAGCGTGCGTAATTGTGCACACTGATGTGTGCATATCAAACGTTTTGGCACATATCAGTGTTTTACACAGCTGCTAGCAAACTATAGGGCAACATGTTAGAGTGGCAACATGTTAGATAAGCACAATTCACATAGTGCCATGAAAAATCATCTCTACATCACTGAATAGCATCAGAACCTCATGTTCACACCTGCATATTTCATTTAATTGAAATGCATTTTAATATAACGTGACCGAATTGTGGTTTATTGTTCTGACTACATGTTATTGCAGCGAAGAGAAACCTTTTTTCCAGTGCTTGTATACAAGAGTCATTTGATGACCTCTGGGACATAATAATCACATTTGTTTTCTGGTGCTCCGTTTCTCAAGAAAGGGGCTTCCTCGCAAGGGTCGTGGGCGTTCAGTTTTCCAGGTTCTTGCATTTTCGTCTAAGTAAGACTTCAAAGCATGGCTCTGGGTCTTGGAATTTGAATCCAGGTCCAGAATAAAGTTGACAGAGCTGTGCATAAAAGTGCTGCCTGAGATGGAAATAGCATTTCCATAATTTGGTCTTATTTGAAATGTCCTGATAAATCCTGACATAGTTGCTCTTTGAACCAGACTAAAACAAATAGTTTTTCCCTAAGTTCTGCACTGACAGTTCTTCATTACTGTTTCCTCAAGTCAGAATGGTGTGAACGTCAAATATGCCACAACAACTTGCAAAGCAAACCTTTTAAATTAAAAATGAAAAATGACGGTTACATGAGAGCACATATGGAGCTAATGATTAGCAAGCATGAATGCAGCATCAAATCACTCTCACCCTGTCATAATGTTTCAAATAACTGTAGCAGAACTGCACAATATTTTATGTCACGTTTAAAGGTGGCAGTGGCATTGTGTTTGGTGGCTTTTCTAGTAGTAGGCCTAGTCAGTGTTGTGCAAGTTCACACTTCAGAAGAGCTAGCTCAAAGTTCAATTCACACAGATTAAAATTAACATTCATAGTTGAGGCGCAGTTAGCTCAGTCGGTAGAGCGTTGGCCCCATGTGCAGAGCACCAGTCGTCCCCGCAGCGGTTGCGGGCTCGACTCCGACCTCAGGCACTGTGCGCTCGCAAGCCCTGCGATGAGTTGGCGACTGTCCAGGGTGTACCCCACCGAAGGCCCAAAGTCACCCGTGACCCCCAACGGGAACAAGCGGTAGAAAATGACTGACTGACTGACATTCATAGTTCATCGTAAATTTCGAATCTTGGACTAAGTTCACAGTACCAAAATGAACTGGTTCACATTAATTTCCTCCATTTTTTGCCCTTTACAAAATGAGACACCCAAGACCTGGGTGGAAGAACATTGCGGCTGTTGGCTCCTCATACCCTTTGTTAATGATTTCTTGTGATTATCATTCACTCGCAGATATCTCCCAAGACTGCTGAGTCATTTCAAATATCTGTGACCCATCAGATTCTGTGACCCAAAACACCGGCATGCGCCCGCAAGAGTGAACGACACTCGACACATGTTCATTTCACCCTTCACCAAAAACATGAACACATTCAATCAACACTGGGCCTAGTAGTAATCATTTTCTAAGTGCTTAACAGAAATATACTTGGCAAAAAAAAATTAAGTAGGCCTTTAAGCCTCCTGTTTTATGGAACTGCAGAATGTGACTTTTTTTTATACTTTTCTTCTTCCTCAGGTCGCTTCTTTTTGCGTTTGTTTGGGCTTCAGAAGGCTGAGGTTGAGCCTCATAATGCTGAAGAAAAGCCCAGACCTCCCTCTCCTCAACCCTAGCAGTTCCCACCACCCGACTCTGGGATGGAGAAGCAACAATCAGGTCCTACTGTTCCCTTTCCTGTTTACTACCCTGTTCTCTGTGCTGTTCCTGTTCCTATTCCTATTCCTATTCTTGTTCCTGTTCCTATTGGTGTTCCTATTGCTGTTCCGCATCCTGTTTTTCACGCTCCCCATGCTCATGCTTTCCCTCTTGCTGCTTATCCTGCTGCTCCTTATGGTGTTCCTGCTTTTCCTCCTGTTTTTCCTTTTGTGGATCCAAA
>CM022487.1:8020397-8032623 GCA_011952105.1 Coreoperca whiteheadi | reverse complement strand
GTATATATATATATATATATATATATGTATATATGAGTGTATATATATATATATACAAACTTTGGTGAGCATGAAAATGATGTGAATAAAATGCTATGGCCTTAAACCCTATAAACAATTTTGCATATAAGGTTTTGCCCAATCAGATGGTACCGAAATCTGGTCTGGCCCATGGACTAAATCTACCACTAACTGATACCTTTGTTAATCTTACTGTATCTGAATGGCAGACTCTTTGGAATAGAAATATGGGAGGTGGCAGTGTGCTAGCACAGACTCAGACACATTTATATTATCTGTATAAATCATACAGGACAAGCATGGATATGTCAATTCGGGTTGACAACTTTTTCGGGGGATTAAGGACTAAAGCTGCGGATGGGACATATTTCAAACTGGCATGACCAAAGGCTATTTGAAGATTCTGGACAGCTCTGCAAAAATGCACCAAGTTGTTGTTAAAAGACCTGTCAGTTTATCTTGGGTTTATCTCAGAGAAAAATGGTGGGTTACTGTGACTCCAATATAATCAGCAGTGTAAAGGTGTCCTGTGATTAACATGTTCGAGCATACAGCAGAGTTTTTACCTTCCTTTCATTATTTACACGCTGCAGTGACTGTCTTATTAGTCTAGCTAAAGCGATATCTTCACCAGCAATCAATGCCCAACTAAATGCAAATACCTATCCTAAATCTGCGGACGTGGTATTTTTTAATTTGACAATGATTGCCTTAAACAGATAAGGCATTCTTCAGGTCACCTAAAACAGGTCTCCAATTGAATGCTAATGTTTTGATGCAGGTTGTGTAAATAAGTCAGTTTGCTAACATGTTCAGCATGTTAACTTTATAAGGTGATATTGTGTCAGGGTTGTGTTAACAGCTTGTTGCACTGCCCCCCAGTGGCAAAACACCCCAACAACAAATAAGTGAATGCTGCTTTTAAGTTTTCTGGATTTTCTTTCGATGTCAGTGGGTTCATTATTACCAGCATCACTTCCACAAATGAAACAAATAGTACTGACAAGGAAACATTAGGGCTCTCCTGACCCCTAAAATGCCTACAACTTTATAGCCCACATACATTGTACCTAAGAATTATTATGAAAAAGAAATTAGGCACAGACACTTTGACCAGGGGGGGCCAAAATCTATAAATTAGACTCAGATCACCCAGTACACCAGTTAAAACACTTTCAATTACATGTAATTACATCACTGTAGTTCATAATGAATCTATTTACCATTTTAAGTACCATTACAATTGCAGAGTTTTAAACCTATTATTCTATGACATCTTGTTTTTTCATCATTACTACTTTACTGTACGCCATAATAATGTTTTAGGTGCCCCAAAATGATAATAATAGTATTGTAATTTAGGACTAAAAAATCTAAAGCATTACCCAGAAGTCTAATCAATGCATACATTCAAACACTCTCCTCAGACATGTCGCTCTCAGCAAACGACTTTCCCATGTGGACCCGCATTTATTTTAAAGGTATTGATGTTTGGCAGAAAGACACAGAAGCGGCCTTGGTGCGTTTGAGCCAAGCACAACTTGGACTGTCTCCCATGGGCCAGCCACCGACAGGATTAGACCTGTAGGGACACATAAGGGAGGAGGACAGAGTAATTCATTCCTCACGATGATGCCCTCTTTATTTATTCCGCACCACAGTGGTGAGACTGAGGAGATGAGCTGTATCTCTCCTCGGGTCTCTGACTAAAGGATGGAGTGTCTCGGGGAGGGGATATGAAGACGCTGTTTGACATAGTCGTCTTTTCACTTTTCCCATCCAGACCATTTTTTATGTGTTGTGTGCACACTCCGCAGCCAGACAGTAGATTTGGAAGAGAATCCATTCTGTGTTTTTACCTTGAGCTCCTGATTGTTGTTGTTACTTGTCACATGAGATGAATACAGAATTAAAACAGGCTGCCGTTGGTTGCTGGGCCAGATTCACGGCGCTATCTACTATTACCGGCTTTTCAAGTGACGGGGACATGAATGCTACGTTCACGTTCCGGGGGAAAATTACACTGAAAAGGAAATTCCTATTTTGCCAGCTGTTTGCAAACAGCTGGCCTCTCCATCTTCAGCTCAGCTCGCATTACGGAAGTGATGTAGGGGACAACAGACAGAAGTCAGCTAAATCAGGGAAAATGGAAAAGAAAGTGAACCTAAACACAAGGGACAGCCACCCCCGCCTCCTCCTCCTCTTCTTCTTCTTCTTCACATGTGCACATTAGTTCAGCAGGGCTCCCAGCTCAGGGGGGCATTCAGCCATCTTTAAGAGTACAAACTTCATTTGATTGTCAGTGTATCACTAAAGCAATGTGACTCCTTGCATCCATTTTTCTTTTGTCTCTATATTTCTGTCTGTTTGGGCCTAATAGACTGAGAGCATATTCCGAATCGCATTTGAAGTATCTCACTGTGATCGGATATCTTTGTAAAGGGAAGGAACTGATTTAAAGTGTCCAACACTTGTGTCTGAAACTTGTCATTTGTTGGCTGCAGTATCTGACTCTGCTGTAGAATCAGAAAAACAAAAACCATGAATCCAGGCTGGTATACCAAGTCTCTTCTGATTTGTGTGTGATCTTATGGCCAGCACTGCTACTCTATGCATTGTACAAGTCTGTGCCAGATATACAGCAAGTCTAAAAAGCAAGAGTAAAAATGCTTTTAAACCAGCAGAAGTCACAGTTCATCGATAAAACGTCCATACAGAGACAAGAATGGCAGGCGAAGAAGTGCTGTTGGCCACAGACACTCTGACAATTGTGGATATGATAAACCCAAAATGTGTAAAAGGAGCGCTGTAGGTTGTGTCTCCAGACATATCTGTGCTGTTTGCTTCCCCAGATATGTCTGTATTGTTTGTTTGTGTGGAAATAAATACTGCTTGAAAGACATTGGTAGGTCTCAGGTGGATCCCTTCTCATCAACGAACCCGAAAGGGAGATCGGCGTATCTCAACCCAATACACCCTGTATTCCTTCATGCTTTTAAACAGTGCTTTAAAGCTTTCCTCCCATTCGCTGAGCTTCATTTTGTCCAGTCACGCTGATGTCGGCAGGTCAGAGGTGTGCTTCAAAAGTAGCTTCACACTGTGACAAGTGTTTTGTTGTTCCGCTAAGTGTTTTCTCACAATCAAATTGCCTTCATCAGACTCTTGTTGAGCAAGCCTGTAATTTGGCACCGGGACAACACGCTAATCCATTCCACTCCGAATCAAATTGCTGGTGTGGCAGCCTCACAGACACATCACAATGAATCAGCATTTACCTTTGTTTTGTCCAACGATCAGGAAGCGCACACGCACCACAAAATGCAAACTTTAGAGATAATTATTTCTATTTCCGCCCGTGGCCTTCGTTCAGCCTTGCCAGAGTACAAATCACAAAGGGAAATGTTTGCCAGCAGGGCTAGGGACTCTCATAACGAGCATAGTGTATCATCAATACAGCCTACACAGTCTCCTGGCACACGGACACTCGCCAGTTGCCAAGTCATTTTAGAGATACGGTATAGTCTCCCTTAACAGGTTTTGGTTTATCCAAGAAATATATTTCTTGTTACAAACAAGGGAAGGAGAAAGAGGTAAAGAGGAGGAAAAGGTATATTATCAGGTAGAGCTACATCCTCTTAGAATGTTAAACATTTGTTCAGAGGTAAAGATGGAGGGGGAAAAAAAACTTGGATGAAAGAGCAGAAAGGCAGAGCACAGCTGCTCAAGAGCCGTGAAGTACGGTCGGACCAGCAGAACTTTTGATTGAGCTTTTAAACAAGTCATTCCTTTGATTAGACCTTAAAAACAGTCTTTTATGTTTGACAATCTTTCATTCCCAAAATCTCTTAAATCATGTTGAACTGCACTGAACGCTGAAGCCAAAGTACATGGAACATTTACGCCGGCTGTAGGACTTCAATCATCCTAGAGTTTGTGGGAAATCAAACTAGCGTAAAGTGGGAGGGAGTCTGCTGATTGGACTGCACATTGCACAGCTCATTGATATTTATTTATGTGATGACATAAAGGCTTGATGAAAAATCCTTTTTGAAGACATTACTCTTGTAACCTTTATCACATGCACACACAAAGTTGTCTGGTGTAAAAGGTAGACTGGTGTAACTGTGTGAAAGAAAAAATAAGACAATCTTCCTCCTACTAATGAAAAGTTGAATTCATAAGCAATAAAACAGAGTCTTGCTCTATAGGGTGTTGTAGAGACGACGTTTTTTTTGTTTGTAGGCGAACCTGGAAGTTAGCACCGCCCTGGTTCCCTCGACAAAAAGCCAATGGGATTTTCCCACTGGATTTTGGATGATTGATGAAAATAAGATCTTTGGCAAACAAATGTTAATGACACTTACACGTTCTGTTCACCAAGATAATCCTCACAAAAGGACACAAATTTGAATGATATTTGAAGCGCAAATGCGATCGCCAGAAGTAAAAATCGAACGTTAGGCTTGTGTTTTTGGCCTGTGAAGAAATCCAAAGGTCCAAGTCCAACGTCAATTATTATTTCTATTATGCATTTTTGATCTCTGAAGGTTTAACATTTGTAAAACTTTCCCATAGCCTAGAAAAGATATTTCCATCTGCATAAGGTCATCCCAATTGTAAAGTCAATGGGCCACGCGGTGCCCAGCGTGAAAACACTAATGCGCATGTACAGTGGGCTGCACAAAGTGGAAGCAAACCCTGAAGCTAGAAGCTAAATGTTTTTGGCTAATGCGCTTGGCCACCAATGTTCTTGTGTTGTACACGTGTTGTATGATACAATGTTTAAAATAAACAAAATGAATTCCTTTCACTGGGTACAGTCTTTGTTCTTATGATACATCCATGGCTACGACTGGTGGCTAATTTTAGTGAATGTTAAGTAAATTCAGATAGATATTGCTGTAACTGACATTACTGAGTCAGTTTTCTGACTTTCTGGCACTTCTAAACCTGTGCTACTGTTACACTACCTTTTAGCATTTGCCAAAAACCTGTAGCTGCCACGTGCGGCCACATTGGTCCCTGTTCACACTTTAAAGTAGAAAGAGAGCCCAATGGTGAGGCAGCAAACTCTTGGTTGTTATAGCACTTAATTACGCTTCTCCCAAAGTTAATCCTTCCTTAGTCACACCAAGGAACTTGGGGCCCCATGAGTTGTGCAAAAGTTCTGTAATTATTTGAAACAATAACAGTTTTGGCATGCAATTATCCTGCAGCTAATTGTTCTCAGAATGGCTAATTGGTCCGGTCTATTGCTGCTCCAAACTGTCTCAAGATATCTCAGCTATTTACTGTTATTAAGTATTAAAATGTACAGTCCAGCTGTGAGGTACAATTTCGTGCCATTTTCAGTTCCATTAATGTACCCCTGCTGAATATTGTCTGCTCAGGGCTTTTTAAAATGACTTACAGGCATTATCTTGGCCTGGGGTAGAATGAGTTTATTGGTCCTCATTGGGTATTGGATGGGTCATTGGCTATTGAAAACTGGTTTTACAGTACATATCATGCTCTAATCCCAGTACTTATTTGGCTTGGTTCAGGGATTACAGTGGAATTACAATAAAGGAAGTAGACAGAGTTCCTATGGGAAATTACAGGCCAGGCAGCCCGTGCAGAAGCCAGTCAATGAGGAGCAAGGGAAAGTGTTGTTGTTGTTGTTGTTGTTGAACAACTATTAAAAACAAAATATACATGACCTTCTTAGACAACTACTTGGAAAGGTTAGGAAAATGCCACATATCTTGCTTACAATTAATCAAACTATGTTGCACGGCAATGCTCAAAACAGCCCTTCTTTAGGAGCAGCAGCCGATCCAATCCTAGACTCTGTGGATATGCACAGTTATGCTCTTCGTGGCTCTCATGTGTACGCACATGACTATATAAAGGTGGAATCTGACAGAATTGTGTTCTTGGTTCTTATTCCAAGCAGGTTCTTGTTTTAATGTTGGGCTATTGATGGATAAGAAAATATGTAAATGTCAACATGAAGGCTGGCCAGTATTTGACTGGAAGAAACCATGTAAATCTACAGATATCCCATTTCTTCCTTCCTAACTTAGCTTTAAGGATTATCATGATAGTCAAAGTGAGTGAAATATTCCTTGCTAAAACAAGTGAAAAATATCTAGCACAATATGTGAGACCACAGTATAATTCCTTCTGTAGAAATGAGCTGAAATGAGCCCCAACATGGTTTGAATGATGAAGCAATGTGATCATACTTATACACTGTAATTGGTGTAACAGAATGAAGAAGAGGCATATTAGGTTTGTTAGGCAGGCCTGTCCAGTCAACACAAGTAAGAGTTGGGTCAAAAAATTACATAGTGAACCTCCGACAGTTCAAGCCCAGACGCCTACACGATACTGACACAGCACAAATGTGTGTATGTGCACTTCCGTCCAGAAGACCAGAGGGATTGTCGCCTTCTGGTTTGCAAAAACCAACCAAATAGCCAGAAAACTATGCTGTATCAGTAAACAGTCAACAGAGGCCCTACTCAGGACCCGAACATGCATCCTTCTCAGTCAGAGCCACTGGTGGCTGTTTTCGGCTGCTTCAGTAACTTCCTTAATAGACTTAATTTGGAAGCTTTGATGGATTGCCTGACCATGAATCTTCCGATATGAGTGAGGTGTTAATGGCTGTGATTCAGATCCACTGCAACCTCCTGAGAGCACCCGGCATTACAGCCTCGCTCTTCAGATTTGTCTGGTCTCATAAAGATGTGACCTCTTTCCATCCACTGCAACATCTTTGTAGATTTATGCTAAAGGCCAAAGAACATAAGAAATCGGCAATATGCGAATACAAACAAGGTTTGATATTTCTTTGAAGGTATTTTTATCTCCTATTTAGAAACCTTTAGGATTCTTAGTCTACCCTCAGGCCAAATACCAAGAAAACATCTGATAAATGTCGAAGTGTTTCAATGTTCCTTTCTTTTCTATAATGTGGTTAAAGCACTAATTTTCCCTCTGGATGCATGCCAGACAGTAATTTGCTCATGGATGTGTTAGACTCACAGTTGGACCAAAGCAGCCCACAAGGAGCTTGTTTTCTATGAAACATTCAGCAGTAGGTCTGACCACTGACTAACAGCACTCCCCTGTGGTTAGTCTCTATTGTTACAGTTTCTGACAGTCATAATGAGGCTAACAACACCAACGTCCTGCCCAGTTGAACCCTTCACCCATTCCTATGTGTCAACGTGGATTTGCATTTATACAGTATGTGCACTATATGTGTCCTCTATCTTGCACACAATCAGGACTAAGGTAAATGTGTAAATAAGCAGGTTATTATCAGGTCATATTTATCCACTGCTGCTCTAAATTGCACACCACCTCTGCTTTCTAGCGGATCTTATTATCCTCAGATGTCTTTGCAAAAACATCTTGCCTCTGGGATTTCTACACTAACAATTTTTGCCTGGATGTGCACCTGGTTGCGCAACAGAATCAGTTCTGTGCAATTTAGGTTTGGGGCAAAAAGTCATCAACTCTGAAAAATAACCGGATGCTTTTATGCATTCTGTGTGCAAGTCATTTAAAAGATGAGCCGTCAATGTTTAGATAGACAGATTTCAGACGTCCCCGGGCTGGAAAACACAGATTAGTTTGGGAAATAAATGAAAACAATAAACAATAAAATATGGATACAGGCACTCAGAGAGAGGCAATTCCAACTGTGTTGTAATTTAAAGGTGCTTCACTGCTACAGAGAGGATGAGCTGTGATCTGCAAAGGTTCTGAGACAATGTTTCCACTGGTAAATGACAAATCTCTCATGGTACTACAGTCAGTGCATTAAAACGGACTTTTCCAGGTATGTATGGATTATACTTTAGGTATTGTTGAGAAATGTGTGCTCACGTGACAATGTATATTATCATACGAGCCCGTTGCAATACCCCTTTCTTGCTTTTTCTTTCATGTATCAATGCAACTTATTGTGCACATATAGAAGAAGTGCATACAGTAATGACACATGTCCCAGTCTCACGGCACACGTCTCAATGACAGTCTAAATGGTGCGAGCTCTAAAAGGCACTGGCCATCAGCTCTGTCATTTATCAAAAGTTTTACAAAGTCAACCAAAGCTTACCCCCCTTCAACGTTGAGTTCAGTTTGAGGGGAGATCGGTCACTTTAATGTAACCCCCCCTGGCAGTGATGGGGGGGGGGGGGGTAGTAGGGAGTTGATGATGTCGAAGGTGTACATGGCAAATGGAAGGGTGAGAAAGATGACAAGGGCAGAGGGAATGGGTGATAGAGAAACAAGGTGAAAAGAGGAGAAAAGCCAGGAGGGTTAGATAAGAAGAGAGGCTGACGAAGGTGGGGTAGAGAGGGAAAAAGGCTAACTGAAGAGAGGAGGGGAGGAGTGGTGAATGGAGAAAAAGGGCTAATGGCTGAGCCCACAGCTGGCTCACTTGGATCAGGAGGGCCCATAAATAATCGCGTGACAGCGATAAATATAGTATGACAGGTCATCAGCACAGTTACCCATGTCCCCCAAGGATGCTGCCGGCCAAAGGGGCCATAGGAAAAAGGGACTGCCCAGAACCTCACACACACTGACTGATGAGCGGCTGATTGAGGTTCAGCGTGTGAGGATATGTTACACAAATCCCCAGAAGAGAATAAACTGAACACAGAGAAGGTAAGAGTAGATGAAGACGACCTTGGACCTGCGCTGTATGAAGCACACACTGAAGGAATCGAAGGCAGCAGCGACCTATCAATCTCCTGGTGTAGAGATCTGCTGGCTGTTACATGAAGTGGCAGTGATCAGGCCCATCAGGGTTAAAGGAATGATGAAGTGCAAGTTTCAGCGAGCTACCACGAAGGGCGCTGGCCAACCGCTGGGTTAACAGATTGGTTTTTGGGTTCATTGTCTTGCCCAAGGACACTTCGACATGTGGACAGGAGGACGTGGGGATCGAACTGCCATCCCTGTGATCAGTGGACGCCACCCACTGCAAGGAAGCTACCAGCAAATCCCACTGCCTGTTTTTTCCCTTCACTTTCCAGCATCACTGTTAAGGAATGACAGAGCTGTGGTAATCACCATGTGGTAAGACCAGTACCGTGATGATCACGTGGACCAGGCTCTTTCCCCATGACATGGGGAAAGAGCATTTGAATGTATCACACAGCTTGGGATTCATTACCAGCTGTGATTTAGGAGGTAAGTGTAAACATAGTTGCCTTAATTTAAACCAGTGGGATTATACAAATACAATGTGCCATTGCTCTGAATGGCAGAAGTCTCTCTCTAGAACAACTGACTCTCTCAATGATATTTCGAGGAGGACTCGTCAGTCTGAGGTGCTATGCCAGCACATAATCTTTTTTTCTGGCGGTCAGGTAAATATAAACGAGATCATTTAAGTCCTTATTATCTCAGGTCAGACCAATCCCCAAAACTAATGGGTTCATTCCGAGTCCTAGATCGCATAATGAAACAATGGGATTTTTTAATTGTGTTTACAGCTATGCTAGTGATGAAGATGAAATAGAAAGCGGAGACAGCTGCAGATTGGTTTGTAATGAGAGCAGCACGCTACAGTCTCTGGCATGCTCCGTGCCCTCTGATAATACTGCATAGCAGGACAAATGAAGCAGCACTAGTGGACACATTTGGAAATCTCCGCAAATACAGCTGCCGATGCATCAACTAGAAAAAGTCTCAGGTGCGGGCTCCGTTGTGCTGTGATTAAATGATAATAAATGAAATCAAGGCAAAACTTTGAATACACAATAAGCAGTTGAACAGAGTATACAAACGATTCAGGGGCTCCAAATCACAAAGGGGCCAATGCTGACCAGCGCACAGCTTTAGAAAGGTGTCTCTTTGTTAGATGCGGAGCCCTGAACTTTGCCCGCAGCAAAGCAAAGTATTATTTGTGCTTGGTAACAACAGGAATATTCATATACAAGTAACATTGCTCATGCTCATTCTTGCAATTCATGAAATCGAAGAGAGCAAACATGTGCCAACATAAGACGCAAAGCAAACATTTTAAACACGTCTAAGCATGAAAGCTGGTCGACCTTAGAACAAGAATTTTCAAGTGCAGCACGCAGTTGATTTGACACGTTCAAACACTTCTTAAGTTCATCAGTGAACATGCTTTCATGTTGAAAGACATGATTGAATTTGTATGCAAACCTAATTAGAAGAGTAATGTGCATATCTGGGTGAATGTTCAAGTCTCTAAACTATATGAAAAGCTGTACTAGTATTTTGTTCAAAGGATCAGTTCACTGAATTTTCTCAGTGACCTCTAGTGGTGTTGAGCCACACAGATAGTCTCCGTCTCCAAGCTTTCTGCCTGCAGTATGATTTGGAATTGATGGCATTTTGCTTGTGGCGCTTCTGGCATTGAAAACCAACATCGTCAACGGCATTATCTCTTTCCAAGAAACAATGTTGACATTACTAAAAGATAATCCACAGAGCAGTTTTCATAGGAACTATTTCTTCAAATGAAAGATTGCAATTTTGCTACTGCTCTGAGCACCTTAAATTCAATTCCATTCACCTCCATTGTATGAGGGTATCTCAAAACCTGGACAATTAAAAAAAAATAACTACCTGCATGAAGAGATACCACTAGGTAAGTTAGAATATGCTTTGTTTTTTTCCATGCTTGATGTAACCGTATGACCATTAAGATGTTGCCAGATCTCACGAGAGGGTGTGGTTGAGACATCGACAGGCCTCGATCAAAGGGAATTTTCTCCTGATTTGTCCTTCTGAAAAGTGAAACACAACAACTTTATTCATTGAATTTGATCATAATTTATGGAGCAAATACTTTCCGGTTTTCCCTCCGTCCTCCCGGCTGCTCTGCCTCAATTCTCTGTGATCGGTGTTGGTATCTGTCCATCAGGAAACGCCGTAAATCACCAGAGCAGCCGAAGGACAACAGAAGCTATTTTCCCCGTATGATAGGATCCAGTTTCACCAAATCTAGCGAAGGACGTTGTTGTGTTTTTGTGCAGTAGTCAGTGAGGCCCGTCCTCCGCCGTCTATCGTTCTTCCATCCTAATTCTCGTCTCACTTGTGCTCTGATAAACCGGAAATTCATCCCAGTAAGTGCCCCGTATCGCTACTTTAACCAAAACCACTGAATAAAGTTATGAAGTTGTTTTACAGTAAGGCCTGCCACGCAAAAACGACACGAAGAGCAACTTCCGCTGCGGAGTTCACCAAAAAAACAGGTAGGTAATCTAGCTCAGTGGTAGAGGTATGGCTCTTCCGGAAGGGTTTGCCAAGAGCACGCGAGTTCAGACGGGTGACAGAGCAGAAGGCACACAAGCTCACTGTGGAGCTGTGCAAGCAGGAAACTGCTGAGGCCAAGTTCAGGCTCCTCCTAGATACAGCACTCGGGTGAAATACTGTGACATTTTCAACTGGTTTTATTTAAGCATGCTTTTGTCTCGTCAATCAGCAGCTCGGTTTAGTCATCATCTATTTTCTGTGTACCTGAGCGTGTATTGCCTCAGGAGTTGGCCCAGAATCAGAACAGGTCAACTCCTTTCTGATTTTATCCAGCCTCCTGCTTTTGTTTAGGCCACATTTTAAATGTGACATTTATAGTAATAGGTTTTCAATCGGCTCGAGCCCGAGAGCAAAGGCGCGCACATAAGCAGAACCAGACTCGAGGTACGAATGCTCGCTGCCACCACCTTGTGGCCAGAAATGGAGCTGTACTCCTTCAGACACTCCACAAACACTCAACAGCTTGTGTTTGTGTGTGTTTGGAAGTTGCTCCAAACCAATGCGGACCACGGAGACACCTACACCTGACGAGTCATTGACAGTGTGCATGGTCTGATCCCATAGCGCATACATTTCCCCCTAAGCTGTCACCCTAACCCTCCTCCGGCTGCATAATTACACAGTTTAATTACAAAATGCATAATTCATCAGGTAATGTACTCAAGGCATACACACACACAACCTTAATCAAAATCCAGGTCAACTGAAGTAAGTAAAAGTCAAGCAAGAGGTGTGGTATAATATTTTATTCTCATATTTTATGGAATACAAAGCCCCCAACCCACCCCACCCCACCCCCCCTTTTTTTTTTTTTTTTTTTAAAGGCAATGTGAAACCCAATCTGTTGCCGTTCAGAATTTTATGCAAGTTAACTGTGTATATTGTTTAAGGGGTTTCCTGATTGGCTGTA
>CM022487.1:7986225-8018886 GCA_011952105.1 Coreoperca whiteheadi | reverse complement strand
TTTCAACTTTTAACAAAAAAAAATTATGTGGTGGACACAAGAAAAAAAAAAATAAAAAAAAAAAAAAAAAAAAGAAAAGAAAAAGAAGAAAAGAAAAGACATGTTCAGGATGATGGAGCTTCACCTTGTCAGCCGCCGTCTTATTTGTCTTCTAACAGCTTTTCTCAGTTGCTCTTGCAGGGAGAATAAACACCTTGTAGCAGCTTGCCTGTCCATGTCTATTCCAGCTTTTCTCAGTTGCTCTTGCAGGGAGAATAAACACCAATCCCAGTCCTGTCTTCACTGGTCAGGTCCTCACACCATGTAGGAGTTCTGGTTCTTTAGCTTGTCCAGCTCTTTGCTCTGCTGCCTCAGAAACAAGATTCTGTAGTCGAGGGGGGGGGGAGAGAAGTACATTAATGTGTGACGTGGATGTCCGTTTTAGTTATTGTGGATCTCCGTGCAAATGTAATGTTTGCCTCACCTCTGTTCCCTCAGTGTGGCCTGAATTTCACACACTCTGACCAGGGAGCGGAGGTTTTTCATCTCTGTGCAGATCTCCGACATGTACAAGCTGCCCATGTTGTGGATGTCCTCACGCAACCGACCCGCCTGACCAAAAAAAAAAAAAAAAAAAAAAAAAAAAGGGACGAGGGCTTATTTTGAAGTCATGACTAAACCTTTCCGCAACAAACATCCGAAAACGCGGATCAACACCGGCTTACTGATTCAATTAATTAAAAACAAAACTCAAAGTTGAGCTTGGAAATCGAAGTTTCACAGAAAGATTGCCATCACAAAGACCGCTTCCTTGGAATTGCCAGAGCTTTCAACCACAACTAATGGCCTTCCACTGCAGATGCAGTTGCTCAGTTGTCATGAGGATGATTTGCGCTATTGTGGCTTATTGCAACCTCTGAGAAAGGCCACAAGAGGAGTCTGAAAACTCAAGCAAGTGGACCTCGTGATGAACATGTTTTGTCAAAGACTAAAACTATATTTGTGCTAGCAGCCCCATGAAGCTGCACTGCTCACACACACACACAGCAAAACAAAATGGAGAGACTTTGCTGGTCTTCCATTCTTACAAGAGTGGCAAAGAATGCAAAGTTTGGCCTGTAGGTGGTGCCACAGAAAAGATTGTTACCAAAACAATAATTAAAACTAGAATTACCGCCGCCAACCAGTCAAGTTGCAGTTTACATCCATGTCTGTGTAGACTCATAATATATGTAGTGAATACTTGGAAGGAATTGAATAAAAAAGGTATAAAGTGTATTCTTTGGCTAAATGGAAGTTATCACTCTACTGAGGATACATATGTATGATTCCAGTGAATATACATCGCAGATAAACAGGTACTTGATTACTATGTCACGATGGAGTATAGCTCCACAAAATGTGGTGCTTTTGTTTTCTCGTGGCATTTTTACATGCAAAGCCTCTCTATGAGCTGTGGGTGAAACTCACTCACAGGATCACGACCGGCTACGTTGTTCGCAGTCGCGTGTTTCCGATGCCGCGCGAAATTCAGAACAAGGCAGGAAGTGAAAGGCCGAGTGGACGAGACGGAGGAAAGCCCGTACTGTGCTAGATATTGTTTATGTGCGTGAAATCTGGACTCGCCCAACTCATTCTTAAATCTTGGCTAAAAACCCACTTTGAGGTCACAATGACCTTTGACTCCAAGGTGTCACCTACTCAAAAAATAAAAAAATACAGATATTCCGCAGCTCCATAATGATGCTACAGCTATTACAACCAGCGGTTAGCACTCCACTACTGACACTCTACATGTGAACATCTCTCTGTGGCGGACTGTACCTGTTTCTCAGTGTTCTCTGAAGGCCATCCTTGGATATGTCTGATGAGGTTCTCATCAAAATGAGCTGCCAGGGTGGGAGTGAAGGAGCCGGGGGTGTCGGCCTGGGTTTGGCTGCTGCTGCTGGAGGGGACATGGGGCAACGCAGCGCCAGATATATTTGATCCCGTGCACAGAATCTCCTGGCTGATGGAGCGAGACAAACTGATTAACTGTGTGTATTCCCTCAGGTTGGAATACTGACGTTTTGGCGCATTAGTCAGGGACATTATTCAGTCTATGCCATTTATTATCATCATCATCTCAGAAACAATGCTCACCATATTTTGATGAAATTTGGGTGAATAACCAACCTCACCTATGTATTTTAGCACTTAACTGCCATGATAGGTCCAAGTGGACCCTATAATTGTATTTAAAAAAAGGACTTGTAGTCCGGGGAACTGCATAATTAGAAGTGGTGACCGTGTTTTTAAAACTGGATATGCATTTTCCACATTGGATTTGTGCAGGAATAAATTACTTTCTTGTTGTTTACATGTCTTCACAGAGAACATTACTCTAGATAATACACAGCATTCTTTGGAACTACTTTCTACCAAACAAACGCTCCCGTGTGAAAACGGTTTGCGACATACGATGCTTTGTTTTTCTACTTCAGGCATCGGTTCGTTTGCTTTACCGTGGAGCAATCTATCATCACACACCAAAATGGTGCGTTGGAAGTGATTTCTGATAACTTCTACCTTCTCTGCTGGAGAGTTCTGGGGTCCTCTGGACGCTTCTCTGCGGTCTGAGACAGGGGGACTGATCCTTGTTTACCTGAAGACATATTGCCCTGAAGAGGGAAGAAACCGATGGCAAGAGAGGAAACAATAAGAATGAGAACAAAAAAGGGCATGCGGTAAAAAAAAAACAGAAGGAAAAGATGTCACAGACGTGGGCGGTCATAACGAAGTGGAGAAGAGCGCGAGAACGAGGGTGTGAGCCATGAGCGGGGGGGGACACACTCCATTCTTTAAATTGGACTTTTCTATGTTACTCTTGGTTCTGCGACTCACCCTTGTTTGTGAGGACGTGATGCTGCCAGCGTGCACGCCCAGAAGGGATTTCTGGCTGCTCTGCGGTGTGCCGTTCCGCGGTGAGACGTACGGCCGCGGTGACGATGCATCCGACGGCAGAGAGACAGGGGACTGACTGGAGTGCTGGGCTGAAACAGGAAGACGTGGAATCAGTGCGGAGGAAGAGAGGATCCCCACGGCGCTTTCGATTCAGTCGCCTTACACGCCGCACTATTACACAATGTTGGCCTTGACGAATATCAAGAAAAATGTATCAACACGTGTAGTCCTCACGCAAATCCAAAGCCTGCAGTCATTTCCCTCGCATGGAGTGGAGAATAGCACAGACATGAATGATCAGTTCAGCAACAAGGAGGCATACAATCTGACAACAAGCTAATTAAAAGGCTATGGTCATGGAAGAGGGCTTTCAGGTTCTAGCTCAACTTGTGTCAACTCTGGCACGCTTGTTGCAATTGCTATGCTATGACAAAACGCCTTTTGATTTCCCACACAGCTACAGCCAATCAGGAAACCCCTTAAACAATATACACAGTTAACTTGCATAAAATTCTGAACGGCAACAGATTGGGTTTCACATTGCCTTTAAAAAAAAAAAAAAAAAAAGATGTGTTGCGAAAAAGGGAGAGCGGGATCCTTAAAAGAAAATATACAACCTAAAAGACAAAGGACATTAGTAGTTTGTGTAGCAGATGGTGAGAGACAGCGAGGAGGCCGTACCTTGGTTGGAGTGCTGAGCAGCTGAGAGCAGAGCAGTGACGTTGAAAGCAGGTCCAGCAGTGAGGAGCTTATGAAGCACAGACCGCAAGGAAGCTTGGGTGACAGCAGCTGCCAAGACTGGAGGGAGGAAAGAGGAAATGTACACACACACACACACACAGGTGAGTGAGTGAGCAAGGACACACAACAGGCAAGTGCACAAACACACACAGTTAAGTTAGAAAACACAGTTAAGATAAGAAAAGAAGAAAAAAAAAACAAAAAAACATTTCAGTGGAAAGGTTCACGTTAATGTCATTTTACCAGCAAACAACAAGCGCCCCTGTGTGTCAGGTTCACACGGAATAGCAAGAAATGAACCATAAATGACAAGTTAGCGCCCAGGATAGGAACAGCACAGCACAGTCGCCTCCTTTAACAGGACCAAAAAACACACACCGATAAGGAATGGAAAGACATCGCGATCTTTTGCCGCAAACGCATCAGAAACTCTGCCAACCGCTGTGTACACACAAGCTACCGTATTGGCCCGAACACAAAGAAGCCCCCTCCCTCGCTTTTTTTTAAACACGCGTTGATGGAGACTTTTTCTAAGCTACAACACACTTCCACCCTAGTCCTGTTCGGAAAGTGTCCCTCAGATAGTATTAATGCAAGTAGAACAGAGTCCTAATCCAGAAAACATTTCCACTCTTAAAAAAGGGACTGTTCACCCCAGAAATGGTGACCCCAGATTTCTGGAACGAGACAATGGAATATTTTGGCGCTTTGAGCACCGCAAGCCGGGTGCCACCTAGTCCCGTTTTATTCGAAAAAAAATAAATGAAAAATGCGGCCACCTCTACGGCTGATACCTAACACTGCAACACGGTACTCTCTCCATTCAAAAAGAACTGGTGCTGACAGAGACAAGACATGAGATGTTATAGAGGCCAAAAGGACATTATGTGAAGTTAAAGGAGGTACCACTGAAAAAGATGGGAGCCGACTGCAGACATTACAATCTCTGTAAGGATGTGCTGGCAAATGGGCAAAAGGTGATCACAACACGAGACAACGCAAAAGTGATCACTCCATATGAATAAAGTATACATGAGTCTCTATGTTCCTTTAGTAAGCGAGCATCCCTCACTTTCCACTCTCAATACTGGATAAGGGCTTTTCAGTCTGGATGGGAGCTGGTATTTCTAATACTGTCTGTAGGAGCCGGTGTTATGCCGGTACTCTCTCCATTCAAAAAGAACATTTTTCACAACCTCTTTTATTCTGGGCAATACGGTTCGCGGGGGGCACTTGGTGGCCCCAGTGAAGTCGAACCACTACCTAGCAGTGTTAATGCAATGCGGTACGCAACCTACGTGCTGTTTTATTTGTTTTCCAGGCTCCCACAAAGTTACATTAAAGTTACTATGGGTAGGACATGAAAATGCACAGCCCCGGTGATACCATCGAAAAAGACACTATGGAAGACAGCAATATGTGTGGGAGTGGAAGAAGCGCCATCTTGTGCCTCTTTGATCTTGTGTGCCCTTTACCCTCATTGAGTTTAGCCATGTCCATACTGCCGTTGTTCATCTGCAGAGTGGCCTGTAGCGCCGGGAGGAGCTGATGCAGGAGGGCTGGGTCCTGCAGCAGTGCTGGTGACGGGGACTGGACAGACGGAGGCACCTGCCCCGAAGACGAGGAAGAGGAGGAGGAGGAGGAGGACATGGTGGAGGGGGTGGAACCTAAAGCACCAGGGGCAGAGTTCAGGCTCTGGGAAGAAGAGGAGGAATGGCCGGAGTTGGATGCTGTGGACTGGTCCCCTGGCGTGGTCTCTGTGTAGACGAGCAGAGCAGGAGAACACAGCATTACTTAACACATTATGTAATTATTTCTCAAGGTACATTTGGGCATTAGACAAATGTAGTAAATTACAGTATAAAAAAAAAAAAAATTATATTTATATATACACCCCCTCTCTGCATCCTAAATGTTTATGCAAAAATGGATCAACAGAAGCTAGCCACAATGGTGGGGAGGATGACAACGTAAACACGTGAACCACATTGCTTAGGTTTAATAAATGTGCCATACTTACTTGTTGTGGCTTTGTCCTGCAAGGCCTCTTGTCTGTAGTCCATGTCCCTGGGGAAACTGTTCGCCGCCATCTTGACTGAGTCTTTCTGCCGTTGTTCCCTGGAGCAGATTAAGCAGAAAGCAACAGTGACAACGTGCAGGACGCCGGCTGCGGTTAAACCCCGATACTCTGTTAAGACTGGCGCCTTACGAGAGCATTGTATGATCTCGTAATGTGTGACTCTGCGTGAGAGGACTGTTTCAATAGTCTCTCGGTGCACGTGTTTGTAATTTAATTTAAGTGGGCTTGCCTCTCCAACAGGTCCTTGGGCTTCTCCCACTGGGAGACCTCTGTTCTACAGTTGTAGTAGTACTTCTTCCCAGAGGAGCTGATGTGTTCTGTCCAGTCATCTGCTGGGTCCTGGTGCTGACAGAGACAAGACGTGACATGTTATAGAGGCCAAAAGGACAATTTAATAAGCACCTTCAGTCTTCAATATTCATACTATTTGGAAGTGAGTGCATGTTAGCAACAACACATCAACAACAACATCTGAAACACTTCAGCCCATTTTGGAAAATAGTAATGTTAAGTAATGATGTGCTGGCCAATGGGCAAAAAGTAGCGGTGTAACAGATCACAAAACTCACGGTTCGGATCGCTTTCCGGATAGAAAAAGGGGGAGGAGACAGTTTTTCCATTTGCCTCTCCATTTATTACATGAAAACTTACAGCAAGGAACCATTGGTGTCTACGGCCGTTACAGTTTTGTCCACCGCCCTTCTTCCGTCATCATTATATTTTACGAGGAAGCCAAAATGCTCCCATACGAGCGATTTAAATGATGCAGGAGCGTTTTTTAAGTTCTTCTGCTCCGCCGCTAGCCATCGTTGGCCCTGTTCACGTGATCACATGACTGTTGTGTGTAGTTTCACTGAAACCCAGCATAAAATAACGCAATTACTTAAAAAGCAACATCAGCAGAAAAACTATCTTTCACTCTGCGATCGCTAAACTATTTAGATTAATCCGCAACTTAAAAAAGAAAAGCGCAATTAATCCGCGGGTCACGCGCGTGCAGAACCGCGAGTCGTGATCCGTACGGATCAACTGCGATCCGCTACACCCCTAGCAAAAAGTGATCACAACATGAGACAACGCAAAAGTATCACTCCATATGAATAAAGTAAACATGAGTCTATGTTCCCTTAGTAAGCGAGCATCCCTCACTTTCCACTCTCAATACTGGATAAGGGCTTTTCAGTCTGGATGGGAGCTGGTATGTCTAATATTAATGATCATGTATATACTGACAATTCCAGGCAGTTCTTTTTGCAGCAGCTAATGGCTAATCGAACTGTTCTGGGCTTGCGAACTTCAAAATAGAGCAGAGAAGGACAGGAAGGCCTCAGTATCAGTAGGCCTCTAAACGTGAACTGTAGAGCACCTGCAGCTCTTAAGTCTCTCCCTGTGCTCCTCTGGATTTCTTTTCCTTTCAGCTCTCTCATGATGGATCCACCGAGGCGATCAAATGAGGAAACACCTGCCTTTTGGCTCCACCTTTGTTGCTAGCTTGTACATTTCAAAACCATGCCGTGTATGCAGCTACAAGTTTACATAAGTAAACGTTTGTTTTATTACCTTTTACATATGCACCGGCCTACTAACCTCTACTAAGTTCTAAGTCTACTAACTTCAAAATGATGACTACAAATAACAGTATACATTAACGCCATTGGTCTACAATACTACGTTAAACCTACGTGGCCCGTATTTATTATGCTGAGAAACCAGTGTCAGTCAGCGTCAAGCCACACAATGTTAAATACCGAGTATCTGAAACCGACGCAAACGGGCTATTCGGTCCGTTGCTGAATCAGAAGATGCAGGGTGGACACTCGGACGTAGGCAGCTCGAAGCTAGGTGTGTCTCTTCGCCACCAGCCTAAACAGTCCTTATTCAATGCTTTAAGGAAATATTCAGAGTCTAAGGATCGGACCCTTTCAACAGAGAGCGGGTCCAGTACCTCCCGTACGGGGGTTTACAAACAAGCCTTATCGCTCAGTCCAACCGGTGAGATAATAATAATTTGATAATTCAATCTTTTAACAATGAAATCTAAAATCTAATCAAGCCGTCTACTCTATAGATGGCACCTGTTACATAAATATGAAGTTTTAGTCTTCAACATAGAGAGCGATGCCTCAACATAATGCCCCGCATGACTGTACCAAAGTAGCGTGACGGACATTTCTACGGGAGATGCTGAGGGTTTCTAACAACACTGCACAACGTCTTACCCTGTCCGCAGGCTTGCTCTGGGTCGCATGCGAGTCGGCGCCATGGTGGGAGCTGCTGTTGTGGGAGTTCTCCTGCGGAGAGCCGCTGGTCCCTGCAACAAAACCGTTTATCAAGCAACCCGAAAACACAACCATGTCCTGCAGAGGACTGAATCCTCAGTGACAGCTGCAGCGGCCAAATAAGAGGGGCTTTGTTTGGGATTGATTTGTTTGCATTATTTACATTTGAGCAGTACCAGCTATATCGTGATCTGATGGCAGTGAGAGGACCAAATAATCTAAAGCTTCACTTTGTTCTCCGTGACAGTTTCTAGGTTAACGTGTAGCATTTCATCAAAACTCTAGTCTGCACTCCATGTCTCCTCAAAAGTGATAACAGTTGGGGTGCATATGTGACAAAACAAATCCACACAGTGTGTCAGAGGCCGACACAAAAAGAATGCGGAGTTAAGCTTGAAGACACAGATATTCATCGGAGAATATATTTGCTGGTCAGTTAACATCACAGTAAGCTGAGAGCCATTAGTTTGCCTGCAGCCACAAGCACCGGATGTTTTCTATTCGTCTGCGGTTAATGCAGGACCAAGATGCTGCCTTTTCCTTAGACCAACCCTTTCGGATCAAACCTGAACTTGCATGCGTGTGTAGGACCACCAGATCCGGGCTTACCATTTTTCCCTCTAACTGTGTGAGAGGTTTTGGCCTTGCCATGTCCGGTGCCGTCTCCATGTCTACTGACAGGGCTTTCGTCTGAGCGTCGCAGCACCTTGTAAGGGGGTGTGGGGTCTGCTGAGCCATCGCGCACTTTGTCGTAACGGTGAAGGCTGCTGGACTGGCTCTTTGGCTGAGATTTATGGGTCTAGATTGAACGAAACATGGCAGGAAGACTTGTTGAGATGTGCTCAAGCTCATAGTGATGTCATTTTCTGGACACAGTTACTATCATCCATCACTGAGAGCAGTAGCACAGCGAAAACAGAATTGATATCCTTAAAAAAATGAATCGTTTGACTCACGGAGCACTGGGTCATAAAATGTTGCTGCCAATAGAAACACATCTGTACCAAAGTAGTAGTATATTTACATTTAGCAGAAGCTTTTATCCAAAGCAACTTACACACTCACGCACCGAAGGCACAGCTTCGGGAGCAAATTTGGGGTTCAGTATCTTGCTCAAGGATGCTTCGACACATGGCTGGGGGAAGCCGGGATCGAATTCCGATTGGTGGACGACCGCTCTGCCACAGTCCCTTTACATTTTAGTGAGGCTTTTTTTTTTAGGAGTAAGTTGTATACTAAACTCCAGAGTTGAACTATAGCATTACACATATGGAGTCTATTTTATGCAAACTCTAAAACTGTGGCTGGCTAGTTTTGGTAATCTTTTCCTCATTTTGTTTTTTCGAATACACATCATCTGTGTGAAACGCGCGCGTCTGCAACTGTTCAAATCCGAGCGCACAGCCAAGCGTCTGTCTTGCAGCATTTGTTGAGTGTAGCCCACAGGGAGCCATGTAAAAAGTCGGTCACTTTATTTGGTAACAGTACTTGTTGAATGATGTTCAAGGAGTACTGCACCGGCGTACAAACGTGTCCTACCTTGACAAAGCCTGATGCTACATCCAAACAGCTTGTATTTAAAGTGCTAAGTGTAGCAAGCGTTCCAAGAACATTACACAAACGGCTACAGCCATACTTCCTATGGCAGGTTTTGGAATAGCCATGTAGGTGATTGAAAATAAAGTCTGTCGTGGTTTATATTGTCCCACAGCATTACTAACTGTCAATATTACTGGGAGTTTAACTGGAGCGGGGTTAGTGAGCCCTGACTCAAATCCTAAGATTTCTAAATATATGTTGGACTACGGTTTCTGCATCTGCCAACCTAACAATATACAGGTTTTAGGGAAACCGTTTTGATGGAAAACACTAAGTGACACCTTGATGTGCTACGTTAGTGTTGAGTAATGACAGGTGTCCGTACCTGATAGGATTGGGAATCCCTTCTGTCGTTGCACCTGTGGAGACACACAGAACACGCGGTCTTGTGAGACAGTTTGCACTTTTGGACGGTTAGTTCAGGTTTCTGCGCTTAGCCACACACTTTCTGGAACACCGTGGGCTAATTAGCTGCCGTTAGCGAAGTTAGCTTGATTTGCCACCTTAGCAACAGCTGTTTGCCCATTAACGTTATGTCACCAGCAGAAAATACCCAATAAGGTTTCGAATATATCGTAACGTTACATACTCTTCCCAGTATGCGCAGGGTTTACCATCGACATGTCAGCTAGCTAACGGTACGTTGGCGTTAGTGGATTAGCTACAGGAAATACCCAGAACCCATAGCTAATTGCAGGCAAACTGTTCACGCTAGCTGGCAGCGCTGATAGCTAGCGGCGACACGCAAACGTCAACCAACCTACCTACCTACAAAACTAAAAATTAGGTCAACCCCACGCATAGTTTTTAGGATGTTGTGGTTTGTGCTTGCTTTACCCATCGCTGACTCTTGTTGGTTTCCTTGCATACATCACCATCAAGGCCGTGGTGATGTATGTATGTGTGTGAGGGGGAACCGTGGCCTCCTGTCTGTCTGCTCTCACAGTTCTCTTTTCTTCAGCTTCCTGATCTCTAGACTCAGTCAGTTCTACCAAACGGATCGCTACAAGGCGCGCACCGAGCACCAGCACTGCATAGCGGGTGGTCGTTACTATTCACCACCCTCAGTGCATCGTCTGGCATGTAGTTACGGTACGCGTTTGGCTCGGCCGATGTAGCTCGACGAAAAGCGGCCGAGTCAGGAGGAAACGGAGAAGACGGACTTCTCGGCGATGTTTAGCGAGGAAAAAAACGTGTTCCGGTTTGACCTTTCAAATTAAGAGTGCAATTATCGAAAACGTTACAACCTAATCGAGTGAAGATAAATACCAAAGTATATTAGGTAAACTTGTTCAAATACAATTTTAAACGGTCTGTGATAGCCGTAACGGTCAAACTTAAACACTGAACAAAAAACAGACAAAGACTGTATCATTAAATGGGAGGGAATGACCTCTAAAACATTTGCCACTATTAGGTTCTAAATGATAGGCAGGCCAGAGTAGAGCCGCAATCGCTGGAAAACACATTCCTCGTATGGTGAGAAAATAATACTTATGGCAAGACGTTTCTAATCAGGAAATGTGCTTTTACGCAGATATCTCATAATAACAAGACACATTTTACGTCAAATTGAAAAATAATAAGAATGTATTATATATATATATCATTTTTGTTGATAAGTCGAAAAAAATATCCCCTTAACAAGGAAAAAACCGCTAGACCTCGTTATAACGACAAACGTGAGATGCATTTTGTTCTCACCGTGGCAGTTTTAAGTTTGCGCTGTTATTTTGAAGTAAGCAGCTTCATTTCCGGTATTAGCCTAGCTTTCTCTGGATAACGTGACGCAGCTGAAAACGAGCTAGTTGTTGCTGTGGACTCCTCCTCCGAGTTCTCTTCTCGTTGGCTGGCCATTTTCTGGGACACACCCACGGTGCATCCGTTAGTCTGGTCTGTTGTCTTTAATACATTAATAATGCCATGAGCACTCTGCCCTACATGCGAATACTGTCTTTTTCACTGAGGGACTTGTTTGGTATGTGGTGTGTAAGTGATACCGAGGCAGTAACGTTATACAGACGAGGGTGCTAACAGATGACTCTTTATTTCTGCATTTGTTCCACAGCGCACATATCTTGGTCTCTAAATGGAAATTCTCAGTTTTCATTGAGCCCTTCCTCAGAGAATCTCGCCCCGCGTGCTGTGATCGTTGAGGATGATGCACGCCCCATAACCCATTCATCTTATTACCTGAAAACCTTTGAACACCCGTGTATTTTACCACCAGAGAGAAAAGTGTGAAATTGGTCTTTTAAAGAAAAGAAAAAGAAAAGGGTAGCCTATAAAGGATGACCTCAGTTTCAATACAAATCTGTGTGAATACAGCCGTATATGTGGAAAGGGAACTGGTGTGGGCTAACGCTCAGCCCCCTGCTCTTTGATTGGTGTATTGATTGCCCGCTGGCTTGAATCAGGTCAGACCTGACACATATTGACTGAATAAGAGACAGTCTCTTTTACAATCTGCCCAGTCGAACACTATACAACCTCTCACTACAAGTGGATGTTCAAATGCAGCGCCTTCTCTTTAGCCTGCCTGTACTGGGCCTAATAGAATGGACAGAGCCTGGTGAGTGCAATTTAGGTTTTGCTTGGTTGTGCTGAGCTGGGAAATATGCTCATTTATCATCAGCTATTGACACATTCTAATAATTTACGAAACAGATATCAGTGTGGATATTGCGTTGTATTTCTTTAGCCATGGTAACTGAGGGATACTGAACAATATTGGCTCACAGAGCTAGATTCTATTATCTAACAAGTGCTTCCCTGTTGAACCGATCCTCATGCTTTTAAACGGAATCCTTCATATTTGGACAGCATGGTTGAGTGATCTTGAATTGATTAAAGTCATGATATGGGAGAGGGTAAAAATGAATTAATTTTGTGCAGAGGACATCTAGTATTTACGCTGTAGCATGAGTTATGTTTTCATCTGTTGTTTGTTGTAATTTTAGATAAGTAATACTGACTAATCAAGCATGAAAACATACTTTCAAGTTTAATGTCATAAAGTTAAAGAACTCTGAATATTACTGGTAAAACACTAACTGATCTAATAATTTATTGACAGCCAGGACAGTATAGTTACCGTCGTGCTGAAATATCTCATACCAGCATTAGAGGGCAGTAATATCTCAGAAGAAGACTCTTTTGCACACCATGTGAAACACAAAACACATCTGTTCCTTCCCCTAACCATTTCTCTTTCTCTGCGTCAAGCTGTAGTCTACCTCTTCACTAATAAAAACAAAGGAAACCAGGAGCAAATAACTGACCATGAATATATATCAAGGGTTTCAATATTCGTTGCCTTTTTTCTTGTCTTTTCTTATCTAAGAGTGTGGAGGATGCTGAGCCGAACAGAACACCGAGGTATGTCCAAAGTGTAGCAGGTTAACACTTTAGGTGTTTGCTTGTTTTCTTTTCACCTCCCCTCCCCTGTCCTTTATTTATTAGCCGCATCATTGGAAAATAAGAACACACTGATCCCCGTAACAGTGAATCTTTGAAAGGCTCCGCCTTGGGAGGGTTTTCCATCACAACGTCTCCGTTTTACCTCTGACCTCTCTCTTTGGGTTCTTGACCTCACCTCGTAACCTTCAAAACAAGCTCTGTGAATTAATAACCGGCGTGTGATGTATGTGTGTGCATGCACGTGTGGGCGTGTCCGCCTCCTCCTCCTCCTCCTCCTGCAGGCGTGTGCAGGCTGCTTTCATCAGTGATGTCTGGAACAGAGGGTCATACAGACCGAGAGGAGGACTACAGGTTCCTCCACAGCATGCTGATGGAGAAGAAGCTCCACCTGCTCTTTAAGGTGGCGACACCTTTGTGCTACGTTGATTCCCGCTCGTGTGCTTCCACTCATTTCGGGTTACAGCATCTTTTTTTTGCATTTTCTTTTTACATTTTTACGTAGCACTTTAGTCTGCGTTTAGGAGGTGTTAAAAATACAGAGGTGGATTGAACATTCAGATCCTATTTTCAGTAGTATTACCATTGTAAAAAAAAAAAAAAAAAGCACTCCATTACAAGTAAAAGTCCTGCATTTGAATTGTTACTTAAGCAAAAGTACGGACGTATTCTCAGCAAAATGTGCCTAAATGATCAAAACAGTACAATATCATACAAGTTATATATTGTATTATACAGGAAGAATGGCTCCTGTCAGTGTTACACTATTATATATTATAATTATGTATTATTATTACTAATGTATTAATATGTAAGTGGCACTTCAGTGTTCTGGTCAAGATGGAGCTACATTTAACTGCTTTACTGTATTGTATACGGTAGTTAAATGACAAAAAATATACAACATGCGTGTAAAACATTAATATGTTTAGAATGAGTAAGTCAAGTGTGAGTAGCTCAAAATTAAGTACAGTACTTAAAATAAATGTACTTACTTGAGCAACTGTATTTAGTTACTTTCCACCGCTGTTAAAAACAAAGAAACTGGTCAACAGAAATGCAGTTTCAATTAAACTGAACATTTATTTCGAAATGTTTGTAGGTTGCATTCTAGCCCTGGTCACATTGCAGATATTTCAGTAAATATGATAATATAATGATACATTTTGCTATCATAAATTCATGTTATTTGTAGTAATAATAGTAGTAGCAGTAGTAGTAGTGGTAATAGTTGTAGCTGTATTTGAATTCAATTCGCACTAACAGTAGAAGTTGCAGTAAGTGCCTTTTTGCTGCAGAGAAAACCTTGACTGGGACACTTTCCTGACTTGACAGATCCACGAGCGTCTGAAGCGCTTTGAGAAGCGAAGCCCCATCCCCGTCCAAGAGCACACCGCGCGTCTGGCCTCAGACGTGAGTGACTCCCTCCAAACATATTTTGCAGATAGACACGCTGCCGAGGATGACACTTTGACAGCAGAGGGAACGGGGAGGATTTTTCAAATGCTTTCCTCCGATACACGGACGATATATTTCCTGTCACACAGAAGCACGAGTGGAACGTACGTTCCCCCTAATGTGTACTGAGTTATGAAACGGTGTCTCAAAACTCACCTCGGACATTATCCATTGAAAGGCTGTGTTATAAAGGCAGCTATCATTTTGTGTCCGTATGCCAGGAGTTAGGTCACCGAGGACAGTGCAAAAGGCTGCTGAAATCATTTTGTGTGTAGTCTAATGTTTCAGGTTGGAGGAATACAATTCATTTCAGATTGAAGATGAAGGGACAGAGAGTGCTCCCACTACGGCTGTGGCTCAAAACGGCACGACCAGTCTCTATTCCCTTCAGATGTGCATCACATTTCCTATACCAGTCCTCTTCCATCCGGTTACCAACCAGTCATTCCTATATTTCCATTTCATCTCGCCACCATCTTGATTATTTGATCCATTTCAACTGATTTCCCCTCTTGTTCCTGGACAAAGTGTTAAACGAGGATGCTCTTTTTACACTTTTCCCTTACTCTTTGCTTCCATCCTTTCATCACCAAACCACACTCCCCTTCCATTATCTCTATTCTTCCCCTTTCTCTCCAGTTGCGTTCCTTTATCTTCTCCCTATACCATACGTGCCTGATTCGTGCCATGTTTCCATACTGTCTATCAACCCCTATTCTCTCCCCCGCACTCCTCTCCATCTCCTTCCCTTCACTCCCTTTGCTTCAGATTCGGTTCGACAGCCACTCTCCGCCTGGCTTAAATCATCAGGACCTACTGGAAGGGCCAAACCATGGGTCTGTTTCCCCTCAGAGAGGCTTCTGTTTGCTCACAGTGGAAACTAATGACCTTCATGCATAGTGTCTCTGGAGTGTGCCTCGACATCTTGAAGCAGTGGAAGTCATTACAATAATATGCTTGACAAGACGGGCGACTGCACACAGTCACTCTCCGCCTCTCCGCTCGCTGCTGACGGTCAAGGCTGCTCTGTTTTAGCTGTCGCCGCAGCTGCCGTGTAGCCTTGAACGTTCGGGAGCTTTTTTCCAACAGTGGCTGAAAGACACAAAACCAAAACAGGAACACGGACAAACAGTTAACGTCAAGAAAAGAAAAGCCCCAATGAGATGAATGGGGCCATATAGAAATCAGGACAGTACTGATGACGTGTCACTGCAAGTTGAATTTCACCAACCCTTTTTGTCTCTCGTTGCTAGTACAGCGTAGACTACAGTAAACCTCACTCAGGCCATGGTATACATGTATACTTCTAATTATAAAAAATATATCCCGCCTGTCCTTCTCTTTTTCTTTGCTTCCAGTTGGCAGATGAGCTGATATACCAAGGCTGGAGAGATGAAGTCAAAGAACTGGTTGCCCTCTTTTCCAAACCCCACTTTAAGGTGAAGAGTATTTCCTTCCACGGTGATGTGTTCCTGTAGCTTCACACATGTGTGTCGACCTAAACCTCCCCCAGCCTTTGTCCAGTCACATCACATCATTTCTACCAAAGAAATACACCACTCTTAAAAGAAACAGTGCAACGTTTCGGGAAATACGCTCGTTTGCTTTCTTGCCCAGAGTCAGCGGCAAAGATTTATATCACACAGAGTGGTATCGCTCTGCTGATCTAACTCTTGGCAAGAGCGCGAATAAGCGTATTTCCCGAAATGTTGAACTATTCCCTTAGGTGACTTCTTAATCTCTAGTAATAATACCACACGCACACACACACACACACACAAACGTCCCAAAAGAGTGCAGTTTGTTTTTTTTTAATCACTAAAGCGGATCCTATAATTGCCATTCACATGGACCATTTATGAAACAATAATGTAATCCACTTGGAAGATGCTTTGCTTCCTTCTACTTCAGTGCCCCAATGGATCATTAACAATAAAAGAAGCCTACTCACAAATGGTGTAGATACATGTTCAGTCATTTTTCTTGACATAGCTAACACTAGAACTATAATCTGAGAAGCTAATTTCCATGCAGTCATGCTTCATCTGAGCTATTCTCATGCCGTTCAGGCAACTGAACATTGGAGCTTACACGCACATCAAAAGGCTTGTAGTATTTTGTTTCCTACATTCGGCTCTTATGTGGGTCACACAAACTGACAAATTAATCCAACTGTAAATTTCATTTAAATTGATTTCACCTCATCATTCTGCCAGCTAAGAGGTGCTGACATCTATTAACCACACTGGCACCGAAGCTAATCTACTCCCTAGTTATGTTTATTAGTGCGCACTCATGTAGAGGCCGAGACTACTCAAATGCATGTTTCCTTATTTCAGATCTGCTGACAGTCATATTTCAGACACACACACACACACACACACACACACCGGCTATGGTTTTCCAGTGAGCTGCAGAAGTGGTGGCTTTTCTTAATGAGGAGCTGAAGCCAGCCGAGAACTAACAGGTTTGTATAAACAGTCTTAATGACCTGTTTGTTCTTGGCCGCAACGCAGGAGCTCGCACATACTTATGAGAGACTCTGGGTACAATATTCTGTAAATGAATGTTTGTTTTTTGAAAACCTGTCTCTGAAAGTGGCCAGAGACACATTGCTCACGCGTTGGCAGCTTCTGAGCAGAGCAACTGTTGATGGACACGGGGATAACAAGTAGACTAACTGACAGATGGATTGGCTGATTGTTCAAATTAAGTTGATGAGCAGATGTTTCCCTCCTCTTCTCATTCTTTCTTATTACAGTAAATGCCCTTTTGGTGGAGTTGTACTTTGTGCAGGGTCCCAGTGAGAGATTAGCGTTCATCCAGAATATTGTTTTTCTGCAAACAAACCTGGAGTTCTCCCACTGCCAAAGTTAACAAAGGATGAACTGAAATGAACTGCCAGGGCATTGAAAGTGAGTCATATATCAATTCACAGTCCTGCGCTGGAAGAGGAGTTTGTTTCTAAGACGTGCGATGTTTGAGCTGAGCCAGTGCGACTGCAGGCAGAGGCACTGTCAGTAGTGTGGGGGGTTGCTTTCAGGTGGCCCACAGGCTGGCAGTACATTCCAAACTAAATTACATTTGGCATGTTGGCACAGGCAAAATTGAAGGTTTGCAACCAAGAAGAAAGTGCTGGATTTGGATTCAGTCGCTGTAGTGAGCGCAGGCCAGACAAAGTTGTTGGAATTTTTGCACACGGTCGCATACACTACCCGGTCACCTTTAGTCAACAGCGAATTGGTACA
Organism: Coreoperca whiteheadi; assembly: GCA_011952105.1. Lineage (NCBI taxonomy): Eukaryota > Metazoa > Chordata > Actinopteri > Centrarchiformes > Sinipercidae > Coreoperca > Coreoperca whiteheadi. The sequence continues at coordinate 8,001,142 of CM022487.1, read as the reverse complement.
TTTTTGCTTGAATACCTTTTAACCTTACAAGTACATTTAACCACCTCTAGCCTAACCAGTTGGTCTAAACCTGCATTGTTAAAGCTGGTCACAGTGCTTCTTCAGAACGCTTCCATCCATTAAATGAACAGACTTTTGCAGTGATTACACCGGCATTTGTTCAGTATATGCCGAATCTGACAGCCCGCACGTCAATTTCCATTTTGTTTGGAGTATATGGCTGGCCTTAGTCGGTACCTCCCCCCCCCCATACAAAAGGGAGATGCATTAGGGGATACAAGTCCCAATGCCACATCTATTCACAGCACCTAGAATTCAAAGTGACATACCTGAATGCAGATCAACACCTTCACTGTATTTCTGCTCCTTTTACAGAGTCTCCTGTCTGTCCACGACACTGTAGCTCAGAGAGACTTCGAGCCTACTCTGCCACCAATACCTGTCGAAGTGCTGGAGGAGGACGAGGAGTCAGTCAAAATTGTCAGTCTGGTCAAAACCAAAGAGCCTCTGGTCAGTAAAGCACGTCTTCATGTTTCACAGGGCAAGTTAAACATTTGGGAAATACACATAGATGCAGATGCTCAGCTTATCTTAGAACAGAAGACTGGAAACAGGGGAAAACATCTAGCCTGGCTCTGTTGAGAGACACATTTAGTTTGTTTATTTTCTTGATACTACCGAGATATAACATAATTCATTAGTAAGCTTTGGAGCTGTTGGTGGGCAGAAGAATTATCTTTGGACAGCCCCCCCCCCCCTGTTTCCAATCTTTATGCTAAGCCTAAGCATTGAACAGACATGAGACTGTTCATTCAATCAATCTTTTCATCTAAATCTCGGCAGGAAATAAATAAACTAAAATGTCGAACTACTATAGTGAGAGTTTCATAAGCAGAACCTCTCAGTTAGAAAAACTTCAAGACTATTACACACTGGAAAGAAAAGTGAATTTCTTCTGTAATCACACAGGATGACCCAGAAATAGCCTAGTTTGCCCTTACTACATAAAAAGACTTTTTTTTTTCTCTCTACCCATGAGGATCTTTAAAATGGGTCTAAAGTCAAGTAAAACTATACTTTACTTTATGTCAGCCTGTTTCCAATTTAGTCTACCTGGCCTTGTAATGCACTCAAAACAAACACAAATGCAAGTATTTAAGTTAAGACAACCATGTAACAGGGCAACTGCACTTAAACATTTGTAATTTGTCCAGCCACAATATCTGACATGCACAGGCGGTTCAAAGCAATAAAACATATCCAAGAGACTGAATTTATGTCATGTTGTCAAACGGTGTGACTGCTAAGGCCATGTATGCCAAGGTGTAGCAGGACTACAACCCTTGAAATGAGAGGAAAGAAAAAGGTTCCTGCGGCAGCCTGGATCACCTTTGTGTCTGGCCTGCCGCTCGCTTTCCTCTACCAGGAATTTACGGAGTCAATTCTTCCACATCGTTGTTGCCATATATCTGCTGTGACGCACAGCATAGTTTCAGCATTGTTGTGTGTGTGTGTGTGTGTGTGTGTGCGTGCATATTTACACTTGTATATGTATATGCGCTGCTAAAACTAGGTCTCTTAAATGAGTCCTTTAAAGCCGTATTGAGCATTAAAATGGATTGGGATCATTTCTCTTCTGTTTCTGATGTAAATCAACTTGTTTCGAGGTCTTTAATCATCGCTCATTGTCTTGATACTACCGGAATGATCTGCCTTATTCCTAGCCATTGTCACTTATTTCTGGAAATTTCCTGGATCAAGTGAAACTGGACTGAAAACTAATCAAAGTACAAAGAACACATACCTTCGCCAAGGCCCACAAAATCCTCTATATTTGTTATTTTAATTTTGAATTTTTTTTTTTATCTGCATCTGGATCAAGATCCTCATAAAATACTTACAGGGATGGACAGCTGTGGGTACACGTGCCAGATTTTCTCCCCCACTCAAGTAGGTCCAGTAGTTCATTAGGAAAAAAAAGCACAAATGTTCAAAAATGCCCTCACGCACAAAGTTAAAATTCTCTTTAAAAAAAATCCTGGATCCACATCAAAAACTAAGCATTTCTTTGTTAGGCTGTGATTTTACTTTCCACCAAATTTAATTGAAATCTGTTAACAAGTTTTAGAGATATCCTGCTAACTAAAAGACAAACAAACAGCGCTAAAAACAGAACCCCTATGGTGGAGATGAGTTTAATCTTTAAGAGAAATGTGATTTTAGGGGTAAATATGAGAATAATTGACTTAATGACGGTCATTTTTTTGCTGTGTGTGTTTGTGTTTGTGGTTGAGCTTTCAGGGCAGAATGTGCATAGGACCAATAATAAAGAACATACTTTTGTATTGATCCCAAAACTAGATTGGAGGGGGACTGACCTTTCTCTGACATGGCGTCTTTGATCGATCCAGCATGTTCCCGTTTTCCAGACAACAGGGTTACACCCGAGCGTGAGCTGATTGTAGTCAACTACATAAGATGCTCTTTCCATTGCGATTTGCGCCACATCAATAACATCTGTTGAAAATGATGCTGATTTGGATAACCTTTTCCAGCACTTGTGTGTAACATGAAGGCAGCCGGCTAAATGGTCCCGTCTTGATACAAATAACCTTCACTGGAATGAAGTGACTCTAATCAACATGTTATATTCACTGTCCATCGCTTGACCGCTTTGCATCTGCTCGTCTGTTTGTCCATCATCCTCTCATTCACTAATCACCATCTTCAAGGGGGCAACAATTAAGAGGGATAAATCCACTGGGGCTATTGTTGTGGCGAGGATCATGAGGGGGGGTGCAGCTGATAAAAGCGGTAAGCTGATAAAGTCTGTTATTACAGTTGTGTCCATTTGTAGTAACATTATGATGGTCCATAGTAAACGTGCATGTTATAGAGAAGAGCATGTGGTACAAATTTCCGTATGTATTTCCAACACTTTGAAGGCCTGATCCATGAAGGAGACGAGCTGAAAGAGGTCAATGGCGTCTCACTGGAGCACAGGAAGCCAAAGGAAATCCTCTCTTTTCTGGTTAGTCTCACCTCTGCTGTTCCTTCACGTTTCTTGCTTCAATTGTGTGTCTGTTTCCTTTTCTCCTCTTCCTCTCAACTTTGTCTGTCTTTTCAATGTTGTAACTTAAAGGATAAGGCTGGCATTGCGCTACAGTTTTCTTATTGTCAACAAATCTCATATAAAGAATAAAACCAACAAAGTGTCAGTCCATCTGCTGATACGTTTCAACTTCTCTACCATGCCTGTGGCTCTCAGCGCCAGCCCTATTTGTTCTGATTGAAGACATAAAACGTTAACGTGTCATAAATGTTTCATTTCTTTTTTTATCTCAGTTATTTCCCAAAACAGCCGGGCAACTGTAGTTTTTAGCAAACATTACTCAAACAGGTGTAAATAGTGCATTTGTTTGGGACTATTTCCTGCTTGCGGATGAATCCACATTTGGTGCACTAGTGAGTATTTACAGGAGCAGGATGGTGTATTTTGGATTGATTCTAAACAATCCCATGTTCATGATAATGAAGGAACATGTCACCCAGTGCAACGCTGTGGCTTACGGATGTGTTTTTATTAATCGTTTTGGCACTGAGGAATATGATATATCAGGCCGTGGCTACACAGACAATGCGTTTTAGTAAAATCTATTACTTTTTGGTTCAGTGTTTTTAAATTGGATTTTAAGATGGTAAGAAAATAGCCAGCCTTATCCTGTAAAGGAATATAAAGCTACAGCCAGAAGATGGTTTGTATAGCTTAGCATGTAGAAACAGGTGAAAACGGCTCGCAAAAAAACCCAAAAGTTAGCCAAGAAATAGTTTTAATTAAACAAATGAGATAAACAAGTTACTGAACTTGCTGATTGTAACTGGCTGACTTTGTTACCTTTGGACAAAACGAATCCAGTCTTTATGTTAAGCTAAGCTAATCGGCTGCAGCTTCATATTTACCATACAGACACGAAGGTGGTCTCAATCCTCTCATCTAACTCTTGCCAAGATGCAAATAAGACCTTTTCCCAAAATATCAAACTACTACTTGTAACGGTTCTGGTGCAGGCTCGTTCTCAGGGTGAAGTTACATTCAAAGTCATTCCTGCCTCCTCCAGGGAAGAAATGTCATCAAATAAAAAGAAGGTACAGTAAATATTAACTACACATATTCTGTGCTGTGTGTTTTTTACGTTGGCATGCAATCTGGCTGCATAGCGAAAGCTGCCCATTGTCAAGAAGTAAAGCCAGATGAGACGGACAAGGATAAGGCATTCACTAACTTTTTATCATTTAAACACTTGATTTATCATTTATCATGTGCACACATCACCTGTGTTGTGCCGCATCATCTCAATTTAACATTAATAATGAATCTATACAACTTATGTGGAAAATTCCTCTTTGTTTAGGAAGAACTCTAGGCCACTACCACCGCATACATGGAGTGGGTGTCCAAGCTGGAAACTGTTAGAGCAGGGAGCATTTGTAAAGGATTAAGACAAATTATTTTCTATAATCATGGTCATTTCTCAAAAATGACACCCACATATGTGAAAAAGCACCAGACAAAGATGTTTTGCATCCATTGCCAGGATACAGAGAAGTCCACAAAGCTGCAGTAGGAAAAGAGAAGAATGATTAAATAGAATGTGTATTTCCTTTGTCACCTGTCTGTTTAAAGGCAATAACATTACATGATATTCTTTCCTCAGCTGTTTTTGCGGGCTCTTTTTGACTATGACCCTTGCGAGGATCCCACCATTCCGTGCAAGGATGCAGCAGTAGCCTTTAAAAGGGGCGACGTCCTCCAGATTGTCAGCATGGAGGACGACACCTGGTGGCAGGCCTGTCACCTCGGGGACTGCAGCACTCGGGCAGGGCTCATCCCCTCGCAGCAGCTCCACGAGAGGTGGTCATTACATGCTTTTTAGGCGATAGCAACACGTTCGCTCAGTTGAAAACACATAGTGTCTGTAAGATTAAAATTAAAATCCTGTTTTGATTCAACCTTGTTTTATTTGGCTTTCTACAGGAGAGTTGCGCTACAGCGACCTAAAGCCCTGTTCAAGCCTCGACAAGTCAGGCCACCAGGTGATGATCTAACGTTTGGTCCATAAAATTGCCACACCTGAATAAGAAATAAAACCTTTTAACACTTTCCAATAAAAGTATTAGAGCTCCTTTTGTGCTAAGCTGAGAGGTGACAGGTCATGAGTGAGCTCTGCTGCCCTCCTGTTGTACTGACTGCTTTCTTTTTTTTGCCACATGCGCCACAGATGAGGGGGAAGGTACTGTCTGTTTGAATTTGCTTTTTAAAAAAAATAAAATAAAATACAAATGCTTACCTCCAGCATAATCTACGTGATATAATCCACATGTATATTTTAGGTTTTGGTTTGGGGTTTTTAAAGATTTAAGGAGGTGCTTTATCCAAAAATAATAATCATGTAATGCTCCCTGCACCATATTTCCAAAATGGAGAGGTTTCTGTTAAATGTTCCTCTCTTGTGACCAAGCAGGTTTAAAGTATCTCGCCTTCTGCAACGTGCTAGGTTTTCACTAACAATCACTTTGTAAGAGTAAGGTAGTTCATATTTGTGGATATCAGTTCTAAATAAAACTATTAGAATTTCCCAAGCAAAATAGTAGGACATTTGGGTCCGAACATATGCTAATACTTTGAGAATGAAATATCAGAGCAACGCACATGTCATCCCCTTGCGGTTTGTGTCCATGATTTCCTCACTCTTTCCTCTTCCTGTTTTTCCAGTCATGGAAGATGTGGACTACGGAGCTATAACAGGGATCCACATTGGTGAGATGTTTGACTTGTTCCACTCAAATCCCACTGATACTGGAAAGGGACCAATAAGATACAAGACAGCACAAGTCACATTTATTCAATATCAGTGGTAGAAGAAGTACTGAGATCTTTCACTTGAAAAGTGGCACTACTACAGTGTGGAGATACTCAGCTACATGTACAAGTCCTGCATTCAAAATTGTTCTTCAGTAAAAGCACAAAAGTATAAGCATTACAAAAGTAAATAACCAAAGCAGAACGTCCCACTTCGGAATAATGTATATTATTGAATTATAATTCTTGGCTGCATTAATGTATAAATCACTAATGTTTCAGTTGGTAAAAGTGGGGCTAATTTTAATTACTTAATACTGCTGGGTAGCTTGTGAATTCGCCCCTGGATCAATGTCTTATCTTATATAATACATCATAAGTTATTTGTTGATTATTATTAATAACCAGAATCTGCCAAGTAACTAATAACTTCGTTAACAGATAAATATAGTGAAGTAGAATATTTGCCTCTGAAATGTCATCGAGTAGAAGTAGCCTAAAATGGAAATACTCAAGTATAGTACCTCAAAATAAATTGTACTTATGTACAGTATTGGAGTAAGTGTACTTGTTGAATATATGATGATCTTAGCAATAAACCAGTAACAACAGGAGACCCTGGTTATATTTTCAGGACAAACCAGTTCATAGATGATGTGGTTTGGAGATTTTTTTTGTGGGAGAGGACTGGAACAGCAAATATGGGTTTAGCCTTTGCATTTGTCTTGATCTCATGTGTGCATATGAGCAGCGCGGGATGTTCAGATGGGCGTGTGCACCTGATTGTAAAAAGGCTCCTTACCTCTGTACAAGGCAAGGTAATTACAGATGTTGCATTATATATATATATATATATATCTCAGTTCTAAGAAAGTCATGTGCATTTAATAATGTGCATTTCATCTTATCTCAGGCCAGCTTCCGACTGAGGACGTGGTCCAGATTCTGTGTTTTCTCTTTTGTCTGGCATGTAAACGCTTATTGATACGGCACACCGAGTAAAGCGGAGGAGAGCGTGAGTGAAAGAGAAGGGAGATAGTGGAGTGCTATGTGTAGATACACAAGTAAAGGCATGGTGAAGAAGGGGAAACAGGCAGTGGATGATTTATTTATTTTTTTTCCACATGTCTGTTAAGATAAAGCCAGCAGCTAGTTAGCTTAGCATAAAGACTGCAAATAGGAGGACGCACATACATCCCTTTAAACTTGTTTTTAGACTTTTTTGTTCAAGTCAAACACATGAGGCATAAAGTGTTAGAAGGGCTGGTAGGTTTCCCTCTGTTCTCAGTCTTTATGCTAAGATTCATATTTAAAAGACTTTGTCTCCCTGTGTGAATTGTTTAGTTCTCTTGTTATAGGGACAAATATGTCAAAATCCCTGTCTTTTCTCTCTGTAAAACATTTCTGATGACTCATCTTGAATTCTGGGTGTATACTTCAATTGCTTTTCTTAAGAGCTGTATACTAGCCACTAGCTAATCATGCCCATCATATAAAGCCACCATAAGCATGGGTCACAGTAGCCAGGATGACAGCGAGCCTCCCTCTAGCTGGTAAATTAGTATCATAGTAGTAGGTTTGTGTTTGGCTATCAGTCGGAACTTTTCTAATTCACTCCAATTGAATTTGAGGTTTTAATATTCTGTCTCAACTTTACCCAACCCAGATTTTGATTTCCCTCAGAAATATGTCAATTTACAGAAGGTAAAGACGCACTTCAATAAACAGATATTGGAATGGTATTAATTTCTGATCTCACTCTGGGCAAGATAGCGAATTTCAAACTATTTCTTTAAACGGTAAGACTGAATTGTTCAGTACCACTTAAGTGCCCCAACATGGTCTCAGTGTATTTGTGGAGTACTATGATGCGTCATAGTGAGAACTGCAGGTTGTGGCTCATATCCTAGAATCTTGACATTAAGGGCACAGGCCAATTTTGTGTTGCATGTCATCGCTCTTATCTCTCCTGTCATTTTTACTTCATACTGTCCAGTTAAGCTGAAATATCTTACAGCATTTCTAAAAAAGAACTAAGGTCTTACAGCTGAGAGCATTTTCAGCAACAGATGAGAATTTCACTGCCAGAATTACCTAAGACTGACAATTACATAATTTTTTCCTCTAGACCTTGTTTCACTGTAGGAAATAAAATTTCTCCTTTTCTGTATAACATTGGTTTTATGCAGTATGTATTACCTCTCCACATTTCAGTGTGAAATCATCAGTTTAAACCCCATGTAAACAAAAGTTTGAAATCTCTACTCATAGTGCCATGTTTCTTAGAATGAAACCCAGAGAGGAAATGGACCGCTTCGCTTGCAAAGTGAAATTACAGCTTACGTCAAAGAAAGCCTGGCACCGTCACTTAGCTGCAGTTACCATATCATGAAAGAGAGCGAGCCTGCCAAACCAGGCCAGACCACAGTCGCATGGCAGACGGTGGCTGTCAGACGGCCTACAAGCAAAGCGTGACAGACTGAGTTGTCCTCTCCTGACTGAGAGTTGTGCTGGTCAGGTGTCAAGCCCTATGCTCTGAGTTTTGGTGGCAGTGTTGATGGTTTCTTAACCAGTGTTGTACTCTCCTACTCTGTCTCCCATTCTTACTTGGCTCGCCCTTCTGTCAGGGTCCTTATGTCGTCGGGATCTCTGGGGCTTTTTAACAATGTTTAAGAGTTCGAGTGTTCACACTTTCAATAGTGAGGTCCCAGTGGTGCACCAAGGAAAGCAATGTTAGATGAACGGTGAATTGTGGAAGTAAATTAAGTCTTGAATAAATCAAGCCTTACACACCTGTGGAGCTCATTAGCGTGTGAAGGTACACAGGTTCTCCAAATTGTGGTCATAATAAAGATAAAGAAAATGGGCCAAATAGACCATCATGACGGTTAACTGTAGCGTTACGTGGCTGCAGACAGGTGAAGGACCCAAGCGCAGGCAGAGATAGCAGGATGAAGACTCGAGATTTTATTGACTTACTGATCAGCATCAAACAGGTTACAGGCAGATATGCAGGTCACAGGCAGGTATGAAGGCCAGGCAAGCAGAACAAACACCTTAACTGGGTTTACTAACAAACTGACAAAGAATGCGGGGAAGTGGACCGGTATATGTAGAGAGACCTGATGAGAGAATGAAGTGCAGGTGAGGAGTGAAGCTACCCACTGCAAGCTGATGAAAGGAGAGTGGAACCAGGTGCGTGAGTCAGGGGTTATTGCAGGGCATGGCGGACTAAAGGCAGGAAAGCAAGCAAAACATGAGGAAAGAGACACTCCGCAAAAACACCCAACTCAACCAAAAAACCACAACATAAACATGGTTTTAGCATTCTTGTGTCAACATAACATTTTCTCTTTCTTCTGTATGTCCGTCTTGGTTTGAATTAAGATAACAACGTGTTATCTTATGTGTTCTTAAAGCTGCACTGCTGAATATTTTTATTTTAACAATGGATTAAATGAGTGTGAATGAGTAATGTGAAAGGGGTTGTGATGAACCCACAGTGTTTATTATCACCTGCCTCGGCAGTTGCCCTCAGTTCTACGAACAGTTTTAGCCTCTTTCAGCTCATTGTTTTTGTTTTACGGCCCGCAACTTTACTGTTTTGGTTCAGTCTCGCCGCTCTCATCAACTTTGTTTTTCCTTATTCGAATCGAGGGTCTAAGGACAGAGGGTGTCGTATGTTGCAGATTGTGAAGCCCTCTGAGGCAAATGTTATTTGTGGTATTGGGCTATATAAATAAAATTGAATTGAACTGAATTGAATTGAACCTCACTTCCAGCCACAGCAGGCAACTGTTATCGGCAAAAAAAATCTTTAAAAACCCACTGTATGCCACCTGGTCAGAATCAAACGGCAGACATACAAAGTTAGCTGCTGGCTGGTGAACTTAGCAGAGCATTTAGCAGCTAAATATTTGCTCAGGAACTGGTGGAGACTAAACACGGAGCTAAAAGAAGAGCGAAATAATAGACAGAAATGTGACTCCAAATGAATGATAATGTTGCTCTGTATCTGCTGGATGTGTAAACTGGTAGGGGGTTGATTCCTAACACATTCACCATTTGAACTTTATAAGCCAATAATATGCCAGATGTTGTGTTGCTCTGTGTTCAAGTGGCCAACAAAATCAATGAATGCAGGTTTTAGGACAGTTTTAGTCATAATGAGGATATCCTCCTGCTAGATTTTCAGTAATACACCTGGCAAGCCTAAGGTCCCACTCTCTCTCTTTTCCAGCTGGTTTACGAAGGAGTTTCCGACTTGGGAGAAAGAGGAGTCGGGCCAGGGAAGCTGCTCGGTCCAGGAGGTGGAGCGCAGGGGTACACAGCTCAATACGGCCCCCTACCTACATAGAGGTGATCCCCTACCTCAGAGACCCCAAGGGCAAGCACCGTCTGGTCGTTCTGGTTGGTACGTATGAGCTAAACATACAGCCATGTGAAGAAAAAGGCAAGTTCCCATCATCTGCAGAGAGTTTGCTTTTAAAGCGCAATGCCAAAAGCTCGTAAAATACGTTCCTATGCTGTGAATTTGTCTATGAGCAACTAGCATGATATACTGTATGCATAACATGTATATAACATTGCTATATACAAAGCTTATAACATGGCAGTTACTGTGGGGATATGTACAGTATTGCACATTGTGTTCTGTTTTATATTATCCCACTGCCTTTTTTTTGTCCATAGAAAAAAATTCAAAATAACGTGATCCCATTCACTAAAAGGACAGTATTATTGAAGCTGCTGTTGATCAAAAGAAATGCATTAATGAAGATTTATGTTCCCACTCTTGAGTGCAAGAGCAATCCTTTCCCATCAGAACCACGTAAACACTGTCAGAAAACTCCAAGTCAGAATATATTGTGTTCTCTTAAGTTACCTAGTGGCCCACCCCAGATTCACTTCCCTGCCAATCCTGCAGGCCTGCTCTATGTATTTTTGAGCTATATCTCTCCCGAGGGAATTTTACATTGAGCCCCGCTGAAGGTCTTTTTAATGTCATATTACGATACGACTGTAGGTCATCTGTGACTGAGGGGAAAGAGGAAGAGCGATGGAAGAAGAAGGAAAGAAAATTGGGAAAAGTGGAAGGCAGACAAGAGAAACACAATGAACTGAAGAGGTGCAAAAACAAAACCAGATAGAGAGGAGATAAATGATAGGTGAATGGAGAGAAAGGGATGAGCGGATTGTGAATAAGATCCCTCATAATGTCAGCCAAGTGCTCCATCGTCAAACTAGAACAGTTAAGACAGCTTGGATTTAGATTTAGACCTTTTTAATTGAGTTGGAGCTTACCCCGACTCTGGATTACGTTTTACTGTCTGCTGTGAAGGCTCTTCATTGACCGGAGGTCATCATTAAGAATATATAGCTTATTGGCATTGAGAGTTATAGTCAGGAAAACGAAACCTGGATTGCTAAAACAGGACCCAGCTGGATAATGTTTGACCAGGTTGGAAATATATCCTTTTTTGTTTGCATTGCATACGCACTTTGAATGAAACAATAGACTGTTATGCCACAGGAAAGTTGGTGAAAGTGACTGGCAGCCACTTTAAGCCCTAAAGATCGTGTAACTCCTGAAAAATAAAGGTCAGAAGAAAGTATCCACTGAGCCTGATGATGCTCCTCTCCAGTTCTGCAGAGCAGCTGTGAAAGACATCAGCAGTGTAAGAGTGGAGAGTCCATAAACTTGATATTTTGTAATGTATCAAGCTCATGCAGCGCTGTGATGGAAAAGGCAGGTATGTCAGGAATCCTACTTTCAGACGGCGCTCAATTAGAGTCTGATGCAATCTGGGGCTGCACAAACCTGCTTTAGAAGAAAATCCCAGATGCTACAGTATGTGTGTGTGTGTGTGTGTGTGTGTGTGTGCGTGCTCTTCATCCTGTGCATCCTACACTATAATGACATTGATACTGTGCGGCTTTGCATATTTCACATTTAGATGTGATGCTATGGATTTTCCAGAGGGTATAGGAGCATTTAAACATTTGATAGAGAGACACAGACAGGGGAAAAGAGTGAGGCTGGGTGGAGAATCGTTTTCAGACTGAAATCAGTATGAAATCAGAGCTCTGTCTGTCTGACTCTCCCTTGCTCCCCTTCTCCTTCTCTGATGATAAAGGCAGATGTGTCACCAGATCACTAAGCCTATTTGATGTTGGACTTGTCGTGAGGAAAACATTAGTACATTAGTGAGATTGGGAATGAATACCCACATACAGAACACAGTGTTTTGATCTTTGTCTCGAGGGCCCAGCGGCGTTGGCGTTAGTGATCTGAAGAGGAGGCTCCTGATATCAGACCCTGACCGCTATGGCGTCACTGTACCACGTAAGACAGACATCTAAAACTGTCACCTTTACCTCCTGCACACACAATGGTTTCTCAACTTTTCAAAGCTGCCTACAGCCTCCCGTCGTGTTCTCTTTCAGACACCACACGTGAGAAGAGACACCAGGAGAAGGAAGGGGTGGATTATCATTTTGTATCAATTCACATGTTTGAAGAGGACATTCTCAATCATAGGTACTGTAGATGCAGGTGTCTCTCATGAGGTTTCCTTTCCCACGGTGTTAAAAATGGTCCCTCTTTGGGTGTTTTGTTCACTCACTCTTCCTGTGCCCCTTCGTGAGAGTGATGGCCACCCTTTCTACTGCTTTCTGATTACCATTTAATGCAGTCTTGCTCTCTTTTCTGCCTGTCTCTTCCTCTAGGTTTATAGAGTATGGGAGATACGGTGGACACTACTATGGAACAAGTCTAGACTCTGTGCACAGAGTTATGGCTGAGGGCAAGGTGTGCCTCCTGGATGTGCACCCTAGTGTACGTATCATGCCATCAAAAAAGATGATTTCATTAATGTTCATGTAGCCCACTGAATTTGGATGAGTGTCCAAGGAGACGGAAGGTGTTTTTTAGCCAAAATAATTCACGTGTCCCAGGTAAATCATTCACACTGGTGCTTTATGCTAACACAAAAACATGTTCATTGTGACGATGGCCTTTTCAGTACTGAAAACGTTTTCATCATATGACTTGTTGATGTTTAAATAATAAAAATGAAGTTTCCAAGGGCCTGTGTGTCACCACTACATGGTTTAGTTCCTGGCAGTGGTGCTGCCCGTTTGGCCAGGCCCTCCATCGAACACAATTGGTAGTGTTCACATGGTTGGGAAGCCGGTGAGGGATCACATGCTAGTGATTTGTTGGTGTGTCTTCATTGTTCAGGCACCTTATGGAACCATAAATGCTTGCTTCTGCCTTCATCTAACTGCCTTCTGTTTTGTCTTCGTCACCACAGAAAATAAAGCATGTGTACACGTCTGAATTCAAACCATACGTGGTGTTTGTGAAGCCCCCGGGTATCGAGGAGTTACGCCTCACCAGACGGAGAGCTAAATTCATCTGCGATGAAGAGGACAAGAACTCAGTCAAGCTCTTTTCCGTAAGAGAATCTATAACATAAACACACAAAACTCATTCCACTAGGTACATATATGAAGTCAGGTGCTTGTTCCATGTCTAGTAACATGCAGGGCGGTCGGAGGTCAGACACCCTGACCTTAATACACCCACGCAACCCCACAGACACACACACACCTAAACTCCCTTACTCATGTGCACACCTTGCCTTACACATGGCTGACCCTGTGGTGTGCATTTAAGAGATGTTTAAGAGACAGCGGGAGTTACAAGGCTGCTTGGTGGGTGGCTTCTTGTCCCATAACTAACTTGAAGGTGAGTAGACTTTGTCCAGAAGATAAGAGGGTGTACAGTATATGTAATGGATCGAAAGAAAGATTCATTGAGGGGCGGATTTATATTTGATGCCGCTCTGGTGGGTTTGTGTTCACTTGCCTCAAAACGGGAGCATGTACAGTATGTTCGATGGTAAATGTGTTTTAGAAAAAGATGCTAGGTCACTTTCCCAATGCCCATCTGGCTTCTCATTCACTGTTTGACCCAGGCTGCCCGTGTTGCCCTTAATAAACCCACGAGGTCACACACCTGTGTTGCAGCATGGCTGGAGTTTGCCCAGTGCCAAGCACATCAGCCCTTAGATAGTTCAGGCATCTCTTATAGGGCTGTGCTTTCAACTCATGCTACAGCTGGTGTGAAAAGGCCTCTTATCCTTTACTCTCAGCATGTAATGATGTGTCACGCCTTGGTCTGTATAGTTAAATGGTCACGGGCATCCCTTCCATGTCCTGCTACATTGCAATATGTGCAGATCTTCGTAAAAAAAACCAACTTCTTCGCGGGTGTTTTTGTCACCATATGGCCAGCCTTTAGCTGTTCTGCTAGCATTCCATCAGCAGTATTTGTCAGATTAACAATGAAATCATCATTAATCATCAACTGCTGGGTTTTTTTTTTGTGCTCCTTTAATTCTTTTCATCTCTCGCTTGACGGTTAATCAAGGCACACACAAATCAAACGATGAAAAGAGCAGAATAGAGCTATCGGAGGCCAAATGTAGCGTCCTGCTCCTACATTTCATTTACCCAGGTGTTCTCTTGTCACAGGAGGAGGATTTTGAGGACATGATTGACTTGGCGGAAAGCATGGAGAGCCAGTTCGGTCACTTGTTCGACAAGGTGATTGTTAACGGCGATATCGCTGTGGCATTCAGAGAGCTGAAGGTGGACCTCGAGAAGGTAGAAGAGGCAGACGTCCAGTGGATTCCGGCAGAGTGGATTTGCTCCTCACCGACAAAAGCACGGAGAAGTTGTGGCCATTCGGGCGGCCAGATTTGAACTTTGAACTCACAAAGAAACAAAGAAAGAAAGAAGAAAAGGGCAAAAAACAAAAAGAATTCTTAATTGTATGTACAATATAAAGTTAGAATTTTTGTCATATTTTAAATATTTTTCCATTTGTAAACAATTTCCAGGATTACCACAGTTTTCCATACTGTCCCTTAGTGTGTATCTAATTAGGCAAACAGAATCCGTCTCACCCCCCCCCCACCCCCCCCCCCACAACCCCCCCCCCCCCCACTCATCCTACATATTCCTACGATAAAGCATCCATCCCCCCAC
>CM022487.1:7909761-7986200 GCA_011952105.1 Coreoperca whiteheadi | reverse complement strand
GTAAAGGTAATTAAAAGAAAAAAAAAAAAAAGAAGGTTAAAAAGTGTTCCTTGCGCTTCTTTCGGTGCACAAGAAGACGCATATACAGAACAAGAGGGGTAAAAGAGAAAGCCCTTTGTGGGTATCTAAATAGGGAAAAAGAATCCCGCCCCCCCCCCCCCCCCCCCCCTCCGGCTGTCTCAGAGCCAGTTTTTTTGTTGGCATTTGGCTGAAATAACGTCGGCTCTCAGGACGGAGAAGAGGAAGAAAAAAAAGGAAACTCTCCAGAGCTTGTGGCTGAGTGTAATCCTTCCCTGCCAAGTCGCAAACATCAGCATGTAATTATTCTGACAGCTGCTGCACTTCAATTAACTGTAATGTACACCAGAGAAATATTATTAGTAGCAGTCAGGGAGACATTTTGCCAACAACATGCTGTACAAAATAGGGACACAAACAAGATGAAAGTCAATTAGACTGTAGATGAAGAAGGCAAACCTGATTTATGGATGTACATTTCAGAATTGTGCACGTATTGTAGATGAGGACTACAGAAGCTGATGTTTTAACCAGTTAGAATTATTGTAAAAGACATTGCAGTATTGGCTGTTATTGACCCTAAATTGTGAAGAGGTCTTTTTTTTTTTTACACAAAAACATATTGAGACAATTAAAAATAATTGGCAGATCCTCACCATTAGTTACACTCCATTAACAAATGCTAATTTTTTTTAGCATCACAGCTGCCTGCCGGGTGCAGATTCTGCTTACTGTTTACTCCTTCACACATGCTGCTTCATCTAATTCTTTTTCGTGGCTGCATTCCTCTACATCCGTCCCGTCCTCTTTTTTTTGGACGCTGTGCTCAATTGGGTGTGAAGGAGTGTTAATGTGTCTATCATGTCGTGTTTGGGAGGAAGAGGGAGCTGCATGATGTGGGGAGACGGTAATGGCTTTCAAGGGAGTTGGGCCCTCACAGACCTACGGAGAGAAAGTTACGACCGCACATAAAGGCGGACTGTAAAAGCACGGCGAGGCTCTACATGGTGGATTAGGCTGCAGGGATAAAGAGCAAGACTTTTTGTCTGAGGTATTTATTTTACTTTGGCAGGCTTATTGTCAGTGTCCAACAGAACTGAGTACACAAAGAAGACAGTGGCACAAGTGGATGAGCTAGATGCACTCACTGACGTGTCCACGTGTCTCCTGGTCACCAAAACGTACAAGCCAAACTGTCAGGACAACAGTCCCACTTCTGCCAGCCCTGAAGCCCGACCTCAGCCAGAGCGTGGCAGCATAACTTCATCACGCCGCTGAGAATCTGCAGGCACCCTCTGAGATCATAACGATGCCATTTAAGACACCGGAGTGATCCAATGAAAACCCACCGTTTTATGTTCACTGCAGCTCCCACTTCAAACATTGCACAGAAGTATGATGTCAATTGGTCTCGGATAATTTGGCTCAATCGTGTAACTGTCTGTTCGAGGTATGTAAAAATAAACACGACTGATGTTAAACAATATCTTCATCTTTGCATGTGATATTCATAACTTTTAAACAACCAACGCCGTAATGCACATGTTGAAAGTATATGGGAGTTAATTACACAAACCTAAAGCAGGACAGGGAAATGGCTTTTGGTTTATTACACTAGTACTGTAAATCGAAAGAGCCAACAACTGATACCTCTTCCCTGACATTGACGCATTAGAGCCAGACTATGCAACTTTTGAAGGAAGAAATAACACAGTCTTCCTTTTATAAATAAAAAGTTGAATTCATAAGCAATAAAACTCAATTCTCAATTCAAAGCACTCAAGGGGTTTCGTCGGTGCAGCCTTACTTGGTCTGGTATGACAAGTTTGATTTTAAGGTTTTGAGTCAGTTGTTGAATGTGACTGTTGAATGTTGAATAAAAATGACTGTTTTATTACGGAAGTAAAACCAGAAGTGAACACACCTGACCTCACCAGAACTCTTTGTTTGTTGTTTTCTGCCTGTGGTCCACTCGCTATCAGTCAGGTTAGCTAAAGATGATGATGTCTTTAAATCCGCACTACTTGCTTTTCTTGGGCCACTTGGGGCTGTGCAAAGCTCTAAACACAACGCTGACATTTTTTTCGCCATATAGTTGTTATAGTGAACTTCTTAACCAACAACTGCCTATTTACGATGATGAGAGCAGTCAGAGTGAACCAAAGCAGTACAGTTGCAGGTGGTAAAACCAAACCAACGCGCTGAAAGACACTAAAACACTTCATAGAGCTGAGGGGAGAGTTGTGTGATAATTCTGTGGGTTTGTAACAACGAGCAAACACCTTCCACATTAAACAGTCAATTTGATCCATTGTAAATGGAGATTAGCGCAGCTTTAAAGCAACTAACTCAAGACTTAGGAATGATCCTGCAGCTACCTCCTTTGGCCGCAGTGGCCTCTCTTCAGTAAAAGTTACAAAGTCTTGGCCTGTATAGCAGCGGCGCGTCACAGCATGAAAAGTATTTGTACTATCAATAATCCTCCATTTGAATTGACTAAATAAGAAATTAAAGCAAAATTTACTTCCTCAGGATATTTTAGGATACAATTAAATTCTCTGACACACTTTGCTAGATGTTTGGCCCTTCGGATAGGCCTGGAGTTTGTTAACCTGCAAGACACACGCACACACACGCACACACCCACGAGTGCCAACCTATCCAAACAAGTAGAGATATATGTCCTTCCACGGTGTTTTTTACTGGTCTCCTGGCTGCCAAATGTAGGTGTGTTCCCAGATAATATCAACAGTTGAGCCGGTGAACATATCACAGAGGGACAGGAGTAAATGGTGTGTGATAGCATGTGGCATTCTCCGACCACTGCTGAGGAATGTGAGCGAGGAATTTACTGCACCTAACGGGGATGCTTCTCGTCCATGTGTTTTTCAGCTTTGAAACCATCGAAATTCAACCTCGCCACTGATGCTGCTGAATTATGAACAGGCAGGAGAGTCATGGAGTCCTTTAATATGTTTAACGGTCGAACAAGTGCTGCTCGGATTTTAGCCATAACCTTCAAAACGTTTCAACCGTAGGCAGGAAAAACACATTTCATCACATATGTTTGCTTAAAGATTATTAAGTTATGATTGTGCACGGCAAAGTCATTACTGTATATCCAAACAGTCTTACATAAGAGTGTTTGGATGTCAAGAGGAAAAACATACGTGGATGACAGTTAAAGTCGAACCACGGAGTCTTACTGGGCCCAGTGCCCGCATGGTGTCATATAGTTACACTAATGACGACTTTAAGCTTCTGTTCTAATTGTTCACAGTCCCCGGTGCTCCAAAATGGAGACGCACATTGACAAATATGAGCATTAGGGTTGGATTATCCCTGCTCACGCTGCAGACAGTGTAAAAGATGCACAATTCTGACACTCGAATGCACATGCTAACACACTTCCTGACTCAAAAATCTGTCAACTGGCTGAGGATTATATAGGCGAGGATCAGTTTCATTTTCCAGTGTTTGTGTTCACTTCATTATGAGCCAATTTGTACTGAAATCCATTTCAACTCAGCAGGACTCGCTGCCTAAAACGAGGCACAGCTTGGTGGTTTTGCTGGTTATTAGCAACCATGTAATTACACCCATAAATTTCCAGAATCCCCTGGTAAAACATGTATTATTTGCTGACATGATTTTTGGTGAAACCGCAAGAGATTCGCATGGCTCATGTAGAAAGTATGAGAGCATGTCGAACTGCTTAGCACAGGCTGCAGTCACACCAGACAAAAAAAAATCTCACTAGTAAATCTAATGACCGCATTTGCTGATATTCTTACATGTGCACAATCTTTCATATGCCGAGGTGCTGCCGAGGCTGCTGCTCTGCAAGCCTTTCCTCGCAGAGCTCTTCAGAGAAGGGATTGGACGGCGGGAGAGCCAATAGGCGGCAGAGCAGCAGGTTATTTGAACTCTTCTCACACAGCTCAACTAAACCAGACAACATCCTCTGACTTTTCAAACATTGTTCCCTCATAAGAGTCTGTCATCATCTGCTCGGTCACTGCTCCCGTGAGCACCGAAAGAAGCGCAAGGAACACTTTTTAACCTTCTTTTTTTTTTTTTTCTTTTAATTACCTTTACATCAAGTGCATCCAGGATGGGAACCTGCTGCTTCTGTTTACATCTGGACGTCTGCTGATGCACCTGTTGACTGAGGAAAACTCTTGTCTTTAACAATGAACAAAGTTGCTGTGATGACGTCCGATGCTCTGCTTCGTTTGGAGGACAGCGGGAGAGCAGAGGAGAGGAGCAGATTGAACTGTGTAGACTTACCTCAGAGCAGTTTAACAGACGGGCAGAACACAGACGTGCTGCGATGCCAGGACACCACAGAAGACAGCTCTCCAATCAAGTGCAGAAGATATGGGTACGCCCTTTTTGTCTGAGTTGGAAATATTGTTTCGATGGCATGATCAACAGCTAAACGGGTGGTTGTATTCAGTATTACAATTGTAACATGAATGTTAATGCAGTTGTACACATTGTGTCCTGCTAAAATGCTGCTTTTGTTCTGCCTTTAGAAATAATTTAGCTTTCGTGTTGTTTCATGTATAAATGTTATAGTCTGAACCAAGGGGATTGTAGGTGGTCTTCGGGAATCTATTAGGCAACTTCTGATTCCTCCAGGTCTCGTCTGGGTGGGGTCAAAGTTCGCCACAAGAGACAGGTGCTGCAGGATATGGCCCGGCCACTGAAACATTGGCTGTACAAACACCGGGAGAACCCCTACCCCACCAAGACAGAGAAGGTCCTGCTGGCCCTGGGCTCACATATGACTCTAGTGCAGGTGAGAGGCGAGCTCGTGCATGAAAGCGGTGATGGTGGAACGAACGAAACGGGACTTCAGGGACGTGTTGATATTGAATTTTGTGAGTCAAAAATGATGCCAGTGCTGTTCTATAACAAGGTGCGTCTGCGCAGGTGTCAAACTGGTTTGCGAATGCCCGGCGGAGGCTGAAGAACACAGTGAGACAGCCAGACCTGAGCTGGGCCCTGAGGATCAAACTGTACAATAAATACATCCAGGGAAACGCTGAGAGACTGAGCGTGTGCAGTGATGATACGGACTCAGATGGTACGGGCTACAGTATTTAAGTTTAGTACTCCTCCTTTTTCTAGATGACAAAAAGTCCAAACTTTAACATATATCTTATATATTATATGAATCAGTACAACAGTTGTTTCCTTTGCTGCAGATGAAGAGTGCCCCTTACAAACTCCTATCAGCCAATCCGACTTTGGCAGGTCATCTTCCCACAAGAGCGTGCTCCAGAAACAGGGCAGCGTCCTTGCCATGGCAGACTCCGCCAACAGTGACGACAGCGCGTCGCCTCCATCCAAGTACAAGAGCAGTTTACTGAATCGGTATCTGAACGACACCCTGCGGCACATGATGGCGGCGAAGGCCGACGGCGTCACCTCGGCCCGCAAGAGGAGGAGCCACTCTGAGTCGTTCAGCTCCAACGAATGTGATCGAGACGTTGTCTCCCCGGCGTCGTCCTACGAAACAGAGGCCAACTTTGTCTACCACATGGGTGAGAGATGTCAGTTTTTGTCACTGCTCAGGACAATGTCACACATTAAAGCAATAAGATGAGTGGAAAATTGTGCTTTAATGCAAAATGTGCACTCAAGGTGTGTAAACAGAATCAGGGAAAGCATGTAATAATGCAAACACTAATGTTATGCAAAAAAATCATGACAAGCAAACAACATAACGCGTAGATTGGGAGGAAAAGAGACGATCGCTCTCCCTGTCCACAGAAATCATTAAAGCATCTTCCCTGTTTATTGTAGATTTATGTTGAATGTGAGGTAAAATGACACTTTAACTACCCTGCTTCCCCTCAGTTCACTTTTAACACACCACAGTGCACAGTAAAATAAGAACAGACCGAACAGAAACTTCCACATGGCTCCTCAGAGCTCCCTGACATTAATAAATCTCTGGCATTCCACTGAAAGTCAGAAGCTCTGCGAGATTCAATGATAAAGTTACAGCAAAACTGGGAGGGAGTTTGACACCTGGGTGCCCTTTCAGACCTATAGGGGCCCCAGCACACTGACAACCCTCAAATCCGCTAAGGCACAGGAGCCAAAACCTTTACAAACATCACTAATACAGACTCATGCAGACGTTGAAATCCTTCATTTTAAAATTGGATGGAGCTCATGCTGGCCGCCGCTTGCACACCGCAAATATCATTTCCATATACTAGAATGTGCCATTTGTTCCGCTTCAGCTTCTTGCCATGGTGGAAATGTCCAGTCCAGTCTCAAGGACAATTACAGAATGTCTGAGACTTTATTCTTCCCAGGGTGAGAAGTGGAAACCTCAGCCAAATGCAGAAACGGAGCAGTCTGTCAGTAAAGCACTGAAGACGTCTCGTGGAGCGACTGTCAGAGCTGCCACTCAGCTGTGAGACAACGCAGAGCGAGATCACTAATATCCATTTGGCTTTTCCCATCAGCGTTTGAGGGTGCAGCTTTGCTTCCTTGACTCGTGTGTGCCTTGGCTGGCTGCTTCTCCCAAGTGTTACTTTCCTACTCAAAATCAATCTAAATTTACATTATATCATTAGAGTTGCAAAAAGATTTTTGAAACCTATTCTACTCTTTAGCATATTAAAACAAGGCTTGCTTCAAGTTCCCTTTTTTATTATTTTAGAACCACTTTCCTGGCAAACATTAAATCCTGGTCCCAGTCTAAAGATTATTTAATGGATATTTTTATGGTCTGTGACAAGGCTTAATCTGTATTCGGGAAACTCAGTTTAACCTCAAATTGGCCTACAAATTGGTGACTGAATAATTAGGATAATTCATAATGCAACAGGCTTGTACTATATAGTTAAAGTAATAGTGAACCAGTGAAATGTTTTGTCGTATAAAGTATACTTCCTGTTCAAATGTTTAAACAAATATGGCATCATTTTGCAAACATTTTAATTAGCGTTATATGAATTGAACAATGGTAAGACAAGGATCCTCATTGACCACATTCAAATAAAGGGGAAAGTTCAACATTTTGGGAAATATGCTTCATTTGCATTCTTGCCAAGAGGGTCGGTACCACTCTCACGTTTGTACGATAAATATGAAGCTACAGCCGGCAGACGGTTAACTTAGCTTAGTATTTAGGCTGGTAACAGGAGGAAACTGTTTCCAAGCTAGCTTGGATCTGTCCAGAGGTAAAAAAATCCACCTACCAGAACGTCTAAAGTTCACTAATTGACACTTTATATCTCGTTTGTTTAGTCTGTTCAAAAATTGAAGTGTGAGAAGTTGTGATTTTCTTCCTTCCGATTTTGTACAACTTAGACAAATGAGATATTTTGACACACTGATTAGTAAGCTTAAGAGGTGCTCGACTTGGACTTGACTTTGGACAGAGTCAGGGCTAGCTATTTCCCCCTGTTGTCAGTCCTTATGCTAAGCTAAGCTTACCATCTGCTGGCTGCGGCTTCATATTTAGCATTCAGACATGAGGGTGGTATCGGCCTTCTCATTTAACTCAGGGCAAGAAAGCAAATAAGCGCATTTCCCAAAATGCTACACTAGTCCTTCAAAAATGTTATTACTCTCTTATGGTAATTCGAATCGTATTTCTTTTGGAGCATTTTGATGTCATCACACACTATGTGGGCAGCACTGTTGAAATGTTTGTGCAAACTTTTAATGCATCCCTGCTGGTCATATTAAGTGTGTTAGTGCAATCCAGTATGGCTCCTCTGTGGAGGTGTAGTGGAAAGTCAAGCTGCCAGATTCATGACAGGCACTAACACCATTAACACGTTTATACTCCACCCGGGAGACGGCTAAAACAGTCTCTAAACCGCTAATAAGTGACTAATAAGTGATGCCACTACACGGTGTCTTACAAGGACACTAAACGTACACTTTAAAAGCCTAATAGAACAGTACACTGTATGTTAGTGATGTTCCTATTTACTGTGCAGGAATGTCAGGATGTTTACACCATATAGTATGGTACTCGCATCAACTTTAGTATTTCCCTTAAAAAGCCTGGAGACCCATAAATGTGACCAGAATCATGTTTTATTGGACACAGAGCGGCGAAAAACATATCTGGACTAACGCCTTGCTGCGTTTTCCACCCATTTTGTTTCAAATGAAAACAGGCACGCTGAGTGGGGACCAAATACAAATCCGCATTGAGGAAATAAGGTTTTCCAGTGTGGATTCCAATGACACACCTGTGAGATGACTGAAAGCCACTGACTTTGGGTCATGAGGGGATTTAAACTGATTTTGTGGGCGAACACCCAACTTAAATCAGCTCATGTAGACATTATTACATTGCGAGTGGGTCACATGAGACAGGATTTACGACAGCAATTGAAAACTAAACCCCAAAATAAACACTAAATTGGAAAAAAGTTTCGCGTGGAGCCAGGAGACGGTTAGCTTAGCTTAGCATAAAGACTGGAAACAGAGGGAGACAGCTAGCCTGGCTCCGTCTGAAGATAAAGATATCCACCTACCAGCACCTCTAAACCCTTAATTAACACGTTTTATCTTGTTTGTTCAAAAAAAACTAAGTGTGAAAACAGCAAGCTGCAGTTTTACAGGGGATCATGTGCCGGACTGTTTTTTAAAATTGTTTTATGATTGTAAACTCGCAAACTGTTGTATTTTCACTTCAGATTTTGTACAAAATGTGATATAGTGCATCAATAAGTGAGCTTTAGAGGCGCCGGTAGGCGAATTTTGTTACTTTCAAAGAGCTAGCTGTTTCCCCCTGAGTGGTATTGATCACTAGTGGTATGAGAGTGGCACTGATATTCTCATCTAACTCCCTGTAAGGTAGCAGAGTATTTTGCAAAATGTTGAACTATTCCATATTTGGAAATAAATATGGTTAGTTGTAAGCTCATAACATGAAATTATAACTATACTGCAGCACAATGTAATATCAAAAAAGCATTCAGCAGCTTCATTACCCCCGTAAAATCTAGTCGTAACTGATCCCTGCTGTAAATTTGAGACTCGCCAGAGGTAAAACAATGTTTTTTCTTAGTAATAAATACAACAGAGGTACTGAAGTACTTTCTTGGCAAACGCATGTTATGGCTAAAGAGAGAAATGCTCAGGGACGTTCAGTAGCAAAAAAGCATAAAACAGCAAAATGATTTACTATCAACAAGTAGTTGCTCTTGGCTTGGGCCTGGCTAAAGAAATCAGAGATGGGGATGTTTCAGGCTGTTAGAATTGAAAGACTGTGTTTCACAGCAGGCCTCTAATTTCCCTGTCTATTGCTCTCTGAAGAAAAATCGCTTTTGACCAGCTTCTATCTGCTCCAAAGAAACAAGGGCAATATTCCAAAACCGAAATGGAAAATATGCTCTACATATAATGCACGTTTATGCATAGACCACAAACGGAAATCGTGCAAGCAATATAACATTTCTCTGAAGGCCTATTTATCCTACGCCTACATATGAAATAGCCAGAGATACTGTAGTTTCATTTGTAGGGCATTGTGAGAGAAAGATTGGACCCTTCCTTCTTCCGCAGATGTAGCGAGGTTCTTAGGTATTCATTCATAAGACACTCCCCTGCCTGTCGGCAAAATGTAATTAAGTGCTCAGGCCTTGGTCAGAGAAGATGGACATGTGCAGGGACAGCCTTTGGCAGAGGAATGACACACAGTGGACTAACTTTACAGGTGCCATCAGAGCTCTGCAAACACGTCAGTCCTCATGACACGATGCAGATACCAGATTTGCCCCCCCCTCCCCTCCCCTCCCCTCTTAAAAGCCAAAAGCTCAAGAGAAACTGCGTTGCATTTGTTTTGGCCAGAGTAGCTGAGCAGAGGCAGACCGGTGCACTGCACTGAGTCAAAGTCTAGCACTGTGAAACACATCCAGAGAAACGCACCGGACAAGTAGTAACTTTATACTGTGCTGAGTGCACCAATATTCAGAGATGCACACACTTGCATTTGGGAGCACTTTCACATGCACAAACACACACTTAACCGATGAAAATGCTCAGTCACCCATGAATACACACACAAATACTCCCACACATGCTGCAAATTAAAAACTCTCATACATTAATACTATGTATCACTAACATACGGCCATGAAGCCTAATCCAACATTGATTGTCCTGTGAATAGTTTGAAATTTCACCGCTATAAAGTAAACTGATTCAAGGCATATTTAGCTGAGCTTTTCTTCTTTCAATCTCTTGCAGATACAATGGACTATACTTCAACTAAATGTGACAGGTAACTGGGATTGTTCATCGCTCAAGCTGAAATCAAATCAGCTGTTTGCCCTTTTCAACTTTCATCAGCTTGAAAAGTAATGCTATTTATAATCTCTCTTGGAAGGTGTTCGTGAAATTGAACCACCGCTTTTAATTCATCCATCTTATTCTGGTTTTATGTCAAGAGGAGATATCCAAGCAAATGCACAATTTCTGCTTCGGCTCAGCTGATTTGTTCCAGGTTGATTTAATATGGAAAGAGGTGAGATGATATTTAATAATCCACGGTGTCTACAGCGGTTTTGCTATTATATATACACAGGGACCAGCAGCAGCACCGAGGCCAGCAAAGACGAGTCGACCAGGGCTGGAGGGAGATCCACGCCGCCGTGGCTCTGACCAACTTGGCCCAGGGGCAGAGCTGCACAGCGGAGCGGAGCGGCGTGACCGTGCCCGGCGTTGGCACAGGGCAGAGCTGCACCCGAGAGCCCTCCTCGGTTACGGGGACCACTATCATAGACAGGACGTGTGTCACAGGACCCACCCCTGCTCTGAGGCAGAGCTGCACCGCGGGGCCCACCCTCACCAGCCGCATCATCCAGAAGTCCTCTCATATCTCTGAGGTCCAGACTGTTAACGTGGCCCTGGCACACAGTGTGTAGGCATTTGCGTTTGAGCATCTGGTCGATCGTTCCATACAGGAATACCATATGCTTAAGTGCCTTGCAATATATGTACAGCCTCTGTTATTTTGTAATGCTGATAAACCTTGACATTTTCAATCATTTGTAAATTGTAAAATGGAAAAACTGACCTAACACAGTTGAATATTTTGTATTGTTTTTGCCATGTTTCTAATGTCTTCCTATTACCATCTGTTGCAGTAAGTTATATTAACTTCCATGAGACTGGACTATCATCCTATGCTAAGGTTCGACAGCAGCTATTTGAATAAACCCAATGTGAAATCTTTTGACCGGTCGTTTGCTTTAAATGAGTGCTTTGCAGTGGCTGGAGCTGCATACTGAACTGTATTTAGTGGTCGTTTTCATGTGTGCAATTGTGGCTCTCGCAGTTTTCATTATATCCTTTCCAATTGCTTTTTAGAAAGGTTGTGATGAGCATCAATTCAGATTAAGAAAGATTCACAGCGATAGCTGGACATGAGCAACTTTTTTAAATTTGTTCCAATAGGGCCTACGTGTCAGTAAATCGGCAGAGGTCCATGAAATATGACGTACAAGGCTGAATACTCACAGGGGACATGTTGCGCTTTCCTGATACACAGATAAAGCGACTATAATCAATATTTTTTTGTATTAATGGATCAAGCGACTGTGTATGTGAAGAGGTGATGAACCCACAGAGGATTATCTTCCCCAAGAACACTTCGAGGTGTGGGCCGGGGGAAGCTGGGATCAAACCACCGACCTTCCGATTAGTGGACGACCTTCTCGACCACTAAGCCACAGCCGCCCCTAGACAAAGCTCTAAAAAACGACTGTGGGCCAACTTTTCAGCACCGAACGGTCGATAGCAACTTATTGGCAACTAGCCAGTGAACATAGAGGATTTAGAAGCTAGCTAAAGAGCCGGGGATTCTCTAGGGAGTCAGCTTAGTTGAGACCAGGGCTTCATTTGTTCCGGATCCTGCCGGAACAGGATCCGTGACATCCCAGATTGCGACCCGCACCTATTTGATTGGATCCGAACCTGTAAATAAAGTTTGTGTAATATTTAATGTTATCTGTTCTGTCATTCCTTCATTTCCAATTGAAGTTACTCGTAAATCGCTTGTTATGGATGCATTATTATTATTATTATTAGAGAGAGAGAGAGAGAGAGAGGGAGGTCAGGTCAGCGTGGGAATTTTGTGCACATCGCCTGAGCTAATGTTACTGCGATTTGAACTAGGATACCCTCAGCAAAAAGTCAAAAAGATCACCAAATGTGTCAGTTTCTTCAAGGTCAGTCGGACTCTAAGCAGGCCAGAGTCAATTCGGCAGATCGGGGAAGGGGCGCGAAAACCGCAAGTGGTTTAATGCTTCTTGGTGTCTAAATATTTTGGCATATGACCACTGTAAGCCCCACAGATAAGCAAGTGGGTGTTTATGGTGTGAAATGCTGAAATGAGTCTGGCTACCTTAGGGGGTGCCTGTGTAGGCGTCCATATTACTGAAACAGATGGACAGAACACGTCACTTAGGCCGGTTTGCCTGCTTTCTTTTTCCTGGTTGTAAATAGAACCTAGGGGAACCTACCCCCCCCCCCCAACATTAAAGCAGCGATCCACAGACAGAAGGGAAACGACAGGGTAAGTGAAGGTACGGTCAATGAGAGAGAGCTGTAAACCCTAAACAGCTGTTTCTGCGCCTCCACCTGCTGATTCTGAGTGATCATTGTGAACGCTCTGATTAATAAATGTAAATAAATAATGCTTTGTTTAGTTTAGTTTTAGCAGCTAGGACCTAGGCGTTGTCCAATGATGCGTTCCTTGACTTTTTCCTCTCCCCCTGACCCGCCGGATCAGCACCCTCGCTGTGTTCCAGGACCTTCTGAGTTACAAACTAAGCACTGGTTGAAACCACAAATAGAGCTCAATGGAAAGTGAACACAGCGCTTCCATCCATCAGGCCACCACAAATACGACTCCAAATGAATGATAAAGTTGCCCCATGTCGGCCGTATGCGTAAATAGGCTAGTGCTAGCTAAACAGTGATGTCGGTGTTTACGGCTTGTTTCCGCTGCCCCCAAGTGGCCTAAAAGTCAGTTAATGCAGGTTCAAGTTATCGGAAGACTCCTTGATGAGACTGCGAATGCGTTGTAATGAAATGATAAGAGAAGATGCTCACACCCACATCGGGATGTCTGTCCGAGGAACAAAATCTTGTTTTTCTGTATTTTCGTATACAGCAAACATCTTTACGATAGGTGAGACGCACAATTGCCCTCTGTTTTTAATGTTAAAACATAACACAAATGCCAAATGTGAGATCTGAGGAAATTCCTGAACTCAATATGGGGTCAACTGCCAAAAACTTGTTATTGGAAACATAGAGAACACGATAAGCCTCTGGGGAACGTCTGGTACTCTGCCCTCTGAGGAGAGACTTGTGGGGAGCGTCCTGTTCCATCTGGGGACATCCTGACACCAAACATAAGCTAATAATCACTGCGACTCTCTGGGCCTATTCTACAAAACATGATTAGCAGGATTTTTCCACTTGTGTCCCGGTTTTGGTCATTTTTTACCATTTTGTGCAAAGAATGTTTTCTGTCTTGCACGTACGACAGGCATCGTCATCAACAAAGTATTATGGAAAGAGCGTCTCACTGCTGTTTCCACTGTAAAGCTGCTTTTGATTAGGTGAGCTTCAACACAACATGGAAACCAAATGGCAGCTCTCAAATGGGAATTAAACAATAATTAGTCTTGAGTGACGGCATCTCGAGGTTGACATTTATTTCAGTTTGAAACAATACAAACGTTACTGCTCCATAACTCTTATCGCATGTCATTCAAAGTTAAGGCAGATATCATTTTAACATACTATTGCTGAATATGATTCAAATAGGTGCACAGCAAAAGCAATAGGAAAAAAGTACAGGGATGGGGAGGGGGAGGGTCAACGTGATTCGAAACAAGAATGAGGAATTTAAATAAATGGCAACAATACATCAAATCCATACTATACTGAAGTTAGGAAGCAACAAAGCTCTCAGGAATGCTCTCATACTATAATGTGTGAGAAATGCCTTCAATAAGTCAGAGGAACATCATATAGACCAGAACATCACACAGAAACTGCAAAAGAAATGGGGAGAAATCAAGTTTACACGGTCAAGGGGAGACTAAATGCCATTTTGCCAGAGCATATAGGCAAATACACTGAACTCCAGTGAGTAAACAGCACATTTAATTGCTGCTCTTAATACGGTAAACCTTACACTTGTAGCTGTGGAAGATATGGTCCAGATCAGCCATGCAAAGAAAAACACATAAAAAGGGGGTGGGGGGGTTAGAGAGACAAAAAAAACCAAACAAACAGGAAATCAGTTAACCCTTATACATACATAGAATTTGATGGATATCACCATCAAACGGATAATTGGATTAACAGCGAAAGTGAACTGGTGTCAGTAACTGGGGAGCATTGTGAAACGTCTCAGTTGGGAGCATTCACAGTGTTCTGGTGCAAAATAACAGCTGTTAAACGGGGGCCAACACATACCCCACATAACAAGCCCCTTCCACCACTATCCTCAATCCATGTGACATATATATGAAATTATATTTGAAATAAAGCTTGCATATATATGTATGTATGTATGTATGTATGTATGTATGTCTTGTAGAACATGTTGTACTTTAACTGCAGCTACATAGTCGACATTTACAGCTCACAAAGTACAGCAGGGAACTCGCTTTTTCCTTGGAAGTGCAGAATGGAGGAGATTTCTGTATGGGTTATAATGACTCATTTTGAGTCAAATTTGACAAGCTATGTACTGTAACCTACAAATTGGTTCATGTTATAGGCACTACGCTATTAACCCGATGCCTTAATGTACAAAAGACTCACTTTTGCCAATAAGATAAATTCAAACCAGACATGTACTCGCATGACGTACACTTGGCATGGTTATGTCAATTTAAAACTCTATACTTCCTTAGACAAGAGGCTATTTTTGCAGGATCCTTTCACTCGTGTTTTAAACAGAAAGGAGTGACACGTGACAGACGATGGTTGAAAAGGAAGTGTGCAAAATGCAAAGTCCTTTCGACCGCCAGAACTACTCCAACAATAAAACTTTTTTTGAACGTACTCGTCAAGGTTCCACCTCTCCTCTCGGTTTCTGGTCCGTAGTCATTCCTTCAGGTTGGTGCTTTTTGGTTCTGTCCAGTTTCAGGGTATGGAACAGTATCCACCGCATGCCCTGCCACTGCCCTGCTCCTGGTGGCTCAGATGGATCTTCTGACCCTGGTTTTCACTCTCCCAAAGCCCCGGAGTCTGGAGGATCTTCTCCACAAGCTCCTCAAAGGCACACTGGACGCCATCTTTGGTCTTTGCACTGGCCTCTGCACAAAGGAAAGACGGTTAAGCAAGATTTATGAGATCAGTAAATAAACTGGTAGCACACTTTCCAAAATGTTACAACAACAAAAAAAGTCAAAAAGCACGTCAGCTTTATAATCCAAAACATCTTTCTTTTTATAAATATAGTAAAACTAATGATATAGATTTAAAAATATTCATGAGTTGACAAACATGACACATAAAGTATGAGATGACTTCATTTAAGATGCGGGAGACATCCAGCGCGATGAAGACATCCTCACAGCAGATGAAATCCATAACATCTTCTTGCCCAACCCTTTTCAAAACCCCTTAATTTAGCCGTTCTAAAATGGAAACTCCGCAGAAATGTTAACCTAATTTCCCAGAGAGGGGCAGATTGGAGATGCGAATCAGGAACATGTGTAGACATGGATCTGATAAATGAAAGCCCGCTAGATTTTAATCATAATGCAGTTCTTCTGGAGCGGCCGCATCATTCAGCGCAGCGCTGACAGTACAGACTGAAAAATGCCAAAGCAGTATAAACAACGCAACAAACCCAAACTAAATGCATGACTTACTAAGTGATGTCTTGACTTGTTCCAACTACGCAACTGCAGTTCCGACTTTAAAGTAAAGTATGGTTCCGTTTTAAGGTACATTTTATGGCTCTATTAGTTTAAGTGGCCGTGTCTGACCACGTCGGATTTGACTCTAGCATGGATACTTACCAATGAAAAGCATAGAGTGTTTCCTAGCAAATTTCAGCCCCTCATTTCTGTCCACTTCATGGTCATCCTGAAAACCAAACAGACGTCCTATGTTATTTTCTCTATGTGGAATGCACATGGCAAAGCTTTAGCGTTTAAGCATCAGCAACACCCATGGCTGGTGAGCACATTTATAGAACACTTTGAGTATTTCTGGTGTTGTATGACTTCCCTTAATAATAATGATAAGAATAATAACAATAATAATTTGAGAGGTTTGTATAAAGCCAAGGTTCACATTAAGGCCATCTTCGAGCCTTCATTCTGATTATCCTGAGCATAAGTGACCAGAAATCCGAGATCTGTCAAGGAGATGAGCTGATGGGATGGTGACAACTGTAACCGTTTAAACTCGTGTTACATGTGTCAAACTGGCTTCAGACTCACCCGATCAATTTTGTTTCCAACAAGCATTTTCACAATGTCATTGCGCGTTGTGTACGTCTCCAGTTCATTCAGCCAGTTTTCCAGCTTCGTAAAAGTCTCGCGCTTTGTGACGTCATATACTGTCAGAACCATGCAAACAGAGAAAAGGAGTTAGAGGGATCATTTGCTGCAAGTATGAATACATCTTCCTTTTATTATTTGCGAGTTTTAAACAGGACACTGCAGTTATCCGATGGCTGTCGATCTGCTGCATGAGCACTGAGCTGATGCCTTCAGCACAAGTGACGCCCACTGACTCCCAGAGTATAATTCATGTTGATGTCTTGTTCGTAAAAATTACGAGCAAACAATAAGCAGGCAGTGACAAAGAGCAGCTCTGTGACCCTGGGAGGATCATGTGTTAATGCAAGTGCCACGAAGAGCGGCTAGGATTCTATTACAGGACAGAGAAGACTGGCTCTGGGTCAGTTACTGAATGTGTTATGTGGCCTTAGAAGCGTCACCGTTTACCGAGTATGACTCCCTGTGCACCGCGGTAGTAGCTGGGTGTCAGGGTGCGGAACCGTTCCTGTCCTGCTGTGTCCTGCAAAAGAAAAAACGACACTTAAGGTCAAAGGCAGCAAAAGATTCATTTCATTTATTTATTTGGATGGGACAAAGCATATTGATGAACGTACATTACAAATTGACATAAATACGCCGGATTCGGCACAAAGCTCATTTCCGTCCGTAGTCTCCACGATTCCAAACGTTTCAAAAGGACAACAGGCACACTAGCCAAGTCCCAGCATCCACACTCACGGACTCGGACTTTGACATGTGTTCCTGATAAGTCTGCAAGGACTCAGGACTGTCCCACTGTGGAACCAGCCAGTGCCTGGGGACTCTTTGCAACCCTTAAGCCTTTTTCTTAGGGGAATAATCCCCAGTTCATACTGTTCTAATGTTAAAATCAGGGATGATTAAAACAAAAAAAAACAGAACACTGAAAGAGGAACCAAAATCAAATGTACATGTAGTTGTGTAGTTCTATTGTCTATGAAAGTCTGATCCTACGGATTTGATTTCATCCAATTGGACAGAACAGAAATGGAATGTACATATAAATGCATTTATTTTATTTCTTCCTCATAAAGTGTTTGGAGCCCTGGCATCCTCCTGCACGAACGCTTTTTGGTTTGTTCGTTGTTGTTTTTTTGCCCAAGCACACAAATAACAAAGTCTATGCGAGTCCAGTGTTTAGCCGGGGCTTAGGTTGTGGCTTGTTCTCATTGGACATTGGGACTGGAAACACTTTATCGGTTTCTTTCCGTGATTCTGGCTGTGCGATGTCGCCATCTTGCGAGCAAACCCCGCAGTGCATCGCGGGGTTTTTTTTCCTGACGACCCAGAGAAGCCGTAAACAACAACGCCTTAACGACTTCAGACTTACCCATATGGCGAGCTTTGCCTTGTTCCCGTCTATTGCGAGTGTCTTTACTTTGAAGTCCACACCTGGCCAGTCACGAGAGAGAGAGAGAGAGAGAGAGAGAGGGTGGGCTTTAAGGGGTCCATCTTACATGATCAGCAGCTTCCATAGCTCTGTGTTTATGTGTTCATGTGCGCGTAAAACCTATTGTCGCTGACTGCTCTGGGTCAAAAGTGTCGTCTATGAACCTCAGGAGGAGACTGTTGGGGAGAGAAAGATCACATGTAAAATTAGCGGCTCGTGCAGAACAGCAGGCCTTTGTGAGTTGGCGGACAGCTCCATCAGCCTCCCCCTGTCCGTCACAGGGGAGATCGCAACAACTAACGTTAGTCAGTGTTGGTGTTGACTGACGCCGCAAACTAAATATCCGCAACAGGTTTTGCAGACGCCACTGGCGATATTTGTCACCCAACTGTCAACGTCTTGACAACTGTCAACGTGTTGACAGTGAGTATTTGGCCTAAACCGTTAAGAGAGATGGAGAAAGGGGTCAACAACACGAGCAGCTTTAGCTTTAGCAACAGCTGCTGTGCAGTGGGGAGCGAACTTAACGTTGCGTAACTACAGCACCATCAACATACTCCTAAACTCGCTACCAACGTAGACAAACCTGGACTTCCCGACTCCGCTTTCGCCAATTATCAACAGCTTAAGAGTCGTTAGCACGTCTTCGTCCATATTCCTATGGGAGGTGGCTGGACGTCGACTTGGGGACGCTTTTTATCGACGAGCTTCACTCTGTGTTCAGGGCTGCAGGCGGCTAGCTGCTCCGGCGACAGCCTGCGGTTCACGCCACTTCCGCCCGACCGGTGGCGTGCTGACGTCACGGATGGACGAGCAAATGAATCCATTTAAAAAAGCTGAACATGGGATCCCCGCATATGGAATGCCATTTCACTCAATATTAAATAAATACATAAATATGCCAATGAAATTAATAAATGGGTCAATATGTTTCAATAAATCAAGAAATAGCTTTTTATTTCATTGGACTTTTATTTCATAATGCCACATTTATTTATATCATGGGAATATTTCATAATGACACATTTATTTATTTACTATTATTATTATAAAATACTCCAATGATATAAATAAATGTGTCATTATGAAATAGTCCCATGAAATAAATAAATGTGTGATTATAAAATACTCCCATGAAATAAAAAGCTATTTATTTTTTGAATCATATTTACTAATTTATTAATTTCATAGGCATATTTATTTATTTATTTAATATTGAATGAAATGGCATCCCCTACCTGTATTCTTGAACACAGTACTCCATGTACATTGATATGATCGAATAAAATTTTGTTTAAAAAATGACAAAAGTGATACAGCTGTTTCGAGGCCAACGCACGGAGTCTAAAAAGTGTTAGGCGATGCAACTCTTACCATTAAAGTTTCACAACACCGGCAAAAATCGTATTGGTCAGAAGGTTGCAATGTGATTTTGTCAAATGGAAGTTCCTTGACATATTGCTGTTTTGTCCACTGGCTTTTCAATACTTAAATACATCACCAAAAAAAATTGGTTTTGTTTTCAAGTGTATATTTTAAACATAGCTGCCTGCATGTTCTTTTGGCTAAGGTAAGGTAAACTTTATTGTCCCACGCATGGGAAATCTGCCTTGGGCTTTCCACCCATGATATAGCCTCCACAGTTGCAAGCTTCCAATCACACGTCATTAGTAAAAGTCATATATTATAAGAATCTGATAATAATTGAAGAATAAAGATACGAGTACAGTACTTATATTAAAATGCTACACGTGCCATTCTCATACACAGAGGGTGTTACAGGCTACTATTCAAAAACTGAATTGACAATGCCACAAAGGAGTTTTTGAACCAGTTCATTCAGCAGCGGGGGAGACCAAACCTCCTACCAGAGGGCAATAGAACATATTCAGTGTGTAGTGTGTGTGTGTGAGTAGGATCATTGATGATCCTATTGGCCAGTTTCACAGTGGTCTGTTAAAATATAGTCTGTAGGGATGTGTGCTCCTTCAGTCCGAGGATTTTCCAAATCGCATTGATAATTTGAGGCTAGTTTACCCTGAAACAGAGTGGAGGGATAAGAGGGAAGTCTACAATGGAAAGCTATTGTCAGTTGACAGGTAGAAAACCGGTGAATGGTCTAAATAAAGATCCACATTATAATACGTCATTGTTCTGTGATACCAACATTTTAAGGTTACCTCAACCATGAGAAGGAAACCACCTGGGGGTTAAGCTATTGGAAACCAGTGACCGTAAGTACTGAAATTGGACCAGTGAGCCATACTACACCTACTGTTCTTCAATAGGCTCTTTGACGGAGCCCTTCCTCAAACCGCATCTGCCTCTGTTCATTACAGAGAGGGCCGACCCTGTTATTATGTAAATGTTATCTAATGATTGAGCTGAAAAGAGTCAGCAGCACAATCAATACAGCTGGCAGTGAGTACTCACAGCTCTCTCTAATACTGGTCTAACACTGCTGAGAAAAGAAATAGCTCTTTTACATTCCCCAAAGTTATTTTTGTGCTAAATCCAGGCTTTAAGGGAACGAGTTCTCGACAGCTATGGCCAGATTCCGCACGTGCTGCATAGAGAGACGCCTACGCTGTTTCGAGACGATGGGCCATTTTATTGGATCTCATCCCTGGTGGTTCTTGATTGCCCCCCTCATTCTCTCGACAAGTCTGGCGGGCGGATTTTACCTTCTCAAGGACAGAATGTCAGACAATATCGAACAGCAGTTCACACCTGTCGACGGACAGGCGAAGATGGAGAGGAAATACATCCAAGAAACCTTCCCGGGAAATGATTCCATGTTTTCCCGTTTAAGACTGAGCACAGATGGGAATTATGCAACTCTCATAGCGACAAGTGACAGGAATATTCTGAGTGTGGAGTCACTTCAGGACATCCTGTACTTGGACTTTCAAGTTCGGCGTATGGTGCTGCAGTTTGACAACCAGTCGTGTGAGTATGCAGATGTTTGCGCTGAGGTGATGGGATCCTGCACCTCCAATGACATTTTATATATTATTGGGTACAATGCCAACAATATAGACACGGTCAATTTGACATTCCCGTGGTATTACTCTGATTTTAGGAGCTTTTCTTTACATTTAAGTCTGGGGAGTGTGAAATTATACAAGGAGAGCTCAGTCGTTGAAAGCGCTAAAGCCATACAGCTCCATTACTACTTACGTGAGGACAACAAAACAAAAACTGACGCTTGGTTGGAAAGCTTCATTAATTCAGTCTCAAATATCTCATCAACTTCCATTCAGGTGAGCAGAACTTTAATCCGTTCCAGTGTTTCAAATGATCAGCTTTTTGTGTCATTTAGCGGCTTCTGTTAAACTTGTTAATAATCCTTCTAGGTGGCGTACTCCACCTCCATGTCAATGCAGTGGGAATTAAAAAAATCTCCAGCTTCTGTCATCAATTTATTCTCCATCGCCTATGCCATTGTCATCACATTTTCAATTATGTCATGTTGGAGGTTGGTAAAACACACGCTGAACATCTTATGTGATGCATTTTGTCTGTATGGCTCTTTTTTCTTTTGATTCGTGATTTCTTTTTAGGTTGGATAATGTGAGGACGAAGGTGTGGGTGGCAGCCTGTGGGGTGCTCTGCACAGGTCTAGCACTCCTGAGCGGCTTTGGTGCGCTGTTGTTGCTGGATCAACCTTTTGTCATGACAGCTGCCTCCTGTCCTTTCATGTTATTAGGTAGGTTCTGTCCTGTGGAACATCCAGCTCCATGAGGTCCCACTGTCCAAGGTTGAATCAAAGTTAGAAAGTACTGAAAACAACATTACTTCCTGTTAACCTAAAAAAAACTAAACGTGCATTGACACGACACGGCGTTCATTGCACAATTTTGCATTTTCCAGCACCAATAAGTTGCTATGTAATTTTCATAAGACACGCCCATGTTTCCCAATCTTGATACACAATGTTGATGATCTCTGATAATGTACATTATACTTGTCTTTTCATGTCACATATCCATTGCTGGATTAACTAGTTAGGGGGCCCCTGGGCAAACGGGCTGTTTTGCCCCTAAAGACCAAAAGTAACGCAGGCATAATGTGCACAGAGAGGGATGACACAACTCAAGTTCAAGGGTCTGCTAACTGACTGTCATACTCTACAGAAATGAATAAAAAACCAATGGCTGCCTGGAACCGTAGTAAAGCTACACCAAGACAACATTTGAAAAGTGGTCGGCAAAACGCAAAGTAGTCCTAACGTCATTTATAGTTAAAGAGCTTAAACTTTCAAACACAGTATTTTAGTCCTTTAACAGTGGATCTTAACACAGGCACTTCAAAAAAGACAAAGTCACAAGATAAGGACCCACATCAATTGATGTTGTACTTTAGTGGTGCAAATTCCCTATCACATTTTAAATGAATCAAATTAACAAAGAACAACTGACAGTTGCCCACTTGCACACAAAACCGGTAAGAGTCTAATCTTTCTGCTCTGACTTTTAATCTAAAGGTATTGGACTGGATGATGTGTTCATCATGATCTCTTGCTGGCAGAGGACCCGTGTGCTGGACAGCGTCCCCGCCCGCCTGGCTGACACCTATAAGGAAGCCGCCGTCTCCATCTCCATCACCACCCTGACCGACGCCCTGCCTCTCCTCTTGGGCTGCAGCCTTTGGCTCGGTCCGGTCCTTCTGCCTGTACGCTGGGATTTCTGTTTGCTTCTGCTTTTTGTACAGCGTCACCTTCCTGGGGGCGTGCATGGCTTTGAATTGACAGAGGGAGGCAGAGAACGAGCACTGGTTCACCTGTGCCAAAATCCCAGAAGACCTATCGTCCGGGGACGCAAAGGCCTTCAGTATCTGCCGTGTCGGGGGGAGCTACGATCGAATCACTGAAAAGGAGGAAACTGGGCCCATGAGTCACATTTTTGAGCAGTTCTATGGCCCATTTCTGACCCACAAATTGATGAAAGCATGTGTATTTGTCATTTACGCAGGCTATTTGGCTGTTAGTATCTATGGTTGTTTTACCTTAAAGGAGGGCCTCGATATCAGCAATCTGGCTTTGGATGATTCCTACATCATCAACTACTACAACACTTCTCTGAATACAGCTGTAACGTGATGGTAGCAGGGAAGCAGCCCTGCCTTTACTGGGATGAGGATGAACAGGAGCCTCTACGTTCATGCATTTCAAACTTTGAACGTTTATACTTTGTCAACGGCACTGTTGCCTGGTTTCTTTCCTTTCTACGGTATGCAAATGCCACCAACCTCAATATAAATTCTCAAGAAGCTTTCCAAACACATCTGCCCCATTTCTTAGAGCTCAACTCCATGTTCAAACAAGACATCAACTTGACTACAGACAATGAGATTCGGGCCTCTCGCTTTTTCATTCAGACACTCAGCAAAACCACAGAGAAGGACATGATGACTGGACTCAGGAAAACAGCAGTGCAATGTCCAGTAGAGCTCCTGGTGTACCACCCTGCTTTCATCTGCTTTGACCAGTATACTGTCATTATGGACAACACCATTCAAACCATCGTGGCGGCTGTGATTGTGATGCTAGTGGTCTCACTCATTCTGATACCCGATCCTCTATGTTCCACGTGGGTGGCTTTCGCAATTTGTTCCGTGATGGTCGGCGTGACAGGGTTCATGGTGCTGTGGGGTGTAAACCCAGACTCCATTTCCATGATCAACCTGGTCATGTGCATTGGCTTTTCTGTAGATTTCTCAGCGCATATTTCTTACTCTTTTGTCTCCAGCCCCAAGAGCGACGTCAACGAGAAAGCTATGGATGCCTTGGCCCATTTAGGCTATCCGATTCTGCAAGGACCATTGTCCACTATTTTAGGAGTGGTGGTGCTTTCCATGTCTGGTTATTACATCTTTAGGACATTCTTCCAGATTGTGTTTCTTGTGATTACATTTGGGCTGCTCCATGGCTTAGTGTTTATTCCAGTGTTTCTGACACTGTTTGGGCACGGAAAAACCATTAGGGAACGGGAGTTAAACACTACAGGGGGATTAGACTTTGACACACAAGGGGCATTTCCCATGGCAGCTGTTGACTGACATTTAAGGGTCGGCGTTGCTAGGAGACGCCATAGCCCTGTACAGCCTATGAACGTTGATACATACGTTATGTACCTTTCGTCACGCAGATATTGGAGCCATAATATTACAGCACTGACACAGTCAGTGGGAAGCAGAAATTCACACCCCAATGGAAAAATAAATACAACTTAAAGGCCTTCTTTTTGGTAAGTACAAATTTGACCAAATAAGCCCACATCAAAACAAACACCAGGGATATATATATATATACACACACATACACACACTTCTTTGGAAAAAAGTTTTAATTTCAATTCGACTTTAATACTTAATTTGTCAATTTTAGTGTGAGTGTAACACTAAATAAGAGAGATTATAAATCTATTCTGTTTCGACACGTCAGAAGTGTAAACCTTGTGCTTTTGTGTCTAATTTGTATCAACGGTATGTGCCGTGTCATTTTATAGACATCTGTAAAAATAAATATAAAGGTACATTCCTACTCAGACCCCCGCCCGCCCACACACAGGCCAAAAATCACAAGTTTTTATTTGGGCTTCTTTTTATTTATTTCAGCTGCACCAACATTCATTTACCACTGCCATCATTGAAAGATTTTACTCAATCAACAGCAGAGAGCCATTCAATGTGTTCACAGCATAAAATCATTACTATACATCTATATAAAATGTTCCCATTACATCCCAGTCATATATACAGCTAAATGTGGATAAAAGGCCAATAAACAGAAGAAAATGTCAAATTGAAGGGGGGGAAAAAAAAAAAACACAAAACAAAAGTATAACGTATCATGATGGTAATCTTGACAAGAGCTATACCTTAAATAAAATGCTAAAATATGGATTTCATACACTGTTGCTGCTGCAACTATTCACATGAAAACTGGGAAATTCCACATTTTAACAGAGGCATGGCTGCAGGTTTCTGTCCACAATGCGTGTTGAAGAAATGTCATAGTTAGAATCAAGAATGTCACTTTAAAATTAAGACTTGTTACACTTCACTTCCTTTATACACAGAGCAGTGCCAGTAAGCACAGAACATTGGTATCTTTCTCCCACTGCACTGTGCTAATATGTTGATGTGAGAAATCTCTCTGCTTCGAATTAATAAAAAAAAAAAAGAGACGGCAACGGAAGATAACTGACTGACCTGGCCTCGTTGTTTGTCTGAATAATCTAATGATTAAGTGGCTTTAATCCCTTCATTTGCAATAACAAGAAAAATTGATAATTTGCTGAGATGCTTATTAGAAGCCCAACTATTTAAATAACTTAGGCCAACATTACAACTTTAAAATCCTAAAGATTCCAATGCTCTATCACTACATAAACACGCATTGTATTTATTTGTTGCATGCTTTTTGAGGCTGAGCAGCAGTTTTTGATCCATCTGTACACGCAGCATAAATGAAATAAATTACAAGTGCATTTTTCAGCTGGTACACTTACCCAAAGTGCTGAGACGTTATAGGTTCACTTTATACACTTCCTACTTCCTATCTTTTTCAAAAGGAAAAATGTACACTTACAGTGCATTCCCCAAAAGGCCACCTTTAAAAATAACTAGCAGGGACAAATGCAGAGGGGTACAGGACCGGAGTATGTGTATTCATGATCTTCTAATCATCCCAGACACGAAGAATCAGGTGGAAAGACAAAGTGCGGCACCCCATTATGACCGCAAGGTGCCAAACTGAGATACACAAGAGCTAAACTAGAGAGTATAGCCTGACCTTGAAAATATACTACACAAAAACTACAGATATGAACACATACACTGGAAGACAACTGACAAATACCTGGCTAAACAAAAAATTGACCAAATAGCAGGTCTTTTTTTTCCTTTTTAACAATGAACATTAAAAAAAAGGAATCCTATATGGACGCCGCTTTTACATTTTTTTAGGTTTATTTCCTCCCACCAACTGATACAGTGGTCAGAGCAACATCTTTAACTTTTCAACCGTTAAGTCACATACAACGAACCTGTGCAACACACACCTCCGTCATGTTTGCGTTTCATATGACAAAACTACGTGTCTGGGAATACTGATGAGATTACACTAAAGGTGACAGCATGAAGACATGACATAGTCCCACATGAGCACTTGTCAAGAAACTTTGTGAATGCAGGCCATGACTTCACACTCCTCTGGTTTACTGCTGACGAACTGAGTCCATCCCTCCTTCCATGACCCCTGAGCTCTTAAAATCTGACCCCTTACCCGTTGCAGTCCTTGCCAGTTTCATCTGGTCTCCAGGGTCTTGCCCTCCAGGATCAGCTGGATATCTTTGGCATCCAATGTCTCATACATAAGCAGAGCATCTGCCAGGTTTTTGTGCTCTTTGGCATGAGACTTCAGTAGGGCTTTGGCTCGCTCATAAGACTCCTGGAGACGGCAAAAGAGAAAGATGGTTAAAAAAAAAAAAAAAAAAAAGGTTTGACAAGCGCTGGTTGGGTCGCTGAGTTGTTTTGTTTGTTCAGCTGTCCTCACACAAACCTTCAGTAA
Source organism: Coreoperca whiteheadi (assembly GCA_011952105.1). NCBI lineage: Eukaryota > Metazoa > Chordata > Actinopteri > Centrarchiformes > Sinipercidae > Coreoperca > Coreoperca whiteheadi. The sequence goes on along the minus strand of CM022487.1, from coordinate 7,959,643 downwards.
CACCCTGACTTCATGCTCCACGGCTGCTTGTGTCTCTGGGCTCTGGGATGTCATGTCAGTATAGGTCATCACTCCTAACTGGGAGACAGTAAAGGGCAACAAATACATATATGTACGTAAAAAGACAGCAAAACTGTAGAGTGCGATCCACATGCGGTAAAAATATCATGAACAGCTTTCCCTTTTTAAGCCTACCTTTTCACACATTCCAAACCTGGTCACCATCAACTTAGCGATCTTTGTGGCACTATCAAAGTCGCTTGATGCACCTGGAAAAGAAGAAACGACATGTACTTGTACGTATGTTGCCGTAATAAATTCCAGCCTGCCGCCCACCTTTCCTCATGCAAGGGAATCAACATGTTTCGACATTCCATCCCTCATGTCAAAACATGGTTAGACTTGTCGGCCCTTTTGGGAACTCTTTCTTACCGGTTGTGATGTAATCATGCCCAAATATGATCTCCTCTGCTACACGGCCGCCCATGCTGACGTCCATCTGGGCCAGTAGCTGAGAGCGAGTCTCACTCCAGCGATCATTCTCTGGCAGCATGGACACCTGAAGAGACCCACCGAGGGGGATGGAGAGGAGGAATGTAGACAGATTGCGATGAGCGTATGTACACAGTGATGACAGTTTGCACCAGACCTGGTGTCAAAGCTTAAGATGCAAAGTTTAACCATTTGGTCCACGAGCTCTAGGTTTCCTTACGTGTCCCAGACTGGGGCCCCTGGGCATGATGGTAGCCTTGTTGATCGGCATGGCATCTTTGGTGTAGTAAGCCACAATTGCGTGGCCTGATTCATGGTATGCTGTGATGATCTTATTCTTCTTGTCTATTTCCGCACTCTTCCTCTCAGGGCCTTGAGGAAAAAGGGAAGGCGGGACAAGCATAAGCATTGACCATTGCCACATTCTCAACATGACTTTAATGAGAGCGATCCTAGTCATAGCAAGAAAGATTTTGCCATGCTAGATGTAAAACATGCAATCAGGATGAGGATTAGCAGAGAGATTAAGTATATTATAACAAATGCAGGGAAACAAGAAAGTGGTCTGTCTTTACCAACCAGCAAAGCTTCCTTATTACTCACCCATGAGGATTTTGTCTTTAGCAAACTCCAGCTCCTTCAGGGTGACCATGTCTTTGCCATCAACTGCTGCCTTCAAGGCAGCCTGGTTGACCAGATTTTCCAGGTCAGCGCCAGAGAAGCCCACTGTGCCCCGGGCAATAATATTGGCCTCAATAGCTGCAGAGATAGCACACACTATCAACAAAGATCTCCCGGTGAAACAGTCAGTCTACTGTTTAAGCACAGTAAATGGCAAACATTCAGCCTATGATGTCAGCTTACAAAAAAATACAACTGCTCTGTGCTGTGACGCAGTGGTAAGAATATCATATACCGTAATAATACATTTGAAAAAGAATATTGTGGCCAAATCCAGGTTCTCACACCTGGATCCACTTTAATCTTCTTTAGATACCAGTTGAGGATCTCTGTGCGTCCTTTCACGTCTGGTTTGGGGACAGTCACCTGCATGTCAAAACGTCCCGGGCGGATCAGGGCACTAAAAGACAAGACCAGTTGGTTAGTAAAATACTGATACTGGGTCAGCACATAACTTGGTGTCTGCAGTCCATTCTTTGCTAGTGACAAGGAGAGCTGTGACTCTCCTAAACTTTGACATTCGCACAGGAAATCGGAAGAGACACGGAGGTAAACGTACTTATCCAAAGCCTCTGGGAAGTTGGTTGCGCCAATGATGATCACGCCTTCATTTGGTTTAAACCTAGAAAATAACAATCACAGGACACGTGCGAGTCAGTGTCTGCAACGCAGCAACTCGTCTTCTCACCGCAGCACCTGAATTCATATTCTGAGCCACAATGCTTCAGTACTTTTATTCTTGTGCTGACCAACACTGTACTGTCCACAAGACTGTTCTTTAATATCTGCAGATGTACAAGCCAAATACAAAGGCCACAGTCGGCAGGACTGCTTGAAGGTTAGATTATATTTACATCGAGGTGATGAAGTGACTTGATTTGTCATATATTTTATTTACTGGATTAACCACAAAAAAACATTCAAATATGGTTATAGATGGCTTCTTGATTACATTTCTTGAAATTTACAATATCACAATATATATCGCCATCTAAAATTGTAAACATCATGGCAGAAGAATTTATCCATATCACCCACCCCTACTGCGCACACAGGCATTGCAAACACACCGTATTGCCAGGACGACATGAACAATATGCTTTAATCGGAATTAAAATGACTCCTCACTCATTGCACTCCTAAAGTGTAAAAATGCAACAGATACTTTTAGAGATTACCCATCCATCTCAGCAAGTAGCTGGTTGATAGTCTGTCTGGAGTAAGGGTGCATGGGAGACTCAATCCTTTTCCCACCCACACTGTCCAGCTCATCAATGAAGATCACACAGGGAGCATTGGCTTTGGCCTCCCCTAGAAAAAAGCAGCAAGACAAATATAAAGGAAAACATACATACACATATATATAACAATTAGATGGGTTTTTTAAAAATGTTTTTGCCACAATTATGCAGCCCTTGTACTAGGAGAAGGAAACTTAACACGAGTGGTTTTTAAGAAAGGAAAAGGGAAACAAAGAGGTGAAATCTGATATTGCAATAAAGACAAAAGAAATCCCACTGAAAAGGTTCCTGATGCGGCTGGCTCCCACTCCAACAAACATCTCGTCAAACTCGGACCCGGAGGCGTAGTAGAATGGCACATCTGCCTCTCCTGCCACCGCTCTGGCCATTAGAGTCTTTCCAGTCCCTGGAGGGCCAACGAGTAGGACACCTAAAGTAAAGAGAGGCAAGGAGGAGCCCTGAATGGAAATGTGCAATCAGCTGAAAAGTCATCTTATTCTAACGCAAGCAAGTGCAGAATTTATGAAAATCGCGGAGCTTTGCACGGGGAAAGAACGGCCCCTACCTTTTGGCAGCTTTCCTCCCAACGCTGTGAACTTCTGTGGGTTTTTAAGGAACTCCACCACTTCCTGCAGCTCATTCTTAGCTTCTTCTACCCCTTTGACGTGCTCAAATGTCACGTTTTTCATGTGGACAGGGTCCACTGCGGAGTCCAGGCCTGATGTGGTTCGGAACCGCACTGTCCAAAATGGTTAGATTAAAGTTCGAAATCTCACTGCATGGCACGGTTACTAAACTCACACACACACACGGCCTGTTACTGAGAATGATCTAACAACCACATCTGATGGCATATTATATTAGTGCTTCAGTACTGCAGGTTAGAATTAGTTGTTGTTGTCTGCAGAGAGCAGGAAATGGTTCAGTTATATGAAGCTTAGTTCTTTTCTTTTCAGGGCTAATGCATGTTCAACGTGCTTAGATCAGTTTAGCAGGCAAACGCTGAGCTTTACTATTAACATTAATGTTAACATATTGGAGGTGATGAAATTAAAAAGCAGCTTTAGAGGAGAAAAGGAGCCTTTACCCGATATGAAGGGGGTCTTGGAGATACCATAGAGCCCAACAAGGAGCAGCACCAGGAGGATTAGACGAGTCCTCCTGAGAGAGTCTGAACAGGTGGAGCAGTAAAACTACACATTAGAACTGTTTAATCCCTTATAAGGGAATTACTGTTGTGTGTGCTCAATTAAAACTTGCCCTGTGTGCGTTGTGTCAAGGCTTGGGCTTTCAGGAACCCCTCGGCGAAACCTCTCTTGAAAGCATCCTGCTGTCCATCAGGTATGTTCTTGCTCTTCAACAGGCTGTCTAGATTTTCAACTTCAATCCCCTTGTCACGCGTCAGGAAACCCTGCGATACGCGGTAAGATTGGTCAGCAGTATTCACACAAAGCCAGAAAGCTCCCTCACTTTTATCACACCTTTACTCTCCAGGCGAGCCCACTGGACAGGCTTTATAGGCCTGAAAACGTGGTCGGTCTTTATTCTTACATTCCTGCGTGGGCAAAACAGCTGGAGCCCCCCTCTGGTGCTGCCAAGCAGGCGGAAAAGGCAGCTGCTGTCAATTACTGCGCTGACGTAGCTGCATAACTGATATTATTAGCTAACTAAATGAGAAGACAAACATTCTATCTATTTTAGTGACTATTTACCTTCATAAAAGATGGCGTGAACCCTTCAGATACCTGGGGGCGGTCGAAGGCGGACTGCTGTCGTCTGGTTTTGCTCTTTAAGGTTTTAAAACCTCTGCTCTGGACCCACACTTGAAATGCACAGTAAGCATATGATGGTAAAGCAGATTCAAAAGCTTACCATGTGTCCACAGCATATAACTTTGCTAGATTAGCATAAACATTGTAAATGTACACATTGTTACAGGGAAATTTACAGTGTAGATGTGAAAATAGGAAACCCATAGATAATATTGATTATTAACTGGAATATTTGTTATTCTCTCTCTATTAATCTATATTTTTTTCAGATAACACACAAACCAACTCTAGTCATTTATTCATTTATTCGGAGCAACTGAATACAAAGCTTTGGCTCAGCGATAAACTATTTACGCCACTTCTAAATGCTTCTAATTCATATTTACGTGGCAGGTGTTGTAGCTCTGTGCAGACAGACTGAAGAGGTGAAGAGTTCTGCCTGGACAAAACTGGACCCGACATCGGGACTGCACCACATAAGAAGCCTGGGAACGGAGGACACGGCATAACTGTTAACCCCGAGATACCATTAGGGAGAAAAGTGGTAGAAGAGGCCCTAGATGCTTGTTAAGATGGCCACCTAGTAGCTAAGCTGATCAAAAAGATGAAATGCATCACAATCTCTTGATGGATGCTCCACTAACTAGCTTCCTGGAGGAAGCTCCGCAAGTCTATGCAGTCCAGTGAAACGCCATGTTAAAAAAATCCCCTGTAGATTGTGAAGTCCTGGCATGGTGTATTCATTCATGAATCCTGAGGAGGAGTCCTATTAGAACCCACCTTCTGACGTTTTCGTGGACTTGTTTGAATAGCTCGTTATTTCTCATTTTCCTACCGTCTAGGCGTCCAGTAAAGTTCGGTTCTGTTAGAGTTCAAAAAGAAACTGTCCGCTGAGGTCCAGCCCAGCTTGGAAGACGCTATCGTTCACATGGTACATTTGTCTTTTGATTGGTTTATGAAAAGGTTTTAATTACCCCTCTGCAACCGACTGAAATTTGGGTTTGAGCCCGTTTCTCTGATTGAGGTGATTATATGGAGCATTTCTGTTCTGTTTGGGCTTTTAAACCAGAATATTAGCTTCATGTAAACATACTGTATTTAGTGTTAGAGATGCCAGAAGTCACAACTGTGTTGAGTCATTAACAGGAATCCAGATGTCTCCGATACCGGCACCCGCCACAGGAACGCCTATTTAAGTGGTACAACGTGCCGTATGAGAGCATGAGATTTGTAATGAAGATGCACACTCTCACCATGCTTATTGTAGAAAAAGGAGTGTGTAGAAAGATGTGAGGTCCTCCAGGCTGTCTGTCCATCCAATGGACGTGGTGCCTCCTGCGGACTCAAGCGTGGTAACACACGGTTCACCAGCTCATCCAGCTGCAGTGCTCCCAGGTCTGACAAGCCGAGCTCACGCGGGTTCCACATGGGCTGCACACACACATACATTATACTGTGTCGTGTATGGCATCTGATTTATAAACCTCAGTTATTCTGAAACAGGTTTTTGTAAACGAGCGTAGCAGGGCTTGGGGGAAATGAAAACAACCAAGTGCAGCATCATACGGTCTCTGACTTGATACAGCAATTACAAATGATGTTCTACTAATGTATACCTCTGCACAGTGCAGCTCCGAGTCTGAGGCACGCTCCTCGTGTGTTCTTGACTTGCTGGTGGCGCTGCTGCTGCCCACTGAGCTCTTCATAGAGTGGAGGACGTTGATGAGGTGGCTAAGAGGTACAGTGACCTGTGATCACATGCAATCAATGAGTGGGTGAATGACATGCGCTGAAGATTAAAAAAATAAATAAATCACGACTACCATACGTTACAATTATCATCACAAACCCTATGAGTTGGGGTTAGGCAGCTTACACACGGACTGTTGGTAGTCACAAGTAAAGTACATGAGCTATCTGGTGTTACAAAGTCAACATGATCCAAATCTAGTTTATGGTCTAGCTGGTTCTGGTAGCCACATAACTTACATATAATTGCCGCGTATCAGTAGAGAAATGGGTCAAACTGCGGAATTATTAGAATATGCAACCCATCAGTAGTCAGACATATCGCTCATTGACGCAGTTTCCCATCTGCTAAGGACACACTGAGCGCTGAACAGAGCAGTGACGGTTAGCTAGCTGAACGTCTCTCAGTCAAATATTGACTAAATGCCCACTGACGTTTCTTTCAAATCGTCAAGCCACAACGAAAGGTCGACAGTCTGGCTCATAAGGGAACAAGCTAAGGTTAACTTAGCATGTCATCAGGGGCTAGTACCAAAACAACAACAATGCTAATGTTAGCTTGGCCTGACGCTTCTTGCTTTTCGTACCTGTGGCTGGATGGTCAAAGAAAACATTTTTAATTCGCGCTAGTACAAAACGGCCGTTAAACTACCCAAGTTATACCACTGTCCCTGTGAGTTAAAGGTCCTTAATTCTTTCTCTTTATCTTCCTGTAGCAGGCATAGCAAGTCGAACTGCGAACTTCAGCGGCACGCTAAAAATACACCGGATATGACCTCTTCTTCTTCTTCTTCTTCTTTGGATTAGGCAGACTAAAGGCTACAGTGACGTATTGCTGCCCTCTACTGTTTGTTATTAATGTCCCTTTTGACATTAATTAGCAGCCTAATTAATTTTTTTGTATAGTCCAATACTGTAAATATATTCCATCAGAGTAAAGTGAGGGTGAAAATAGTTTCTCCTTACACTGGATGAGGATGTGTCTCTGAGCCTCCATACCAGAGGCAGCCCACATAAATCCCTTTCAGTATATCAGGTCTGGACTTGGATTTTTTATTCTCTTATTGTTGTTAAAGCTGCCGCTGAATCACTACATATGACTGATTTGTCTGGTTCATTGTCCTCTTCCCACCACTGTGCCCATAATATTGCCAGCATCTCTGCTGTGAATACTGACATCTGATCTGACATTCTATGTCCCTTTTGTATTCTTAATTCAGGAATGGATACTCCAAATGCCAATTTCCCACTTTCTGGATCCTTTGATTCCTCTCTATAAATCTGTAAATACCACCATTCTTGTTGCAGGTGAGCCTTAACTTCCGTGACTATATCCCCGGATTTCTTTCTCTTGTTATTATTCAGTAGGTGCTGATCAATGTTCAGGTTCTGGGATTAACCATGATGGCATAACTAAGCAACAGACTGGAGGGCACACATTCATATTAGTAATACCAATTTCCTCCGCTTTAGATTTGAGCTTATTTCCAAAATTTGTGTTGACCTTTCTCACTCTTCCCAGGAATTCCCAATTTTGATTTTGAGCAGGTTATTTTATTGCCAGTGTTACCACGTCCATTTATTTTTATGAAGTATTTCAATCCAAGTTTACATCGTCTAATTTCCAAGGGCATCTATCCCCAGGGCAGGTATTGTAGAAGTACGAAACGCCCCACTACATATTCTTTGGGTTTCTAAATGTGTTCTCCTTTACCTATCTTCAGTTAATGTAACATTTTATTATTTATAGTATTCTGCTAATTTACAGTAGTCTAAAATGTGACAGATGCGATATTGTCTCTATATACTTAAGACTTTATATCTTTCAGCTCATGGTTTCTCACGCTGATAAACAGGAATAACAAAGATAGCAGACAGTCAACATCCACCAATTCACGAGCAGTCCCATCTTTTCAGTCGTTAATCTCGACTTTGAGTAATTGACCCAAGAATGCGTTTATTGTATGTCAAAATTAGCTTCGTATACTTCTGTTTTACAACTGTATATCTGCAAGCATGACAGCCTTGCTTAAACAGAGTATTCGTCTTCATTTTCACTGTACAGCTGACAAGACACATGAATAAATATAGAGATTGTCCTTACTCTGAGGCTCCCTTTTTGCAAAAGTGGAATCTTTGATACTATTGCACAGACGTCATATAATAAATATACACTTTTACACATAAATAACCATATTTGTCACCATGTCTATTTGATCTAAAAATAAATGCCCCAAAATTATATTTTTATATTGATTTCGGACAATCAATATAAAAGCTGATGTCCCCAGTTATCAGGAAAAAAAATAGTTTGACAAGAAACCTCAATAAACAATGAACTGCACAATAAATAAAATAACTGGGAATGACAATGTGGGGAAAACCCTTCGCTTAAGGTCCACAGCTACTGTATGATCATGAACTGATTTCAATTAAAAGTTGACTCAGTTATGTGAGTCGTGTGTACATTGAATTCCTGGTGATCTGTGAGACATGTCATAAATACGATCACCACCTAATGCTAAGCCAACTGTAATAAAGAAAATGTGCTAGCATTTATAATGCATAAATCTTCTCTCTCTTAAAAAGTATCCATGAAGTCATAATGCTACAGAGTCTCCCTTTAAAAGCCTTTGTGACTATTCGTTTATCTAAGGTGGCCTTTCCATTACTTCTACTGGTGTCTCATTACACTCCTTCTGTGGCTTGAAAAAGCCACAATGCAGCAAAAGTGCTACAATTTCAACCCGGTTCATGTTCTTTTAAATGATGCCCGACGGTTGTCAGACAATTCAGCGGATTTTCCTGTGGGGAGAAAAGGTGAAACAGAGTTTTAGTAGTCTGTAATTAGTGACCGCAGAGCAGGAAATGTTTTGGTTAGTATTTTGCTCACCTTCTCTTCCGCTGCAAGCAAAGCTGAACAAACCAATGAGCAATCAGAGGCCAGAGTGCAGTCAACACCACTGTGAGGGGACACACGTCAAAAGGCCACCAGGAGGGTCTCAGGAACTATACGAACAGAAACTTGCATTAAAGCAACTGATGGTTACTTGGTCATAAAGTTGCAAAAGAAAAAACAAAACCATTTTCAATTTTAAAGCCAGAGTGTGGGACTGTTACATATACTCTAAATCAACGTTCGTTACATCCAAGCCCGAGTTCACACAATGCTGATTAAGCCTATCCCCGCCAGGTAAATCTCTACATATTTCGTGTCTGTGGCGACATTCCTGCGCACAGGGTATGATGCGTTTTATACCTACCAGGGAAAAAAAAAGAAAAAAAAGGGAAAAAAAAAACCCATTGGAGAGAATGTTTATTACTGAGAATTGTTTATTTAGGTTATTGTGACAGTATAGCTTGTGTAAAGCCACGACGCACCTCTCTCTCTACGTGGCTCTGGAGCAACCGTAGCGATGGAGAAGGCTGCAGCAACCAGGACTAAAACCATAGACTGTAGAAAACGAAGCAAACCCTGAGATGCGTCCAAGTAAAGCTTCTGATGCTCCGGAAAAAAAGAAACCCAGCGTTCAGGGGAAGTATTACAGTCAACACAAGAAAGCGGTCGACGGCGATGACAAACAGGGATAACCACTGGCATAGCTTTAGCTTTTCCTTGTTGGAGAGCGGCGCGCTGACATGGATGTCACGTTACTGCTCTTGGACAGGTTGGTAAAATACTTGGAGTGGGCTATGTAGCTGTTACATTTAGCTCACCGGCAGGCGCACATCATAAGCACGGTGAGACAAAAGTTCCGCACTCTAGCTTTAAATACAAAATCGAATAAACTTGAGAAAATCCAATATATTTAAGGACCTTTTGTGCTGCAGGTGGGGCGTCCTCCTGCCTTGGTGAAGATGAGCTGGACTGAAACATGTAAGTAGAAAATAAAGAAATGTATCATTATATATAATAAATTGTCATGGAGACTGTCATCCACAATGTTACATGTCAGTACACAGGTGCCTGAAGTAAACTAAATAACTAAATGAGTGCAATGTGAAATTTGTTTATTTTTTTCTATTTCAAAAATCTTGGGGGGGGGGGGGATCAAACAGCTCGTGTGATGGCAAAAAGGAGTGACTGTCTCGATCATCATGGCGTGCATCATGTGGCTATCACCCCTGGTCTTTCACCTGTGACCGCGCCTCCAGAGCGTGCAGCCTGTGCAACACGGTGGCCATGTCTTGCTGCAGCCTCAGCAGGGCCGCGGCTATTTGCTCATTGACGTTTCCCCTGGCAACACGGACGGGATGTCCGCTCTGTGACACACAACAGCAGGCAGCGTCGACGCTGGCACACCGCTGGGAGCTGCAGGCTGCCCTTGGCGATTGAGGACCTGAAAACGGGAGTCAGAATGTGACAGCTTGATGCTACAACATGCAACTGTGCTGTATGTTAAGGTATCTGACGCCTGTATATGCTTAGGAGGATGAACTAAGTGCACATCTGCGGAGAAAGATTAATTAGGGATACAGTGTCAGTATAAATCAAAGTCGACTACTTTAGTCTCACCTCTCCCTCTTCTTGACAAAGAGCTGTGGTGTTGGCTTGTACTAATCCCTTCTCTAAGGCAGGATTCTCCCTCGAGTACTTGACCCACTCCTCCATTCAGGGTAGTGTTGCTCTCGAACCAAAGATCCTTTTGCCTCACTGAGGCAGCTCCTGATCCAGATGGCAGCATTTTTGATGTAGACAGCCCCTTGGTAGGAAAAGAAGCGTTTGAATAGCCATAAATAGGTCAACTTGTGTTTTCCCTTTTAAGTCTTTATGACTTTATTTCTATAACGGTGACATGATTAAAGGAACAGTTTGACATTTTGGGAAACACACTTTGTCCTGCCTAGGGGTTGCAGAAGAAAATCGATACCGCTCTCAAATCTGTCCACTGAAGATGAAGCTACAGCCTAGAGACGCTTTGCTTAGCTTAGCATACAGACTAGGACCAGGGGGAAGCAGCTAGCCTACCTACCAGCACTTTTAAAGCTCTAAAACTCTGACGCTAGTTTCATCCGTACAAAAAACAAAGCAACATATTGTGTTTTTTACCGGGGTTAATGTACTGCACTTTTTCCTGGCAATGATTTCCTGGACTCTTGTCATACGGTGAGCTTTATAGGTGCTAGCAGACGTAGCGCAGCTCTTTCGCCCTGCTTGCAGTCTTTCCGCTAAGCTAAGCTAACTGTCTCCTGACTCTGGTTACATATTTAGTGAACAGACATGAGAGCGGTATCGAGCGAAAGATTTTCTAAAATGTCAAAATGAATCCTTTAATGTATAAGCATACTTTGGAGGAGGGACACCACGCCTCTTCCATGGCCAGATGCTCCATTGAGTCACAAAATTCCTCATTATCGGAGTCCGTGGACCGGCGGCTCTTCTCGGGAACAGCATTGCTACGATCTAAATGGCGAAAGAGTGTAATCGTTCAACTATTTTGAGGTGTGCATTGTCAATTCTTGTTCTTTTTATACATAGTGTTATGCAATTATATATCCCCTGTTTCCATTAATGTGTAGTCTTACCACTCAGGCGTCCATTAAAGTGCATGCAGGAGTTAAACTGCACAGGGGGCTCTACGGAACAGGCCAGTTCCTCCTCCTCCACCTCGCTGTTGAGGGAGCTGTGTGTCCCATTGGTGACGGAGGACATGCTGGGCTCCATACTGCTGCTGGACCCCCTGGTGTCAGACCTCCACCTCTTGTCCTCCACCCTCAGCAGCCTCGGGTCCGGACTCCAGTCTGAGACAATACAAGCGAGAGACAAAGAGAGAGAGTACGCGAAGGCAATACAAAAAAAGTGCAATTCTTGTTTTATGTACCCTTCATCGAGCCATATCTCACCCGGGATGCACTTAGTGCAAATAACTTTTTTCTTTCTCTCCTTGAAATATTCTTCTCATTTATGTGAATATATTCATAGGGAAAACACATCGCATTCAATGACTTTAAATGGAAACTATGTCTGCCTTGCACCCTTACCATTAACTCAAGGCTGTCATATTAAAATTCTTTTTTTTTTTTCTTAGAGAAAAAATAAATGTGTGCTTCCTGGTGTTTTGTCACTCGACTGATACTCTGCGAGTTTATGACCAACTGAAGAACACAGCACAAATACACAAAAGGTTGCTCCCCGTCCCTTTCAAACAAAAAAAAAAAGAGAGCTAAACATTAAGGATTATTAAAAAAAAGTACTGCAAACACAAAAATGTCACAGATATATGGAATCATTTTTCAAAACCTCCCTAAAACACCTGGGCACGGTGGTTCTTAAACATTACTCACATAGGAGTAAATCATATATTTGTTTGGGACTATTTTCAGCTGCAGATTGCTACACATTTGGTACACTGGTGAGTATTTACGACAGCGCAACGATTTATGTGGGATTTGCTCTAAATAAACTACAGTGCCAGTGGTCATGGTAACGAAGAAACATGTCACCCAGTTTCACTGACTCAATGGAGCTCTATGGCACAGGGGAATAAGATATTTAAGGCATTGCCTTGGTCTTTTCATGGGATTTGATGAGATTAAGAAAAATTAAGAATTTTACCTTACCCTTTAAATTATGTACAAAATACTCTGTTGTCTTAGTGTGTAACGTCTTCAAGTTCACAGCAAACTTTACAGGACGAAACAGCTAACAACTACAACTACAGATGGTACCTTTATCCTCCTCCTCCTCCTCCTCCTCCTCCTCGTCTTCATCGTCTGTACTGTCTTCTTCATCGGCATTCTCCTCTTCCTCACTGTTCTTCCAATCGCTACTTTCCTCTTTTCTCTCGATTTCACTACTTTCTTTGCTTCCCTCTGCCTCGGCGCTACTGCCACTCATGCCATGAACACTGCTGTCTCTGTCATTTTCATGGAGGTTTTGTATATCATCCCACAGATCCCCATAGCCTGAACAGTGAGGGAAACACTCCTGATTAACTCTGTCTTCAAAGCATACGTTGCACAACGTAAATCCTCACAAAGCAAAGACGTAAACACAGTTGGGTCGCCAGAACATTTTGCGGTTCAGAGCTACGACACGCTACATATACACCACAAAGTGCAAAATGAGGGCTTAAGCCAACAACCTACACACTGACTAACTACAGCACATACATGACAGATTATACAAGAAAGGTTCATCCATCTAACAATCTACCTTCTTACAGTTCCTGCAGTGTAAGCCAAGCACAATGTACACTCATCTTTTGTCAGTGAAATGAAACGGCAATGAAAGCGACTTAATAAGGTTCAAATGAGCTTATACACTTTCTATCAACTACACAGCCACTACGAACACCAAAGACTTGCCTTCCATTGTTGGTTTCTTAAATGGTTTGACCAGCTCATCTAGTGATAAAGACACACGTAAGACAGGCTCACTATTTGAAAAAAAATGCCATCTGTGTGACTAACAAATAGAGCAGTTCTACACCCCACTGAAGCGGCAGAGGCCTGCCTGTGTTGTATTCTTTGTTTCCTTTGATGTGGCGTCCAGTGTGGAGCTGTTATGGCGTCGCTGATCATGTACATTACCTGCGTGTTGTGCAAAAGGCCTGGTGAAGGGTCTCCTGTCCACCTCATTTTCTTCAGCCCCTTCTCCTTCCCCATCTATCTCTGTGTAGAAGTTGCCAAGCGTCTGCACCAAGTCGGACACTTCCTCTGAGATTGGGATGGTCTCCAAAATCTGACAGCACACAGAAATGAAAAAGTTCATGGTAAAAAGGGATTGGGAGAGCACGTATGAATTGAAATTGCCAGAATCCAACACACGTTTTTGCATAAATAGGTGTGGTAAGACTGTTGACCAGTCGTCACAAAACGAGTTAATTAGATATAAATATACATAGCACAGGCTGACTGATTTGTCTGTTTTGGGCGTTTCATTAAAAACAGCTGGAGGACCTGAATGCCACACACACCATTTGCAAAGGCGCGCTCTGCTGTTATTTAAAAGGTTCTGTCATTGTTCAACAAAGATCTCAAGTAAACAAAGTAAGTCATTTTTCATGAACAAGACTGAGAGCCTAAAGCCGCTCTGCAAGGCTGTACTTAGAGCTGATGTTTAGCAGGTGTAATGTTTACCATGTTCACTATCTTAGTTTAGCCTGTTAGCATGCTACCATTTTCTAATTAGCAGTAAACACAAACTACAGTTGAGGCTGATGGGACATCACTGGGCTATTAGACAATTTGTAGTAGAAAAGGCCCATAAATATGTAGTGTAATCGAAACACACATGCATTTGCTGCATGCGTTAGGCACACACGCTTTTCTTACCACGCCAGAACATTAATGTGGAGAGAGATGTGTGCTCCAAGTTTATTAACTGATTCTTATTACTACGCGCTGCTTCTATATTCGGCTAAAGTTTTCCTTGAAGGGACTTACCAGCTGGATGTCCTCAACATAATTCTTCATGGCTTCCTCCTTTGTCATGTTTCCTAAAGCGCTCCATGCATCCCTGGCAACACACAGTCTTAGTTCAACACTCGAGCGCGGAGAAGAAAGTGGACAATAACTGAAAATTCTACGGTGGTGTTAAGTGGTGCAGAAATCTCACCAAACTTAATATATTCTGTATTACTGCAGGGTTATCCATCGGAAATACTTTTGTGCAGTAATATTTAGGTAATACTAAAATAAGTCATGGATTTGGACCAATGGTATAGCAGACATGTGAAGTGACTGGGCCTTTGTCCTGGGCTCTGAATGGACAGGGGATATTATTGATCTTGTCCATCCACCTGCACCTGCTCTGTCTCCCATGTGGCCACTAGCCATGACTCGTAATTTAGATGTGGAATCTAACATTTACTTCTGCATTACAAGAGTATTAATATTAGAAGTACTTACCATTTCGCTTTGCCACGAGTGTCCCAGAAGCCGCTCGGTCTGGGGATGTTGCAGGGCCCCACCGTGGCCTGCTTGTAGTAACTATAGAACATCAGCATCATGTCATCAGACGGCTGGAAAGGACCTGAGACATTAAGAAAGCAAATGATCAAGTGAAAAACATAGGCTGCATGTGTAGGACAGCTTGAAAACCTGATAAAAGCATGAAATGTTATGCTGAGCTACATGAGTTGTTATTAGACTTAAGAAATTAGAGATTCAGTTGGTATCCTTCTGGCAGCTTTATCAATAGAGGGTTGGCCAAGAGTGACAGCCCTTAAATGCATGTAGGTCAACCACCTCCAGTGTTTACACACTAACAAGCCCGGACAGACCTCATACTATAAAGCACAAAAAGGAACACTTAAGGCCGATCGCTTTCATTCATAGACCATAGGATAGAGTAGAATAGGAAAAACAAAACAAAAAACTGAGTGATCACCTTCTTCAGGCAAACTCCGGATCACTTTAACTGCAGCAGAGAATTTCGCCTCCAGGCTGCGACTGCCCTCCTCCTGCGCCATGCTGAGTCCCAACAAGGATGACATGAAGGAGTCCTCACATCTCGAACAAGAATATGAAGACATGAGTCAGAGTTGACAAACCGACACTGCAGTTCAGGACACTGCAACACCTTTTGGTCATCACTGCAGCTAGTGGCAACTTGTCTTATAAGGAGGAAGACTGTTTCCGCTTGAATCTAGTATATCTAGATATATATCCTATAATCTAGGGATACGATTGGGCTACTTAATAGGCCCTTATCGGCCCAATAGACTATATTCTTTAACACAAATGATTCCCATTGGGGCTGATTTGTTGGAAACTCACCATAAAGTTCATATTCTCCGGTGCGATCATTATTTCATTGGCCCGGTGTGTGGCTGCAATGTGCGGCGGAGAGACGATCTAGACTCCGGGTAAGGATGAGCCAAACAGCCGACGTTGAAATATATCTGGGAAATGTAGTTTGTGCTGAGCAAAACCTCGGCCATATGGTGGCTCGAGACTCAACGCATACTCCTTCAAATCCCACAAACCCTTCCCCGCGGGTATTTAAACCGCGGTGATATATGGGAAATGTAGTGTCGAGAGGTTATTCATTTTAAAGCGAAACAGCACTGAGGAGTGCAGATGTTTAGGCAAAATATGTTTTAACAAAAAAAGGTGTGCTACCCTACAGGGACAATAGTATGTCTTTAAAACCTAATGCATTGTAGGAGTGTCTTTCTAATCTCATTTAGAATCACACAGGGGTTTCTGCATTATGGGTTCGTTTCTAATCTTTAATTGCCAAGTTCTATTGTAAGGTTATATTTAATGCATCTTTCTGAAAATTAGGGCCTATAGAATTACCATAGTTTAAAAAACTTTTTAAAAAAGTAGCCTATTTCTGTGGGCTCCTACCTTTTTGCAACTACAATTATCAAGGCTTTGTTTATCGAGTGTTTCAATAAATAGGCTTAACTCTTATATTAAATTCCACAATGTTTTTAGGCTAGATATTCCATTTAGGTCTACGTTTAGTAATTGTAAAGCCTGTTAGTTATTGTGTTGTACGTGTAAAATGTATACTCGCCTTTACAGATATGTGCCTTTTTAGGATCTGATCTGATTTTATGATTTCTTTTTTTGTTTTGACACATTTTCTTTTGTTTGTGTGTGTATTGTGTGGGGGCGGGGGGTTTCAGGGGAAAAAGAATAAAAAGGGAGGAAGAGATGTGATATATGCTATCTAAATGTAATTCCCCCCATTAATAACATATCTTTATAATAATAATAATTGTTAGAATTATTTGAACACATTTTTTGCTGTGGATTTATACGTGATCACAGTGCAAATGCGATTGGTCTAGCTGCTCTTCTCCTCGGCCTCTCAGCCAATCACCGGCCACCGTTTATAGCGGAGCTGCCATTTGTCACGGGCTGCTGTGACTCGGAGGCCAGCGGCCCCACAATGCCAGGCGGGGGAGCCCCACTCTCAGCAGCGCACCACAGCATCACCGCCTCGCCTCGCTGAAAAGGACAGAGAGGAGAGAAATGCAAAGGGATGTAAGATGGCAGAGCTACAAATGCTATTAGAGGAGGAAATCCCTGCCGGCAAAAGAGCTCTTGTGGAAAGCTACCAGAACCTGTCCCGGGTGGCGGAATACTGTGAAAACAATTATGTTCAGGTAAGAGACACCTAACGGCCATTACGTTTGGTAAATGTAACCGTTATCTCCGTCGTGTCTGCGGTGCCGGAGTAGAAGTGAGTGAAACCGCAGGGACAGGAAATGCTGGTCGCAACGAAAGGGATCCTCAAACCGCTAGCTACACGGAGTGGCCTTTTCTCCCGGCGTAATGTTACTGTTGCGGCTCGGCACCGTCTTTCGTTATTTTCTCGTTCTGGCCCAGCGGCCCGGTTTAACGGGGCCGTGTTCACGTTTAACGGCTCGTTCCTCGGCGTGTAGAAAGCTGCTGGGGGCTTTGAGAGGGTGTGTCGTTGTTGTGACCAAGTGGTTTGTCACTGACTGCATTATCTGATAGGTAACGTTAACCTGTGACGGAATATAACCTCGGCGCCCATTTTGAAAAAAAAAATAATTTTGACATCAACGTTAATTATCCTGTTTCCCATGACCTGAACCAAATAGGCGTCACACGTCTGGGCCACATAACAGCATTATTAAAGGGGGGGGGGGTGCGAATATAATATATAAAGAGCCATTTTACTTGTGCAGAATTTAAAAGCTAACATCAACGAAACTGTAAGTGCTTAGTAATATTTTGTAGACGTTATTGGACCGGACCAACAGAACTAAGAGAAATATCATTAAACGCTTAGTCACTACAACGTTACACTCACGTTACAACGATTTTCATTTGGTATTTAGTCTTTCCTATCCCTCACATGTTAAGTTGCTGTTATCTGTATCAGTATATTTATGTAAGAGGAGTCCTTAAAGACTTTTAGGGGAAAAACACAAGTCACGTAAGACTGGATGTGTAGTCAAGATGCAGATATCATGTGTCTATTACAGTGCTGAAAACATGGCTCCAGAGCAGGTCTGTGGATCATTGGCTGCTTTGATCAAATGCACAGTGCAGGTTAATGATAGGTGTGTCTGCTTGTGTTTGCGCATACAGACTGGAAGAGAGTGGATCAGTAGTCCGAAGCAGTGGTTCCCAAACTGGTGACCTGCTGGGACCATTCAAGCTTTACTTACCATTTTATTCATCTCACTGGAAGTAACCATGTTGGAGAGAGTCTTTACATTACAGCGGGTGCTATTTCTCCACCTGGAAAATACTGTGAAATGTGTAATTCAGTTCTGTACACGTCCAACAGCAAAATGTTTCTCACAGTTATCCATTGCCTAATGTGTATAGAATATGAAAACAATTTTGGGGATTTCTACCCTGAAGTGTGAAGCTCACAGTGAACCTCATCAGCCTGTGACTTTGCCACTGTGAAGAGGGTGTTCAGTCAGTGTGGGTGAGAGCGTGAGCCGACATCGTGGCGCAACACTAAAGTTGAAAGGTCTGGTGTGAACAGCAGTGTCTGTTGACAGACCAGCACGCACCACTCCAGTGTGGTGCTGAGAAAGCCCACAGTTATGCCGTTAGAACACGTCAAATCACTTTTTCCTTCTCGTCATCAGGAATGCAATCTGGGTTACGCTGCTTGAATGTTCCCTTCGATACTGACAAGCATACACAGCGCTCTGTCCGAGCGTGCTCACCCCAATATCATTATTGCGAAATCTATCTGAGAATTTGAATTATTTTGCTCAAAGGCTGCGCTATTTCCAAGTTCTATATAAGGTCTATTTTAACTGCAATTTAATCATTTAAAGGCCATTGCTTTGGTGTTGACCAACCACTGTAAATAAGGTGTTGACCCCAGGTGGTTGATATATTGTGTTACCTTGGGGATGTTTTAAATAATAAGGGATGTGGATAATTGTGTGGCTACTAAATAATGATTTTGGCAGACTACATCTTGTTTCTTAACACCGGGTTGAGAGCTTCACCCTTCTCTGTCACTGCAAGGCAGAAATTAATGTGGTTCCATTCATAAACTCGTGCATAAAACCTACCAAGGATGGTAGATTTACTTTCTGCACCACCAACTGCAAATTTTGTAAAGATTTTTGCTGATTGATGACGCCCACAAAGCATCCGTTCTGAATTTGCTATAAGCTTTGATGCAATGACATATGGCCAAGTCACAGCTAAAGGAAACGAAAAACGACACATGGGAGGTGTTGCCGATTGACAACAGGCATGCTCAAATCTGATTTTGTGTGACTGAGGTGTCCATCGCAAACCAGTTGATCAAGAAAACATGTTATGGAATTTTTTGCGTGCCATATGGCATTAAGCAAGGTTGGAAATGAGCGGACAAGACAGGTGTATATTTGTTGTGGACAATGAGGGAACAAATATGTTTGGTGAACAATTGCATGCTGGATTTCAATCATAGCTTCTTAAAGCGTTGTCCATTCTCATCGCCACAGTAATGTTTGCATCATATTACCTCTGTCTGTAACCCAACACATTATGAAATCCATAATTATTCCATGTCGCATTGTGACTAATGTCCAGAATGCACTGTGATTGTTCTTTGGAAATAGCTGGCATCATCCAAATAAGATTTACTACCTTCATTGTTGCTGCATCCATTTATTTGTCGTTGAATAAGACAAAGACAATGATGAGTAATGTCACGCACAATGGACCGAGAGATTTGAACAGCCATTTAAGTCATAGAAGATTTGTCTGGTTTAAGTGTCAGAACACTACCTAATTATAAGCACACACAGCCTTTTATTTTACTATGAGAAAATGAAGTGATGCAATTGATAGCATCAGATAGCCTGTTATTTACAAATGTTTAGGTTATTTCTAAATCCATGCATGAGAAGCGGATGCATATTGCTTTTCATCCCCGTTCTCTGCTGATTTTCAGAGCCCTGTACTGCAGTTTCTAAAATATTGCCTGGAATATGAAGACGCATGTATGCCGCCTTTCCTGAATAATGATTTCTTCAGGGACATTAAAAACATTAGCTGGAATCCTGCATGCATATGAACACATTGGACAAACACAACGGGGAATTAAGAGTAAGGAGGCTGTGCAGACCAAATAGCGTATGCTCAGATTGTGTGCAGTAACATTGGTCGTGGGAGATGTTTCTGTATTGTGAATAGAGTGCTTAATTTAGGTTATTGCACCCAGTGGCTAACCCTTTTTTAAAAATCTCTTTAGTCACATATTGTTGTCATAGACGTGAAATATTGCCTGTTTGTCTCGAGGTAACACAGGTCTGCATAAGCCTGTGGGGGATAATGTTTTTCAAGTGCTGTTATGTATTCACACTGTCAACTGGCAATGCATGCCCTGATATGTAAATCCACTCTGTGATGCCGGAGAAGTGGAGTGGAGATGCTGCAGTTTTATTCTTAGATGAGACATTTGAAAAACTGTCCCCTACAGAGTGATTGGTGGCGACATAAAAGCAGAACTCAGCTTTGTTGGTACCGTTTGTAAGGCCTTTGTATGCCGAAATAGCAACTCTTTGGATGATATCTGCTTTTTTGCGGAATACAGACGGGCCTTTGCTGCTATTGGTGTGTAGACGGGTCTTAACAATTATGGTTTTGAAAAAAAATGCCACATCTTAAAATGAACACTACTTTCTTCATTTTGTCCCAGTATAAGTGTTTGAGTGGCACTTTTTTTCAATTGGTTTCAGTATCACTCTTGTTCCCAAGTTAAAGAGACATACTTTTTCCTCTCTACAAGAAGATGTGTGGAAAATGGGGTGTTAGGTGGAAGCCCATGAATCTACTAATATTTCCCCGATGTTGACCCCCCCCCCCCCCATCTCACACGATACCCCTCTGACTCATGGCTGTTTCATTTGTGACTCATGAGGTCCATTACATTCCAGTATCAGACCTGGTGTTAAGTATGATATGGCACTCTGAAATTGCTTTAGTTTAATGCATTGTTACGGTTGAGTCAGGTCCTTAACGACGAAGAAATTCCAAGTGGAGCCCTTACAAAAGGCCTTTTGTAAGCTTAATATGGAACATAATCTCTCAAAGCAGGATAAAGTGAGAAAGAGAGAGAGATCCATAATGAATAATGTGTATTAGGGAGATGTAGGCTATTATTACCTCTGAATGCTGAGTAGGCCAGCAGTGTTTCCTCTCCTGACTGTGTTTTACAAACTGGCAGTCAAAGCTCTGCGGGGGTCGGGCCAGCCTGCAGGTCCCGCCAGACATCTGCAGCGGATATCGGTGTTGCATTTGGTTTGCAAGGTAGCAGGTGGGCACGTGGTCCTGTTGAAAAGTGGTGTCACGGCGCAGGTTGTTAGCCGCCTGCTACCACACACACATACCAAATTGTTGTTTGGCAACAGCTGGTAAATCATAGCTGATGTCTTTGTGGCACTGACACAGCATTTATGGGGTTCTAGATTAGAGCTTTGAACGTAGGCACAAAATAATCATAGTGACTGAACAGCGGAAGATACAGCAACAGACCCAACTCAGTGGGTATAAGCCTTTTTTAAAGGCATAGTGTGACAGAAACACTCTTATTCGCTTCCTTGCTGAGAGTTAGGTAGCAAGACTGATACCACTCTCATATCTGTTTGTGAAGTATGAAGCTAGAGCCACAAGCTGATTAGCTCAGATTAGCATAAAGACAGGAAGCGGGGAAACAGGTAGAGTGTTTCAGCACCTAACGTGCCGTAAAACCACAACTTGTTACAACAACAAGAAAGTTACAATATGTTAATAAGTTAGTTTGAGAAGTGCGGATGTGCGGATGAGAGCCAAGCTAGCTGTTTCCCCAGTTTTAACTTCCAGTTTTAATGCTAAGCTATGCTTATTGTTTTCTGACTTCTAGCTTCATACATAATGCAAAGATATGAGAGCGATATCGGCCTTCTCATCTGACTCTCGGCAAGAGGAGCGAATAAGCACATTTCTTAAAACATCAATTTGCCTGTACGTAAGTAAGCAAGTCACAATTTAGTGTTTCAGTTTGTTTTATATTAATTACATTTTTCATGTGTCACAGCTTCTAGATGAGCCGGTCAGTTGTTTGAATGAGTTGAATCTACACCATAGCTGTTATGTAATTACACGATATCATTTCATTGTATAATTCTGAGGGCTGTAAAACAGTAATGCAACTCATTCTTACAGGACAGCGTCTCCTTGCCTCCATGAGGCTTCATGACTAACCCAGGTCATACTCTGAGGTAGGATCTGATAAGCCAATTAATCAATTAGTTGATTGAAAGAAATTAATCAATGCTGTTTTAATATTTGACTATTTTAAAGACAACATATAGTAAAATACCAAACATTTGCAGGTCACAGAATATAAAATGTAAAGATTTGTATTTTTTGTGTCACCTCCTGTGCGTACATTGAGCAACTTTGGGGTTGTTGTTTTTTCTGGCTTTTGGTAAAACAATCAAAGTGAGCTTTTCAGCTTGTCAAATTTGACTTTTTATACATTAAATGAGGAATTTAGTAATGAAATAGGAAAATCAATAGAATCATTTATATTGAAAATATAAATGATTTGCAGTCGTTTTTTCGTCCCCCGTTGGCATGGCTCTCTGTGTCTCTGCATTGTCCCCGTTTTGTTTCCAAACTATAAATATGTCCATTCAGTCCCATCGCTTTATAATGGCATCCAGAAACAGATGGTTTGCGCAGCCGGTGGAGATTTGGGATCCTATGAAACGTCTTGGCATTCCTGCTCGCTGGGCTCAACTCCCACCGTGCACCTGTCCCATGTTGTCCATCTGAGTTATTCAGAAGTGATTGTTGTCTAATTCCAGGCTGCTTTGCATCCACAGAGTCATTCCCTCTGAGAATCATAAACTCTTGTTCACCTCCCTTCAGATCTTAGCAGGGCTCTGCAGTTTAAAAACAGTCGAGAGTGAGCGGTCCTGTCAAACACCGCTCCCTGTAGAAAGCTGCCCTGTCGCTCCCCGCTCACACAACGGATAGGAGAGTAGCAATGAGCGTGCGGCATTTGAGTTTTTTGGAGCTCATACCTTACTTCCCCCTGCCAACGTCTCTATTTCTTCCACCCACACACCATTCTGCTGATTTTTCTGACTTGTGCGTTTTCTCTTCCTCTCTGTGGCAGGCTCAAGACAAGAAGAAGGCCCTGGAGGAGACCAAGGCCTACACCACCCAGTCTCTGGCCAGTGTGGCCTACCAGATCAATGCCTTAGCTAACAATGTGCTGCAGCTGCTGGACATCCAGGCCTCGCAACTACGGCGCATGGAGTCCTCCATCAACCACATCTCTCAGGTACGGTACACGCCACAGGACGATACACATTCCGTATGCATGCATAATTTGCATGCATGGAAATGCATTTTGGCCGGGGACTTTATTTACTTCATCTGCAGAGAGAACAAAGCCTTTATTTGAAACAGGCCTACATTAGACACAGGCCTTTATTTCCTCTCTATTAGAAGTTTATATTACACATTTTTGTAAGACCTCTTCCTGTTTTCTGATCTTCTCCTGTTTTAAATTTTATAAATATTTGCTTTTGATGCTGCGTTTAATGTTAATTCAAACTCAAAACTTCCTCCATGTTTACATGTTGTCGTAATAAATTCAGAATGATGCGCATTTCCACAACAGTGATGCCAATACACACCCAGTTACTCATCTCTATCAGAAATACTGTTTTCATTCACTAATAATTTACATTCGCTCCCACTTTTTTCGATCACTGCTATGCTACTGTCAGTGAAACTCGCTCACGCAAACATTTCCAGCACAGATGTTTCAGTTCAAAAGCCGTCCAGTCGCTCAGGGGGCACAGTCCCTCCCTTTACTGTTAGGCTTTTGATCTAAAAAAAAAATGCAGGAAGACCTGAGTTTCAGTCACAGTAGCTAAATAGCGTGTAAGTGATTAGAATAAATTAGTGAATGAAAACAGCATATCTGTCTGAAAGAGAAACTCAGAGCAGAAATGTGGTGAGTTTGATATAACTGTTGTTGCACTGATGTAACTGCTGCTGTGATATTGCAGATTATCCTGATTTTGAAGTTGCCTTTATTAGTGACTGACACTGGCTGTTTGTCTCTGCTGGCCACCGTTGTTATTTTGAATTGTGGCCTTTTTTATGGAGAATTGATGCTATTGCGTGGTTGATATTCAGGTTTACAAACTGTTCCTGTCTTCCTATAGAGGAATATTGGTGGATCAAGGTGGGGCTTTGTGGATTGTCATCTGAAGATTAAACTTAAAAAGTACAAACCCCGCTAGTATTGTTCTGTGTCATAACACCAAAGGGCACAATGGCACATTGACACATTGTAAAGACAGACAGGTGTGGCAGGGGCAGGGATCATGGTGTAGCTGCCAAACCTCCACTGCCCCTCTTCAGTCCCTCTTGCTTCATCAGCAGTCCTCGCTCTATCTCTCTTTCCCCCCTCTCTGTGCTTCATGCAGCGACCCTGCCTGTCAGCCAGTGAATGTCCCTGTCCCCTCCCTGTGTGCTTCATTAAGCCTGTCAGGGATGAAGTGAAATCCTGACGCCAGCACTCTCGCCTGGTTAGCATTTTCAGCTCCCGCTTTACTCCGCCGGCTGCAGGACGGAGTCGGGTTAGCTGCAGTCTAATGAAGAACAATGAAAGTCTTTTATTGATCTTGTAGAGGTGGTCGACGGCGCTCTATGATATAACTCAGTATGGTCACTTAACTGTAGTTGGTACTGAGAGCATTTGTCTCTAACTGTCAGTCTTTCATCACCCCTATCCATCATGTTAAAACAGTTCTTTTTCACAGCAGCCATTTTGACTTGTCATGGCACTTGAAACACAGATGTAACTAATATCACTAACAATGGCTCCATGTCATATGAGTGTACCAGTGAAGCCAAGCCAGGGAGGCAGTATGCACAATACTAGAGCCCTTAAACAGGAGTGCAGCCATCATTAAAGGTATTAATGACACCTGTGCTTGTCTCTTCTATCTACCATGAAAAAAGGCGGCTCTTCCAGAATTCCACTAAGGCATGCTTGTGCTACAACTTTCAGAAAAACAGATTAGCAATTTATTTTGTGTACTGTATACTAAAATTGGGAATATGCAGTTAACATCCTATTTGAGAAGAGGAATGATGGTGTTACAATAGAGTAGGCTGATGTGGCTCTTTTTTTAAAGAACGTCCTGATGTGGCGAATGATAGGTCTCATTTCTTTGTTTCAGGAGTTTCAGAAGGGTGCGTATTGTTCTAACTAAGACAAGGAAAGGCACCACGGTATATTTTGGTGTTTTGCATACAGTAAACAAACACGAGGCTATATTGTTCAGCATACCAGACCTGTGTCATGGAGGCTTTATGAATCCAATAGACATGGGCGCATGAAAATATAAAAAAGGTACTATCATAGGGAGATCCATGTCCTTAAAAGTAGCTGTCTCAAAGTAGACATCGCAGGCACAGATGGGCTGGAAAAGTTAATTTACTTTTACATGCCTCTCATACAGGTATGTACCCAGGGCTTTGATTCATTATTCTAGTAGTGATGTGTCCAAAAAATTTAACTACAACTTGCCCGGTTGTGCCAAGTGTGTTTCTGGCTTAGACTATGCAAATTGTCTTGACTTGAAAGAATTAAAATGGGATTAGAAAGAGAAGGTAGCCAAACATTGCTGCCAAACCCAAGTCCCATCTCTGTCGGATTTAAAAGCCCACAGCAGAGGAGGCTGTCACAAAATTATACAAGAAATGCTACTACCCAAATGCAAAACAACAGCGTGTTTAACCAAAGCAGAGCTGTTGCACTCCATTTCTCCTTTGTGCGCGTATCAGTTCAATTGAATGCTTGTGCCTAAACGTGTGTGAGTGTTCAGTTCTGGTGTCCTCACCCAAACCAGTGCTAGGGATTCTGTTGCGATGCAAAACATAAAGGACCTTCCTGTAAGTCTCTCTACCTTTATTTTCCATTTTCTGGAGTCCCACTGTCTGCCAGTTTGTTTTCTGATTCATCTGTTCCTTTTTTTCCCTCAGAAGTTGTCGTTCATCAGCTCAACGTGCCTCTTTCTCCTCCTTTTCAATAGGTCAAATTCTCTCAGGTGCAAAATATACCTAGAATTATATCTGAGTGTAGGACACCAGTACACACACGTGAGGTTTCATTCATAACTGCAGAATATCATGTTCACTGAAGAACTGTCTGAATTTGAAGACTTGTTACCAAGCCATATATGAGATCATTGATGTATGAAATCACACATCTGCCGACATGCCTTATAATCACAATACAGACAGACTACATCATATTTTCCTCTTGCCAATAACACTTCAACAAGAGTGTAAAAAAAAAAAAAGGTTCAACTTGTTCCACTGTACAGGAGAGACCAATCATTTGCTAAAACACAGATTTCTTAGGCTGAAACTACTTTATAGATCCAGCAGTGAAAATTACAGCTGTACCATCTTCTCAACACACTGCAGAGGTGGAGCAGACAGCCAGATGTGTGTCTGAGTAAAGAGATTACAAAAGAAAATGAGATTGAGAGTGCAGGGAGGGCAGAGAGAGGCCTGTCGTCAGTGATTAGGTAACAGTTATTGTGTCTAGATGTTTCACAAGGATTACTGCGCGTAGGTAACTTCGTTTTCAGCAATGTGCGTGTAGAGGAAATGCTGAAATAAGGCTGACAGGGTCGAGTCATCATGTAAAGATCTTTACCATGCTTGTTGTGCAGCTGCTTCACTTTCCCCACCATTGTCAAGTAATTCTGGATGGTTTGACACTATAGACATGGGATGGGCTGTGACAGCATCGGTTTGGTAAAAGTGCACATTTTTAAATAAAGTCGGCTTAAATCTAGAGACTAAAAATGTTCATCTATCATCACTGCTTCACTTTCTTTTCAATCATGAAAGCCCACCAGGATCAGCTTGTAGTTTTACATTGAAGCATTTTCTCTCTATCTTGTCTATGCCTGTCGGTCCTTCTGAGTTTTGTTGTTCTCACTTTTCTCTAATCTGCACTCCACCTCTACTCGCCTATCACTGGCAGGAAATGGGGGGGTCTTTTTTCTTACTTCCCATCTGAAGCTGGGTGTGTCGCTTCAGTTTCCTCTCCTAAAAGAGCACAGCATGTTGTCTCTCTCTCTATATATCTCACATGCAGCACACAGACTTCACGTCACACGCAGAGAGAGAGTTTTGCGCAGCAGGAGGGAGTGGCAATCCCAGATTACCGTCACAACACATATCAGACTTTCAGTTGGATTCTTCATCTCCTGCACCAGAGAGAGGCGGGCCACAGCCGTGGAGCTGTCTGAGTCTGGGTCTTGCGCACACATCTACTTACAAAACATGCATTCACGTATACATACATTGCACACGGTTTATTTTGATTTCATATCAGTCTCTTTTACAACGTAGCATGCACCAGCGCAGGGAGAGGTACAGTAGGATTAACAGTCATGGATTCATAGCTGGTCTCACACTAGCCTTAACACTTGCACTCGTCAGCACTCTTCTCAAGTGTGACCTCATATTCCACATCTGAAGCCGTCCGCCCTCTCTCAGTCTTCACCCACCTTTCCTTCATCCCTCACTCCTTCCAGTTTCATCTATCATTCATAAATTGAAGACCAGGCCGTAAGGTGCCTGCTGTGAGAGATAATGACTTATCACAGAAAAGATGGAGGTCACTGGTATTTTGGGTCACTGCTGGGAGGGGTCAAATGGGCCCCAGGGTGTAGGCCAAAAGAGCAGAATAGTGGGTCAGTAGGAGTTCAAAGGATGCACCCAGAGTAGGTCCCTGCAGTGGGAGGCCTGGGGATTTAAAAACCACAGGAATTTACTGAACCAAATTCAAAAACGTAATATAAATGCATGTTGATTTTGTTGCTTTGTGTTGCTAATTGATATAACACAACATAGGGTGAAAAGGTCAAGCTATGAAATGCTTAAAGTGGTCATATGCCCATTTTTATTTTGGGGTTGTACCAGAATAGGTTTAATTTAAAAAAAACATTGTCATACTGCTGTAGCACCTCTCTTCACCCTGTCTTACACACTGTTTTAGCTACTGAGTGAGGAATCGCCCTTCTATTTCATCTTTGTTGGGAGCTGCACATGTGCAGTACCTAGGTAAGGCTGGCCAATCAGAAGCAGAGCAGGGCAGATATTGACGAGCAAGGTAGTGTAATCCAAAACAAAGCCGGTTCATGCGGTAACTGGACATAAAGAAAATTAACAACTTTTGAATCACATGAAGAGACTCGGTATCTGCAACGCTAACATTGTTATCCCCCAGTGAAGTCAGCAGACAACACGTGTAGCATGTAAACAAATGTACTCACATGCACGTAATATCCTTTTGTTCGACACATACAGCCCTGATTGTGGAACTAGGGACCAAATACACTGCTGGTTATCACAGGTGGGTAGAGTAGCCTAAAATTGTACTCAAGAGTAGCATTACTTCAAAAAAACAATGTATTTAAGTAGAAGTAAATAGTCATTCAAAAAGTTACAACAGTAAAAAGTGTTTGGTTAAAAAACTACTTAAGTACTGAGTAACTGATAGTAATGTTTAGAAACTATGTAATCAGACAATACCATCTTGACTAATCAGGATTTGCGATAGTTGGTAGCTAACGTTAATTCATTCATAGAAGACTTATGGCCGTCTGCTTAGCTCATGGCACCATTTAGAGGCGGCTGTGGCAGAGTGAGTCGTCCACCAATCGGAAGACCCGTGGTTCGGCGCTGTACAACTACAGTCCATTTACCTCTAATAATATTTTTAACACTAAAAGGGTCTATATGAAGGAATCTTTAAGACTGGAATTCTGTAAACTAACACGATTAAGACTCCCCTAACCACAGGAAAAAATAAACTTAGCTAATACTTACAGCGGCATGTTTCCTCAGCTTTGATCACATAACTATTTTGCACTCTGTCTAAACGAAACATGCTTTTTATTTGCGGCCAGAGGTGTTCCGCCTCCATTTGAACACTGGAGACAGTCGCCTCTGCCATTTTTGAAGGCACTCCCTGAGAGTTTGAGAGATTGGTGAAACAGTTATGTTTTAGATGTACTGATGGCATCGCTCTGGCAAAAGTAAAGCATAGACTATGTAGAATAAATGTAAAAATATAGTAACAAGTTGAGCGTAGCCCAATGTAGCAGATTAAGTAGCGTTTAATCTTCACAAATCTACTAAAGTAGAAGTAAAACGTTTGGTGCAGTAAACTTAGAAGCACATTTTTTTTCAAAAAGTTACTAGAGTAAGTGGAATTTGTTACCACCCACCTCTGCTGGTTATCCACAACAGCCTCCACATAATACAGCAACTTAAACGCCTGTTGTAGATGTACATTATTCATCTTTGGCTGGATCCCAGCCATACTATTGTCGACAGTTCTAGGAAAGCATAACAGTGGCTCAGAGCCGGGACAGAAAGACAGCAGGGGTGTTATGAACCTAGCTACACAGCAAAGTTAGCCAGACATACATAAATTCACGTCCACACTTGAAACACTCTTCCACATCTATGTTACACTTTGGCAGCAGGTGGAGGGAAAGACCCAAATGCAGACAGTTTTGATGCTGAGTGAATATACCAGGTAAACCAAGAACAATCAGGCAGCTAGAACCAACACATCACAGAGCTACAACAGGGAGATAACAACGACGGTCTGACACCCAGACAGGGAAACACACAAACTAAATACACTGAGGGAGGCGAACCAAGAGACACAGGTGAACTTCGTAACACATGTGAACACAATCAGACAATCAGGAGGCAGGAAGTAAAACAGACAGACACAGGACGGAACAGACAAATTACAAAGTAAAACAGGAAATAACTAACCTAAACGCAAGACTCAGACTGAACAGACTATTTCAAAATAAAAGAACTACCACAAAATACTCCAAACCCTACATAGCCCCAGAAAACAAACATATACGAAATCAACTCCACAAAACCATAACAATCTAATGATCGAAAAACGGCCTGTGAAGTATATTATTAGAATTATTATAAACATAAACATGCACACCCGGTAAAGTTACGTTGCCTTGTTTATTTTAAATAGAATCCACAACTAATAAAGCATATTTACAGGTTGTGATTCTGAATCTCCAGATTGGCCAAACTGCTTCTTTTAAGAGTAAGCGTATTGCAAAACCTGACTTGAACTGTTGCAGGTTCGTGAAGCAGTCTTCAGTAAAACGACTTTAACACAGCTAAAGGATGGTGCTGTAGTCCTGCGGAACAGTGTTAAAAAGAAAGTTTAACGACTGACTCCTCAATTTATTGTCCGTTCGACGTCCATGAAAAGAAAATTTCCCCTCGCAATTCAGAACGCAGCATGTCCTCGACATGGCGATAACACAAACTGAACTATTCCGGTCTCCGCTTTAAGTAGCCTGGTTTGAGGGCGTGCCACACCTGTTGTGATGTAATAGTTACTTGGATGTAAAGGCTGGACTACAAACAAGCTGTTTTCAAGCAGGAGCCGTGTTTTCTGTGGGAGAGGGTAACTCCCTGTGGGGTGGACTTTGGGCTTTTTCACTTAGCAAACATATTACATGTACAAAAGAGAAATAAAACACATAAAGACAAAGGAAAAAGCATAATGTGACCTCTTTAACTATAATTGTAGTGTAGCAGGTATTAAATATAGGTTTATACTGCACAGGCCAACAAAATTCTGCCTGTGAGCAGCAGTTGTTCCTGCAAATTCTCAAATGAAAGCTGGCACTCAAATAACCACTGGGTCTCAAATAATAGCTTAAATAAATAGTAGAGATAGCAATAATAAACATACTTAAATAAGTAGTAAATATACTGTAGTAATAATAAATATGCTAAATGAGTGGGAACATGCAACGATAAAAGGCCTCAAATGGAGCCCTGAGGGACCCACAAGTGTTCTTATTTCAAACATGGCCATGTTGTTCCTGCTGCAACCATTTGATCACATTTAGATGGGTTATGACAAAAAATCTACACAAAAACATTTTTCTGTGCTTTTGCAATGTTTTGCACTTGTTGCAGGTATTTTATAATAAGGGAGGTGATTATGCCCCCTGAGCTCCTTGGAGGCTTTTAATGTGAAACAGACAGAGGAAGTGTTGGGTTTACATTAAAAGCAAATTACTGGAACAGGCACTGGGGGGGCCTTTTACTAAAATATGATCAAATCTCTTTGCAAAACGGGGGAAATTAGAAATCATGCATGCCTCTAATAATAACCTGTCTAAAGTCAAGGCAACTCTTGAGTTGAAGTGAATACATTTGAAGAATTTTGAGTATTTTCAATAAGTCTCCCTTCATTTCTCCCTCCTGCAGACAGTGGATATTCATAAGGAGAAGGTGGCGCGTCGAGAGATCGGCATCTTGACCACAAATAAGAACACCTCTCGCACCCACAAGATCATCGCCCCGGGCAACATGGAGCGGCCGGTGCGCTACATTCGAAAGCCCATCGACTACACACTGCTGGATGATGTGGGACACGGTGTCAAAGTAAGACGGTTTTGGGTCATTATGTCAAGATAAATCCCTCATAGTTTGTTTTAGTGTAAACAAAACAGATTTTAGTGAAGGAAAACAGCCTTAAAGGTCAATAAATCATTAATCAGTGCATGTATTTACTCATATCAGGAGCATCCTAGTTTCTGTTCACGTTTTAGTTACTGGTTTTCAAAAAGCACTTCCACACTATTCTAGCTTCACTGCAACCAGACTGTTGCAGCTAAATCCCAGAGTCATTACTTTGATATATCGCCTTGATCTCCAGTGTTAATCATTTTTGCTAGACAGGAAAACACGCACTTAGTCGAGTTCACACCTGGCACCCTCATGTGAACAAAGTGGCTGTCTGCTTTCAGAGTTCACTCACACACGTCCAGTCACACTGCAAGCTAATGAATACGCTGGCCTTTTAGTTTAATAGGTACAGCAACACGAAATGTAACAAACTAGAATAAGATGCTGTGTAGGTAGCTGACTGTAGCTAAAAAAGCTTTGCTTGTCAGAGCTTTTGTTCATGCCCAGTAACAACGTGCTTAGCTGAAAGTTAATAGAAAAGTGTGTGTGTTTGTGTGTAGCGTCCAGAGTGTGAGCAAGAGCGAGACATCTTGGCCAAATGGTACTCACACCATCACATGCCCTATTGAATTGTGGGAAAATATTCTTTCAACCCTTTTCCGGCTCATTCTTCAATTTTTTATTCTCTCTCCCCATGATCCATCCGCCGCCTGCTCTCCCCTCTTCTTCTTCTTCTTCTATTCCTCTCTTATATAACATTCTGTGTGATTTTGCTTGTGTGCTTGAGTGTGTGTTCACACAGTGTACATTGATGTGCATTGACTGCTGGTGTCACACATTCTCCGCAGCGCGTTTCAGTCGCCCTCTTCATCCCTCTCTGTCTCTGTTGAGATAGTGGCTGATTTTCAAACATCCACTGATTCAAATGCAAAAGCTAGTGTTTCCTCCTCTGAGAGCTGGCTCACACTGAGACAGATTTGGCATGGCCCACTATGCAAATGAGGCATCATTCATGGTTCCTGCAAATGATGGATCTCTGCAGAAATCAGTGCAGATCAGTGCAGATGCTCGAGAATGTGCACCCTTTTTTTGCGGCGTTTCAAATATACCTACATTGGAAAACAGCAGTTCATGCTGCCAGCAGAAACATGACATCTGTAAAAATGACTAATTTTGGGAGTCTACATTTGGGGATTGATTTAATTTAATCAAGTTTAGTTGTTTTAATAAGGGTTAGATTTTAGGAAGGAAGAAAAGATCTGGGGATTGAAGATTCCCTGGCTACTGGTTCGTTTAAAATTCTCTGTGATTTCTCTGTCTGTGTGTGTGTGTGTGTGTGTGTGTGTGTGTGTAGCTGCATTTTTGTTCCCTGGATGTGCATTTGTCTGGCTCGGTGCAGACAGAAATGCATATCACATTCCATATTTTTCCGCCAGAACACTTTCTCTCTCACACACGTCTGTGAATAATTCAGAAGGATTGATATCATTTCATTCTCACTACTGCACCAGGCACTAGACAGAAATGTACTGATATTCTGAGAAGTATTTTAATGCACGTGTGTGGGTATGTTTGTCTGTGTATTTGCTTTTGTGTACATATACATGTTCATGGTGTGTTCATACTGAAGGAAACAGTATCTTATTGGCACTCCATCCTAACAGCCTATTTCCTCTCGGCTGTGGTGGATTCCCTCGAGCATTCAAGGCGTGATCGTTACCCCTCTGCCTTTCATCCACCCAGCCAGAGGAACTCACCCATGGTTAAATGGGAAGTCAGACTTGAGCATGGAAAGACCCATTCACACATTTACGGATGACTGTGCTCACCCCTCCACCATAACAGCCTTTATTGGCATTACTGGCAGTTACCAGGGTGACATAGTTTCAGCCACATTACAGCCACTCCGCCAGTCTGAACACCTCATTGCAGTTATTTATGACCTCGTTGTGCTTTACTGCCCAGTTTTTTTTTCTTAGTGTTTTGCCGCCTTTAAGCCGGCAGCGGAGGTAGTAAACGAGCCGAATCGATGTCCTGTGCGAAAAGGGTGAGCCGGCAGGAATGGACACGCATGTGTGCGTAATGAGTGTGTGGCTGAGCGAGAGAGAGTGACGGCGAATGTGAGCAGTGCAGAGGAAAGCGTGAGCAGGGAAGCTGTCAGTCTGGCAGTAAATGTACAGCGCAGGTTACAGTCTGTCAGTGAAAAAAGGCTGCAGCTTCTCAAGACCAAAGTAAAGCTCCCGTGTGTTCTTTCCCAGCTGATGGAATAGCGTGGCTATGACGTTCACCTCCGCCTACGTTTGGGGGGGGGGGGGGGGGGTACTCTCTGCAGTGAAAAACGGAGTAGACGTTACGCCTCTTTTGCTTCTGGAACGCACTGGGGGGCAACATTGTTCCTTTACGTTTTATTTATATAGCCCATATATTACAGAATTGAGTCCGAAGAACAGAAGATCATAGTCAATACAATTATGATTACAAAATGTAGGTTAAATAGAAGTGAAGAGGATGGATCCAGAAGGACAAGTGAAGAGGATGGATTCAGGTGATGCCCACTAAGTAGGATCCGAGCCACACACCCCTTCCACCACAGACACAGCAGCACTGTTCCAGCAGGTGGCCCACAATCACAGATTGAGAGAGAGAGACCATATCAAGTTAGTAACCTGCATTAATGGGGTAAGAATGCACTCAGACAGAGATGCCAGCGTTGTTTGGTTCGGTGTAAAAAAGCAAAGCCGGCATTCTGACGGCTCTTCTTTACGGATCTCTGTGGGGGCTACTGAGCACACAGAATAGACTCAGATACACACTTAGACACAAACAGGGTTGGGAAGAAGTTTCACTATATGTATTTGATCTCGAGTACAGTGGTGATTTCTGCTCTCTTTTTTTTTGTTTCGAACTTGTGATTACGTTAGAGCTCCTGCCTCCCAATAAGGAGATCGTGGGTTCGAATCCCGGGCCAGACCACGACCTCCCTGGGTGGAGTCTGCATGTCCTCCCCGTGTTACCGTGGGTTTTCTCCGGGTTCTCCGGTTTCCTCCCACCGTCCAAAGACATGCATTAGGTTAATTGGTGACTCTAAATTGTCCCTAGTGGATGAATGTGTGCGTGAATGGTTGTCTGTCTATGTGTCAGCCCTGCGACGAGTTGCCCACTGTCCAGGGTGTACCCCGCCCAAGGCCCGAAGCCACTGGGAGAGGCTCCAGTCACCCGCGACCCCGAACGGGAACAAGCGGTAGAAAATGACTGACTGACTTGTGATTACAAAGTGGAACAAAAGGAAGTGGGTTTTTTTCCCCTCTTTGTGGTGTAAAACCTACATGTTTGGTGTGGGTTTCATTTCTGGCAGGCAGGCAGGCAGGTGTCTGAGTGTAAGTAGGAGTGTCTGACATTATAGATAAACAATTCTTGAGTGATGAACCCAGACAGGGTTCATCGCAACAGATAATATGCCAAATGTTGTAATAAATGTTGAATAAAATGTGACTCAAGATGCGTTGAGAATGTGATTAGTGCTGAAACGAAAAGTTGATCATACAGTTAGTGGAAAACGAATTAGCAACAATTTTGATAATCAATTAATCATTTAAGTTATTTATCAAGTAAAAATGCCAAACATTTGCAGGTGCCAGCTCCTCAAATGTAACACTTTGCTGCTTTTCTCTGTTTTATGTCACTGTAATCTGAATGTGTTTAGGCTTCGGACAAAAGAAGCTATTTGAATATTGCGATGTGCATTTCTCGCAATTTTCTGACATTTGAAATCAATCATCAGCGTCAGCCTCAAATGTGATAAAACCTGTTAATGTACTTCATTAGGAGAATGACTATTGGGCTTATGATATAGGCTATCTTTAACTATTTCAATTTACACCCATTTAGCTTCATGTGTTTTACATTATTGTTAAATCATCATAAGAATATATAACTGTCTAAAATAATGATTACCAATCGCTGTAATTCAGCGTTGCCCAGTGGTAGGTTGTGGAGCTGCAATATTTTTTCAAGCTAGGTTTTCACAAACGCACACATACAGTGGCAGCTGGGTAGACTGACACATCACATCTCACATTGGACGTCAGATTTTCCGCCGCTCATTTTGTCAGTATGTTGGTCACTGGGCCGGCTGGTCAGTTCAAACCGCTTGGGTCTGGTTGGGCGTAAGGGGCAACATGGGGAGTTCTGAATCAGACTTATTTTTACACTAGCGTGTTTCCTGTTATTAGTCTCCTAGATATCCTACTCCCTCTCTCTACTCCCTCACATTTTTCTTCATGATGCTCTTTTCAGCTTTACACACTGGTCATAAGAATGCATTAATGAAGAAGAGATGTCGCTGTTCATGCATACTGCTTAAATTTCACACTTGCTCTCTCCAAAATCCCTTTTTGTAACCATTAACCAATGAGCATATCTTGTTTTCTGTCTTCCCCTTTTTGCCTGCTTGCACTCAGTGGCTTAAGGCCAAGGTAAGAGATGGTTGCCTTTCTCTTCTTTTAAAACTTAAAACTACATTAAAAGTGTATTTCATTTGTAAAAACACATACAAGATCTGGACATTTTGATACCATTTAATTAATTTTTCATAGAACAAATATGATTCCATGAACAAGCTTATTTTATTACAGTGCAACACAGCAGTGTGATTACTCATTAGATTATTTTCATCTCTTATTGCCTGTTTTAACTGTAATATTCACAAAGGCACCAGTTGTCATTCAACTTCTCAACGTTACTATTGTGACTATAAACCTGGTGTGAAATTCTACCATATTCATGGTACATACTCCAGGTTCAGCTCAATGTGTA
This sequence comes from Coreoperca whiteheadi, assembly GCA_011952105.1. Taxonomy (NCBI): domain Eukaryota; kingdom Metazoa; phylum Chordata; class Actinopteri; order Centrarchiformes; family Sinipercidae; genus Coreoperca; species Coreoperca whiteheadi. The sequence goes on along the minus strand of CM022487.1, from coordinate 7,923,426 downwards.
TGTTACAGTAAACGTAGAAAAATGGTCACAGGAGATATGAAACATTATATTTAATTCATTCCATGGACCATGGAGTGACATCCCATTTTACATGCACAATTTCTCAACAAAGGCAGCCAGTCACTGACTTAGTGCTGCTTTCTGTTCTCTTTCTCCCTTCATATCTCTCTGTCTCCTATACTATGTCTTCATACTTGTCTGTGGACAGAAAAGCTTTTGTGCCAGTGTTTTCTCCAAACGAATTCTGCTTAGTGGAAACTAAAGACAAGATGCTCTTTTGAAAGTAATTCAAGTTTTGCTTAGTCATTATACGTTTAAGTGACTCCACAGCCTTAATATTTATTGGCAGCAGAAACACTGGTGTCAGTGAATCAGATTATGCAAAAGCAATGTGTTAACCTGTCTTTGCTCCTATAGCAACATGGGAACAATGCGGCAGGACGAGGAGGGACCCTCTCCAGGACCAACCCACCCACACAGAAACCCCCAAGCCCCCCCATGGCTGGTCGGGGTACCCTGGGGTAAGAAATTAGAGTTGCAGTAGTTGCTTATAAAATACTTTTAATTCTTCTGAGTCTGTGTATATGTATTCTTGGACAAAAATTGCACAATGGTTGTTTATAATACCAGGACCACCTGATCAGGGTTCCATAAACAGTGTCTGTGAAAGCCCCAAGTACTTTCTCTCACTTCATGAAAACATTGGAGAATTAACTGTGCTCTCTTTGGCTACGTTTCTCTACATCCAGGCGTAATACTCCCTACAAGACCCTAGAGCCAGTGAAGCCTCCAGTGGTGCCCAACGACTACATGACGAGCCCGGCCCGAATGGGCAGCCAGCACAGCCCCGCACGCACAGCCTCGCTCAACCAGAGGCCCAGGACACACAGGTAGCTTAGCTCTTTTCCACTGCAGACATTTTGACTAGTCATAGCAGAAAAGGCACCTAGGTGTTCCTAATGACAGTAACAATGGCTTTGTGCTATTCAAGTGTCCCAGTAAGCCGTGACCAGCATGCACACAACACCAGGACCCTGAATCTGAGGCAGCTAATTGGAATTCAGCCATCATTAGTGTGAACGCTTTAGCATTCCCTGTCATCTCTGAGTTTTGTCGCAGCGTTTAGGGCAGGACAACTTCTATGTGTAGCTTTAAATTTGTCACCAAAATTAATCCTGAGTATTTAGGGTGACTAGAAAATGAATTGTCTCCTAAAATCAGGGTGATCAATTTGCTACCTAATAGGATAAGCCTGTTGAGGGTGTTTGAGAGTGGTCACCTTCATATTAAATGAACATCTTAGTACTTCTAGCACTTTTTATCCAGTTTCTTCAAATTAAAGTTTGACCAGAGCACAGAATCCATCCATTATACTTATCCACAACAAAAATCAGTGTTAGCAGGGCTCCGTGGTGCACATTATTTGTGCAACTAAACATTTTCATTGGTCCCACTAGTGCGCCTGAAATTTAGCAGGTCTGAAAAAATTTAAAAAAAACGACGCCATCCCTCATTGATTAACAAGTGGACAATCTCCCCTCGTTCTACCTCCCCTCCCGTGCGGTCTACTGACAATCGCACACGCTCTGCAGAGAAACACAGAGAGAGTGTCTCCTACTTATGCCGTTGTTTTGTTAAAGCTCCTAAGTGCACCTGTTGGCGCAGATGTCATTCGGTACGTTGGTTTAGATCGCTTCGATAGGCGACGTCATTAACAACAAGCTTCCTCCACACGTGGTTCACCTGCTGATGTGGAAACCGAATCGCGGGTGAAACAAATTCCAAAACGCGAGTATAAAACACAATGCTGATGAAGAAAGCCAACCGAGCGGACACATGCAGCGCGAGAGCAACAGAAAGAGGCAGGCAGGGCGGTGTGTGTGTGCAGGAGTAGGGGAAAGAAGAGAACTAAGGTGGAAAGCAAGGCGAGCAGATTCACGCAGTGTGTGAGTAAACCCTAAAATAAGATGGTGATTTAAGTAGAATTAAAATGATGAAATAAGAAATAACTTGCTCGAGATAGGGTAATGTATTAATGTAATCTTTCAAAACCCAAAAAAGGTAACGCTCAAATTGAATTATGGGGTTTACCTAAATTATGTGCACCAGTGCCACCAATGTAAAAGTTCGCCTGGAGCCCTGGTTAGGATACCAGTGTGCTATTGTTAGTGTTTCCCCAAATGAAGGCCTTATTTCCCGTAAAATATTGACTCTTTCTCGCTTAAAGGATGCGTTTGCTAACTAAAGCTGTTACACTTAAGGCTTTAGGTCTAATCTGCCCTTGATTGCTGACTACACTAATATTTCAAATTCAAAGCAATAATAATTTATTCATGTTTAAATTTACAGTTCAGCATCCAAAGTCTAATTACTCCTTTAGTCTGAGCTTTTGAGATTTGAACGTGGTTTCGCTTCTCTTTTGCACCCCAAACAAGCCTTGGCTCTCGTCTTGTTTTTGTTACACTGTGTAACTGCAAATGTAACCCGTTCGCTCCAGATTTGGGCCCAGTATTCATGTGTGAATGTGCTGCAACAGTGCACAAAGCATATTCACAGAAGTGTGAATCTGTTGCCACAGTGACGACAGCATTGTTTCGGCAGGATGACATATGAGAGAGTAATGATAGGATGTCAAACGCTGTGATCTAATTACGTTTGTCTCACACATCCTCTAATGATCACCACAAAGACACAAGTCTTTCTCTGTCTCCCGCTCGGCAGTGGCAGCAGTGGCGGCAGTGGCGGCAGGGAGAACAGTGGAAGCAGTGGAGTTGGTATCCCTCTAGCAGTGCCCACCCCCTCCCCTCCCAGTATGGGGCAAGGTGAGTCTCATCACGGGTGTCCACAGTGTGGACTCACTGCGGTTTACGGTAATTGGCTGCACTTGTCTGCTCTGGCTCTCAGTGGTCCATTCTGACCATTTTCTCTTGCTCGAACGTCATCACACTCACTCAAATTGACATTTATCAGTAGGGATTCAAATATGGACAGATAATACTATGAGTAATACAACAAAATGAAAGTTACATTCATATATATTTTCACTTAAGAGATGTATGTAACTAAATGCTAGAAAAATCATCAGCTTTTAGCTCTATCCAGGCCTGACAGATTTGTATGATAACTTATGAAGAGCCTTTGCACACAGTACACATTAATATTATATAGATATATTCCAAAATCAAGTTTTTTGGTTTTTGCTCACACACATTAAATATACACTGCAGAAAATGCTGTGCAGGCAAAAGTTTGTGCCTTGCAAAAAGTAAAGAAAGAAAATGAGAACTGCGCCCAAAGAAGTGAGAAATATTAAAGTAATTAAGACGATGAGTGTTTTTGCATAAAAGTTATTGTACTGCACTGTTTTTTGTTTTTTAATCTCTGTAGTGTTGACTGAAGTCAACTGAATTTAAATGCTCTTGTTATACCAACAGCAGCCTATTATTTTTACTCACATTCTGCATGGAAAATACTGAAAATGTATGCAAACCTTTACAAAAGCTAACGTTGATGTTCATTACAGTGACAGCCTGGTCAGGCTGAGGTGTTAACGCTGTGTGCCCATGTCTCGCCTCCCCCTCTCCTGCAGTGGCGACATCCTCGGCCTCAGTACCCCAAGGCCCCGGCTTAGGTCCCATACCCATGTCCCAGTTCGGCACCATCTCCCGCCAGATCTCCCGTCACAACTCCAGCACCACCTCCTCGGCCTCCATGGTGTCGGCCACTGGCACATACCGCCGCGCACCTTCTGTCTCCTCCCAGCAGCCCCACATCAACGGGGGCCCGGCCTACCCACAGAACTCAGGTGGAATACATTTATTAATCAATAATGTATGTATGTTGTAAAATGGTGTGGTTTACTAGATGGTTGGTGTGTAGAAATAGTCTTATCTAATCTGGTGAAACTATACATTTTGGCCACACCTAGATATGAATAAAGCAGAGAGGAAGCTTGCGTCGTGTAGTTTTACTGTCCATTCTTGGCAGTTTTTTGTTCTTCACAATCCATAATTATGTGAAACTGCTAAAAACTGTCCTCTGGGTCTAAAAGATATGCACGGGCTAGCCCTTCCAGAGGCTAATGGAAATGAATGAGCAATAATTAGTGAAGTCAGGGTTGTTGAAACCTTCCCACCTCAGCACTGCTGTGCAGTGTGTTTCATTACCATTTCTAATTGAGTTGTGACATGATCGCTTTAGTCAGCTGGAGAAGGCTTCTCTTTCAGGAGAAACAGGCAGCAGGCATTTCAGGGAAGAAATAACCCAACGAGCTGCTAGACAAGGGGAAACCCAGGACATATGCATATTTTCTGTCAGAAGAGTAGAATTTATTTTGGCAGGCATCAATCTGAGCCATTCTCCTCTAATGGCTTCTCTCTCAAAGGACAAGCATCTTCCTTGGCACAGGAGGAGGAGGCTGTCTGTCTTGTCTGGGAGGAGAGAGACAATGATGCAGAGCTACATCAACCAGGGACTTAAACTGGGACATCATATGATCTCCATGATGTCTACCCATTGAAATGTAATTAAAGTGAAAGATATGTTTGGATTTCTGGTGAATGTAATAGACGTTTTACAGCACAAAAAGCTAGTTCCGGTACATTAGGGAGTTCATTGATCTCACAGGGTGTAGCTGTGGATGGATGTGGCTCTGTGGTGAGAGCTGGGTGGAATAATAAGACATTACTGCCCAGTGAGATTACAGATGCTCCTCCATTACATGTGATTTATGAGTCAGACCTGGCGTGTGTGTGTGTGTGTGTGTGTGTGTGTGTGTGTGTGTGACATCATGTCTTTGAGTGAGGACAGCTGTGTTTCTCTTTGTCTGTTCATATATCCCCTTTTTTAAGACAATGTAGCAAAACAAACTCACTTTAGGGGCAGAAAGTGGAGATCATATGAATGCTAGGCCGTTCAGTAAAGGGTGTGATTGAGCTACATGTTGCACCTGATCCAGACATACCACGCTAATGTAGCATTTAATTAAGTTACCTGTCCGATCGGATGCTGATGCTGCAGCTCTACCTGTAAATGCTTCTTTTTTTTTTTGAGAACACACATCTGAGCTGAGCTGTCACCTTGCCACTGTCATGTTTTTGGGTCTGTGTAAGGCTTTGCAACTTTTTCACTGTAGCAGAGACATATCGCTAGCTACATCATTTGCTTCCGACTTAAAACAGATGCTGATGAGGTAGATTCTCGGACTGAGATGAAATGAATAACTCTTTAGACCCGCTTGCAAAAACGCAGCACAAAAGAACACTGATTGGAAATGTGCACATGAGTTGCTTAGCAATGCTTCCTGCACTGTTTCGCTCACTGACAAGCTTTTTGTTTCCTTTTTCCACCTCCCCTCCCTTTCTCCATTCTGGACTTTATCTCCTCTGTCATGTCTTTTTGCTCTTCTCTTGTCATTGTCTTTACTCCCTGTCTGCCACCTCCATCGCGCTTTGTCTCTCTGCTGCTTTGTCTGCCTCGCTGGGTGTTGCTGCTCCAGTGTCTGTGGCTCCGCCGCCTCCTCCCATGGTCCAGCTGACCCCACAGATCCCTCTGACCGGCTTTGTGGCCAGAATGCAGGAGAGCAGTAAGTAGAAAACCCATACAAACACATGTGCATACACTTTGTGAAGCACATGAGTACAACTGAATCCACTATGTACATGCATCTGCACACTTATCTTATCGGCACCTACCTGCTGTGCATTTCTGAAAATCTTAGAATGTATGCTCACACTAAAAACATCCCATACTTATAAAGAGGAGACTTTACAAAACTCTTCAGACACATTCACTCCCACGCATTTGCACGAAACACACACATACTAAATGTGCATAAAGTGAGCTACAGCTACAGCAGCCAATGACACGCAACCAGATGTTCAACCAACCAATCAGCACCCTGAAAGCTAGAGTGCGGGACCTTTCCATGTACATTAATGTCCGTTACAGTCAAGCCCTTTCCAAACGAGTTCACACAATGCTGATTAAGCCAAAAATCTCTGTATGTCGCAGTATATGCCGTTTTTATATCTGGTGTCTGTGGCGACATTCCCACGCTGACGTTTAACGCCATCCAACAGTGATTGGATTGGTTTTGATATGATTTGGTTTGCCAGAGCGGAAGCTGGGAGCAACCCAGCGCTACATGGCTCTGGAACAACCGTAACGACGGAGTAGTCTACAGGAACTAGGAGTACAACCTAAGAAACGTCCAGGAAAATTGTCTGTTGCGCCAGATAATAAGAAACTAAGTTCAGAGGGATCATTACAGTCAAAACAAGAAAGCAACTGACGAGGAGGACAAACACGGATAACCAGTGGTGTAACTAACATTTCCTTGTTGGAGAGCGCTGAGAGAAGGGACTGAGGGCGGATGTCACATTATGCTCGGACAGGTTGGTAAAATATTTGGATTAGACCATGTAGCGGTTACATTTACGCTTCCTAAATAATGGATTATTGTCTTGTCTATGTACGTAAGCTGACGTACATAGAGACGCCTTTCGACAAATCTCTTATCAATCCTCTGAATTTATCCACACACGTTTACTCTCCGCTGTGGCTTGCTACACGCAGCACACCTTTTCTTGCACTGTGTTCGGGGTTGAGGGGGAGCACGCGCCCCTCGGATGTCTGTCTGTTGCCATGGTGATGGATCACTGAAAGCGTGCATCCTGTACTTTCTGTCCACTGAAGAGAGAAAATGTGACCTGCTGCCGTGTCCTGATTCACCATCCGCCTGTCTGGAGAAATGCAGCTGTGTAGAGACCTAACGGTCTCTGTTTGTCTTGTCAAACGTAATGGCGGCCGCCCTCACTCTAAATACGAGTCAAATTTAGAATAGATAATGCCTTAAACCAGGTTTAAGGTCTTAATCCAATAATTAGCCATTTTTTATAGAAAGAATTGTAAACCTATATCCATTTTTATGAAAGCTTTGACTTTTGTTCTTCTAAACAGCAACTTTCTGGAAAGTCTTTTTAAGTAGAAGCCCCCTGGCACGCAGGAGGTGATGCATTCAATTCAGTCCTCAATAAGGTACATTATTGCAGTTTGTTTAATTCAAGAGGAGGCTTATGAGCTAGTTAGATCAGAGGTGCAGTTTTTCCTTTAGTCACTGGACTTGTGGGTATAATCCTGCAGGAAGGCATGCTCCAGGATGACGCTTACAGCACAAGCACATTATGTGGTTAAAAGACTGAGAACTGTAGCACCCGTGGAAGAGTGTCAGGACACAGTCAAGCTTTAAAAAAAAAATATATATATAAAATCAGACTTTCAGGAAAACACCGATCCACCTGTTTTACCACCTCACACTTGTGTGAACATGCAGATAGAAATGATGGGTCCTTTTTCTGCTGAGCCTTTAGACACCCTGGCTCACACACGGGTCGTGGGCGTGTAATGGGTGTTAGACTTGATGACCTCAGCATTTCTAAAAACCTTCCCATGGCATCTGAATAATACTGCTAGTAGTAGTCGATGCTGTGGATGACTGCCTTACTAAAGCGTAAAGAGTGCCAGAACCTGCCCTCTAGTGCACCTTTAAATCACTGCACAACTGCTATGGCAGTTACTGTCTGCATTGGCGTTGGTCCATATGGGTTTCTGTTGGTCTAGATGCTGCTTGTCAATATGGAAACATGAACGCTAGTTTAAAGTCAGAAAAGTATGTCCAAAAATACAGCCCCATTGTCCATCTACACAGGGACATTTGCGGTTGCCAAAAATAGTTCTAAAATCAAATACTGTTACGGGTCGCTTTTCCACGATGGATCCCAAAAAATACAAGAGGTTTTGGAAAAGTGTTGAATTCTGAAATGGAATATGTACACACAAACGTAGTGCAGTGCCAGATCAGATCAGGAGAATAAACGCGTTGTCTCCCTCACGCTTGCTTTTTTTCCCTCCATTTGTTCGTTTCTGGCCACTTTCCGATTCTCCTCCTCCTCCGCTGTCTGTCTTCTTTCAGTAACAGACAGCCCCGCCCCACCTCCTCCACCTCCGCCAGAGGACATCGGGGTGTTTGAGGAGCCCTCTCCCCCTCCTCCTCCCCCGCCTGTGGACTATGAGGAAGAGGAGGCCGCTGTGGTTCATTACAACGATCCCTACTCTGACGGAGATCCCCACTGGGCCCCCAAGGCTTATTTAGAGAAAGGTTAGCGACGGAATACAACCACATGTTCTTCACCCATTGAAACAGCACTCAACTTAATGTTCCTTTAGCATTTTTTGTAACGATAACTGTCTTTGATGTTGTTTTTTCCCCCCAGTTGTGGCCATCTATGACTACTCCAAGGACAAGGAGGATGAGCTGTCCTTCATGGAAGGAGCCATCATCTACATAATCAAGAAGAACGATGACGGCTGGTTCGAGGGGGTCTGTAACGGCGTCACCGGACTCTTCCCAGGAAACTACGTCGAGTCGATCATGCACTATGCTGACTAAAAAAAAAAAACTAAACACCCAAAACGGCACTGCAGTTTTAAACCGAGGTAACACCGTGAATATGTACAGATGTATGCAGTCCAGCGATTGCAGTTCATACAGCTCCCATTTGAATGAATGAAGTGCCATGGTGAATTTACAAATGGTTTTCTTTTGGGGGTGGGGGGGTAGGGGGGCTTGTGCTTGCACAGTTTCATTGTGCTCGAAAAAAAAAAAAAATGTCACACAAAAGAGGACGCTGAAGCTTTGGACGACCGAGGTCTGTTAGTTTACACTGGACGAAAGGGTGGAGATAAGGAGACTTTTTTTTGCTACCACTGAGATCTGTGGTGGTCGGTAGCACTTGTCAAACTTTAAAAGTCACATTTTGCCTCACAAGATATTACATACAATTCGAATAGTTTAAAGAATACCAAGTAGATCTAGAGTTAATGTGTGTATGTGCAGAGAACATTTCCAGTATGCAGTAGATCCAGACAGTGAAGTATTACGATTTCATGAATAGATGAGGCACTGTAGAATTGTTATGATAAAATGCTGCACAGACACTCCTAACCCTTTATTTGCACTGTAGACCAGCAGACCAACCCTTGCCTCCTTTCACATACATCCCTCTTACCTTGTCAAAAAACAAACAAAAAAAACCCCCAAACAAACATCAACAAGTGCATTAGGACACGACTGAATGTTCGACGTCGTCGATGTCCAAATCCACAAGATGTTTAAGAGGGAACAAAAGCAACCTTGAGTTGTGTATTTACTATGCTCTGTGTCAGTGGGGATGCTGTTTAAAAAGGGTGGACTGAGTGTATAGAATGCATTACAAAAAAAAACAACCAAGAAAACAGTTTCTTCTTTCTGTTCTCTAACTTGTATATAAACCGTAACGTGAGAAGCTGCCAGTACAGTACATTTGTCAGTTAGTGTGTTTCACCTGTGAGTTTCCATCAGCATCAGTGGGGGTGATGCCAAGATTGGATGCTTTTAAATTTGTTTATTTTTACTTGAATATTCATTTTATTCGTCACTCACCGTGCCATTTTAACTGGAGCTAAGGCAGAGTGGCCGTGTATAAACATTTATTTTTCTATGTTCAGGCACAGCGGTATCATTTTGATCCTTGTCACTGCATTCGGTGATGCTGTCCAGCTACTGTAGCAGCGCGCCGAGAGGTTTCTTGCTTAGAAATGTGAAGCAGAGGAAGGACTAACCTCCTTATTTCCCCACGTTGTTTTCCCTTGCGTTGGAATAGCTGCACTGATTAGTTATCAACATCTGTGATGACTTCATGATCACCGTCATTGCTTTGGTTTTAACAGAAGAGTTGCTCTCCAGAAGTATCAACTAACCTTTACTCGTGTCGTCTGTTCTTTCAGTGGTTGCTGGTGTGGTGCTTTACATTGGTGCTCAATAACCATAATCACCAACCTCTAAACAAGACTGCTTTATACATTGTAGAAATGTATATTAGATATCAGACTTATTACTTTGTTCCATCAGATTTGATTGTAATCGCCTTCAGTCACCTGTGCATTTCAGTGAATGTCGGCAACCCAGCAGCACCGTAGTAAAGCTCGATTGAGCCTGCTACTCACAGGATGTTTGTTTGTCTACGCTCCGATACAGATAAAACATATAAAGTCTGTGCTACATATGAATGACACCTGCTAACTGCAGTGAAGGAATGGATCTTAAAAACAGCGCTGATATGAAGACTTCTGATTTCTACTACGTTTGAAAATAGGATGCCTGCTCTTACAAAGTGACTCTTGGTGCAAGTAAATCCTGCTGTCAGATATCATTGAAACTCGTGTTTATAACAAGCCACATAAACAAACAATCATATGTACTTTGGGAATAACAGACATGCACTCTTCTTTTGAAACGGATACAGACTTCCATGTGTAGTGAGGGGAATAGGATCCCGAGGTAACATTTTCACATTTCCACACAGAAACAAAAAAAAAAAAAAAAAAAAAAGAGACAAGGACTCAGTCAAATGAACAGTATTCATTGAGCCTCTGTGCATGAAAATATCTTATCAACATCATTACAGTGAATGATTTGCCACTACATCCCATTCTTGATTGTATTTTTTCCATCATGGAGGTCATTTTTTTGTGAGAAAGCAACTTTTTCTACCTAATGTATTTCTAGCTTTGCATTCAACTTGTTTTGGCGTCAGAGACTGCTGAGGAAGGGTCGCCAGCAGTTTGTATCTAAAGGATTAATTTATACTTTTTTCAGAGAAAAATCATGAGACAACCACTGACTTTGTAATGTTTACCACTTAACGTCTAGCATTTCAGGGCATCACAGGTGAAGGCGCCTTTCTTTGATGTGTTTTCTTAATGATGAAACGTGTTGGGGGGGGGGGGGCAAATCAGTAACTTAAATGTTCATGGGAACAGAATCCAATATTTGTCTTCTCTCAGTTTGTACATAGGATGTGTTCATTGAAATTTCTGTACAGTCTTTTTGTAATAAACAGCTCATTGAAACAATGAACAGAACTGTGTGTGTTTTGGGTGTCATAAAGCGGTTGGAACAGGTGTAAGAATTTGTAAGTTGCAGAAAAAACAGAAGCTTTTAAAATATGTTCTTTTGCCTCACAGACCCGTAACACTACCACATGCGTTACTCAAACATCATATTATTGGCTCCAGGTTAGACATTTGTCCAGACCTTTGTGCACAAGGGAAGCTAAACTGGCTAAATGCAGGCTGAAGGTAACCGTGCTACACAGAAGGAGGCGATGGTGTGTCTCAAACTTGTGTGTGTCCAGGAGGAGGAGGAGGGATGAAGTCAGGTGGCGGCTCATGTGGATAGTCTTCAACATGGCCGTTGTGTCTGTCTGTAAAGACGACCAAATGAGAATTAAATCCTGAGATGTGGCTTTTAGGGTTTAAACGTGCTTTCCTACATTTTTCTCTATTGATGTTGTTCAAAAGCAACAGTATTCTGACCTGGGCCAGTACCTATAAAACGTCTTAAAAAAAAGGTCCAGTGTGTAGGATTTAATGGCAGTTTGCAACCATTTAAAAACACAGCTCGCCTCATCCTCCCCTTCCAAGTGTATAGGAGAAACTACGGTGGCCGCGAAACTCGCAAAAAAATACGAATGCTGCTGCAAGATGGCGACCCGCTCCCTCTGTAGATTAAAATGGCTTACTCTGTGGTAACAAAAAACACATTCAGTGCTTCAGCACTTAGGAGTCTATGCAGTCTGCACTTGCTGTAAAAATAGCTTCATTATACAAAGTGTCCTACTTTTACCAAAAAAATCCCTTATAAGTCAAAGTTTATGACCATTACTTAGAGGTTTATATATATATATATATACATACATATACACACACACAGTATATAGTTCTAATGTGTAGACTTACCTTTGTGAGCAGCAGAGTGGAGCACTTGGAAACTGGGGGCTCTCTTCATTGCAGCCTGGTAGTTCTTATACAGGACAGTCCCATACTGAACACACACACACACACACACACACTTAACTCTTTGCCAGTGATGATATGTCTGTATTGTAAAACTGCAATTAGGTTGTGAATGTCGCTGCTCACGTTAAAGGGAGTTGTGTTACATGCAGTGTTGAAGCTGACCTTGGCTGTTCTGATGGAGTTGACCCAAAGCAACAGTGTGTGTTCGTCGTCACAGCACAGCAGCTTGCTGTAGTGCGACTCCTTCTGGATGCAGGGATGCTGAAGAGAGAGTGCAGGCAAAGAGAATAGGGATGTGAAAGGGGCACTCCCATGATTTAGTATTGCACTTCCATAAAGCTGGGGGACTTGAGAGAGACATACAAAAAATAAAATAAAAATGTTGGTCAAAAGTGATGCAGCACAGGCCGAACTATCCTGACTTTTAGTCCCTATGTGGGTCAAGCTGGGAAATGCCCATGTCTTTCAAACCCCACAGCCACAGTTTATAACACAGGCTTTGCTACAAATGTGTAGTCTCAAACTGCAATAATGACATCAATGGGATTTTTTTTCCCCCGCAGTTTGACAAATCTCTTTCAGAGCCACAGAAGACATCACGCATCTGTTTTCACAGGCTGAGTGGTACTTGCCCTGACAAGTATACAGAACCTGATGGATACATTTGGTGGAGTGCCCCTTTAAATAAAGACGCTGTATCTCTACTCTGTAAATTTGTAGTGCACACCAGAGCCAGCAGAGGACAGCCCATACCAAGCTGTTACTGGCCTGCGGACCACCAAGCACCAATAACACTGGTATAACCATTAAAAAGACCATTTTTGGTACCAATTTTTCACTGGGAATGTGGCTGATTAATTGGATTAAAATTGTCAATTGCAAACTATTGTCATAATAATAAAATATAAAAATATGCATTGCACCTACAGAAAAATATGATCAAAACCAGTCAAGGTTAGTTGGTTTATCTTCATTCATCTTACTTCCCCTCAACATGACTTGTTGATGGTTGATTTTGCCAACAACCTTGTTCAAAGTGATGTAACCTCTATTACAATATTCCACAAAAGAAACATGCACCACTCAGTGGGTACATTACTTAAATGTGCTCTGCAATGCCTGTGCCTCATTTCGGTGATCTTACCTTTAGCATGAAGCAGAAGTCGGTGGGGGCTCTGTACTTCTGTTTGTAGTTGTTGGTGGTGTAGATGTTGACTTTGTCAAAACGGACAAAGCAGGCGAGATCGCTGGTAGACTGTCGGACAGACAAGAAAAGCAAATAATCCCACTGACAGTTAGAAATCTGAGAACGTGGAACATTATTCATATCAGTACATGTTTGGACTAAATTAGGTGTTTATAATATGATAGCAAGTCTCCTGCAGTTATCCTGCAAATGTGTTGTGCACAGCAGAGCTCCTCTCAGGTGCTTGGAGGGAATAGTGGAAAAATTCACACATCGGCACAGGAACATGTGTTTTTCTATAAATTACATTTATACACGAGACCGTTTTCTAGCATTTTTAACGTTAAAAAGCATCGCTAATCCAGAACAATTTTACAGTTATGTTTAGAGTAGTCTATATGCTGGCCAGAGAGATTTGGTTGCTTTCTCAATCTCATTGTATTGTAGGTATTAAAAGTGAAGACACCTAAAAAAAAAAAAAAAAAACTATTTAAAATTAAGCCCAATAACATTAATTTATTTTTAAAAAAAAGAAATAATTTAACTTTATTTTAAAAAAAAACATTATTTTTTTCTTTTTT
>CM022487.1:7758599-7904247 GCA_011952105.1 Coreoperca whiteheadi | reverse complement strand
TTAGAATATAATAAAAATAAAAAAAAAAAATAGTATTTTATGATATTTCTATTTTTGGTTTTGTGTGTTGTTGGGGGGGGGGGGGGGGGGGGGTTTGTTGGGACAAGCTATATACATCCGGTGCACACATCCAGACTCTGGTGAATCTGCGTCTGTATTAAAGAATTTGAATATCGTAAAGAATAGGGCGGATATCCAAACTGCAATTTTTTTTTTTTTTTTTTTTTTTTTTTTTTTAAAATCAATCATATTCTACAAACAAGCTGGGCAGACTGCCAGCATGCAGTTCAACCCTGATGGCTGTGTCTGAAAACACATGTCGTCATGCTGGAGCAGCTTCTTAAATGACACCTCCGAGCTCCTTAAGTCAGGGTTTTGTCTTCTGGCTCCAAGGCAGTGAAGCAGAGAATGGACACAATCAACGCAATAAGTGGAAATACTTTAAATCCGTTTGTTTCTCAGACTCTGAGGGGATCAATGCTTCAATCAAGATGCCTTTCTTGCAAACTCTGGTAATAGTCTGTGGAGTGGTGTTTGTCACTGATGGCTTTCCAAGAGGACGCATGCCAGACTGACATATAGAGTCTTTTTCTGGTATGTCTGATGTAATGTTTAAGATTGATCCCATTCAAAGGGCTGCACTCATTTAGCATACATCGAGGGATTTGAAATGGACGATAATGAATTGCGCCTCAGGCTGAGGTTGCATCAGTTAGAAGTGTGTAATGTTTTTCTTGGCGAGCTGCAGATATGTGATGAGCAGCTTATGTCTGCTTAAGGGAATCGGCGGCGATCGCCCATCGGTCCAACCCCAGATGCGATGACCTCACATCTCAGCGTCGCCTTGCATTTTTCTGTCTGAGGCTCAGTTTCAAAACAACGACAACGCCATGTGTAATCAGATGATGTCCTGGTCAGTGAGGTAAACATCAACTGATTTGTCTGATCCACTTCTTGTAACCTGTTCCTACTTCAAAAGCCCTGGTGGGAACGTTCGGCAAGAGAGTAAGAGTCTCAGCTCATCTGGTCATGTTTTGAGAAAGAATGCGACCAAAGATGTTTGATATCACACTGTTGTTTCTCACAGTTCCCGATGAAATTTACTAATGCATAATGGGGCATGTCGTCCAATTTATTTTTAGCCACGTTAGCAGCTGGACTCTAAGCACGACAATGGCGATTGGTTAGTCCACCAGTTTTCGTCAGACTGAAATCGCTCAACAGCTGTTGGGTGGACTGCCATGGAATTTTGTACAGACAGTCACGGTTCTCTGAAGATGAATCCTAATGACTTTGGTGATCCCTTGGCTTTTCCTCAGAAAGTCAACAGTTCTGGTTTTCAGATACAAATCTTACAAACTGCTTAATTTTGACAGTCATGTCCCTATTAGGATAAAATGTAATAATTTTGGTGATCCCTGTACTTTTCATAGCGCCATCATCAGGTCAAAATTGTAATGTGTCCAATACAATACCTGCAGAACTAATGACATTCCCGTGCGGTGACAATCCGCATGTTAGAATTTTGATGTTAGGATTTGGCTCTGCTGCACAACTCACCTGAGAGAGGTGATCCATCTCTCCAAGCAGGTGACTGAACATGGCATCTATTTCGTCCATCTGAGAATGGTAGGAAAGAACATTTCAGATTTTAGCAGCAGTACAGGGATTTAACACAATGTAGAACGTACATTATTGGAGACTACAGCAGTAGCCATCAGGAACTGAAAAACTGGAAATTTCAGTTCATTTTAAATTCAGTTTCTGCCGCCAACATTTGAAAAGTTTGTCATGAAGCAAGCAGAAAGGTTGGGAAATAAACTCTATTGAAAGACCTGCATAACAACTGAGGTTTTTGTGGTATGGAGATACAAACACTCTTGGACACATGCACATATACACAGTTTGGATAGGTCTTTCATAGCTCTAAAACAGATAAACAATATGCAGAGAGTGTTTTACCACTGCACAGAAAAAAACCCTGAAATGTGATCTCTATTTCTAAATATGTTCACAGTCATGAGCACTGCAATGCATGGTCATTACAATGACTCTACAGAGTGACAAAGCAGCGTGTGGGGCAGGTTAAAATGGTTTCCACGTTGCTCTGGCTGCAAAGGCACACAAGTTGTTTTTGTAATCACCATCCAGCAAACCAGTGAACCTCATCTTCAATAAACTGTGGAGCACGGCGCTGGAAGAATACGGAGCTAAATGCACCTTATTCTGTTAAATATGTCAGAGGTGAAGAAGGCAAACATACCCCACTGAACGGGATTTAAAACCTCATCTGCATCATTTGGGTCCACATTCCACACAATTCATGGATACCTTCAAATAAACTGCAACTTTAACACTGACACAATGATGTCTGCCTTTATCTCATTTTGCTGCAAGACATCATGCGAGCTGAAGGCTAGCAGTGTGACGTTTCCCTTGAAAATGTCCTAATATGGACGACTCCACGCTTGTTGAATACAAATCAAAGATAACATTTGCACAATTTGAAATTTCTGCAGATTATGATTTTAGCTCACAAAATAATCTGGGAATTACAGGTGATGGCTCAAGCCAAAGTACAGCACATTCTTATATTAATCTCTGGAAAAAACAAAAAACAAAAAAAAAAAAAGGCTTCATTGAGATCAAAGATTTTCATCAGGAAAAACTTGCGGAACTCAGCGTCTGGGTTTGCCCATATGGGAGGCGGCACCTTGCCAGCTTTACGGTCAAAAATACATCTGGCATGTGGTGCGGCTTTGAAAGCAAACTGAAGAATGGGTTCTCTGCTTTGTCTGACACCGTTGCTATGTGTGGTTAGCATTATTATAACAATAGATATTAATACAGTGTAAAGTCACAGCAGTATGCATAGAAACTAGAGCAGTACATATGAAAAGTGGAAGCAACTAATATAGATAGAGGCGGTATTGGTGGTAAATTGTGCATACAGAAAGTTTTCGATCGTCCCCGGCTTCTCTACTCTGCATGTTAACTTGTCACTTCACATATTAGAAGTTTTCTGATAACTCCTCGGTTGTGGGATGTATAGAGCACCATGGACAAGGTGGACATGGTGCAGTCCTGCAATATACCTGGAAGCACACATGAACACCTGTCTAAACGAATTACTAAATATACAGACTGCAATGCCTATAAACTATTCACTGACATATAAACTGGTTTTTGCTTGCAGTGTTTTCTGAGCTTTATAAGATATACACTGTTCTCTGTACATTTTATGCATATAGTTGCTGACAACTTCTCACTTCTGACATTGATTACATTTAATGAAAACGCTTTTTTATTATTAAACATGCATGTCTCTGTATCCCATTAAGCTGTTGTGTTATGTTGCAAAGCTTAACTCTGTAATTCATTAACCACGTTCCCCTTCACATCTAAATATTCAGTTTGCCTTCTGCTCAGTGGATGCTGGGAAAGGCTCCAACCCCGTGACCTTGAATACAACGAAATCTGTATTGAAGCGGTATATGAGTTTCAGTCTGTGAAGCCAATTCTCATTTCCTGTTTTCTTGTTAAACCTGCATTAACAGATTTGTTTTTGGCCTCTTGAGGGTTATAAACAACAATGACATTTTATTAACTTTTAGCGTGATATTGCGAACATGTAACAAGCAGGTGTGAATTTTACACATCCAGCAGGCAACATGGCAAATGTAAATCCAATATTCACTCTCCTTTTAGCTCTGTTTTGGTCTCCACCACCTCCAGAGGGAAATAGCTGCCTGTATAGCTGCTAAATGCTCCACTATGTTCACCCACTAGTCGCAAACGGTGTCCGTCTGCCTTTTGGTGCTGAGCAGGTAGTGTACAGTGGGTTTATCTGAGCTTTTTCATTAAAGACAGCTGCGTGTTGCGGCTGAAAACGGTGCTATGAAGCTGCAGGTTGTGTAAAACCAAAACAATGAGCTGAAAGACGCTAAAACACTGTCAGCTAGGTAATATTTCTCTGTGGGTTTGCTATGAGCAAGGTTCCCCATTCAAATACAAGTTGTCACATGATCCATTGTTAATATAAAGTGTGTCAATTATACCTGCTTTGAAATCATGTTTTGCAGCCTATTTTGTTTTTCTTAATACTTGCAAAGAATCTCTTCACTAAGGCTCCTATCATCTTTTCTTTATGTACCCTTTTCAACCATAGTTGGGTCACATTGTGATTGAGCTGGATAGATCATCTGAGAGAAGAGTGAATAAAGTCTCAGAAGTGAAAGTCACGCTGAGTCTAAATATGTGACGAGCACAGTAGACCTCTTTTCGGCTTTGTTTAAGTGGATATATTTTATGCATTGAAGCTGCGGCTCGAGGTATGCAAAGTGCATACTCTGTCCTGTATACAGTCACTTATATGTAGTCTTTGAGACATTCAGAAATGTAGAGCCTCTGTCCTGCTTTTTATTGCTGTCTGTACCACAACTTGCCCTTCTTCATACACATATATACAGCCTAATGTGCATGTTTGCATATACACAAACAGAAAGACATACAGTATACAGTCCTGCCTGTGCTGTTAAGTCTCATTCTGTGTTTATGCTGAATAGTAAACAGACCATCCATTTAACTGTAATGAGGTAGAAGGGGAAGAGTGGAGAGGATGGTTAGTTGACTAAGTATTGTTTCCATATGAAAGTGACATTTTTGGATCAAGAAGGTGAACTTCACCTTTGCAGCCTGTCAGGACTTCTGCCTCACATATAAGAAAGTCAGTCTTTACTTCTCGTTCCGTAATTTCTCTCTTACATGAAAGACATGCGCAGGTATATTTTCATTATTAATTACTGGTACAGTGATACTTGCATTCCCTGGCATGTGCTCATCAAAGCATGCATTACAAAACCACATTTGTTTATGAATTCCATGCTGTCATCAGGCATGTCAGAGTGTTGCTGCCATCTCTCCCACTGTGGTCTCGCACATCAACAGAACACGGAACCGCCAGGAGACAGACAGGCAGGCTAACGGGCAGACGGGCCAAAGCCTGAGTACAAAAATCACTTTATTGGGACTTCTATGCATGAAGGGAATCAGAAAGCATTGCCTGCTGACAGTAAACCAACATGTTTTCTCTTTTCTTGTGGTCAAGAGCTTCTTACTGTTTTCTAATTAGTTGCACAACCATCCATTGGCTGCTGTGAGAGGACATGTGTTTGTCCTAAACAAAGCTGATGTGGCTGCTCAAATATTTAACTCTTAAAAGGACTAACAAAAGGGAGATATATTTAGTCATGTAAATGGGCTCCATTGATATAGCACTTTACTGCCTTATCAGAATAAAGCACTTTACAATATTGCCTCTCATTCACACAATAGTTCTAGATGGGACATTAGCATGTTTTTATTTTATTGATTTACTATACATTTGCCATAATACACACCTATCACTCAAACTTCTTTGAAAAATAAAAACACCATTTACAGTCATTTAAAATTTGTGCCTACCTTTTCTGTCTCTTTCACACATGGGAGCATCATGAAGTGTGTGTAAAGGCTAAAATGCTCATGTGTAAGTCTCTAGGTAACCACTTTTACACATGACTTTGCCTGCACTGCCTTTGCACAGTTGAGCTTCCTGTGAAATCAGGAAGTAGATGGAACAGCTTCTCTGGTAAAGCAGAGAGAGGTTTAACTTTCTAATTATGTTGCATATCTGCGATGCTGTACCGCAGCTACTGACCATATATTTGCCCTATCTCGTCATTTCTCACACCCCTACACAGCTGTTCCCACATATTTGGCTTGATTAGGCCTGTCCTTGATTGACTTACTCTGTCAGTTTTGTTGTACCTGTCAGGAGGGGATATATTACACCTTTAGGATTCTTTTAAGTATCTTTAGTATGGTGACATACTAAATGTCGTCACACTTTAGTATAGTGATATTTATTGTTATTAAAACATCATCAAACCTGAATGGCTCCAACTCTATTCTTTTATATTAAGGCTTAAAACCTCTTTGCCAGTGCTTTAAAAAAAAAAAAAGTTTATTAAACTACTTATTCCAATCTTGCACTGTAACTTTGATATAATTCTTATTTTTCCTGTTTGTTAGCTTATTTTTATATTTTACACTTTTAAAATCCTACGTGTCTTTTTATCTCTTGTATCAATGCTTTTTTATGTCTAATGGAAAGCACTTTACATTACAATGTTGTTGAAAGGTACTGTATAAATAAACTGGCCTTGCCTTAATTAAGTCTAATCAATGAGTCTAACTGAGAACACCTGCGTGAGATTCCAGGGCCTTATTCACTTGAGGTAATGCGGAGCATGCATATATATAAAAAATATCCCAGTTAAGTGAAAAATATAGAAAAAAAAAGGCTTTATGGTCTAACTTTTAAAGTATAACTTGCTGAAAGAATATGGATGTATTAGCAATGGAGCAAGCAGCTTATACCCTCCAACAAAATCATATTGGACAAAGTGAATGGCTGGTGAACATAAAGACATAACAACCAGCAAGCAAGAACTGCAAAATGGACATATACTTAATTTGCCAGCATATTAGCTACAACTAGCCAAAACGACAGCCCTGCGATAAATCCAACCTTCATGAAGGTTGTAATGTTCAGTTTTTGTTGAGACAGTTTGAGGTGTTGATTTAGCTTTGATCATTTCGTCCACCCTATATGTGTCAATGAGGCTCAGCTAAATAACAAACACCTCTCTGTTCAAAGAAAACGTAAATAATAATCCACTCACATGAGAATGGGGTGAGGAGTCCTGTAGTGTCAACACAGTGGTCGGGGCAGCATAGAGCAAGATACTGATAAAAGCACCACTATGAATAGTGCAGACAGTGAAAAGAATGCAGGAAGTCCTATAGTGGAAAAGGGCCCAAACGCAGACAGCAGTCACAGGACGATGAGAGGATTTATTGTCTCTTTGGTAGACAAGCGGCAATGCACGTTAGCAGGCAGGTATACAGAACCAACAGCGCAACGCTGACAAACCCACAAAGAAACAATGGAAGTGGACAGGTACATGTGGGGAGAGCTGATGAGAGAATGAGGTGCAGGTGAGGAGTGAACCAACAACCCGCTGGCGGACGAGGGAGAGTGGACACAGGTGTGTGAGTGGTGGAGCGGACAGGGGTTATTGCAGGGCATGGAGGACTACAGGCAGGAGAGCCAACAAAACATATGGGGAGGAAAAACGCCACAAAACACCCAACTCAACCCAAAACCACAACAGAAAGTCCACAAAACAAGTAAACAATCCCCAAACTGTGACAGCCTCGTGAAGGTCTGTAGTAGTTGTGGACTGTCAGTTTTTCTGGGCTCTTCTTAAGTGCAGAGTTGATGACAGTAGCTATACTCCGAATCGTGTGTGGTCTCACTTTAGCCTAAGTGAGCAAATTAGTAACTGTGTCTAAGTGGGACCCTGCTATCACCTGCTACATTTGTGTGCAAATTGCAGAAGGTCCAAAATTCCTAAATCAATATATTGTCACGACATGTAACTGTTCTAAATAATTTCTTAATGATTTATAACAAACTATACATCTGAGAGGTGGAGGATTTACATACTGACTTGCATACATTCAGTGTGTGTGTGTGTGTGTGTGTGTGAGAGAGAGAGTTCTATTTTTCCATGAAAATGACAAGAGAGGGAAACATTTAAGTGTTTCTAATGTGGGTTAAAGCTTTAATCAAAACCACGTGGGGTCAGGGAAGGGAAATGAGAGTGGTAATTAACTGTAATAAAGTTTACATTTTACAGCAGAGGCAGTTTTGGCTCCAACTTCACAATATCACAGAGTTGTGTTTCCTACAACTGCACCCTAATCCAGTACTACAGACGAGATCAAAGCTTTGAGGCCATATAAAGCAGAGATTTTAATTCTGACAGGGCTTGTTAAAAAGCCGCAGGGCTGGTCCTGTCATCAAAATTAATAGCAAAAGAAAGAAAGATCAGTTAGAAAGAAAGCGCTTCCTTTGAATAAGACAGTTTTACACATGAAAAACCCTGTAAACGAAATCTTTGAAATTCCACTGGACCATTTTGAGCTTGGTATGAAGTTCTGCTAACTGTGCATACAAAACTGCTTACTAAGAATGACCCACCAGAGTGTGGGAATAAAAATAACATTAGAATTGTCCAAATATCTACCACATGCAGCGCTTCAATCGGAATGGAGTGGCTCGACAGAGTGGTATGTCCGGGAAAGCTACGGGTTAATTTAAGACTAGGAGCAAAGCCTGTTGCCAATTAGGACCAGTGAGCGCCACATGTGGGCTAGACGTAGCAATCTCCAGAAGGGGCAAAGGGGCCAGAAACCGCGGTGCGCGCAATGGAGACAAGCTGAGTGTATATATGCAATCATTTGTTCAAGATCAATTGGAAGTCACATGTATGGACAGCTACTAATTTGAGCGATCTTTTTTTCTCTTGAAGAGATGATCAAACAAGATCTACTGAGCTGAAGGATTGATGCGCAAAAGGGGCCACCATTCACGCGTGGCCTGTTTTCGTTTTTACCTTTCAGCATTGCAACATGGCACGTGTCTCTACCATATTTTTACTCTGTGTAACGTCTATACTCAGTGGAGCAGAGAGCGTATCTGAGATCTGCCGGGGGGCGCGCTGCTTCTCTGGCCAGGACTGGAGCAGACCGTGCGTCGGAGCGCACTGCCAGGGGCGCACGGAGGCAGTGGCGTTCCGACGGCAGTTTCACCACGCTGCACAATCCAGACAAGGACAAGTCCAGCCGAGTTACCAACAGGATGCTCATGTCGGTCATCACCAAGCCCAGAGCGCGCCGTTAGCACCGTACACCATCATCCAACCTCAGCCGGGAAGCTTTGCTCAACACGCGGGTACTGATGGCACCAGGAGGACGAACCCGAGAACCATCACGGCGGAGGTGTTCCATCCTGGCTGTGCCGGTGGGACCTGTCCGACCACTGTCTCTCATCGCCCGACGAGTGATGACAATGCAACACGGGAGTGCAAAGGGATTGGATGTAAACTTCCGCTCCGGATGCGCCAGAAGCCCAAGCCTTGCGTCGGAGACGGTTGCGGTACGCATGGAGGAGACGACGGGAGAGGAAACTCTTCACCGGTTCATGTGACAGACAGAGCGGCGCAATTTCTGGATGAGCTTCCAGACTTTGGGTCGGAACGTGGTGCATGGATACAGTTGACATGTGACATGAAACCAGGTCAGTATGAGCCCGTGAGTGATTAGCCACAAAATGGAAAGAAAGGTGAACTAATCGAATCTAAACTGCAGCCTTCTCAGTGAGACAATAATAAACCACTTAATTTGCCACGCATTCGTTTTCTTTTTTTTTGCCACAGGGACCAATGAGGTTCCCTCAGAGGACGCTCTTGTACTGCAGCTGCAGCTGTCTAAGAGCCAGGAGAAGCTGGTTGAGGCCCTCAGGGGCCAGCAGGACGAGGTCAGGGAGCTGCAGAGGCTCCTCAGTGAGCAGCAGGGGACGCTGGTCAACCAGCAGAGAGAGATACTGGAGCAACAGAGGAGGATGTATGAACAGATGGAGCAAGTAAGGCTGCTGTTATTGACGTTGGTGATTGATGATGAGGGAAGTGTTACTAGTTGGTGGTTTTGTTATTGGCCAGTGATTAGAGAAACATTAAACATTTTTCTAAAAATGTATGTAGATGGAAAACACCTGACCTACAGAAGTTTTATTTGGTAAGATGATGCTGATCCCTGACCTCCTTGTGGAGGATCTATCCCATATGGGGATCAGAGGAAGACAATGTTTATCCCACAGTCTAGCTTAAATTAGGAGCTGACTAACAGGGGCTGCATCGAATAATCATACAATGTGTAGTTTAATTTGTGTGTTCATATCTTATGTTAAAAAAAAAAAGTGTACTTTGTTATATTTTATTTTTCTACTTTCAGTTTAAAGCCCAGCACAGCATGCTGATGGACAGCATCAAGCAAACATCTTTCCACAACCTGCAGGGGGAGCTAGACAGTCACATGGAAGCCCTGAGTGGGCAGGCCAGAGCCCAGCTAGCACAGCAGGCGCTCTCTCTACACAAGGTGGACATGGAGGCCAGTGTGATGGAGGTGAGCTGCGAGCTGAATCAGGAATCAAGGGTGTTCAAATGTGTTCAAGTAGTGTATTAAAAAAAACAACAACAACCTGACAGTCAATGCGATACCCAGGTGTTTCCATCTTCACAGACCTGACCAATTTGTAAGTGAAGGCACTGTGAACTAAAGGACTTTGATGCCAGCCATCATTTAGCAACAATATGTCTCTGTTAGGAATAAACTCTCTACATTTACTCAAGTACAATTTTGAGGTACTTGTACTTTACTTAAGTATTTTCCATTTTTGGTTACTTTATACTTCTACTGCACTACAGTTCAGAGGCAATTATTGTACTTTATACTGCACTACATTTATTTGATACATTTAATTACTAGTTACTTTGCAGATTCAGATTAATAGTACAGATAATTAAAAAAAACGTGTAGGTTAAGATAAGATAAGACATTACAAGCTACCCAACAGTAAAGTAAGTAGCCCCACATTTACCAGCTGGAACATTAACATGATGTGCACGTTAATGCATCAATAATTATAATTCAATAATATAATATACATTTCATAGATGAAATGGGCCATATTGCATGATGAGTACTCTTACTTTTGGTGCCTTAAGAAAAGGTTGATGCTATACTTTTGTCCTTTTACTGAAGTAAAATGTTAAATGTAGGGGTTTTACTTGTAACAGAGTATTTCTACAACATGTGGTATTGTTACTTTTACTTAAAAGATCTGAGTACATCTTCCACCACCACCAAAACCATGCACTGCACTATAGAAGAATCCTGAGTAATTAATCCCAAAAGTTCTTGCATTCATACTAGCATGATCCTCGCATAATGATTCCTGACCTAATGTTGATATTCTTATCCACATTTGAACAAAATCGAATCTAATTTAACATGAACTTTGTCTCGTCCTACTTCGACTAGCATATATTAAATGGATTGGGCCAGTAAATAAGATGTCGGCAATATACGACATCCGGTTAGCTACTCTACATTTCCTTCTTTGTGTGATGTCCGGACCTGACTGTGGTGGTTGATGCCATCAGGTGGGTCGCTCCCTGTTGGCCTGTGGGAGCTGCGGTCCTGAGGAGTACTGTGGCTTCAGCAGTGGTCGCCCTCGCTGTGAGAAATGTACCGTCTGTCCTGCCGGCTTCTTCCTGGTCGCCCAGTGCTCAGTCCACGCAGACAGAATCTGCCAGGTCAGCAACGACTGTCTATTTACCAGTATGACAGTTGACGTTGTGGACATAAACAGGACTCATACAAAACTTTAACTTTAAGTATGGGGGGAAGAAAACAAAGCTTGTGTTGATGGGTCCCTGAGTTAATTTCCACTGTTTCACCACTGAATACTAAAGTAGAATTGTCATGACAACCCCCTATAGATGGCAATGGACTTTGGTGACCTGTTGGTCCCATGGTAAAAGGGTTCCTTTCACAAGCCCTCAGGTTTTTTGTTTTTATTTTATTATATGCACAAATAAAATACCTAAGGACATGAGGCCTGCAATACCTGAATTTTTTTGGCAAATTGGGGGAAGCGCAAACAAGCTGTGATCACAACGCTAACACAAATCACCTTTTAAGTTGAAATGGTGAACTCTTTAGAAGGCAGTTTCTTATTTGATGCACACATCTAGCAGACACAGAGCAACGTTAGCATTAACCTGGAGTCGTGTTTCCGGCCACCTGGCCAACAAGCCCAACTTTCACGCTCTTTTAGCTCTGTTTTGGTCTCCACCAACTCCAGAGGGACTTATCTGATTCTTTAGCCGCTAAATGCTCCACTATGTTCACCAGCTAGTCGCTAACTTTGTCTGTCTGCAGTTTGGTGCTGGGCAGGTAGTGTGCAGTAGGTTAATCAGAGGGGTTTTTTTGCTGAAAACCGCTGCCTGCTGCTGGCGAAAACTATGCTGTGAGAGTGAGCCAAAACAGTAAAGTTGCGGGCCGGAAAACCAAACCAGTGAGCTGAAAAATGCTATAATGCTCAGTAGAGCCGATGGGAACTACGAAGTAGGGTGATTTTCTGTACGTTCACCACTATGACATACAAGTAGTCAAGTGTTAATTATAGCTGTTTTAAAATGTTTTCAAAGTATACATCAATTCATCATTGCAGGACAGAGATGAATGCCTTGAAATAGCTGATCTGTGTGGAGATCAACAGAAGTGTCTCAATACTCCAGGTAACATGAATTACTCAGAACCTTTGTCAACATTGTCTGGGTTTTATTACAACCCTAATTTCACAAAAAATGTACAATAACAAATTGCCAACATTCCCATATTTTCCCTCACTTCCATTTGTTGAACTACTTTATTTATAGTTGGAGACAGTGCTTTCAGACATCGAATCAAGTTTTGAACTACCACTCAGCTCTTTTTTTCCCCCTATCATCAGGTGGATTCAGGTGCCAGGGCATGACCGAGCGAGAAGCCAACTCAGGAATGTGCGGCCACGGATACTTCTACAACTCGGACATGGATGAGTGTCAGGCCTGTAATGAGTGTGATGGAGAGCCCGTGGCTTCACCTTGTACCTTCAGCACAGATACTGTCTGCTCTGGCCCTGCTGCTGGGGACAGTGCCCTCTCTCTGTCCTGGGCCGGAGGTGTGAGTCTGCCTGGGGCAAAAGGCCACATCATGGCTCACGCCTTCCCCAGCGTGCAGCTTCGCATCCAGGGAAAAGGCGACGCAGGTCTGGTGTCCACTGAGGACGGGCGTCTCGTGCTCAGGCAGCATGGTCTGGTCTGGCTGGATGAGAATCTCTCTGTGAACCACGGCTGTCGAAGCTTCATCCAGGTGTGCCTGCGTATGAACAACACAGACGGCTCTGAAGGTCGCGACCTCAGTGGCGTTAGGGTCGAGCAGCGGGAGGGAAGATCACTCCAGAGCGTCAGCATCAGCGGGGTGGCAGAGGTCGCCCCAGGGCACCATATCTCCCTCTTCCTCCGGAGCGCCAGCCACCACTGTAACCAAAGCAGCGAAGGTCTGCAGCTGTACGACACTTCAGCATCTTCGCTCAGTCTCCTCTGGCTCTCTCATGACACCGGGGCTGTTGCCATGACAGCACAGGCCATAGTGTCCGCACACTACCATACAAACTATCGCCCAGCCTTCCGCACCTCCTCCACCTCTGACCCTTACGTAGTGGGGCTGACTCACGACGGCCGAGGGATCCGTTTTGCAGAAAGTGGCACTGTGCGTTTTGTATTTCAGCAGGCATTGTACTCCATGGGCCAGGCATGTGTGAGTGAAGGCTTTCAACTGTTGGCGTACCTCAACCATAATGGAACCGGCATGGAACTGTGCCGGACCTTCAAACCAGGCGTCCACTATCGAGACACATCCATATCTCTGTCTGGAGCAGCTAAAGTTGGCCCTGGGGACACACTGGGCTTTGAGATCCTCTCTCCTGCTCAGTGCAACGTACGTTTCTTTGGCGACGAGACAGGCATCAGTACCCTCAGCTTGGTTTGGGTCCCCGCTGCTATCTCTTCCTCTCTGTCTGCCTCTGTGGCTCCCACCAGCCTTCCCTCAGGAGCAGTTCGAAACAAGCCGCTGTTCTTCCGCCAGACCAGCGCTCAGGTGTCCCAGATGGGGCTGCTAGGGAAGGGATCCACAGATGAGAGACGCGATTTTGCCTTCAGGGAGAGTGGCACAGTCAGTGTGGCTCTGGATCTCAAACTCATTCACTCCTGCAACCTGGTCAAGGTGACTCTTCTAAGGCAAAGTGATCCAGAGGGGTCAGGAGGAGGCCGGGAGGCAGAAGCAGCCCGACTCGTCCCTCTGGCCCAGCAGGCGGGTGGTCAGATGCCTGAGGGCAGCCACTGGGCCACTGTGAGCCTGCGGGCGTCTTTCCAGGCTCATAACGGCACAGCAGTGTTCTTCACACTGGACTGTGTACGCGGAAGGGTCAACCAGATCAGCCACCAAACAGGAAGTGGAGTGTCAATCCTCTGGGTAGCGGCATAACCTAAGAAAGACAAAACTTGACCACGTTGTTTCTTTATGTGATTTCCAGTTCTGTAGAACACATGTTAAGCCATTCATATGATGGACTAGTTAAATTGGTTTGATTTTAAAGGAATAGTAAAACATTATTTGTGTTCTTGCCAAGAGTTAGACAAGAAGACTGATACCGCTCTCGTATTTGTCTGTTTGTATGTTGAATATGAAGCTACCACCATCAGCCTTGCAGCTTAGCTTAGCATAAAGACTGGAAACAGGGGGGAACCTCTAGCCTGGCTCTGTCCATGGCTCTGCTATATCTTGTTTGTTTAATACGTGCAAAATGTAAAAACAACAAGTTGTGGTTTTATGCCATGCTAGCTGCTCGCCCTCTGCCTTTGTGCTAAGCTAACTCCTGGCTTTAGCTTCATATTCACGCAAAGATATGAGCGGTGTCGATCTTCTCATCTCACTCCCGTCAAGAAAGTGAATAAGCATATTTCCCGAAATTTGAACTATTGCTTCAAGCTGCTTAATTTTGTAGTGAGTAGAAAACAGCTAATTTGTGTCGGAACAGCTCAAATATTGACTTTTATTTAAAAAATGTAACATCGTGCAACAATCATTGTATTTATATAATTGCAAGTATTAGTATTGTGTAATGATTTCTACTGAAGTACAAATGATGGCTCTAAAAAACTGTGTTCACCTGATAATGCAGGAGGCCACGCTTGAGTTTTCTGCCTTTTTTATGTTCAGAAATTCCATGTGCTGTGCTTTGTCTGTCTTTTATTTATGTGGGCTAATTCAGTTACTCTGTTGACGCCAAAGGACCTTCAGATCATTCCCACTGTGACTACAGCATTTTCTGCTGTCACCAAGAGCAGTCCGCTGGTGCTGGTTTCATTCAGGAGGGTGTTTTTTAAGAGCATGTGTTTCATGTTAGCCGCCATTTTCTAATGTGAATATCTACTGCATGCCTTGTTTAATGACCACTTTCTGCATATTATGGACTTAAAGAGATATGTGATTCACTAACACATGCTATTTTAAATATTAACACTTTAAGATATAGCCTAGTTACTGTTTACTCAAAGAAAACTGTACTAAAGTGTATATTTGATGTTTTATATTAAATACAATACAAATAAAATAGTTTTGCCTGAATTACCTATTTATTTTTTTTGCTGCTACCTCTGGACGCTACTCGGTATGACATGGCGTGCCATTTCAAAAGAGAAAAGTGTAGTAAAGCGTGTTTTAGCAGTAGTAGTGTCCACAGCTAGTCCACAATTGCAAGAATATTTCGTAAACCTTCAGATTTTTTCTTTCTTATTTATTTTAAAGTACATCAGGATCACAATCACTACATCACGTGATATATCACAGACTGTGCCATGTTTTTGTTATGGCAGGGATGCACTTGCAATGGATGTGTCATCCCAAATTTAGAGACTGATCATCTCGCACGTACTAATCCTATCATGCATGGGCGTTTTAGCTTGTGTGCCGCAGTCAGAGACGTGGAGACTGAATTGAGCATGTTTGCGCTTGGCAGAAGCTTCCAGGTGTTTCCTATTACACATCAAAGAGCAGGTCCTTTATCATGAAGTTAAACAGTTGAAATTATATTAGCCGGGTAGTTAACCTCCTAATGGCCTTCCTACGCTCGTCCGCCGACAACCCTTCCCATTCCCAGAGTCCTGCTCTGCTTTGGCACTAGATCAAAAAGCATACTATAATCCTGGGCATATGTTCTATGAAAACCAGTAGACCAGTTGATGTTATTATTTCAGCCTTTGAAGTCATGGCCTCCAGGTTATTGCGTGCTATAGACTATTCAATAAATCATGACTTTTAGGAGATTAGTTCCATTAATATGCAGGTTTGTGTCTTAAAGGTGCTGATATAGAGTCTCTGGTAAAAGAAAAGAAAAAAAAAAAAGAGCGCTGACACAACCAAGTCCTCTAATTCTCTCTGGTTCAAGGTTGCTTGACCAGGCTGTTGCCATGAACAAAGCATGCAGCACAATTTATGAACTAAGCCTGAATCTTGCTCACGATGTTTGTCAGAAAGTAGACAGGAGAACAAAGACAACAACCAGACCTGAGTTGGCTAACAGAGCAGGAAAAAAAGCTTGAGACAAAGTGAAACCGCCTCCGGGTTGATGGATGACCTGCTAGGTGAGTTGTGGTGGTCTGAAGATGATAAACGTTGAAGGAAAAAGGTCAGAGCCTCGCCGTATAGAGAGTGGAGCTCCGTCTGGCGGGACTAGTTGCCCTAGCACATTAGCACTCTGGATAATGGAGTACAGATGGAGGGAAAGACAAGCGTACGAGTGTGTCGAGTAAGGTATGGGTGTTTCTGTGCATGTATGTTGGCTGTTAGAATTTGGTTTACGATTCTCAGTCAATCTTCACAGCCTCCAAAATACAAAAGAAGTGGAATGAAATGCCATAAAACTAAATAACATCCTGTGTGATATATTTTTAGAGAACAATGACGATTTAATTTACTAATCAGTGAAGTCTTGCACCATGTTAATTTAGGGAATGTACAAACATTATTAGGGAGTGAAGAGGGTCAGAAAAGGGGGAATGTTATGTGTTTTTTTCTTTTTGCTGAAGGGATGGTAAAGTCTGACTGCAATGGGAGAGCAGGAAGGTGTATTTAAATTTTTCCTCAAAACAGATTAACTTTTTTTTTTTCCAAGTTTCCCCATACAGATTAATTGTAAAAAAAAAAAAAAAAAAAAAAAAAGAGAAGAAGGAATTTATTATTATTTACTATTATTAGAATACAGAGACCTTTGAAGCCCCCTAAGGGTCATGGCGCAACGTTTTTTGAGGACCACTTTTGCATTACCACATGTTTTGCATTCTCTTGCAATATTTTGCGCTCTCTCACAGTACATATGGCTCAGAAAGAATGGAAGAATGGAAAAGTGTTACGAGGGAATGCAAAACATATTGCAAGGGAAAGCAAAAGTAGTCCTCAAAAGAATCTCGCCGTGACCTGTTGGGGGGCTCCGTGTTATTAGGCTGCCCCTAATACTTCAAAATAACACAACAGTATTAGTACAATAACAAGGCAAAGCATAAAGAATTTAAGATGCTCTACTATAACTTCAATATTTAACCTCAATATGTCAATGAAATAATCACTTTTTTTTTTTACAATTAAACTGAAAGGGAAACTTGAAATCAAATTTTATTCAGGGGTTATACACCTTCCTACTCTCCCATAAAAGTCAGACTATTGCAGATTTCTTTCTATGTCAAGGGGAGGGCCCAAATACCAATGACCCTGTGGAGGGTACTGCTTTTTAAAAAAGTGAAATATAAGGTTCATTCCCCCCTTCCTACAGTCCCTTATTTTGTTTTATTAAGAAATGAATCAGAAAAATGTTATAATAGGGTTGCCCTCCCTCCAAAAACTACAAAATAGAGACAAAAGTTTCTCAAAAGGTTGTCTCACAAGTCATACTTCACTCCCCACCTTTGTCTTCTGTTAACAGGAATGTGCGGTGCATGGTGGGGCTACTGGGCTACATATGGTGCCCAGACTGTGGATGTACAGGTAGCAAGAATGTGCAGAAAGCAGGTGTACTCCTAACTTTGCCCGTGATACTGAAACAACCATAAACACAAAACAATAGGAAGAGAGAAAGACACAGAAGGAGAAGGAGAAGAAGAATGCTGTGGGAAATCAACCAACGGTCGGTAAGAACGTGAGAAATCGGCTACTTCATGTGTCAGTGCATCTGGAACCAGTTCTCACTTGTTTTGAACTTTTCTTCTCCTCCATCCACGTTCAACTCGCCCAGAGGCATCCCACAGTTACTCTGCTCTGTAACAAAGTCAAAATGTTTTGGGGTAGATGTTAGAAAAAACAACTTTTTACGCCTTTAGATCATAGGCCACCAACACAAAGATTCTGAAATGGTAAGCAACCCTGTCAATCTACATGTTTAACATCTGAGCAAAAGGTTCTTTATAAATACTATTTTGCTCATTATACAGCATATTAAAGCACAGGTAATACATGTTAGAAGATATCTAACTATACATAATATTATATCATTGATTTCACTATGATTTCATCCACTGTCATGTCATTCCTGAAAGCGACATGTACAATATTCCTAGTGGTACTATGCTGCCCCCTAGCAGAGATGAAGATAATAAAACATACATTTTTTTGGTGCAGTTAAAATTTATTATCATTGCACATGTACGCCACAATTTTTTAATGCCATTACAACAACAATTTCTTTCATATAATTTATGGTATTCATTTGTTATATGACATTACAACCATATATCATAGTCATTTATATCACTCTAATCTTGGTTTTAAATAAAATGAGTTAAGATACAATTCCATACTTGGATGCCGACAGTGAGTCCGTTGTTAGTGATTGTACTTCAGGGGTTAGAGAGTAAAATGTGTGTCTTTTTCAAAATTATTCTCATCATCTAACGATGCACAACAATCTCAAAGTAGTCAATTTAATGACTAAGTGACAACAGGAAAAAGTCAACTGTTTAACAAACTGTGTAAATGTGTAAATAAGACTAGAAAGCGTCTGAGTTAAAAATCCCGCATAGCATTCAGGGATGTGACTACAAAAACCCAATAGTGTGTATTTCAAAGGGTTTGGGTTTTTGATATCAGGTTAATAATATAGACACGTATAATTAATCAAACGTGATAATTCGGCACTTATGTGTTGAGTGTTTGCAGCAAAAAGGAAATTACATCGCTATCATCTTATGAAAGGCATCTTTGAGGCAAATAGCAGTGAAGTTAATGGATGACGATGAGCACGATGAACAAAGTGACCAATATAAGACGCTACAGTACATAGTTTATGTTGAGCAGCAGCAGCCTCTTAATGTTTGCAGCTTCGGGATAAGGTTGAAAGGGTGAACTGATGAAAGCTGCTGATTATCAATAAAGAGCTGGAGTAACACTATCTATTTGGGTAAATACATTAGCATTAAGCTCAGCTGCACAAGTTCCTTATAAGTTCCACGATGCTGCAATAATATTGTCAAAGGGATATCAAATATTCAATGCACCTTGATTGTATATTGGACTAAAACGATATGTGAATTCCCACTGAGTGTAATGTTCTCGGCAACACTGTGTATTTATAGACTGTGAATGTAAGTTTACCGTGTGTAAAACACTGTTTACTGTAATAAAGAGTTGGTTTTTGGTCCATGCTGCAAAGAGAACTGACTGTCTCTAAGGTGTGGAAGGAAGGATGATGGATAGAAAGACGACCACAAAGTGAATGAGTGAAACAGGTAAAAGGAGGAAAAAGAAGAGGCGGAGGAAGGAGGAGGAAAAAGGGCGGGTACAGAAGAGAGACTGTGTCATGTCGGTTTGATAAGGCCCGCAGGAAGAAGGCGACATGTTTTAGTGCAGGATCTCAATGAGGAGGCGTTTGAAGTCTCCACCACACTCCGAATCCAGGGCGTCTTTCAGGGTAACATCGTATTTCTCCAGGTACATGTCCTTCACTGTCTCCAGGTCGATCTGTGGGTTGGCAACATAACGCTGCGGTCACCACCAAATAATCTTTGCATTGTTTATTTTGTCTTTGAATCGGACGTCCTGGATTACGTCTAGAGCCCATTTAAAGACCAACATTAGGTTTTGGTGATCCGGAATCTAATCTGGTTCATTAAACTTCATGACTAGCATGCGGTTACTCAGCCTGATGAGACAGTTGGCCCGATGGGTTAGGGTTAGACTTGCCTCAGAGCGGCCTACAATGATGCGAATGAGTGTGTCTTCATCGGTGCCCACTCCCTTCATGGCGGCATTGAGGCGTCGGGCAAAATACAGCTGCGGGTTCTTAGCACACCGGACTATAAGACACACACACAAAGGTCGCAGGTGACATCACAAGAACGGATATTTGATTGGATATGTCATGGCTTGTGAACGATCCCGTTACCCTACAACCTACCCAGAGTAATATAGCAGTCCTTGAGAGTTCCTGTTGCCTCAGAGTCAATGGCATCCAAAATGTCGGTTCCTGAAAGCTGCAAGAAAGAAAACGTTAACGCGAGAACTTACAATAGCAACAATGATGAGGAGCCAGTAGCTTGTTTTGCGGGAATGACTGCAGTTCTTACCGACTCATAGGCCTTAAAGGTGGCCTGAAGCTGCAGGTAGTTCCTGTGAGTCAGGATGAAGGTGAAGGTCGACTCATCTGTGCCAAAACTGCCTTCTCCTGCCTGGCGGGCACAAAAAGCGAAAATAATACGCCAACATTTGTGAGTATTTGTCTTAGTATTAGAGGAGTCTCTTTTAAATCCTATCCTCTTTTGGACTTATTTGATGAGAGGGACAAGTGCAGTTATTAATTAAAGGATATTTTTATTACAACCTGGGTCTCATTATCATACTTTTGTTCATCACTCCTGTCAGTAATAATAAGTACTCAAGTTAATGGCTGAGAGAGAACAAAGTTATCATGAAAAATAAAAAGTAGTTGTAGTACTATGAAAATTAGACTTGTAATAAACCATAATTAACTTAAAAAGTGTTACTCTGTGTCATTCTTATATGAGAAGGCATATAAGAATTGCTTTGAAACCTCATTATTATGCGGTAACAAGAGTCTACAACCATGCTAGCGGCTCTGTGAGGCTACATAGGCTAAACGCTAACGTCAGCATGCTAACATGGTCACAATGAAAATGCTAAGGTGCTGCTGTTTAGCAGGTATACCTTTTACCATGCTTACCATCTTAGCATGTTAGGATGCTAACATTAGCTAACTAGAAAAAAAGTACAGCTGATGATGGGAATGTCATTAGTTTTGCAGGTATTTGGTCATAAATCAAAGATCTGGACAAAGACGAATTTTGAGCTGATGATGGCTCTAGATGAAACGTTCAAGTGTTTCCAATTCAAGCTGGTAGAAACATTAATGGCTATACCAAATTTCACAGCAATCCAAGCAACAGTTGCCAAGACATTTCACTAAACACCCAAAAATGTCAACCTTATGGTGGAGCTAGATGGAAGGTCAGGGGATCACCAAAGTCAGTAGGCGTCATCCTCTAGAGAACATGAAGGTCTGGACAAAATGTCATGGCAATCCATCCACTAGTTGAAATAGTAGATATTTCCATAGTGGCGGACCAATCAACAAACGTCCATAGAGGCACGATGGTAGCGTGGCTAAAAAGAACTCCAAACTCAAGACTCAAATCCTCATCATAATATGGAAAAAGTACTTTGCCAAGTTACTGTCCCTGCACATATTTATATTTGTACAGTATTACTGTGAAACTTTAAATATGAACCTTCACACCTTAGTTGTGAATTTCCACAAAGACCCCACAACCCTGTAGTGAAATAAAAGCCAAGCTTTAATAAGATTTAATAAAACCTCTACTTGTGAGATTTGCATCATGGGCTCACATGCTTAAACATCTAAATCTAGGATCACATTACCTTGCAAACACTGGTGGTATTTAGAGGGGAAACTCTGCATAAGGCCTTTAATTTGAAGGAATCATGCTGCACAGACTTAATTCGAGAACGTACCTCAAACAGAGATGCGGCATCCTGTTGGGCTAAATCCTCATCTACTTCATAGCCCTCATCTCTGCCAGCCTGTAGAAAAAGAGGGATACAGGGGATACAGCAGAGCGATATGGAGGGGATGGAAGGAGAAAAGAGGTTTAAGAGGATGGATAAGGGAGGTGATGCATGTAGAGAGAGTGAGGGAAAAGATTTAGCGAGTGGAGTAAAGGTCAAAAAAGATTACGAAAATAATCTCAGGCATTTAATGGGATAACAATCATCTGCTACACATCAATGAGAAATATATGGAGGCCATTTGCAGCTCTTTGGATAGACGTCGCTGTAGCACATGAGTCACACTGTGTTTGTCTTTCCTTTCTGGGGAGAGGGGAAGCAGAAAAGGGTGGGAGTGCTGAAAAAGCTGGAGACGGCGTAGAGGCCGAAGCATGCCAGACAATGATGTGATGTGTGATGAATGTCTCAGTGGGCGAATCACAGCGTGGAGAACAATTCTGTGAGCCATTATCAAAGGAAGAAAAGTACCATTCTCCTTCTCCTTATGACGGAAAATTTGGCAACTCTGGCTGCTTTGTGTTCTGCAACTCCCCATGTAACTACCAGTGCTATTCATGGTTTGAAAAAAATAAGGAGTCTTTACCTGCAGCAGTGAGATCAGCAGGTTCCTCACATCTCCACTGGTGTCATCCTCAATGTCGGCCTCTAAGTCGCGCTCATGTGCTGTAAGGTAGGTCAGAAATAGCCAGCACTTAAGTACTCTTCAAGGATTTACGTAATCGACACATGTACAATATCTGTATTCAAGTCCTCACAGTACAGTGCTGTAAGATGTTTTGTGAAATCAGACTGCATTTGTGGCCAGCAAGTGAGGGAAAACATAGCTCACTACGCCATGATTCACTCCTAAAAGGGAAACACCCATGACATTATGACAACACTTAGTA
The DNA here is from genome assembly GCA_011952105.1 of Coreoperca whiteheadi. Lineage (NCBI taxonomy): Eukaryota > Metazoa > Chordata > Actinopteri > Centrarchiformes > Sinipercidae > Coreoperca > Coreoperca whiteheadi. The sequence continues at coordinate 7,881,715 of CM022487.1, read as the reverse complement.
TGTATCTGTTCCATGAGCTGATTAAATGACCACACCTTCCAGTGTGAAAGGGACATCAAATTGGCAGCTGTGTATGCATGACTCGGCTTGGAAGAACACTCACCCAGGGCATAAGCGTCCTTGTAGCTCAAGATGTCCTGTTACAAGTTAAAGAAAGATGAGATTCAGTCAGCTGCTAATATTTAAAGCTGCTCTTATCAATATTTTTTATATTTGATATGGATCAAATGACTACTTTTAATATGAAAGCGGCCGCTCGTAGTGACTGGCCCGCAGAGAATTATCCCCCCAACGCCAGAGTTCAGCTCTAGGGAATGTTTTCTCAGATTCCGAAATGAATGCTAACGTTGCTTGGTATCGGCCGAATGTGTCAACAAGCAACTGTTAACATGTTCAATGAATCAATGCATGCAGCTTTGACATCAACAGAACAACCGGGTTACATTAGCAACGTGAATACGAGCGGTATTAAAGAATTTAGCAAAGGGAAACAGAGTCATCATCAACCACACAACCTGTAAAATCATAAATACAACGTGGGGTCTCCCTTTCTATTAAGGCATACTTTATAACCTAATAGCTCTATTAAGGGTTAGTAAAGCATATTTAAATCTTAGAACCTGTTATAAATCCTTTATAAAGTATGCCTTATTAGAAAGCGGTACCCAAAATGAAGCCCGTATCATAAGCAGTTTGTTATTTAAATAGTAAATCAAGTGGCAGAGAGGACAGACTACAGTAAATAAAGCATGTAGCTGATAATCATGAGACGTTTATTGTAGTTAGCCCGAAGGTTAAAGGAGGAGTGAAAACAGAAACATGTTGCCCAGCCATAGCATCACACACTGACAGACCTCATTGGTGGCTGTGCACAGGATCTCTACCAGCACTGCTTCGTCCGTGCCCGCCCCCTTCATGGCCTTCCTCAGCTCCTTGGCGAAGTAAACACGAGGCGGATCCAACATTGCCATGGCGGCGTTCTCAAAGCTACCAGTCAGCTCCTTCTTCAGCACCTCCTCCAACTCCTGCACGAAACACACAAAATAAACCCGCGAGCTCACATGGCTGCCATGCGTGCGTGTGTGTGTGTGTGTGTGTGCGCGAGCGAGCGAGGAAGGTCGGCCGGTACTCACGTCGTCATACTTCTCAAAGTAGGCCTGTTTGATCTCCACACGCTGAGCTGCAGAACGATTGGCCAGGATTTGAATAATGGCCTCTTCATCCGTGCCTGGAGAATAAACAGCGGCACACACATGAAGGGGCGACTTCAGAAGCCTTCAAATACAGAAAAGTTGCTTAACATTCATGGCAAAATTACACTATTACTAGACGCCTAAAAAGCAGTTTGAAGATTGAGGGCAGCCTCTCGTTTAATGGCGACATTTGATTTCATATGACGTTCTTTTAAATCTGCTGGGTAACTCAGTCGTGGAGCTGTGTCTCATTCAGAAGAGACACACTTATCCCCTTGCATATGTCAGTGGTAAGTGGAGGAGAAGAGGCTGAAAAGCTTTTGCATCGTGCTTTGAAGCCTGCCACCGTTAAACTAGCCATTCATCAAGATGCATAATACACCCTTCATATGTTTTGCCTGTCCATTCTCAAGGAGCTGTAATACACTTGAGGCTCTAACTTGCAGTGACGGCTGTAAATGAGAGCAAAGACAGGACAGAACCGATCACATAAGGAGGAAGTATTGCCAATATGTCCATACAATACTGCCGGTACATACAGCCCTTCGCAGTGGACAGATGCCATTGACCGATTGCCTTAAAATGTTCTGCACGATTTCTGGTATCAGTCTGCAAACTTTTATCTTCAATTCAATTCAAAATTATGTTGGTCATTTTTGTTCACCGGAGTTTTAACATATACATTTTAAAATTTCTGATTTAGGGAAGATATAGTCGTACATGGATCCATTTTGACTGCCCTGGTAGTCTCCTTTCACCGATCAGCTGATAATGGGTGCCTTGGTGACAAGCAAATTATACTGTACACTTACCTAAACCTTTACACGCCTTCCTGATAGCCTTGATATCAGCTGTGACATCAAAGTCCTCATAAGGGACTATGGTGGGCTAGAGAATAAAAAGTGTCCGGGTTAATTGAAAGTATACAAATTACTCACCAAACTTATATTATACGTAAAAACTACAAAACCATCCCCTTTTAGTGTCCGTGCATTATCACTGATTTACTGCACAGTCAAGGCAGCCTGCAAAATCTTAGAAAGTAATGTAGAATAAAACTGTATAACAAAATGCATAATTATAGCCTATGTAAAAAAAAAACTAAAAAAAAAACTACATAAAGCTACCAATTAGAATTCTCTCCTCGTACAGATTGAAGACTGAGGTTCTGGAAAGGTTTTGTGGTGGTATTACAGCACCTCCAGGCCAGTTTCTCCCGCAGGAAAAGGGTGCAGCCCGAGTGTGTTGGCTGAGTCATGGGGCCGCGCGGCAGCAGCGGCAGCCGCAGCGGCAGGAACGGCAGCGGCAGGAGCGGCAGCGGCAGCGCGGCAGGAACGGCAGCAGCAGCAACAGCAGGAGCGGCAGGAGCGGCAGCAGCAGCGGCAGCAGGAGCGGCAGCGGCAGACTCCTCGCCTCGCCCACCCTCCCTCAAAAACAATGCGGCCTTATTGAATCATCATTGCATCCTTATCAGCGTTTGTTGGAGAAATTCCTCCTCTCTGCTGCTGCTGCTGCTGCTGCGTCCTCGGCCTGCCAGGGCACACTCCCTCCGCCCAAGTGAACTGCGCAGCCTCTGCCTCTCAGCGCCCCGACTGGCCACAGTTCCAGACAGTTGGCGCAAAAAGTCTGCTTTTCATCTCCTGAGGAAAAGACTAGACCTGTAACGTTCTTCGTGCACGCTGTCTGCGGTACTCACTGATACTTTAGTGACCTTTTCTAACTAGGACTTTTCGTTTTGCACATTTACCCCCATTGCATCCCCGCGAGCTCGACAGTTCTGTGTGTGACGAGTGAATCCCCCCCCCCCCCCGCTGCAGTTAGGTTGCGCTGATGAAGAGCTCCTGTTATTTCACCTGCAGAAGTTGTAGACAATCCACTTTTCTTACCTGCACGTTGCCCATGATCCTCCAGACGGCTGCTTGCAGTTACAGAGACGGATGGCGGGGGGGGAATGAAGGCTGCGTGATGTTGTGCTGGTCTGTGGCTGATGTGAAGGGTGTTCCAGCCGGATCGGCTGTTCCTGCAGGGACGCAGCCCTGTCCGGTGCGGCAGGGGTGACGTCACTGCCGCGTATTCATGGAACAGGATGGAGATGGGTGCTGCTGGAGGGGAAATATAGGCTACAGTAATTGACCCAGTCAGGTCACCATCAACTAGTTCTTATAGGCTGGTTCTAACCATGGGCTGGTGAATCATTTGTTGTTCCTTGCGCCCAGTGGTGGAATATGTCAAAGTAGCCTACACTTACTCAAGCACTGCACTTAATTGCCATTTTGAGGTACTTATAGCCTCCTATACCTCTACTCCACCACATTTCAGATGTAAATATGACTTTTTACCCTTCTAAATCTGTTAGCCACTTTGAAAATCAAATTTTAAGATTTTACAAAGTATGATACAAGAAGCATTTCAATGTCGTAGCTGGTCGAGGCGGCGCTCATTTGAACACCTTTAACAGGTGTCGGGTACTTAAATCAGTCGCAATGCATTGCTTTTTTTTTTTTTTTTTTTAGATGATCTTGTGTTTTGTTTGAAAGATCACGATCTGAAAAGTTAGTCAGTTGCTTTGCGAGTCCAATTCCCCACATGGCGGCAGTGTCGCACAGGCTGCTGGGGCACGCAGCCCCGAGCAGTTCACAGAGCCTGGAAATGTGGCAGACACACGCAGGTGTTTGAAGGTTGAAAGAATGAACGATTTGTTGCGTTGTAGTCGAACAGATAGTCTACCTTTCCACCGATTGATGGGTTAACACGAAAGACTGCATTTTAAGAATATTTTGAGAGGTTGGTTGCAATGTTTTGGTTGTATGCTCATTTAAATATTTCTCTTGTAAATTTCTGTATCTACTAAGAGAAAATCTGGTATTTTGTAAGAAGTCCTTTTTTCTTTTAAATGATAATGTTTTGTATATGGTATCTGTGGCGATCTGTGACTGACCATTGGTTCTGGAGAAGACTTGTGCAACGTGTTTTCATTGTGATACACACTGGCAGGTAACCAAGGGATATATGGAAGATGGATATTGATGTACAGTTCTGAAGCGGACTGGGGTTTTATAGAAAGATTTAATCCAGAATTGAGAACAGGGTATTTACTGTATGTACATGCAACACAATATGAATGTACAATATAAATACTCCCATGTGGATGCTACAACATCTTGTAACTTTTTGGAGCAACACTCTAGTGTACAGTATAACGAGCATAAAATACATTTAGTGAGCAAGTTACAACATTCCATTTCAAAACAGCCTAAAACCATCAGATAGAGAAAAAAAAAATCCTTGTGAAAGTTAGAGTGGTGGGTCATGTTTATTTATCAAGCCCTTCACTTTATGGATGCTGTTTTCTGAATGCTTGATGAGCAAAACAGATTATATACACCGGAAGAGCCTTCCTCAAATGCTTGATAAATACAGTACATGACAACCTCTGACATCTATATTTGAAGATCCCATGTGCTCCTTAGTCCTCTCTAAGTATTTCATAATGATTTCTTTTGTGCCTTCTGGCAAATGTTAGTGTATCATTACACCCTGTATTTTTACTGTCGTGCGCACACGGCCGTAATGAAACTGAACCGACTACTGTGTGTGAGTGACTGCATTGCATTCGGTGTCATTGGTGGGTGGCTGATCACAGGACAGAAAGGCTGACTGTTGCTGTTGTCATTTGGAGATGATGATGAAATGGTAAATTGCTCATTTTCTGTAAGCGAGAAAGTGGCACAAAAAAAAAAAAGAAGAAAAAAAAAGCGGTGGTCATGCATAGTCGTGGTTTTAGCAATTCAATGTGTGCAAAGATTTGGAGGAAGGTGCATTCAAGCAGATGGAAAATGTGCGACTAAGTGACAGAAAAATATGCATTATTCACATCACCCACCCGAGTCAGGCTGGGTTTTGGTCCTTGAAAAACTTCAGCGCATTTGCTTGAGACATGTGGAAATACTACAGCCTCTGAGAAGGGAAAACCAGGGCAAGACTATAGAGTAGAGTTTGAAATATGCGTGTACATTATTGATGGCAATGCACATCATTTCAAAAGCATCATGTGGTACAGAAGGAGACAAATACCATAAGCAACAACATCTAAAGTTCCACTGTCATATTTGAGTACAAGTTAACCAATAAACATTTAGTTATTGGATGCTCGATAGTTTGCCACATGCAATGGCTTTTTAGAAAAAAAACATACTGTATGAGTACTTTTACTGAAACCTACAGATGTTGTCGTTTTAAAATTAAGCTGTACTACAATCCTTCGTTACTCCCATGTTTCACTAATCAAACAGAGTCGTGCGATGAAGTATGTATTTGGCCTAAAGGTAAGGCATCACAGCTGTGTCTGAGGCTTTGGTCCTGCTTCTCAGAGCTCATACCCCATTTTTTCCTTAGGTCTTTTTTCCCTGCTGCCGGCATGCTTTCATCATCAGCGTCTGACACGGTGAGTCTCCACTGGCTTACTGCGTAACGTAGAATGCCTTCGGCGTAACCGGGGAAGCATTCGGCGAGCTCATTAGGTGAAGCATTTACTGTGTTTGTGACAAATGATTGTCTGATCTGCTGGTCAATACAGGTATGATTCTTTATCTAATTACCTTGATGTACTCAATGTGATAAAACACAAATACAATGTAACTCTGACAAATGTGCAAGCAAAAGTGCGGACAAAAAATTATTTTAAAGTGACTTCAAGGTTGCATTCACTGCAATGCAACAACGAGACATTTGCTATTTAGCAAATAGTTATGTTTGGATCGTATCAATGGACAGCACAACATCTTTTTTTCCCCCCACTTAGGTCACCCAGACAAAAACTTCCTTATCAAATGCAATGCTACATCTTTATCGTTCGGTTGCTTTGCTTTGTCCAGTCTGTGAATACAAAAAAAACACAATCATCACAGCAGTCATCATGCCCTCTTCCCAGAGTCTTGCTCCTGAAAGTCCCAGGGGCAAACATCAGCCGTGACTGCAGGCTTGTAACTAGTACTCAAAGAGCTCTCTTTCTTCTTCTCTGGGGATTTTTTAGTCTGAGAAAAGCTGCTGTGTGAGGGCTCGGTCTCACGGGACAAAGCCTCCGCCCTCCTAATCTCCATCACCTCTGGGTCTCTGGTGGAGCTCCTCCGCCGCTCAGAAACCGGCCCGCTGCACTCGGACGACTGGCTAACGCGTCTCCTCTCTGATGGCGGCTTGCTGGAGGAGCTCCGCCTGTCTCGGATTTTCTCCCTCCCTTTCTCCTTCTCGGCTTTGTGGTTGGACGAGCAGGAGCCTTTGCGTTTCTTCTTGTGCGTGGTGGGGCTGTTGCAGGTCTTCTCCTGCTTAGGTGAAGGTGGGCTGGTGTAATCCCACGGGCAGATCTCTACCATCAGGGTGGGAGGCTGCAAAAGGCTCCCTGTGGACTTGGAGTGGTCTGAGTGGAGCCCCTTGGGTTTCCCATCAGTGGGCGTGACGCTTTTCTTACGCCTGATCCTGTCTGGGGAGATGGAATCTGATTCTCCTCCCAGCATGGGCTGCTCATCAAATTCCCAGGGACAGACGTCTGGCTTAAGAGGGAGAGGTGACCTGGGTGGCCGAGATTTCCGTGTTTCCCTGCCTTCCTCCCTATCGCCTCCTTTATCTTTGGAGCGGCGTCTGTTGGACGGGGACGGCCCCGTTTTCTGCCTCTGCTGGGACCGGCTACCTTTGGTGATTCCAGAGCTGCTGCCTCTCCGGCCGGTGGTGGTTTCTCCAGGTGCAATGGAAACATGTTTCTGGGTCTTTGCTTCAGAGGGAGTCTGAGGTTCTTCCAACTCCCAGGGACAAACCTCGGACACGTCATAGAGATCCCTACCTGTTTCGGAGCAAATGGACGGCTGGCTGCCACTTACCTGTTAAAGTCAAGCAATAAAATAACCACAGGAAAAAAAACAGTTAGTGTATTAACCATATTATCACAAAAAAAAAAAAATCATTAACTCTACATTAAAAATACAACATTTTCCAGCGCTTTCAATAGCATTTCATGATCAGAGGGTAGCGTTTGCTCAGTTGTCATGGAGACGACCAAAGTATAGAAAAATCATATATAGGGCAGAGATTATAACCCCTACTGTGCTAATATTTATATATACATACACACACTATATACACACACACACTGTACATACATACACACTTCTTTTTAAATATAAATATTGACAAATCACTGTGTATGCTCACTCCCCGCAGCTCAACAGAGCGTTTTAGCTTCTTTTACCACATTGTTTTGGTTTTATGGCCCAGAACCTGTTTTAGTTCAGTCTCTATCATCGGTGCTGTTTCCAGCAGCAGCAGGCAGCTGCTTTCAGCATAAAAGCTCAAATGAAGTGACTGTACATTACATTACTTCTTCCCAGCACCAAATGGTGGTGAACGAGCAGTTAGCAGCTATAGGGCCACATATTTCTTTCACAGGTTTGTGGAGACCAAAACAGAGCTAAAAGGAGTGTGAATATTAGACTTACATTGGCCAAATGAATGCCGATATTGCTCCGTATCTGCTGTAGCTGTAAATATGCATTTGTCTGCTAACAAAAACAGCTTTGCCATATCAACTTAAAAGGTGATATGTCGACGTTGTGTCTAAAGCTTGTTCCGCTGGTATCAAGTGGCCAAATCAGTTATTGCAGGTTTAAAGAGTTAAAGGCCAGACCATTCAATGCAATTGAAAGTTCTGGAAAAAGCTGGTAAGCTGGTTGAGCTTGAGTTAAGATTTTGAAATAGGAACTAATTGATTGAGCTACTAACATTTCAACACTAGAGCTAAAAAAACATGTTAATGCATCAATCAATTCGGATTTGCAATGAAAATATGTGAGAAGTACCTGTTGTTTCATGATGCCCATCTTCATGGGAGTCTTGGAGTACTCCACTGACTGGCTGACGATCATCTTGGGATAATGCTCAGGCGTCTCATCCACCTCAGACAGCATCTTCTCCTCCTGTCCCTTCAGACCCTTCTTACTGGCATCCTCCACACTTTGTGTCTTGTTGGTCAGCCCTGGCATCTTCTCCTTGGCACTTGCAATGACACTCAGAGACTTCTGCATGATGGAGGTCCGCAGGTGGACGGGTTTCTTCTCGTGTGTTAAGTTGTGAGCGCTGGCTGATTTCCAGAACAGTGGAACAGACTCCGTGGACTCAGCTGTTTCCAGTCTCGGTGGGGTCGCAGCCGGTTCCAGCTGCTTCTTAGAATGTTTTCGGCCAATCAGGGAACCCAGAAGGGATCCCTCCCCACCACCTCCAACAGGAGTCATTTTGTCTGCTGCAGTCGAGCCAGTCTGGCTTCCGGTTTCGTCCTCCTGGTCACAAACGTGGTCGTAGCTGAGTGACTTCTTCAAGCCCGTGGCTTTGTTCTTCAGGGAGTCATCCCGAGATTTGCCTGAGGTTAGATTAAAACAATAAAATGGCAATAAAGTGGGGTACTTTTATTGACTTATTTTCCAGCAAACTGAAACATCTCAACAACTGTTGGATGGATTGCCGTGAAATTTGGTACCGACATTCATGGCCACTATGGTCAAAATTTTACTTTGTACAATATTTCGATGTATGACCTACCTGCAAAACCATTCCCATCAGCCCCAGCTGTACTTTGTGTCAAGTGCTAATTAGCACGTGTTAGCACGCTAACAAGCTGAACTATGGCATGTTTACCATGGTGAACAAGGCACCTGCCAAACCTCTGAATGTTAGTATTGTCATAGTGAGCATATTGACATACCGATATTAGCAATTAATAAAAGCACAACATAAGCCTAAGTACAGTCTCAGGCTGTAGTACTATTGTAATTAAACAGCGTGAACATTAATTGGACTTTGTGGATTCCAACGATGATGGCACAGTATGAATGCACACTGGGTCACTGCCAGTCTCCATTTCATTCTCTATGTGGAACTGACACCAAAAATTAGGAGGCAGCACACTGATTTCTGTTGTTCCGGTCTGTGGTTACAATGTTAATGAGCCTTTTTCACAAACGACATTTTGCGACGTCACGGTAAGAAGGTGCCGGCGTAAATAATAAAATTAATGTTGACTTAATTCCATTTAGCTGCTTCATTTTCAGGGTCCTGGCATTGTTCATGCTGGCCCACTGTCATGGTTTACTGGGACACTTGTATAAAACAGAGCCATCCGTAACACCTACGCTTTTCCTACTGTGACAAGTCAGAATGTCTGCTTTGAAAAAGGTCTATGTATGCTAGCTACAACTGCAGTTTTTTTATAGCTGGCTTCTTTTTCTTAATCTATTCAAATGAATAATTATTATTATTATTTTTTTTTATTAAAGCATTCACCCAGCTTGCTTCTCGATTTTGTAGATTGTTGGAGGAGATGAAGAAATGATAGACACAACCAGTCACAATAGTTATATGTTTGCAGATAAGCAAAATCAACAGCTTCTGAAAAGTTTGACAATTAAGGCAATACTAAAAAATGCAGACAGTTTGACAAGAAAAACCTGTAAGCCTTAACTCAACTAACAACTCAGTTGTAAGAGCCACGTTGCAATGTTTACAGTTTTTGTACTTGATTCTCATTGCAATATTATATATGTATATCATCTTAAATTCCATGCTTCTGCTATCACCCTGACCAGATTCAACAGCTGGAACCATGATCTCACCATGGTGACTCGGTTCAAATGGGTTTCTCCTCAAGGTGCTGCGATTGCTGCCGTGTTCGCTGCCGTCCTCACGGCTACACTGCCGGTGTATGTGCATGGTCTCTGGGATCTCGGTTATCCGTTTCATCAGGGAGCGGCCCAGGCCTTTCTTGGAGTTGCGCTTCTTTTGGAGGTGAGGGTTGTTGGCAAGCATCTTCTTGCGCTTGTAGACTTCCAGCTGGACATACAGCTTCTTCAACTCATCCTAATAAAGGAAGGAGACTGTAAGTTGGGCAGCTTTTTTTGAATAATTACATTTCTACTGTGTAACTTTTGGATTCATATTTTGACGATCATCTTCCAGGTATTAATAAAACACATATCACACACTGATTTGAGATTGCTACAGAGGGTTCCTCAAAACTGTTCTTGAATTGTTAGAGCAACTGGTAGCTTGAGCAATTACTTTATAATAGCTTCTAAATTGTTTAATATCTTTCAAAATGTCTCCCTTCACAGAAAATCACTATTAATAAAATAATTTTGCTATTGATAGAAACCAGTGGCATCAAGAACCACCTAATAGTGGTGCTCCACTGAAGAAGGAGAGAGTTTAAGGCTTTGTAGAGTCAAGGATTTTTCTTTTAAGCTTCAACACACAAATAAAACATTTATGTAAGGATTATATCCCCATAAAATATCCAAGACACCAGAACGTAATGTTTTTACTGTCTGCTTAACTCTCACAGAACAACCTCCCAGACTCCCACCAATCTGGTTTCAAAGCAGGCCGCCCAACTGAGACGGCCCTCCTTGCGGTGACAAAAGTGCTCTTGCCTCATACTACTTGACCTGCGTGCTGCTTTTGACACGGTGAACCACCAGATCCTCCTCTCCACGCTTAAAGGCTCATCCAGAGACTTGTTTTCATATGTGAGATGAGTGGAAGGGAAGGAGGACCCGGAATGCAGACGGCTTACGTAGAGCAGGTGAGGGTTTATTTAATGTCCCAGCAGACAACATACATGGAATCAGGCAGCGACAGTCCAAAAAAAAACGAGAGCGAGGCAAAAGTCCAAAAAGCCACCAAATCCTGATCCAAAAGAAAGGGAAACACGCTGGAAATCTAACACAAAAAGGAATAACACGCAGGGAGGTACAACAATGATCCAGCACTAGGACAGGGAATCACAAGAACTAAATACACTTAGGGGAGGGGAAGACAATGAGGCACAGGTGCAGGACAAACACAGGTAAAAACAATCAGGAAATCAGGGGCAGGAAGTAAACTGGACAGACAGAGGGGAACAGACAGATACCAAAATAAAACAGGAATTCTCAGAACAAAACTAAAACACAGACTAAACAGACAATAACTGAACACGCCACCAAATCTCAAACACACCCTATACAACCCAAAACCTCAACACTTGTCATCTCTCGCCTGGACTACTGTAACTCTGTCCTTGCTGGAGCTCCTGCACCTGCCATCAGACCTCTCCAGGTAATCGAGAATGCTGCTACCCTCCTGGTGTTCAACCCTCCCAGGTTTTCCCACACTTTGCTCCTCTTCTTCGTTCACCGGACTGGCTCCTTGTTTCTGCTCGCATCCAGTTCAAAACGTTGGCGCGGGCCTACAGTACAGTGAAGGGAACTGCTCCTTCCTACCTCCAAACCATGGTACACCCTCAGGACAACAGAGTCACTGGCAGTCTTCTGCCACAGGCTGAAAACCCACCTTTTCAGACTACATCTCAACAAGCATTGCAAGCACTTATTTTGTCTCATATCTAGCTCCTACATAGTTTGAATGCACTTATTCTAGATCGCTTTGGACAAAAGGGTCTGCTTTTGTATTGCACACTGTATTTCACAACAGATCCCTATGTACTGTTAATGGTTTACACAGATCTGTCTCCTGTGTGACACCTCCTATTAGTTTTAACTTAAGGGAAGAGCAGCACACATATGCGGACCCAACCAGACTTAAGATCTGAAACGCTACTTTACCCGTATATCCTCTGGGTCCAAGCTGTGTTCGCTCCAGGCCGAGGTAATGCTGTTGTTGAGGTAGGAGCCAGATCTTCCCATGTCCAGCTCCTCCTCATAGGCCTCGGTGGCAATGTCATCCCTGGCCTGAGTCCCTTTGGACAGGAACTAGAAAAAGATGGAGAGCAAGGTTAAAGAATGGCATCACTGAGCATGCTGGAAGGGTGAGATGATATAGAAAAAAAATATGTAAAATTGGAAATGTAGCTTCTGAAAAAATACTGCTGTGGCCTATAGGATGCCTCTGATTAGATTTATTGTGCGACAGTATAGATATGTTGGCTGAAGGGGTCATCTGAGGTGGGGCTAGAGGTGACAACAACGCTTTCCTGCAGCAAAATATTCACTGATATAGATTTAATGTAATGAAAAAGTTACTTTCCTGCCCACGCTCGACTTTGTTGAACTTTTCTGGCAAAAAATATGAACTGCAGAATATGGAAAATGCACACTATAGGAGATTTATATTTTTTCTATATTATTTATTGGAATAAATTATTGTTTGTTTTTCAGAATTGCGACTACATTCATTTTCAACTCCAATTTCAAGTTAAGTTCTCTTTATTCAAGTTGACCTCTATCTGTTGACTGTTGGAGCAAACAAGGGCAAACCCAGCAATATCAAGTTGAATGTTTTTGTTTTTCCTTTGCGGGATCTGAAATCACAGTTAAAAGATGATTTAATACATTATAATTTAAGTTACTTTCTTTAGTTGAGATGTTTCATGCAATTGTTTTTTTAAATTGTTTTATTGAATGCAACTTTGCAAATTGTGTATGACAAATTCAATTGTATGCAGCTCAGTTTTTGCAGGCACTAGTCTTCCTCTCACTTGGATTCCTAAACAATAAAAAAAAAGGTGAGATCAGGTCGCATTATTACAATAAAACATTTAATTGAGAAAAATTACATGTAATGATCTGATTTTGACTTGATTGTCATGGCCAAATTATTCAATTTTGCTTGAATAACAAATCTAGGAACAAAGAGGGACCAAATATTTATTCCAGATTTGGGAACAGACGCTGTGTGAGATTAACATCCTCCCATTGTGCTTAATTATCCGGGTGTACTCAACTGACTTGTACTTCTGAGGTGCCTAATTAAGAAAGAATGAAAGAATGGAGTGCGCTGATGGTGTATTGCATTTCTCACACAGCAGGAGAATGAAATGTTTTCCATCTGACTTGAGAGATTTCACATAAAGACACCCGCGGGAGTGCTTAGCTACATTACAATAACCACTAACGCAGTTTGAATGAGTTTAAGGTAATGGTAGCAAATGTGCCTGTGTGCATTTGTGTGTACGTGTGTGTTCCAAATCGCTAATATCAAATGAACTTAAGATGATTAATGGACTGTTGTGTATACAAGCTGCTGTACAGCAGCAGCCATTATGGAATTCTTAATGTAACCTCTATTACAAATCCAAAAAACACTCTCATAACAATGAAGTACTCAGATCCTTTACGTAAGTAACCGTACAACAATTAAAAAATACTCCACTACAAGTAAAAGTACAGCTGTATTATCAGCAAAATAAAATGTCAAAAGTAAAAGCACTTGTTCTGCAGTAAAATGGCCCTTGTGACTAATATAATATTACGTATTACACTATTGGGTTGTTAATGCTAATGCATCCATGTGTAAGTAGCATTTTCCTGCTGTAGCTGGACGAGATTGTTCTAGTTTATCTACTTTAGACACAGTTCTATCCTGTGGCCCCTGATAAATGTCGGCGATCCTTACAAGATGAATAAGAAAGAAGAAAATACAAACCTCTGCTGCACAAATTTGTACTAGTTTTCTGGACTTTTCTCTAACCCTTGCTTTTTTTTGTAAATAAAACCCTGGGAGAAGTTTAGAGAGGAAATCTTTCTTATGTAGGTCTACAATAAACCCAAACATGACAAGGAGCCCCAACCAGATACTTTTGTAAGGGGTCACAAGCCAAATGGGTCGGAACCACTGGTTTAATCTTAGTGTTTAATCTTATCTTCTTCTCAAAGTAACTAGCAACTATACCTGTCAAATAAATGTAGTGGAGTAAAAAGTACAATATTTCCATCAGAAAAGTAAAAGTGAAGAGGTGTAAAGTGAGATAAAATGATATACTCAAATAAATTATAAGTACCTCAAAGTTTTACTTAAGTACAGTTATTAAGTAAATCTACTCAGCGGTTCATGAGCTCCAGGAATGAGGTTTTACCTTCGGAATGAGCAGCAGGCACAGAGTCACAGTCACGGTCAGATGAGTGTGAGCAAAGAACAACATGAGCATCCAGTCAGGGTGCAGCCCCGGCGCCAGAGAGAACCTGCAGGGAAACATCAACAGGAGAGATTCTGTTCATTCACCAGCACTTTATCAAAGTTTATACTTGAAGGCCAGTTGCACTGTATGACAACCCTGGGGCAATCTCCATTTCAAAAACTGTAAACGGAGGCATGAAAGCAAAACTGAGGGTAAAATGATAAACGCGGCAGTTTACTGGAACCAGTTGCCTCTTTTTGAGAGGCAGTCTGTAAAGGTTATGAAAGACTTGGTCACCTAAACCTGGTTTTGAGGATAGTGTAGTTACTTTGTGTTGAGGCAAGCTATACTATGAATGCTTCATACTGTAAAGCCATAGGTCGCTGCCAAAATCAACACCTGAGAATACGGGAGAATATGTTCCCAGGATCCTGTGTACTGTAACCCCCTAATCCCCTAACCCTAGAACTGGGGAACATAGGAGCCCTCGTCATGTCCCTAATATGTGACATAAATCTGGGGAACATAGGAATGACCCAGAGAAGATAAGATACATGTATTTAGCCATGCCAGCCATTCACATATTTTAACACATTATTTACCTAGTGTTTGTTGTTTGTTTATTATATTCTTCCCCATTGATACAAATGCCACTCCCCCAATGCCTTTGTTTGTCTGTCTGTCTGTCTCTGTCGCACTCACATGATCTGTAGACTGAGTCACCTGGAGCAGCCCTTTAGGGTTTAGTTCATTATCGTTGGCATGACCATCTCGGTTTACAAAGTAATTTTTGGCATCAGCATTTAGCCTCTTGGTTACAGTGAGATGTGGACAGCTCATACAATATGTTTTCAGGTTTTCACGTGTAACAGAGGCTGTAATGTTTCCCCACAGGTTAACTGTGATTCACAGCTGGTCTCCACATTTGAAATGATGTTCCTGTATCTGGGTTTGTAGCATGTCAAATGTTTCCGAAGTCCATAAAACCTGCGAAGATTTCTCATATTTGGCTCTTCTCTTCTACCAAATGCTGACTTTATGTAGAGTGTAGACTGATGTGATTTTGTGTATCCTTGCTGCCCTTCACTGGCTGACTGATAATTTTAAAATGGATTTTACTGCTGGTATTTAAAAGCTTGCCATGTTCAGGCTCCTGCTTATATTTGTCATTTGGTTACCTCCTAGCAGCCTGATACCTTTTAAAAATAAAAAATCTAATGGCATTCTTCCAGTCATCACTTTGCTGTTTCACCTTTTTAATTAGTTTGATTTTAACCATCTAATGCGGTTATCTTTATTATTATTATTGTATTGTATTAATTTGTCACTACGTACGAAGTAGTTTATAGAGCAGAGACATTGTTTTCTGCCACCATCAGCAAACACAGAATCAAGTAATTTCACACAAAGGAATTGTGTCCCATTTCTGTCACCACTGACTCATTTCAGACATGTACAGAATCTATGTCAAAGCTCACAGCAGCAACTTTAGTAGCTTGCAGGTTATTTCAAACAAGAACGAATCATTCCGATTATTGTAGCTGTTTTCAATCATAGTTTGTGATGTAGTGACGAGCACCAGTGCCGGCAATCGCTGGAGAATGTGAAAAGTACACAAAAGCCTTAATGGGCTCTAACAACTGGTTGCATCATGGCACCGATTTTTCTCACCCAATCAAAGCCATGACAGATAAATCAATGCAATTAGTATTATTGTGTGTTGTTTCCTTGTCATTTGGTCCACCAAGGTGGCTCAGAGGTTGTTAGGCCTTTGCCATCACTCCCAATAATCACATTCACATTAGATTTCCAAAAGCATAGTCTGTGCATGTGCGTGTTTTCATCAACCCTACCCCACGACCACACACACACACACACACACACACACACACCACATCCTGCGCAAGTCCAGCCTTATCTCTGGGCCGCAGCAGCAGACTGACTCTGCCCGCTCACCAAAAAAAACAAAAAAAAAACAAAACACTCTAATGTTTTATTCCCCAACAAGGGAGAAAAGCTTGATTTATAACAGTTTCACACCACTGATGAAGGTGTAAACCCATTGGACTTTTCAGTTTCTCAACAGATTAAAAGGAATGTGATCTTTTCCTTTTTGTCCAGCTGAGCACACGAGGCCGCTGCCTAAATGAAATATTATTCAATATTCAATCACCAACAGTTTTATCCGAGAAAGTGTGACAAATGGAATTTTTGCCCCAGGCTCCTGCAGTCGCACTATATAAACCACCTGACCGGTTTTATTCCCACTGCAATAGGATGGACAAAGTTATAAGTCTCTGCCAGCTGATTTTCACGCAACACAAACATGAAGTGACTGCCTGGAGGCAGGAAAATCCCATTCATCAAACCAGCCCCCAGTCTGCTTCGCAAAACATTCGACATGTGATCAAATTAGTTTAACCAAAGCAGAAAATGTTGAGACATTTAGCCTAATCTTGAGACAGTCTAGGCTTATAAAACTTTGTAGCCTAGACTGTTGCTGCATTGTTTTGTGTAAGAAATGACCCACAGGGAATTTAAAAAAAAAAAATCATTGACAATTTAAAAGAGATTCTAAGCTATCCCCTTTTAAAGTGGTTATGGCTAACATGTTAACTAACAGTTGCCTAGTTACACATCCAGCAGGCATGTACCAACATTAGCATTCACTTGGGGGCATGAGTTCATCTACGAGCGACCCCTTTCGCATTACACATAGTTATTTGATCCATTGTTAACATTAGATTATGTAAAATTTTGATTAGTGCAGCTTTAAAGACAGCACTATGATAATGTATTTCTCCAAAGAAGTATTGCCTATGTTGAATCAAAAAACTAATTAAATAAGCCATTCAATATAGGATTACTCCAATGAAAAGACATTTAAAATACTTTAAAAGTTGTCTAATTGAGTACGTAACTTTCTACTTCTGTGTAAGAGTGACAAAAAGACAGACAGAAAGTTACAGGGCACAGAGAGTTTATTTCGGGCTCTGGCACAGTAGGTCTTTGCTGTGCTTCTGCCTGTGGAAGACATTTTTTTTTATTCACCTCCTTTCAACTGGCTTACCCATGCACTCCGCTGACACTGTTCATTTCCCTGACGAAGGGGCCGGCTGAACTCTCCGCCTTTCATCTGACATGTTCAGCACTTGTAATGCTTGCTCTGACAGGCAAATAGCTCTATGATTATGATTAACTAAAAAACAGATTGTGCTGCAAGAAAGGGGTAAAGCCCCTTGCCATTGTTCCCGATTTCCTAAGCTGTCACAGAGGTGTTCATCAAGAAAAGGAAGACACTTCATTGTCCTACAGTCTTAGCTTGGTTTCGTGTCTCTTTTATGCCACCCCCTCTCTATAGCTTCCCTTTTTCTATCTCTCAGTCCGCATACAAAAAATGTTCACGCCCGCTTGCGCCTGTTTCACCCCCTTTTGTCGTTACCCACCTGATGATGTGGAAGATGGCTGATATGAGGAGCTCATTGTAGATGGCCACAGCCATGTAACGTGGCTCGTGGAAAGCCGAGGGCACGCTGCGGACAGCGTAGCAGAGGTACACGCCCCATAGCAGGAACAGGAACTCCGCTGGGAAAGAAAAGGAAACAAGCCACAAAAAGGTCATTCTGGTCACCTGATTTCAAGTCAAGTTGTCTTTCATTTCATTAATTTCCAAATTAGTTTTAGTGTCTTTAAGTAAGTCTTGTACAACCCTGGAGCTGAGGCAAAGCCTATACAATCCAGAAAATAGGAGTTTTTAGTATAAAATGTCTCTTTTAAGTAGAGTAATAGTTTTGGGAAATACACTCATTTGCTTTCTTTCTGAGAGCGAGATGAGAAGATCGATACCACTCTCATGTCTCCGAGTTAAGTACAAAGCTGGAGCTGGGAGGCGATCTAGCTCAGCCTGGCATTAAGACAGGAGAGAGGGGGAAACCACCTAGCCTGGCTCTCTTCAAAGTTTAAATATATGCCCACCAGCGCCTCTAAAGCTCACTAATTAAAAAGTTGTATCGTCTTTGTTTTATCCACACACAGAAATGTAAAAATGAGAATTTGTGGCATTAGGCTGGTCAATCCATCCGGCCAGATAGCCAAAAATGGTTGGTGAGCACAGGTTTCAGTATGCTGTAGGGCTCTGTACAAAACCTGCAAAATGTAGATGCAGAGTCCCTGTGATCACACACCGCAATGCCATTATTCACCACACACATGCATGAAACGGCAGGCACAGCGAAGTGGATCCTCGACGCTGCTTTGCCACTCGACGCTGACAGTGTTGATGGCAATAATGTAGTTGCAAATTTAGCAGTTCCCAACTTAGCAAGAACTCCCCGTGTTTGCGGTGTTTCCCGCAAGCGAGGCAGCTGCTTCCTCGACAGTGTGTCGACATGTGCGTGCTATCTCACCAAGGTCACACAGCCCGACTGCAGGAAGATGTATTTAAAAAGCCAGCTGTCTTCACAGTTATCTACATATTTCATAATATACTGCGCAGTATATGTGCCCAGGTAGCTCATTATCACCTAGATTGTCAGTGTAGTGAAATTTTAAAGAACATCAGACTCAAAAATCAATATTAATTATTTTGAATGTGATGAAGAGGAGTCCTTCAGGGTTGCTGCAATTTGGAGGTATGAAATTATGTCTTGAAGGAATCTAATAGATCTTGCATTTGCTTCTCTCTGGTGTAGAAAAAAAAGACAATGCTTATTTTACCGCTAGGGGAAAGAACCGTATGTTTTCAAATAAAAAATATTTTTTAGGTATTATGAACTGCATATGATAATTCCAAATGAGAATCACAAAGAGATCTTCCTCTGACACGAGCTTTTATAAGAGCTTGTTGTTTTGTTTGCAGACAGCAAAGAGCACCATATGTGTTGGCATGAAGTCCATAAAGTCTTTACAGTGACGGCCGCCCATTAATATTCCCGAACAGGCCTACTCTATAAATCATCACTAATGAAATGCTATTTAGCCGTTGAATCAGGATGCATTGAGAGCTGCTTGCAAGAGGGAAAGCATAACAATTCCAACTAATGCAGATTAATTGCGGACTCAAATTAATTGCTTATTGTTGACATTATCAATACTGTTTTGCATCGGCCCCGCTTCGTTCTGCATTTAAAAGACAAAATAGGGTGACTTGTTCATTTCTAGACAAACATGTGTTCTCTTGTCAGCATTATGACAAAACAAGTGAAAACACAGAAAAGCAATTAGATCGATTTTCGCAAGCATGACGAGCAACCCGGGTTGCACTGTTAAAGTCCTCTGAAGGAATTTCGCGGGGCGCTTCCTGTCCTTCAGCGTAGCCTCAGCACACCCAGTGGGTTCTCACTGGCTGTCAGAGCGAACAGCGGGGATCCCTCGTTTGCCGTATTGTTTTGAATGCGCCCACACACACAGGCTCAAAATCACAAAACGGCGGGATCGTTGTGCTCATTCCGTTTAAAAGTGCTGCGTTTGTTCCTCTGAAGATGCTGCGTTCCTCTGTCCCGTCTCCAGAGTGTCCTTAGCTGTCCTGCCTCCGCCAGCTCTCCTCGTCCTCTCAAGTTCTCCCCCTCCCCAGCTGGTGGGAAACTCTCTGCATCGTTGCCCACATCCCCACAAGCTTCATACTTCACAGGCTTCACTCTTCTTTTTCCCTGCCACTTCTATCTTCCTCTCTGTCTGCCTTTCTGTCAGTTTTCAGAGGCAGACCAAGCTCCTCTCAGGGATTCGTCCTTTTCCTCTTTCCAAACAGGATTAGTCTCCCCCTGCTGTCAGACTGGCTTCAGTGAGCTGCCCATCACTGCCTCCTGCTTCAAGAATCGGTCATTAGGAACCTACTGTAACGCACACACAAGGCCATCTGGGTACTCACAGGATACTTGACGGATAGTAGCTGCAACTTCTCACCAATGCAATCACTGCGTGCTTGACAATGTTATAGATTCAGGTCAGTTTAGGGACTGTCTGAAAAATATGAGTCTTGGAGATGGGGTCAGAAACGGGGGAGGGTTATGTATTTTTTCTCCTTTTGCTGAAGGTCTGATTGTTTTGTCAGAGCAGAGGGTCCAATTTTTGTAGTAGCTATTAGTTCAAAAATAGAAAATAGAGAGCAGCTGAAATGCTCAGTAAACATTATAATTAATATCAGTACTATTATGTTTACCGTCATTTTGGCAATTGGTGATTCCACTCCTTGTGTGCAATTTGGGCCATGTAAAAGTTGTTGTTCCACTAATGTTTAAGTTTGAAATCTGGGTTGAGAGTTGAGATATAATATATATATATATAATCTATGGATAAATGTGAATCAAAAGAAAGAGAAACTGAATGTGGTATGCAGCACAGAGTATAGGCAATAAAGGTGCAGTAATTCAATTCAATTTATATAGCCCTATATAGCTTTACAATCTGTACAACATACGACACCCTCTGTCCTTAGATCCTCGATTAAAATAAGGAAAAACTACTTAAACAATTCAGTAAAGCAATTCATTTCACTTCAGTTTAGATATTAAAAGGCTATAGATTGTGGTGAATAGTCTGCTGTTGTTGATTTGCTTTCATGTGATTTATAATGTTCCATAATACAATATACCATTTTATTCTGGGATAGATTATTGTCAAGTTAAAACTCTCTCGAACGTCCTTGGAGACATGCTTGTGGCAAAGGGCTGTAAAAAATTAACGAGGCCCTCTGGAGGTGTTCTGCTTCCACGCTGGTGGCAGCCCAAGACACTGTACGAGAGGGGTACTCCATCATGTTTGTAAGAGCGTCCCAGCCCATTGTTAACTTAATACACAGCGTAATTCATTAAACTGCCAGGGAAAAGAAAATCATCAAAATTCACAACTTCATCCATTTAAGAGCTGAGGTTCTTCAAAATGCTGCTTGAGGGAAGAGCACCGAATAAACCTATTCAACTTTTTACAGCACAATAATGTCTTCTGGCAAGCAGACGGCAGGATTTGGAGCATTTTACGCATTGCTTAAAGAGCTTTATTTAACTCCAACAAGAAACCCGTCAAAGCAGAGAAGTTTATTACATTTATACAAGACTGAGATTCCCAACCCCATACCTGTTTGTCACTTGAACAACAGTTTAACGACTGCAAACGGTCCCCTCTATTTGTGTGCTGTCGGTACCATCAACGTCTATAAAGCATAGGAGAGGACTGCACCGTCCACAATAGGTGAGTCGGATGTGGTGCAGCTACACTACTAAAAACTCAATTCTGTGAGGCTGGAGAATGTCTTTTTGCCTTACTGTTTCCATCAGTTTCTGAACCGAAGCGGGCTGTTTACGTTTTGACCACGCTGGCACTGGAGCCTCGGGACTTTAAACCACTCACAGTTGAGGCAGCATGCTGCCATTACTACCTTACATAAGTTTTTTTTTTTTAGAGATGCCACCAGTCCCAGTAAAAAGCTTGCAAAATACATTTTCTCACAAATATATTTCTATGTAATTTCATGTAGTCTGCTTTAAGAAAACATTTTGTTCCAGCCACTTCCAGGGCTGTGTTCTGTGACTTTGGGCCTGACAAAAGTGAGCGTGAGATACTATTTATTACGTTTGATAAACGCCAAAGGGCAACAGAAAAGATAACCGCATCGCGAGTGAACATGCGTTCATATATCAAAATGAAACTCGTGCTTTCCAGCAGCGACCTCTGCGGGGCCCAGTCCAGACAATATAATGGGCTTAATGGCACTCCTCATAGGCGCACATCATTTTAAAGCAAGACAATGATTATCAAGTCTCTCAGTCAGTTACAACTCTGGACTAATGCAAGATGGAAAGCAATGGATTGACGCTCACTACTGATTAAATATTGAATTTAAAATGTTGACATATGGGCATACTGGGCAAAATGGATGCACATCTCTAAGTAAATAATAACCATCACGTATTTAGCCAAGCCATAGTGTAAATAGTATTTTATATCTGAACATGTATAATAGGAAATCTGGGGGAGCCACACAGCTGTGTAGGTTTTATTTTACTATTTTGAGACATAAAGCTGCAGCCATAGCCTATAGGCTTAACTGTATAATATTATGAGGACTGGACTCATTACCAGGCAGCAGAGCCAAAAGCTAACGGTTTTATTATATTCTACAATTACGTAGTTAATGTTAATATTCACTTATATTAAGATTCTACAGAAAATATTTGAAATCGATAAATATTGTATGCTTCTACCTCATTCTGTTCTGTATAGGTCTGCTTATTCTGAGACCGACAGATGCAGAAAACTGTTTGAAAAGGAGGAAGGATCGTAGCTGGAGCACTGGCGTGTCCGCTGGATGTGCGGCAACAGCAAATGGTTTACATGGCTCACGGGTCAGGTAGGAGGGCCCCTTAGCAGAATTTGGTTTAGGGCCCCAGGGAGGTTAGGACCGGCTCTGCATCAGGGGACGCTTAACTTCGCACATTTTCAGGACCTTTATATTTTTACACTTTTCTCTCCATCTTAATAATTCAAACAATGACTAAAACACATTTTCGTCGTAGCTGTAGAGAACATTATGGTGATGTAAGAACATCAAAACGTTCATGGGGTTTCCCCTTGTTTCTATCTAAGGGTTTCCATAAAAAGCTGCCTAGCAGATCAGCAACCTCAGTCACTTGTCAGTCAGTCAGATAGCACAGACGACAGAGTGATCGGTGGATGGCAAGATGGGGAGAAAATAGGTCAGAAACCGACACGTTTAACAACAGAATGTAAATTGCGCTGATATTTCTGCTTAAACAATGTTTTGATAGTTTCGATATTTGATACAGAAACCTGGGAGAGCGCACTTACAGAAAGGGGTCATTGTCATCCGCTGTAGTTTTGCGCACTGCCAACAGTATCTAGAATGTATTTGATTAGCGTTTTAGTGTTCAGAGCGGAGGGTTGTTATTTTTTATTTACAGTTTGTCAAACTGTGCACCCATGGCAACCCTGAAACCACAGAGCCCATAAATCCCAAATTAACCCCTGGTTACAGGTGCGACGAGCACACTCTAAAACTGAAACTAAAACTTTCAACCAGAGAGGGCAAAGAAACTTTCATTTTCACCTTGGTGTTAAAGGTGCGCTGTGGAGTTTTCTGGTAAACAAAAGTTACGTTTACATTCAGCGTTTCTCACGTGTGTCACTGGCAAGCTTGTGCATGAGAGCGAGAAATAAAATAGGAACCCACCAATAAAAACATTGCTCCATTGTGCTATTAGTATTAAAACACAGGGTACCTTTAGGTTATTCGCTTACGGGAAAGTCACTCACAGAATACAAGATAGCAGCATTTGAGGCAGTTTTTAGGAGTGTGTATTTACAGAATATTCAATGCAGAGTCAAGCAGAAGCTTAGAAAAAACTGGGGCACTGGAAAATGAATAGATTTCTAGCATTTACAAACAAAATGTTTATAAAGTTACTAGTGGTACCAAGCAGTTTTTCCACCTGAGCCTGCCCTCAGCTTTTTCCACGAGCAAAGTTTCACCCAAGCAGCCTAGACCCAAGCTATAAGCCCAAAAGCTCCTTACAGTTAAGTTGTAAGTAGGACCTTGTCCTGTAAAGGCATCACTACACATCGGGTACATGTAGAAACACAGAAAACACACACATACACTTACCGACAGCCATCATGAAGTCCCATCGGTCCAGCAGACACATGCTGAACTGCAGCCCCTCTGGGGTGAGGCCTGCAGCGATCAGGGCCCGACTCAGCTCGGGGTTCTGGCACACAGCGGACGTCCAGGCCACCAGGAACCACAGCACCACCAGCAGAATCAGCGCCAGCAGCCGCAGGACCCGCCAGCCAGTCAAGTAAGGCGTCCTCTGGGCCGTGCGGGACAGGAACACCTTTAACACCCTGGGAGAGGGAGAGAGAGGAGGAAGAAGCTGCTGGGTGACATGGAGAGTCTCTCCCTGCGATTGACAAGTAATTAGCGATTGGAGGTAACGTATTAGACTGAATGCATGCAGAGGCAGTTTATTTACAAGTTGCACAGTAGTCACTGTCTTCACTGCAGGCACACAAGACAATGCAGCCTCTGTAAAGGGAATTAAAAATGCAACCCATCAGCCAGAATAGTTTTAAAGGGATCTGATGCTGGGTAAAGAGATCTATATAGGGACAAAGATAGGACGGGGTTGTAAATATCACCATCCAGACATACGGAGTCAATTCTCTGTTTACTATCGTTTCTGCACTGTGCTCATCTGCGCTCTCCCGATCAGACTGTGACAAATCTATCTTATCTCTGACATATTCAGTGGGACCGGGCTGTAAGAGCTTGCCCTCGGGGCACACTTCACACCCAGTGAGCTCGGGAAAAAATCTAATTGGTAATTTTGCCAAGGGAACACTCTGGCCAGCCTTTGACCCCCTTCTCCCATCTCAGCAACACTTGCTCGGCGCTGAAGAGCAGGAAGTGTGTGTCTGAATAGGTACCTCAGCAGGCAGACGCAGATAGACCAGACCTGATGTGAAATTCAAATGTGCTTATTGGCAAGACCACGTGTGTGTGTGCGTGCGCACAAGTCTGCAGGCTGAGAGGGAGCTGAATTATTGAAAATGAGAAAGGCTAACTCATAGGGCAAGTTAATATCAGGAGAGGAGAGAAGAGGAGGGGAGAGGAGAGGAGATGAGAGGACACAAGGAAAAGGAGAGGATATATGAAGTGAGGAGAAGAGAGGAGAGGAGAAAAAATGACAGGAGAGGAGGAGATGAGGAAAGGAGACAAGGAGAGGAGATAGGACAAGAGGAGCGGAGACAAAATTAGATGAGAATAGAGGAGATAGGAGGAGAAAAGAGGTGAGGAGACAAGGAGATGAGACGCCTGCCTGTTTAGTGTTCTATATTAGCGATTGGAATAATTCATGCGAAGGGGATAAAACATGCAGGAAACGTCATCGCTAATATGATGATTAGCACTATCTTGATTGCAGTGCTTTTAGCGTTTGCTTTATTTTACAGTACCTGTACAGCTTGAGGATGACGGTGCCGTACATGATGGCGAAACCCAGGAGGCGAACCCACCTCAGGAGGATACAGCGAAACACACTGGGGTGGAAGTACAGGATCATCACCTGCAGAGTGGTGCAGAAGTGTTAGTGTCGATTAACATTATTTATATTTTTTTTTCATTTTTTTTGCAAGCAAGGCTGATTTGGCCTCGCAGATGTCTTACGCCTCCAGAGCTCCTGCTGACATCTCTTAACTGTATGTTGCTCATATGTCCATGTTGGCATATATTTGTCATTGCATGAACATGTTCCCATGATTCTGTCAAGCGTCAACCTCTGGGACTGAAACATGAAGCCAATGCGGAAGTGCCAAAAACTGCAGTTGCTCGAATGGCCACTTGAGGCTGGCACCAAAAGTCAATCCCCATTAGCCCCCGTGTTAAAATGCCCAACTTTACAGCAGAAATAAACATGTTTGCAGCATGGTACAAAAAAAATGGTTTCGGTCTCTAAGGCTAATTTCCACGTTCCACGTGTGAGGGGAGATTTCTTTTAAAACTCTCCCATTTAAATCATATTAAGGCTTAGAGTTATGCATAATTCAGGAAGTGGGCGGTTCGAGTGACTGCTCGCCGCTGAGGTGGTTCAACAACCAGGCTTCATTCGGCCCGCCTCAGCTCCACCTCTTTGCCCATTTTTGGATTAGTCAGGAACTGCCAAGATGGCGACGGCCGGAGCCCCGGAGCCGTCCACTTTGAGCTTCACTCTTCTGAAACCTATGGGTGACGTCACGGACACTACGTCCATGTTTCATGTAGTCTATGGTTTCTGTGTGTGCACATGTACAGTCCAGGTTATTTTTCGTCTCTGTGTGATTTGCAATAAAAACAGAGAATTCGCCAGGGGCTCATAAAATGTCAGCCATCATTTTCTGCTTGGTGTGAGGTTTATTCGCACCTATCACTGTTAAAGGCGAGGCTGAAGAGACATCTCTCACGTGCCGAGCTGTATACATTCCGAACCCCCATTTGCATTTCTGTTACAGGTGCCTTTCATTTCATTAGTATGTACTGTATATCAGCGGGACGCCACACGTCAAATCTCCAGTGACCCGAGTGAAGCAGAGTTCTACGTTCTGCTCTGGAGATCCAGTGCAGTGACTCTGTGCTTATTTCAACTGAAGCAAAGAAAACCTGCTTCACTCACCTGGTGGATACGCACGTGATGACGTTAGAGCATGACTCCTTCCTGAGCCATGTGCTCTGCGGTAATTCACACAAAGCACACGCGGGAACTTTAGCCTTGATGATTACAGACTGCCGATGAATGCTGACTATAGTAATACCGACCCGAAATCCTTTCACACATTATTCCCTTCATGATGAGCATATTTATACCAGCTCTGAGAGGTGCTTCAACTGAGCACTCTAACCAGCAAGTGAACAGCATAATCATGTAGGTGTGTAACTATAGGCCTTGTGCCAAAGACATAGTATGGAGAAAAACTTCAACTACACTTTTTGTAAAATAACAAAAAGGTACTTGAACATACTAGAGACAGGGACGGGAACAGCCTTGAACCCTCCCACGAGCAGAGTGCAGTTTACATCAGATCTGATTCTACCCTCTGGAAGGTGCAACAGAGCACTGTACACCAAAACAACCAGACACAAGAACCACTTCTTTCCGCAGGCCATCACTCTGATGAACAGTTTAATCAGCGGTAGTGTCAATAACCCTGTAACACTAAAACGTCAACTTACATATTAGAAATGATTTACAGTTTAAATACACACCGTGCTTTAGCATGTGCAGAAGGTGTGTCTCCTCTGCACTTGGGGCCGGGCGTGGCTGAGACAGAGCAGGGCCTCTTGTACAGCCGCCCCCGGGAATCAGTTATGACACCGTCACATCCAAAAGATGGACGAATAAGTCCATCAGCTCCTGGCTGCATTTTGGTTATGCGGCCGACCGGCCAGAGGGCTCTAGGTACCTGGGGGTCAATGACCAGAACGATCTGCCCGACATCCATGGCCTTTACTTCTCCTTGCCACAGTGCTGCATGCTTAGCAGATAGCTGCGGAGGAAATGGTCAGCCAAGATTTGGCTGTGTTGCCGGCAACATTTTCCTATGAGGTGGCCAATAAAGCTGATTCTGAGAACAAATCATCAGCAGGCTCATACACAAAGAAACCACAAAATCATCAACATACATGGAGCAGCAAGTATATTATGCTTACAGATCTCAATTTCATATCCTTCGAAACAGAAGATGAGGTACCAAAAAATAAAAATAAAGGTTATTGGAGAGGACCTGGTGAGAGTCCACATGTCTCAGAATCCATTATTCAGCTCCTGTGAGCTGCTTGTTCTATTGATAGCAAATCCAAATAATCTTTAAGCCAGCATTCCAGGTTGAAACAATTAGGTGTTTTTTTCAGTTTCCACTGAATGAATGTGGTCATCTTTAATGAGAGACATGCTAGACCAATTTACTGTTGCATCATACGTGATCCAACAGTGTCTTTACTTTGCTCCCCAAGATACAATAGGGCATAATTGGATATTTACACAAAAAATATTCACCCATGTTTTTTTACCCTGTTAATTGAAAAGATAGTCCACCTGTGAAGTCTGACAAAATATGTTAGCTCTGGGAACCAGGCCAGGGTGTACCCTGCTTCTCACCCACTGTGAACTGGGTTAGGCTGCAGCACCCCGCGACACCGAACGGGATATGCGGGTATAGTTAATGGATGCAGATGCAGTATAAACGCATCCCTGAGGACTACAGCCACTGATTTATCCCAGCACTTATGAAGCCTTGGCATTTGAAAGACAGCAGCGTCTAGCATCTGTCTGAAGTAACAACAGCACCTGTAACCTCTTTTCCTCAGAATAGAAAACAGAACATCTGTGGCGAACCTAACTAAGCAACCAGCCAACACTGTGGATATAAGACAGTCTCTGGCTGCAAGATGTGTAAAAAGAAAAGGGAAACTAATGTGTAATAGGGAATATGAATAATAGTGTACTTTAGGTTACCTCCAACAGAAATGCAGAGTAAAGAGTATAGCACAAAGACAGAATGATGAAATGACAAAAAAAAAAAAAACCTGACACCACCTTATAATGGTTTTAAAGTATATGAGTAATAGTCTCAAGAGGACACGTAGTGATGGTGCATTAAAGTAATGTCACAGGAAAACGAGCACTGAATTAATTTACAGCTTGTTGCCATGTTTGTTGCATAATTTAACACAGTCTTAAAACTGGCAAGATCAGTTTCACCCATTCTGCCAAAACGTGGCTCAGTGAGCAATTAAACTGTCATAACATCCTCATTTTCAGCCTTCAGTCCGTCCACTCTCAGTTCAGCTCTGGTATACAGACATTTCGCTCACCTCCTGATTAAGAATGGGACGCACGGAGTCAACGCAGGGAGCGCAGCAGCAAAAGTTTCCTTCCATCCACAATCCTCATCAAAACCTCGCAGTGCCAAAGTCTCTCATTGGTATGCTGGTCATAAGAGAGCTGGAAGCCACGTCCATTTCATACCCAAGAATAGGAATTAGAGCGGTTCCTTTTTAATGCTCCACTACCGACTGTGAGTCATTGTTGCAGCTCAGGATCTGATAAATTAGTTGGTATATGGAAGACAGACAAGTATGAATTAAAGTTCCATTTTATGTATCAATTTTGAAAAGAAATTGCTACCAAAATGAATCGCTCCATATTTCAGACAAAGACAGATCTTCAAAATGACAGTGATTTTGTGGCAGATAGCCTTAAGATGACTCGTGACTTTAATACCAACAATGTCCTTTATTGAAAATTAAAAAAAAAAAAAAAGGAATAGATAAAGATTTGGGGAAATATGGTTAGTTGCTTTCTTTCAATGAGTTAGATGAGAGGACTGATATCAGTTTCACGTCTTATGCTTTAAGCATGGAGCTAGAACCAGGAAGCGATTAGCTTAGCGCAGAGAAGCAGGAGGACTTGAGAAGTTGTTGTTTGTGAGGTTGCCACCATGCCAACAATACCAAGTGTATCTGGCCAGAAATTCTGCAAAGAGGCGTTTGGCTGACATACAATAGAAACAATAGTTACAGTGAGTAACTCCCTTAAGAAATTAATTAGCATTTTAACATGTAAGTTACGGTGGCAGAGCGGTTAGAGCTCCTGCCTCCCAACAAGGAGATCGTGGGTTCTCCGGCTTACTGTCCAAAAGACATTGATAACTCTAAAGCAGCGTTCACCCACTAGGGGATGAATGTGAGAGTGAATGGTTGTCTGTCTATCTGTCAGCCCTGCGACGAGTTGGCCACTGTCCAGGGTGTACCCCGCCTAAGGCCCAAAGCCACTGGGATAGGCTCCAGTCACTCGCGACCCCTAACGGAAACCAGCGGTGGAAAATGACTGACATGTAAGTGTTTGTAAGGATCAAACATACAAGATACAATGAGTTAGTCAAATTTATGAGGTATTGGGAGGCAAACTGGATGGAGCCAGGCTAACTGTATCGCCCTGTACCCCCCATAGAGATGGTGTCTGTATGCTAAGCTAGGCTATCCAGGTCGGGGCTCCAACTCCATACCTAACGCACAGACATGAGACAGGTATCAATCTTCCCAGAAAGAAGGTGAATACGTGTACATTTCCTAAAATGTTGCCTTATTCTTTAAAACCCACATCCATTGATTGTGTGGCCAGTTGGGGGCAGCACAACAAGCTGTGTACACAAAATCAGACTACTATCACCATGTAAAGTTGATACGGTGAACGCGTTAACAAACTGACATATTTACACATCAAGCAGACCCAGAGCAAAGTTGGTATTTACTTGGAGTCGTGTTTCTGGCCACCTGATGAATATTCACTCTCCTTTTCGCTTTGTTTTGGACTTCCCCAACTCCTGAGGGAAATGTCTGGCTCTTTAGCTGCTAAATGTTCATCTATGCTCACCAGCTAGCCGCTAACTTTGTCTGTCTCTGTGGGTTTGTCACTATGAGCCACCAATTTCACATTACATGTGGTGATTTGATCCACTGTCAATATACAAATATTAATTAGAGCAGCTTTCATGTCATTTTTTAACTCAAACTTAGAAATTAAAATATCTTTGCCTCCTGAGCAAACATCCAGCCCTCCAGCTCTCTGGTGTACATGACGGACTGAAACAATAAATCACTTCCACAAATAAGAGGTAAAAGTAGGCCACACTGTTTCGTACACCCACATACATAAATGCAGCGATGCAAATCCAAGCACAGATGTACATGCACACAATCAAAAGGAAAATGTAAAGCTTTAAAGCCACTTAAACACACTCATAACCCATCATCCATCCTGTCTACACACACACAAACATACACAGAGATCGGCAGACACAAACAGTGGCACACCCTTTCTGCAGTGCTACCCATGTGGACTACAAAGTCACAGGAGACTGCACAATAAAAAAAGCCACATTTTTATATCGCCCAGACGAAAAGGTGGCCCTTCTGGTTTGCATCCAACCTCCCATGCCTCCTCCATCAATTAATCAGCAGGTGTATTTTTAAAACAAGTTGTGCTAGAACTTGATGGACTGTTTAAAAATGCATTGAGCACCAGAGCAGAGCAGCTGCACCAAGCTCAGCCGAAGAGGCTTGTGGTGGCAGCAGCAAAGGAAACAGCAGCAGCAACGAACGTTGAGAATGCGGGAGAGGAGACAGACACAAAAGCGAGACGGCGATGGAACGTGCAGAAGGGTGACGGAAGGAAAACATGTGGGGAAGGGAGGGGGGGGGGCAGGGAAAAGGGAAAGTCAGGTTAAGGTGCTAAGAAATGCAGAAAAAAGATAGAGAAACAGCAGAGCACAGGGAGGAAGATACCCTTGAGTGTATCCAAGTGTGAATGAACATAAGAGAGTGGCAGGATATTTTTAGGGAGCTATTATTGGTACTTGAGTTATCCTTGGGGCGCATGGGGGAGAGGGCGGATGGATGGATGCAAAATCAAATCCATTTTGAGCAGCGCAGCAAAAATATACGCAAAGTGTGGTCACATGAGGACAAACCTACAACACCACCGTGGCCCTCTGTCTGCTGCAACAAAACTACCAGGCTTTTCATGCCAATGCAAATATCTCTTATGGTAACACTCCACTAACTTTAGAATAAGATCGAAACCTTTATCCCAAGAGTCAGCCGAGCGCTCTGAAGCTCTTTCGCCTCAATAGATTTGTGGGGGGTTTTTTCTTCTTAAAAATGGCTAACATCCAGCCATCAGACTTTGTGTTTGAGGAGAACAGTGGCTCACTATTGGCAGTCTGTGCGAGAATTTGGAGGGCGCGAACTCCCTGGTTACATCAGATCTGCCTGTTACATGGAGCTCAGGTTTCTTCCATTTGTTTCCCTGCTAAAGATGGGCTTCTGACGCAGCACTCCAGGTGCACTGTGGGCTGTGTGCACAAAGTGTAAATACACACATATTTACAATGCACGCTGGCACCAACCCACATGGACCTGCTCGCACAAAAAAAAGACACACTCGCACACCAACTGGGATGTTTTTGTGCAGACAATGATCAGAGGTACAATACTATAACAGCATCTAACTGCAACTGAAGAAGAAGGAGGCCCGGTTTACTGCCTTATTTACATAGTGATGTATTCTATTACACCTTGACCCCTCCCTCAAGATGTCTATGAAAGAAATCTAATTTTTGATACTATTTCTCGTCACCATTCTTGGCTGCAATAGCCATTCAATGTATTCACATTCTGTAATTATCTCTATATATAGTGGTTTTTATTGTTAGTGGCAAGAGTCCTCCATTACCACACTGGAGTCAAATTGCCTTAATGCTCAGGAGGGATTTACAGGGATTTGAGCTGTTCGATGAGGCGTTGCAAGCGACAGGGTGCACACCTCCAACTCCTCCGCGAGGTGACCAACTTCTCGGTAACCACCTCCAATAAAAGTAGTGCAATAAGGTCGCCTTTGTCATGATCTGTTGTGTTTCTAACAAAGTAAGCTGCTCATTGAGTGTTTGCCGGGACCTGTAGAATTAAACCACGCTCACTGTTACCACCAGTAACCACTGGTGTGGCTAAATCAGGACTGAAATCTTACGGCTACGGCTTTAATGTGAATAAAGCAAAAACTAAATAATAGGCTGGCTGAGTAAATTGTGGGTGCCTTTTAAGATCAGAGCGCAGACTTACCGGGAAGTAGAGCAGTAAAGCCCCAAACAAGATGGCTTCCAGCAGAATGAGACCAGATGTGCGGATGCTCTGTTAATGAGGAGAGAGAAACTTATTTATGGGTTGATGTGTTGGGAGGGAGGCTGAAACATGATTGAGACAACATGACGAACATCTCAAAATGATGCATCAAATGAACGCGGTCGCAAAGTAACACGACGCATATACAGATGGCGGGCCATGGTTTACTCCTCAAATCCAGTTGCTGTAAATCTGACGTCACAGTTTGTTTATATGGAGTTTTGGGAGTTGTAGCTCCAGCTTCTTTGCCATTGCAGGCAAATGCAGGTAATAAATCACTGCCTCTTTCAAAGCAAACAAACACAAAGGAGTTGAATATATATTTTGATTTTTCAATGTTTTGCCTTCCCTTGAAACAATATGAGCAACAACAGCATTTTTCTGGGTTGAATTTAATTACCCACATTACCTCCTAGTAGATCTTTTAGGTTTTTTTTAAAGTTTTTTTTTAATGTAAATTCAAAAGGGCTCCAGGGACATTTCTTGTGAACTGAAGAAATGTAGGCGATTTTGAAGCTACAACACATATGTCTATAAATAGCACACCGGGAGTGATTCAACTCAACTTTGCCCGAGGACTGGTTGTAATTATCCTACACCGTGAGGATCTCATATTTCTTTCACTTTATTCTATTAGCAGAGTGGATATTGTGCAACAACTTTGCTGTGAATCTGTGTGGATTTCAAAGTAAGGGCTGAGGTGCAATTGTGGTGAATGTTAATTATGTCAGTGTGCATTAAGAAAAGAACAATATAGGAGAAGATGGATTGTTTGAATTTGGCTTAAATGCATGTGGTATGGAATGATATACATTTAAAAAACACAGATATCCAAGTAATGTTTATTTATCAGACTTGCTCCTCTAAATTGCTGAAATCCATCCATTTAGTTAGAGGGCAAAGTTTGTGTGAAATAGAACTGCTCAATCTTGGCCAGTTGTCCAATTTTAAAACCCTTTACTGTGTGAGCCAGTGCCAGTAACAAAGTCTGTCTGCAACAGCTTTTGGCACTTATCAAGCACTGTACGGGGTAAGTGAGCCCCTTATCATTGTCATGAATCTCAACTTTCACCTATGACCCTTCACCTTCTTTCAGTTAAATTGTTGCATTTCCATAACGTTTGGCAACTCATGAATGATGAAAAAAGCCCCAAATGCAAGGAGCAGAGGATGAGATTTTCTGACTTTTCGTCCTTAGTATGGGTCAAGCTTCACAAACATTAGATACTACAGTTCCCATAATGCAACTTAATACTTGCTCTTTGTTAGGGTACGGTGACATTAGTTGTCTGTTAAATGAAATTGCCCTCTACAAAGCCCCAAATAAAAGGATGTGATGTTCTGGATATAATGTGGTGAATATATAAAATATTGAGCAGTGCGATCACAAACTGTTTACAGTCTGTGGAATCTATGCTGCAGTTGGTAATGTAATATTGTACTATAGGAGGGAATAATAATACTTTACATTTACAAACATGAGTGCTTCTATTGGCAGACTGTGCACATGCACACAAAAGTTGGTCAACTAAAGGGCTCTTTAGTGAGTTTCAAGCGCAGACTTTCTGCTAAAATTGTCTTCTTCAACTAAGGTAAGCCCTGATGACATTACAGAGGAACTTATTAGTTTTAGAGGTTCAGTAGTACTCCTTAATGATTAGCAAACCTTCAGGCCCTGATGTGTAACTTTGGTGTAGTTCCCCTTTAAATCAACAGCATAAGCTTTGCATCCAACACGCATTCCACAGTGATCTCTATGCTCCCCCCCTTCACCTTGTTCCTCTTGAAGTGGTAAACCGCCACCATGCTGGCCAGGTCCAGCACCATGCACAGACCCTGGAAGGAGGCCACAGCGAGCCGCAGAGCACCATTCTCCTGGACCAGGCAGGGTGTATCGTCTCGGCAGTAGGGGCAGCCCTCGCGGCATGGCAGGCACTTACTGGACACGTCAGAGGTCTCCACTCTGTTAGAGACCTGCTCCTTACCTGAGGATGTGAGGGCACTTCAGTTAGCAGTCACATTTTCAAACGTTGGGTACACTCACAATACCATGTGTTCCTGCAGAGCTAATCCAACAGATGAAAGAAGGCCTCTTGAAAATGTTGAATCTAATCACAACTCCGAACACAGTTCTGATTTACGGGAGTGTTTTCAAGGATTATCAATGTAATTAATTTGCGTTCAGCTGTCACACACTGACTTCTTATTAAATGCTCAGTTAATCAATTTGAAGGAGTAGAAATCATCAGTCCAATAAATCACAAAGCCCTGGGGGTGATAATTACAAGAATACAGCCTTTAATTAGGCAGATGAGGGAATAATGAAGGCGAGGAGGATAAAATATTGTGACACCAATCCCTTCATCACTCTGATCTGCATAATTGTTGTTATACCAGCAAGTTGCACGCTTGGATTCGGTTTATCAAATCTGTGCATTGATGACTTTTTCCTCAGTTGAGAGTGTTCACATTAGCATGACTGGAAGTGTTCTATTAAGCGCCTTTGACGCCTTAATTTAGTCAATTACATGTAAAGAAACGGCAGACAATGCCAAAAATAGAATTTTTCCATTCTGCGAGGTGTCTGCTGTGGCAGCATTTGGAGTCAGTCTTCAGTTTAAATCCTCTATTTTCACCAAACACACACACACTGCTGTTCGTCTTGAAAATTCTGCTTCAGAAGCATGTAATTCCTCTGTAAGTCCCGGAGCTCATCCAGTATGCAAACACCGTGCTAAAAGCATGATTGCAAGAGAGTGTGCTGAAAGCAGTGGGATAATGATTAAACGAGTTCAGTGGGAACTTGATGAATTTATCAAGCAATAATGCAGTCACGGATGTAAGAAATCATAGGAAGTGGTTTAGTCTTTCCAGTTTGCCTCTCTGTGTTCGCCCGTGATAAAAAAAATGACTCGTCTTTTGCCTTTTTGCTGCAAAAACCTGAAGCTGTTTATCTGGTGTTCGTGTATTCACAGTGTGAGTTTCCTTGGTGCCAGGAAGCCAGGGGTGTGACGCAAAGCTACTCTCTGTAGCTGTATTTGTATCTGCTTATGTCACAAAAATCTCCGCATTTGTATTCGCATTTGAACAGACATGAGCGTGGCTTCAAACGGAAGCTGTCCGCTTCGTTTTCTGCAATAAATGGTTTTCTGCAGCCATTTAGACTCCTCATACATTAATCTGTAAGTTCAGCTGCCAACAATATAACACAATATATTAACCATGTAGCGGGATTAATGAAATAATAACAAAAATGACATGTATTGGAACCCCACCTTCAACTTAAACTGAGTCTAAATACAAGCTGTGTTACAAGTCTCGGTGGAAATGACTAGTGAAGAGAACGAGAATATTACAAGTGAGAAAAGGTAGATTGTGCATGCAGGCGGTCCAGATGAAAATAAAGAGTTTGCTGTACAATTGCAAGAAACGTGTTTTTCAGTAATTGCTAGTCTTTAAAACTGCTTTGGTTTTGTTCTGATACATTTTTGGGGGGGTTTTTTGCTGCTTGAAGCCGCTGCAGAGCTCACTTCGCCTAAACGCACTCATACAGTAGACATTTGCATTTATACTCTGCATGTTTGTGGCCCTCAAGGATTTGTGGCCAAAAGTCTTTCAATTAACCCTAACCCACAAGACTTTGGAATAACATTTTGGGTTTTAAAAAAGTAAGTAGTAGTAAGTATTCTATAGTTCAAGTGTTGTATACCTCTCCCTGACGGGCAATAGACAGGCTTCCGAGCAATGTCTTCCGTGAGAGGAGGGTTAAAAAAAAAATAAATAAATAAAAATAAAAAAATGACTGAGACTTTATTGGGAGATCAACATGAAAAGTTGTTTTTGCAACTTAAACT
The DNA here is from genome assembly GCA_011952105.1 of Coreoperca whiteheadi. Lineage (NCBI taxonomy): Eukaryota > Metazoa > Chordata > Actinopteri > Centrarchiformes > Sinipercidae > Coreoperca > Coreoperca whiteheadi. The sequence goes on along the minus strand of CM022487.1, from coordinate 7,845,514 downwards.
GCATGAATCACAAAAGTAAGTGCAGCATTAGCTTCTGAGCTCCAGCGATCTGGTCAGAGCCCTGGCTTTTAATGTGGTGCTGGAAGGTGGTGGATGGGTTTGCACAGAACCTGGGGAGGAAGAAACGCTCGTGTGAAGGAAAGACAACTCACACGGTCACTGTGGGTTGCGGCTGTTTAATGAATTATGGGCGCATTTCTCCGGCTCTAGGATCAGTGCTTTGGTGGTTAGTTTAGAGTTTCAGTGCGGCACTTGGTGACAGCTGACAGGCGAGCAGACAGATGGCTTTGGATGGAAAATGCATCACGTCATTATGCTTTCAACTTTTTCAGAGAGAGAAGAAATAATAATCTAACCGGTCTGAGGAGTCTCCTCATGATCTTGTGTGGCTGAGAAATACTAAATTCTGTATTGACAGAGTTTCTTATGAGTAAAGTTTTGCATGTTTACACTACAGTCACTATGAGCTTTTGCACTAATGTAACACATCTCTCGCGTATAATTACATTTACATTTACATTTAGTCATTTAGCAGACGCTTTTATCCAAAGCGACTTACATTTGAGGAAGACAATGGAAGCAATATAACAACACAAGGTAACAAAAAGCATAAGTGCATCAAAAACGAGTCTGGTTAAAGCCCAGCACAGTATACAAAGCTAACGATAGGAAGGGTTTCTTTTTTTTTTTTTTTCTTTTTTTTTTTATAGCAGAGGTTTAATGGTATAATGTCGGGTATATTTCCACGGAAGATTTTCATGTTGACATTATATAATATCCAGAATGAGGGGGGTTCTGTGTTCTTGAAGCAGGAAAACCGTAGGAATACCATTTCAATTCTAACGTTACTTTTTGCCAATGCTAAAATACTAAAAATGCCCATGATTACTGTAAGCTATAATAGATAATAAGTAGTTCCTGAAAAAAATTTAATAAATTATGTCCTAGATAGAGAGGTCACTAGAGAACAGACTAGATACTATTAAGGAACCCATATCTAAATATTAGACAATATCTGTGAATCTACACACTGACTCAACACGATTTTCAGCTGCTAAATGGAACTAAACCAACCATTACCTCCTTGTTATGTACATGTTAGCTAGCTGTTTTTGTGCTCTCTTAATTAAAGGGTTGCATTTTACAGAGTTGTTATGTATCATTATTGCATGATGACCTGACCACGACTTAACCTTCCTGTGACAGTAATGAGCACATCATCCTACCAAATACATTTTGGTTGCTCTAAATTGTCGTTTAAGCTCACGAACCTCTACGTGCGGAGGCAGATCTATCTCTCTATACATATATCTTGTTAATGGTTGGTCACAGTCGAGAAAATATATCTAAGACCACCAGCAAATAATAGATTGTGACATTCAAATCAAATGTCATGTTTCATGAGGTTCGACTGCACATTTCCAAATAATCCATTTGTCATTGCAGGCTATGTGTTTTTTCTCCCTCCATCCTTTCTCTCTTTTGATATCTGTCCTTTTGGCCTGTTGCTAGGGAACAATACAAAATCTGTTTCCAGTCTGGTCTGTTTTCGGGGAAGTTTGAGGAATAACAGACAGGTTCCGGGGGGGGACTCAGGGTCGCCAGCTACTGCGACCCAATCTGAGCCGCAGTGATTTTTAATGGCGAGGTCTGCATGGGGTTTGGAAGATGAGGCTCTTCACAGACTGAGCCGTTTGACTACAGGCCTCATCACGCTGCATTACAATAAAGCTCAAGCTTAGCATATCATCCCCCTTGGGGTGCCGTATTGTTGGAGTCAGGGATGAAAACCACCGCAGTTGCCTGATTATCTCGCTCATCAGGGCCAAGCTTTCTGCCCGAGGACACTGCAGCGCTTTCAGCCGAGGTGTGAGAATGCCGGCATTCAAATCCAAAGCACGACCAAGGAGGTAAAGTTAAAGATATACTTGAGAATCGCATGGGTAAGAGGAAAAATGTCAGTGGAGAAAAGGTCCAAAGCCAAGTTACGTGTACATGTTCACATTTGTCTGACTGTTTTCAGCCCATATACATTGTGTCTGTCACACCTGAATTAAAAACAGGGGATAATGGAAATATGAGAGTGATAGCCAGATCTGTATCAATCATATCAATTGACCATTCACTAAACCCCTCCCCCAAGCAGCGACTGTCCAATCATAGCTTTGGATTTCTCCGCACACAGAAGTGTGAATGGGGCTCGGTATCTCGAGAGTTACAAGGATGTTTTTCTTAAAGTGTGAGGAATGGATTAAACAGTGTGTTTATCTAGCTAACATAAGAGTAACATTAACAGCCCTGTGCTGCTCTTTATTGGGTTTGGGGAGGTTCACATTACAACTCCAGCCAAACTTTCATAATAAAAAAAAAGAATCCATGGCTAGAAAAGTGTGCTTTTTTTTTTTTTTTACACTTCTGGGTGAAATCAAAGAGCCATTGTTCCAAAAATTACTAATGATTGCAAATGGTAAATCTGCCATTGTGTGCCGTCTGAGAACGGGAAACCTGACAGGCGTAGCAACAGTAACCAAGCGTTCTGGGGCTTAGTGAACAGTCAATTAAAGCGGGACTAAATTCAAGTTGTGTTCTCTGTCTACACCGCCACTTTATAATCCAACAGGTCTCTGATTCAGATGGCACCTGTGGCTCCCACTAGAGCTCAGAATAGAAACATAGTAGACATTTCCACCATAACAACAGTCAAATTTCTTTAACGGAAGATTGCGGGGTTCATAACCTCACAAGCCCCAGGATACCCAGTCAAAGACAAAAGAAGAATTTCAAACAAAATGTGTGGCTGTCACCTGAAAAAAAAAAAAGGTTGCTTTTTTATTTTTTCATAAATCCCAAAAGCTTGCTTTTGAAAGATTCAAATTTTTGATCTGACAGCTCGCTGCAATATTTATTTTTTATATCACAGAGGGATTTGTAACCTACTTTTAAAGCCATTGAGCGCCACTCTGCTTGGATGGTAGAATCCTCTCCTGCACTGGCACTTGTACTTGTCCAACACAAATCCATGGCCAACGATGGGAGTGCACTGGGAGAAAAAAACAAAAAAATGTAGAGACCAACAGATTAAGATGACTGTACCAAAACAAAAAAAATAACAAAAAAAGCAGCGTTCGCATATTTTGGTCGTTATCCGCAAGAACATCACAGGCGGTAGTTGCATAAGGGGGCAGAAGTGAGAAGTTGAAGAGGAAATGACGTGAATGAGATAAGATAAAACTTTATTTATCCCCCGTGGGGGATATTCGGGTGAAAGTCGAAGCAGTAGAGCAGAAAAATAAACAAACAGAACACAATAGAAATCCAAATAGCAAGAAAAATAAAACAGGATGGAGGGGGATGATCGAACCACGATGGTGAGTCAGCCATCACAGCTCTGTTTTGCTTCTTGAATCCAAAAGCAAGTGGGCGTAAAATGATGGATACTTTGGGGACACAGCAACAACAAAATATAGAAATGTAATCAGATAATTAGCTTTTCTTCTACAATGTCTGTAATATTGTATATTGCAAACCTTTTTTATATTGGGATATCTCAAGCCACCTCAGGCTCTTGGAAATGGTTCTTTTTTTTTTCTGAAATTCTACAGGCCAAATTCAAGAAAATGATCTGCAGATAAATCGAAAATAATTGTTAGTTGCAACTGTACAGTAATAAAGAAAGCCAATTATATCATCCAGAAATAAAAAATGAACCAGGATGGCTGTCACGTAGGCCGGAGGTTGAAGTCTTAGTCTCTGCAAACACATAAACAGTGATTGTGCCGATTGTTCTCGTCGCACTGTCATTAATATTGGGAGCGTTTCTGGCTCCACAGTATGCTTCAACGTGCCTCTTGAGTAAACACGAGCTATCCAGCCTCCAAATATTTGCATTTTTTGGGAAATATTGTCTAGATCTGGATGATTCATGGCAACTAACAGTGGGGTTAGCACAGTTTACCAATGGGGAATGCTGTAACATTTATTATGCAAAAGACTAAACATAGACTACAGTGTTTTACAGACTCTTCATCTATCACTGAAATCAAAGAATTTGATCATCATCCAGGATCTCAGTGGTTGAAACAGACATCACAAAACGTATAAAGTACAGTTCCTATGTGTTTTCACTGCCTGCGGATGATTACACTCCGTCTCAGGCCCACTGCTGTGGCCCCAGTTAATAAACTTGTTTCAATCATGTTATCGAGTCTCGTACATCGTCTACATTCTCTACATACACTCTTCTGCAACGTGAGGAAGCAGACGCCCCAGTTATAAACATGCCTGGTGTCCGGGGAAATCACAGGGCTTTGCCAAGTAACAGGGAAACTAATTAATATCTAAATTAAGAATTAAGGGTTGTTTGCAGAATTTAAGCGTGTCTGCATAATTCCAGCTTGCATCGATAACTGTGGGAGCTACATGGGCTTTACAGACCATCTGGAGGTAAAGCTCACTCAGTGAAAGGCACCAGTGTTGATCCTGCACACCCATGTGAATGCACATATTCTTATACGAAAACAAATCCGCAATAAAATTGACATGAACGTTCATGAAAAGTGTATTACATGGCATGCTTACGGTAAAAACGGTGCATCTCCTCTGGGTCGGGTGCCGTGAAGAGCACCGGGACTATATTTATACTTCAGGAATGACAGTAGCCGATAGTCTTTTTATTTTTCCTGATATTCAAAGCAGAAGCCATGCTGAAGGAATAGTTTGACATTTAGGGAAATACGCTTAGTCGCTTTCTTGCTGAGAGCTAGACGAGAAAATAGACACCATTCATGCTAAGCAGGGAGCTACATGAGGAGCCGGGAGGCAATTAGCTTAGCGTAGCCTAAAGACTGGAAGTAGGGGAAGCAGCTAGCCTGGCATTCTTCAAAGTTCAAAAGTAGGCCTATCACCTCCTCTAAATCGTAGCAATTAGCATGTTGTATCTTGTTTGGTTACCACAACCTGTCGTTCTTACATTTTGTTTGCGTACGGATGAAACTAAAGAAATACATTGTTGCTGTAGAGGTGCTGTTTGGTGTATTTTTAAACTTTTAAACTAGTTTCCCCCTAGCTTCCAATCTTGCTTAGCTAAGCTAACCTCCTCCAGCCTCCAGCTGTACTAATGTTGCATTCACGTAAAGTCGGCAGAATGGGAAGAACAGCAGAGCCTCCCGAACTTGTGACATTAGGGCAACATGGTTGCCTTGTAGTCACACCATTTATTTAGCCTAAATTAGCTACTTTTGCTGCGTTACATGTTTGGAGCAGTTCATTGTCAAGTGATACCAGATACAAGAAAAATGTACAGGACATTTAAAATTCACTGAATGGATTGTAGCGGTGTTAATATTGAGTTTGAGTTAGATGTAACTGCCAGCGATGGTAGCTTTGCAGTCATTTTGCCTAATGTTTGTTCCAAAATGTGAGATACCATCAGGCATTCATGATATCCGACGAGGCAATACAACTCAGGGGCTAATGTGAAAGTTTTTTCCAACCTGATTGCTCATAATTACGTCTGAACAATATGGCATGGATGCGGCACAAGCATGCACACATGAGAGCGGTACTGATCGTCTCATCTAACTCTCAGACTCAGCAGGTCTCCACTTATGCCTGCAGCATGGTATAGAAAACTGATATTTTGCAATTAATTTTCCTGCAGAGCTGTGCGTTGCTGTAATGTTAATTCAATTGACATGTAAAAGGTGACATGAGTTGTGAACATTAAAAACAAATCCAATGCATACGACGTATTTGAGTTTGGTATTTCAGTGGCACTCTCCAGTGAAAGTTAAGACAGGCAGCAACAAATAGAAAGCATCATGGAAACAAAATCCAATCGTTACTCTTCTGAAAAGAGAAAGTAGGAAGACGGAAAGAAAATGGAGCAAATACAAACTCTACTATGAAGTCCATAAAGAGATGCTTCACACAAAAGCCTCGGTGTCTTTTAAAAAGCATGTTGAAGCAATAACTGAATCAGCTTTTTACCATCTCAAAGACAAAGCCGTACTCTGAGGCCTTCTGTCAAAAACATGATTCAGAAAAACTCATGCTCTGCCGTCCAGCAGGGTTCTCACAGGCCTTCTTAAAAAAGACAAGCTTCAGCTTGTACAAAATGCAGCTGCTAGAGTTCTTACGAAAACCAAAAGAACGGACCACATTACCCCGATAGTTAAGTCCTGACACGGGTTTCCGGTGAGGCACAGAACTGACGTGAAAGCACTGCTGCTTGGGTATAAATCACTAAATGGGGCAGGACCAAAATACCTCTCAGATATGTTCCAGCCTGTTTCACCTCTCAGATTACTGGGGAGAAATCTGTCGGTGATATCTACTGTCAGAACTAAACATGACGAAGCAGCGTTTAGCTGCTATGCTGCTCAGCTCTGGAACCAACTTCCTGATTGTATTAAAGGGGCTCCAACTGTAGCCAGCTTCGAATCTTGACTTATAACCCAACTGTTCTCAGATGCTTTGTTAACTGAGCGAACGCACTCTTCCTTTTTAATCTTTAAACTGTTTCCTTTATTTTTCTATGTTCTTTTATTTGCTCAGTAAAGCACTTTTAATTGTCGATGTGTATGAATTGTGCTATATACTTTAAATAAAGTTGCCTTGCCCTTAACTACACGTCATTTTTGACTGAAGATCTATTTTTATGCCTTTATTTATCTTAACTGGATGATTTCCGCATGGCGATGCTTCCCGCTGAACTTGTGCACAGATCAGTTTGTTTTGTTTTTTTTAACAGCTGACAACCAGCCCCAAATCTCTAAACCGGGAAGCAGCAGTAGCAGGAGAGATGGGCTGTGGAGGGTATAAATGTCTGAACTGAAGTGCAAATGGTTGACAGAATAAACAGATGCACTAAATCATTGCTCCAGAATTGCACCAGTGAAGACAAGCCGGCCTGGGAGTTATGACGCATGTTTCCACTTCTTGGAACAAAGAATGTGAGCTTTACACCGTGGAGACTTCACCTCTCGGTGTTTACATTTTTCTTATGAGGTATTGACTGACTGAAGTGTGCAGGTACTGCTCCAAACTGTGAACTGTGTCAGATGGGGAGCCTTAAAGCTATTTTGGGTTTAAGCTCTAAAACATTTAACAGGAGAAAAAAAACAAAACATAATGCTTGTAAAAATGTACAAAGTGTCAGTGACAATTTTGGATGTTTCAGCAATAGTTAAAAATCCTTCTTGAACTTTTCTGCATCTTTATCACTGGTATGAAACATGGGAATTCCAAGGATAGTGGCCGTAAAAAGGGATAAATATCATTAGCAGCCTTCATAAGAAAGATCCAGTGTCCCTGATGTTTTACATTCACATAAAGACATTGTCATTTCAAGACAATTTTATACCACTGATATAATGATAAACATAATAATGCAGGTATACCCTTTCAATTAACCTATAATTCATAAGAATATTCAGATAAAGGAAAGTGGTATGTGAAAAAAAATAACTAAAACAGCCAAAATAAAAACATTAATGAAATCACACAACCAAAACAATAAATAAAATGAACTAAAATGGATAATAGGCAATATAGTAATGGTAGGGAAAACCCTGCTGTTTATTCTGGCATCATGTTGGCAAAAAATGTTCACGATCAAGTCCATATACGATAAGTCGATATCGTGACAGCCGATAATTACATATCGTATGTATCGTACGATAACATAATTATTATTGTGACAGGCTTAAGTGTAGCTATGCAAAGGGATTTTAAAGTGAGGTTTTGAAGTATATGTTGTATTTCCATGAGTCTAAAAAGCACCCTATATGAACTAATACAGCATTGAAGGCTTCCTGGGCAGCAGTTACAGTATCACTGTTTACTGTCATTCTGCATTGTTTTATTTGCCCAGTGACTTTAATCCGCACTGGGGACAATTTAATGCAAAATAAACCTATCTTACGAGTGATAAGACTAACAGTCTACAGCCACACCAGCATCTCTCTGAGGCTGGGCTTAGGTACAGAGGGGCTTAAACGAGTTCAATGCGAAAATCAACGGCAACCAACATGCAGCTATAAGTCACTAAATATTACACCAGTATTTTAGGAATCTTTTATTTAAAAAATATATATATTTCCATGCTGAGTTTGTTTTGTTTCATTTGTTAAATCACAATTTGCATACAAAACATGAATGGGGAACCCAGCAAGTATTCAAAAACCAAACTGAGTCACAGCAAGCTGCAGCTCATCTACTGCTCAGCAAATCTGTGCATGTTTGTGTTTGTGTGTATTCTCTCTCAGGCGATAAGCATACCTGTGAAATTAAAGTCTACAAAACACAGGGGGGGGGTAAAGCCTAATAATTTTTGTTATTCCTCCAAACCAGAATAATCTGGGTCTTGGCCAGGACGGTTCTCCCTCTCTGACTGGAGGAGCAGGTGGCGAGCTGAGGACTCAGCCTCCCTGAGGGCCTCAAGCACAGTTGGAGTCCAACTTTGAAACGTCCAACATCTACTGAGCAGAAAAGATGAGATAGGGATGAGATGGCAATAGATAGATACATACATTCATAAAAAGCCCAAACATGGCAACTTGAGGAAGTGCCACAACCAACCACACGCACTCACGCTAATGTAGAACAGAAACATTCGCCACCGGCATTTGTTATGCAGTTCTTTTCTGTTTACTCCAAAGGAAGTGGAGACTCATTTAGATAAGACGTACCCAGGGACACTGAGGTGGGTGAGGGTGAAATATGATGCTTAAGACCTTTATTGGGCTCTGTGCACCTGAATTGTTGCGGTTATTGAACCTGCAGAAGCAGTTTTTGGTTCCCAGGGGCATTTGAAAGCGCAGTAAATAGGAGTGTAAAATAAATAAGTGCATATGGCTTGAATATCCCCACTAATTCCAGGAGCAGTAACATTGTGGTTCCTAACCTACCTACATTACTTGAGCCCATACATCTCTCAGAAGGAGTTCAAGTACAGGTCCTGTGAGCATAATACCGAAAACATGCATGTCACACAGGAGATTGACAAGGACCATCAAAGCTAAATGAATGTCGCCCAATCCCCCTGAACTGCCTCACTACCGCACCGCTCCATATGTCGTCTATCACCAGTGCTGCTTTTTCCAGCAAAATTATACCCACTCATGCAGCAACACACACACACACACACACACACACACACACACACCTAAAGGCGGGGAGTTTAACGGTGACAAGGCCAGCCTCGTTTTTCCTCAGCCACCATGAAAGGGGTATGAAACGGTCGTTTGACGTGTCCCAGTTTGATGGATCACCTTCATCAGACCGCAGGCTGAAAGTGAGAAAGTATTTTATAATTGCACCTTACTTTGTATGCAGTGGGGGCTTTTAATTCCACTTTTTTTTTTTTCCAATAACACTTGACGGACAGGGTTCAAGGTTGCATCGTCAGTCACGGAAAGTGCAAACGAGTTATCTTTTAAGCATCCTGGGGAGAGGATGTTTGATTATAGAGCCAAGACCAGATCCTTGCATTCTCAGACCTTCTATAGTCCATCAGTGACATCTGGTTATTAAAATGCAACTTTTAAAGGGGGAAAGATGAGCAAGCATACTTTTATAATGTGGTTAGAAATGTAAACAGTTTGGGATGATTTATGCTTTACAGCAGGGGTCTGTTTAAAAAAAAGTGTAGAACCCCCCCCCCCCACACCCAAAAAAAATAAAAGCCAATTAAAAAACCAGATTGATTTACCATTTTGTTTCCTTTTACTCATTTAATCTGACATTGTGTTCATGTCAGCCAATTTCTGTTTGGGAGAGGAGGTTCTTTTGTTTTGCCCCTACCAATCGGTAGCATGTGACAGTGCAGTAGAGGATTGCTAAGAGCAGTTAACGTTTTTTCACACCCATCAAAGAATCATGTTGATTAAAGTGTTGTTCTGTATGTCGACTATGGTTGTCGGCATTTTTATTTTTCGTGTAAATAGCTAGGTAGCTTAAAAAAAACACGTCTGGAAAATCGCTGAACAAATCGGGGACGTGGGAAGTGGCTTGCAGCTTTCAATCAGAGCGCCCCTCCATCTGGCTTGAGAACCTTAAGATAAGTCTAATCTGAGTTGTCACAACACGTCTAGTTTTTGCATTGCATTATGGTCTTATGAGGCTACTGTCAATTCTTGCTTTTCTACAGCAGACTTCCCTTTGTATAATAGATGAATTTCTCTATGAAGTAATGATTCTGGAGAGAAGCGCTTTCCAAGGGACGGACTAATGCCTAAATTATACTTTATATTTATCAATTGTTCTGCGATTAAAGTCCATTGTGGAAGCCAGAAATATCTACAAATTAGACCTACCGAAGCTGTTTTAAATATATGTGGTTTTGCACTTCTGTAGTGCAGAGCCCCCACCAGAACGCTACACAACTGTTACACTTGAGACTATCACGCCAAGTGCAAAACATACTTCTCATGCGAGTGTAAACTATTCCTCCACAGACTGAAGCAGCCTGAAATGAATTATCTGTAAGTTTCACGTGGAGGCCACTCGTGTTTGGACTGCAGCCGCTGGTTCCTGTTTCTGTTTCTGTTTTCTCACCGTACAATTTGATAAAAAGCTGTGAGCATGACACCAAGATAGGAGTTGGCAAGAGAGAAAAAAAAAAGAGAGAGAGCGAAAGAGAGAGAGAGAGAGAGCACCCTGCCTCCCTCAGAGATCTATAAATACACTGAAAGCATTAGACCCTAAAAGCATTACAATCACTGTGTCCCCTGGGTAAGGAATCTACCTGCTGCTGTTTCACAAGACTACCGACCACTGAAACAGTGGATGTCTGAGGAGAAGAGACCTTGGAATTAAGCCTGTCGGGAATTTCTCCATCACTGGAAGAGGAAAAAAACCGAGATATATAGCCAGTTATTGATTGGTGGCTTGTTGCGGTTACAGTGCTGTGACTAGAGATAGAGTCACCAGGAGAGGTGAGCTGAGTGCTGCTGTTGGTTTCCCTGCATCCTTAAAAAGGACATTAGCTGAGGGAGCAGAGGTGATGGGACTGTAAATTCAGAAATTCGTGCCTGTGATTTATATTTAAGTTAGTTAAAGGGGGAAAATGTTATCACTGACTGGCTACGCAGCCTTCGGAAACGTGTCAGGAGTGAAATGCAAGTCTCACTTGGCATTTTAAGACTTATGATGAACCCTCGGTTTTTTTCCCCCACACAGACATCTGGGTGGGTGGTCCCCAGCTCCCTGCGTGGACTCGACTGGGAGGCCTCACTCAATTAAGATCCAACTGCCGCTGCCGACTTGACAGGCTCTTAAATTTTGCCGTGGCAGCCGCTGAGCTGCAGGCAACAGATTAGAGAGTGAATGGTGTTTGTGGAGGATGAATCCTCCCTGACGACTGTCCCTCTCTGCTGTCACTCCTCATCCCTCCCTCCCTGTCTCGTCCACCTCGCCATCCTATATGCATCCTTGTCCTTCTGCTCTCCTTCCTCACTTCATGCTATAATGCATGCATCGCCAGCCTAATTAAGGATCAAAGAAGAAATGTGCTTGCCAGAAAATACTGCAGAGCATGTGCACGGGCTACCTACAGTTTTGATAAACATGCTAGTAAAAACTTATATTTGATTGTATTGTTGAATAATCTTAAAAGTTGGGGGGACTTGCAAGAGCACCCGTTTTAACAAATGCTGGGCCACCTACGTTTGTGAGAATGTCGGTGGCTCACCAAGCCCCCGGGTGAGCTCTGAAACAACTGGACGTCCAAGAAATACAGCGTAAAGACAACGGTACTGTACGGTTATGAATGCTGGGAGGAAGCGAAAGCCGATAAGGATTGAGGAATTCCACGATGGATTCCTGAGAAGGCTACGTAGCATTTTCCGGCTTAACGAGATCACAACCTTGGAAGTATACAGAAAGTCAAAAGCAAGAACATCATCACAGAAATAAGGCAGAGGTGACTGTGAAGGCTGGGCCTTGTGCTTCGAATGGACTCCTGCGGAAAATATGAGACACAAAGGACATTTTACAACAGAGTTCAGGCTGAGCGTTGCTGCCAATGACTAGCAACCATGTGTTAAATTGGTGGACTTCGCCTTTGCGATTTTCTTGATTCGAATATCGATTCAAAAGTCAAAAACGATCCATGCCATCACACTGTATATCCCACTCAAACTCCACAACCGCTTGTTTTTTCCGAGCAGCGCTCTAATTGTTATCAGTGACGCAAAATAGCAGCGTCACGTTTAAATCCTGATCAATAAACGTGCTGTCTTTTCAGGGTAATGATACAGTTAATAAATACTGTGTTGGTTTGGTTTAAAATCATTTATGATAACTGAAAAGATTACCGTCATTGTCAACGTTTAGTGAAGTGTAAATCCGTAAACGTTCTTAAGGTAAATAGTGCATTTATTAGCGTAGGCCACAGTACAAGAGGAACGTAGCAGGTCGTTTCATGCAAAGACAACCTCTGAACGTTAATCATTGCATACGCCTTTTGTTGGATGCTTTCATGCCTAACACAGTGGCGTCCATGTTTTGCACGAGTGGGCCCATTTGGAAAGAAACCCTTTAGTGTTACAGTCACGGAGGTGTATAGGATCACTCCAGATGGCAATAGGCTTTAATGGATACGCTACTGTATGTTAAGTCACAATGTGAATTCATGCTCTGTTTATTCATGTGTGATCCCTGCAGCCCCCAGAACAGAAGAGTGTTCTTGACTATAGAGCTACAGAGAAAGCCTCTTACATTTCCACAGCTATACAGTAAGCTCGCGTCATTAAACTGAGGGTTTATAGACCTTGGTTTGACCTTCTTTTTTCTCCCCAAAATGCAGGCGTCAAGCGGGAGTGGAGCGAGAGGAAGGTCAGACATCAGAGAGGCAGCGACAGAACATTTGCACATCTAGCTCTGTGAATTAAGGAATTATTTTCCCACCGAACCAGAGTCGGTGACTGTTGGCCCAGTGGAAAGATTTTGTTTCTGTCAAGTTTGAATGAAGTGTTTTTTACGATGAGATAACAAGGCATTATAGCCGGTCTTCGGTAAAAAAGAGAAAGTTGAATTCAAAAGGTGTGTGGTTGTATTTTTCTGTCTAATAAGGAAAATAGGTGCAGAATATTACCTATCTTGACAAAAAAAACTGAGAAGAACAGGCTTATTACAGCTTATTTCCTGTCTTCTCTGCTCCTCAAGTCAACTTTTTTTTTTACCTGCTAGAGATAAGGCAGGTAAAGAAACAGGTCTTGCGAGTGTCTGCTTTCCTGACAATACAGAACGACATATCTCAGAAGAAACCCCAAATCCAGAATATTCCTTCTTCCTAAATATCCTTTATTGCTATCACTCCGCATAGGCTTTTGCAGTGGCTTATTCAGCTGGGTATCTCCGTCCTTACATACAGTGTTTATACTGACTTTAAGACTTTTGAAGCTTAAATCCTCTTCAGTGTGCCAGAGATGATAAGGATTGCTAAAGACACGGTAAGGCAGAAACAAAATATTTAATTTATGTCCCTTTTTTCACCCCATTCAGCCTGAGACTGCAGAGCCAGCCGGCTTTCTCGCAACAGGACACAGAAGGGCCACATGTGTCTAGGTGATTAGTTTTTCCGAAATAAAGGGACTCCCATCACTATAAACAGCAGATGAGCGGCAGCTAGAAATAGTGGTATTGCTGCTTTATCTTTGTCAGCTTCCGCTTTCCATGTCTGCATAAAGGTAAATCCTCAAATTAGGTGTGCTGAGAGGGTTTTTTTTGTGAAAAGAAGCTGCAATGATAACAGCCGAGGTCACCAACTCATGCCGAGGAGGATGTTGCGGCAGCATTTAAAGCAGTAGAAGAAGGTGAAGAGCATTTCTCAATTATAGCTTGTTCAGTTCAAATCAGCATTTAATGTGTCAGGCTGGCAAAAGCAGAGAAGGACATGTTGACAGATGGAGGTTCTTGTCTTGCCGCACACCTCAGAGGAGATAATCGGCTTTAAGAAAATGGCGAGACGAGTGAAAGGGTGATGAAAAAGGCAAACTGGAAAACAAGGGTGCAAACGAGAGAAATCCGGGAGCGTGCGAATAGCCATGGAAACAGTTAGTGTGGAAAAGGCGACGAGGAAGTGTAGCTGATTGGGAGGAGAAAGTGAGAGGCAGAGGGGGGTAACCCTCCTTGGCTGTCACAGCAGTTTACACTCATTAGTGGAGCTCTGCCTTTGAAGCTCTTTCTCTCCAGCGGCACGTTCCACACGACGGGCAGAGAGAAAACACACACACACACATATGCAAACATGCTGATGCTTACTTACATTTAAAAAGCACACACACAAAGAAAAAAAAAAAAGAAAAAAATACATAAACCTACTCCGATGCATCCAGTCACAAATCGCCCACACTAATCATTCCTCAAGTCCTCGTCTAATTATATAAGCAGTGGTTCCTTATGTAAGACACTTCCCCTACGACTGACTATCCATAATGCATGAAGTCCTGTATTTGGTTCATGGTGACACATCCTACCTTCCTCCACAGCCTGTATCTGGGCAGACCAGAAAAAAGGCCAAGAAGGAGGTCCCGTATCTGAGCAGAAACAGCTCATTTAAACCGCAACTCGTAGTAAAAGGGTTACATAGGTGTGTTAGGGCTAACTTGGTTTCCATGCCAAAACGTTTTGTTGTATTAACAATGGATCAAATGTCTGCGTGTAATGTGAACGGGGACCAACCCCCGGCGAATTGTTACCCAACTCTGCACGTCCTCTGAGCTCTGAAGAGCGTTTTTTGCATCTTTTATGCTAGAGCACATTCACGCGATGTCGGGAGAGCTGTAAGAACGGGAAAACCTTCCCGTTATTCCTGTCCACTTCCGAGTGCGAGTTAGGGTGGCCATATGTCCGGATTTTGGCCGGACAGTCCAGATTTTAAGCCCCCTGTCCGGCGCTGAGTTGTCCTCCTTCTTGGAGTCGCGCTTAATCGGCCTAAAAATAACCCTGCTCTAGAATCTCTGTTGGGACGCAGCAGCGTAGCTTCTAATGTCAAATAAATATCTGAGATATCATTGGTTAAAAACGTAAACAAGCCTCCACATGCTGGCTACAGGCTACGTCATATCATCACGCTAACGTGTCGAAACGTCAGACCTCGTGTCATCCGGAATGGACGAAAGAGCACCAACGTTTAGTCAAAAGCCGTAGAGACGCTACCTCTTCGTTAAGAACCGAAATGTGTATTTGTTTAGGCTATTTTTCGCACTCATTATTTGTTTATTTATGTATTTATGTTATATCCCGAAGTCCAGAAATGTTACGTTTTCAGGCACGGTGCAAGACTTTTTTTGAAACAGACATCACAATGTCTTGAATAAATGCAAATACTGTGAACAAACACTTTCTTGCCTCTTTTGCTACACTCAGGTCTACATCAGATTGTCTGGCAACGAATAGAGAAGACGATTTCAGAATCCCTGTATCATGATACTGTCGACATGAAGGACAAAATTGTATTACGAGTACATTGTAGTTGCGAGTAAACCAGACAGTTTTCTACAGAGTTGGTGGAGACCAGAACAGAATTAAAAAGGAGTGTGAATAGTCAACTTACATTTGTCATGGCGTCAGAAACACGACTCCAAATAAATGCTAGTGTTGCGACGTGTCCGCTGGATGTGTAAACAAGCAACCATTTGCTAACATTTGTGTTTACAGCTTGTGGCCAAAGTGAGCGTCAAACATACTCCCCTCTCGCTCTCTCTCATAAGCAACTTGTGACTAAAAATGTTTCATTAACGCGAGAGACACAGTTTGAGGGATACAATTTCCAGGCATTACTGAACCTCTCGGGTTTTACAGCCTTCATAGTAAAAGGAGAACTGCGTTTAGTGACTTGTCCTCTATTATGTAGAATAAACAGTAGAAAAACGTGTTAACATGCGAGCTTTTAAGCTACAAACTGACTGAAACATCACATCGCAGCAACAACGAGAAGTTAACTGGTATGGTAATACTCTCTGCAGAACACATGATGCCCCGTCACGTTACTAGAGACTGTCTTGTTATTATCCTTCTCTCTGAGACACAGCCCCAGGGTGTCTTTGTACTCGATGGAGACGGCAGTGATCCTCCCATTGACTTTCCACAGCCCATTTCCAAAACAATGTATTTAGTGAGATTAAGAAATATGAACTATTTTTTTTTTGTAATGGAGACTGTGGGACAAAAAGCAATTGTTTTCTATTTTGGTCTGTGATGACAAGCTAATTTCTTTTTTTATTAAAGCTTAAAGTTTAAGCACTAAAGTATGGTGTAGCCGGGATACTATTGTAGCAGCCAAATCCTTTCTCCTGGATGCTTTTGAGTGCATTGTTTGCAGACTTCGATTTGAACAAGAAAATTGAGGTAAAGTCCCAAAAGTACTACACCAAAGTAAGGGTAATGAGCTGGCTGAACAACTGCAATAAGGAATCGATTAGAGCACGTAGGAACAAGCTGGGATAAGGAATGAAAAGGGGGAACCACTGAGAGATGAATAGCACAACATGACAAATGACAGGGAGAAGAAACAAGACGTTTAGCATTTCACATCCTAAAATTAAAACAAAATTTTAATGCAGCACAATTGGTCAAGTTAGACTGATTGAACAGCCATCCATCCAGTCACACCTATTTGGCCAACGAAAAAAAACCATTTGACAGTACGTCTAAACGGGGCTTCTGTCACTCACTGTGAGGACAGATTAGAGAATAAGAATACATCAGAGGTATGAAACAGCTTGTTATGCGAGGTCTCAGCTAACATTACAGTCAACATAAAATGAAAGGGGCTAGGCCTAGTTCTGCTGGCTGCTAACAACCGCAGTCATTCCTATGCATGCCAGCTGGCCAACAAACGTAACATTAATGCAAGCTAATGGTGCCTGACCAGAGGTGGAAGTAGTATTCATATCCTTTACTAATACCACAATAACAAAATACTCCACTAAAAAAAAAAGTCCTCCTGCATTCAAAACTTACTTCAGTAGAAATATATAAATTGTATTATCAGTAAAATGTAGTTAAAGTACTTAGAGAGTACTCATGTGCAGTAAAATGGTCCCTGTCAGAGTTTTCTGGATACTGCTGCATTAATGTGTATGTTGCATTTTACTGCAGTATGTGTTTAAGGTTGTCCTCATCTTAACTATCTTAACTTCATATACTGTTGGGTAGTTGAATGTACATGAATGCATCATGGTCTATAAGATCAGCATGTGTGTGAGGAGGTCAACATTTCAGAAGTCCAGAAAAACAGCCTCTTCAGCTTTGTGACAATGCATTCTCTAGCTAATCCAAGAGGGGTTTTAACTGTTTAATTCAAAAAGGAAGAAGAATTTCCTCAACCCATAAAGGAACACAATTACATATGTATCTGTCTTATAACAATTTGTTTGATGTTTACCATCTGGTTTTAGTATTAACCGCAGAACAGAAACCGCCCCGGTCAGAGTTGTCAGTGAACGTAAAATTAGCTCAGACAACCATCAAGTCTCTATTCTGGTACTTCTTGACCTCAGTGCGGACTTCCATGTGGACCATGTTACTCTCCTTCAGCGCCTTGGACCCTGTTTTGGCCTGAGAGGCGCAGTTCTGAACCGGCGTTCATCCTATCTTACTGGAACATCTCTCTTTGTCTATTGGCAACTTCAAGTCAGATGAAGTCTGCATTCCATATGGAGTCCCACAAGGGTCAATTCTTTGTCACAAGTTTAACAGCAGTGACCCACTTGGGTCCATCATTCAGCAAAACATTTCTCTCATATGCTGATGACAGTTGTACATAACTGTTTCTGCCTTAGCCCAGTGAATGACCTCTCAAGTGCATTGCTGAGATCAAGTATTGGATGGCCAAAAACTTTTTAGAAAGACGAAACAGATTCTTTTAGTAGGTCCAGAGGCTTTGATGCACCAGATTCCCTCTTTGTTAACTCCCCTGTCAGTTAAACCCTATGAACATGTCAAAAACTTGGGTGTGATTTCAGATGTTGATCTTAACTTCCAAAAGCACATTTGTATTGGGAACAGGAAAACAGGGGAAGGCACCCAAAGGCAGACAGCTCTGACGATGACGGGAGGAATGTTTATTCTATTATTACCTGCAGGCAGGCAGATAAACAGGTGTCGGCAGGAATAAATCCAAGAGCAGACAGCACCAACGCGATTACGATGAAGTACAAACTGACACCGATACAGGGAAACACACAGACTAAATACACTCACAGCCGAACCAAATGACACAAGGGTGAAAACAATCAGGGCAATCACAGACAGGAAGCAAATCTAACCAACAAATCACAAAATAAAACAAGAACTAATAGAAACTAAGCCCCAAACCCAGACAGAAACAGAGATATTCAAAATAAAACAGGAATTTCACTGAACACAAACCCAAAAGCATGACACATATCTATTGCTTTTTGTCATCTTAGAAATATATCTAAAGTCAGATGCTTTCTGTCACAATCAGATTTTGAAAAGCTGGTTCATGCTTTTATTTCCAGTAGATGAGATTACTGAAATGCACTTTTTTCTGGACTGACAAAGTAGGCGTTACATAAACTCCAGCTTATTCAGAAAGCTGCAGCCAGACTTTTAACTAAAGCCAAAGGGTTTGTACACCTCACTCCTATTTTAACTTCTCTTCACTGGCTCCCTAAACAAAGAATTGATTTTAAAATACCACTTAGTGTTTTTAAAGCTATGAATGGCGTAGCTCCTTGCTATGTTTCTGACGTGCTCACTGAATAAACACTGGTCAGATAAAGGTCTCCTCACTCTACCAAGAATCACTTCTAAATCAGCTTATGGTGCCTTCAGTCTGGACTTCTTTACCACATGAACTAAGGTGTGCTACAGCAGTATCTTCTTCTAAAAGCAGACTAAAAACCTTTTTTTCGCAAGCTTTTAATTAGGTTTAAAGTGTGTGGTTAACAGGTAAAAAGTTTGTCGTTAACAGGTACTTTTTTGGAATCAGTATTTTTTATCATTATTATTCCTCTTTTAATAATAATGATAATACCTACTTATCTTATTCCATTTTTTTTGTAATACCATTTTATCTTTTTTTTTTATCTTATCTCATATGTAATGAAATGTGCTATATGAATAAACTTGACTTGACTTGACTTAGTTTTACAAACATTCCCATTCAAAATCACCAAATATGGAGATTCTTGTTTTTCACTCATTCACTGGACAGGAAGGCGATGGAGAAATTGTAATCTGAAAAGTAACTAACTGTCTAAAGTGTGTCTTTTAATAGACTTAAACAGTCTTAAGTCATTGCTTAACACTATGAGATGTTGAATGCTGGTGAATATAATATCTTTGGGTGAAGCGCGTGGTGCTACATTATACATTTTGAGCTATTGCTTGTATATGGTGGATAAGGGAATGGAGGCCCCCCCGTTAGAACCCCCACACTTTTAAAATCGCTGCACCACCCCTGGATGGGGATATTGTTTAGCAGTCAAATTCAGACTTATTCATATAATATTAACTCGAAGGCAAACTTCTAGTATTGTGTGGTAGCCCTTGATTTCGTTACTAAATTAAATTATCCATACAGTAGAAAGACAAGATTGATGACATTGCTAGAAGTAGATAAGAGTTTCATGGTCAATACTTGTCCCCTCTAACAAAATTTGATATGGATCTGTTTCATTTATAGTTTTGATTCTATACTGTTTTCAAAGTCCTAATTCCTGCTACCAACATTCCTACATCTGAAACAGCAAGAGACAAAGAACACTGCTGATTCCAGATGGCACTGAATCATTGACTCCCGCTTGGCCAAATATGGTGTTTGAAGGAAAATCATCAGAAGAGGAAAGTAATGAGTGGTAAGCTCTGTAATGATCCTCTGAAAATGTCCTCTCATAACATCTCATGTTCAGGATTAATTATATTGAACAAAAGCAAACAGAGTAGTTGCACAGACAGTAGAAGGAAAAACCGATGCACAAACACATAAATGTACCTAAATGAACAAAAAAACGTACACTGGCACATGCACCCAGCAGACACCTTGGATAATTCAAAACATTTCTATGAAAGTGGTCTTAGATGGACAGGCTGGAATGGCCTTGGTAACTAAAAGGCTGCCTCTGCCCACCACTGTGATGATTATAGAAAGACACCACACACAACATCTGCACACTGAATAAATACACACAGAAGAAATACAGAAGTGCCATTCAGATTTTACCAGACATCTGCCACAAAAGTTTTTTTATAAAGCTGGGACAATGCAGAGGAAACAGACAAACATGGAGACCTCCTGTGTCTCCACTGTAGACCCCTTCGCCCCCATGACAGACTGAGATAAGGGAGGCACAGACAAAGAGCATGGTCAATTATTCACCACATCTTGCTGCAATCCATTACAATGCATTTATTATACATCATATGGCCAGCAACATGCCATGCAAGCCTGAGCAGCTACTCTCCCCTGCTGGAGTCAGAGAGGCTTCCTGCAATACATCACATCAAACTAATGCATTGGCACTGACATGAGCGTGGCAGAAAACACACAGGCGAGCCCACACACTGACAAAGGCACACACTCACACACACACACACACACACACACATGAAAGCAGCACACAGAGGGTCTAACAGATATAAACATGATGTATCATGGCTGCTGCCAGTTCCATCACAGTGGTCACACAGGTACAAACACTGTGGAAAAGACACCCAGACACATATCACCATCGCCGACCCTCATCAGCAAAGACATGGACCCTGCGGCACACTGAGGTCTACGGACACAGGACTACTCTCTGGGGTTTTGTCTTTTCAGACACTTTACCATGCAATGATGAGAACAAGCCTTGTGTGACTTTTTTGCCATGTTAGCGTCGTTGCTTTATGAATGGCAGGAATGTCCACCACTTTGGTCGCCAACTGTTGAATGGCTTGCCATGAGATTTTGTACGGGCATACAAAGTCCCAAGAGAATATGAGGCCTTCTGAAACTGGAGATTCCCTGACTTTTCCTCTAGCGCTACCATGAGGTTGACAATTTTGTTTTATTAAGTGAAATGTCTCAACAACTACTGTATCATTGCCATGACATTTGGTACAGATATTCATAGTACCAAAGGACGAATCCTAATCACTTTGGTGATCCACCGGACTTTTGTCTATCCCCAGTCAAAGGTTTCACTTATCCAGTGAAATATCTCAACATCTACTGGATGGATTCGCACAAAACCTTGAAAAAGACATTTATGTGACGTTCAAGACGATGAATCCTAATGACTTAGGTGATACCCCACTGACTTTTCCTATAGTGACACCATGAGGTTGACAATAGTGAAACGTTGAAATTTGGTTCAAACAATCAAGTTCCCCTCAGGATGAATTGTAATAACTCAATTGGCTGCTTAACTTTGCGTATAGTGCCGCCATCAGGTCAATTTTCATTTGTCCAATACTTTGGTTTAGACCAGCTACCTGAAAATTCTAACGATATTCCCCTTCAGCCTAAGCTGTATTTGGTGTTCAATGATAATTAGTAAATGTTAGCATGCTAACATGCTAAACTCAGATGGTTGACAAGGAGAACACTATACCTGTTAAGCATCAGCATGTTAGCATTTTCACTGTGAGCATGTCAGCGTTCTGACGTTAGCATTTAGCTCAGAGCCGTCAGCTTAAACTGCATTTAGGTGTTAGCGCTAATGATTAACAAATTACAGCATGCAATTTGCTAAATTCAGATGGTTCACATAAAAAACATTAGACCTAAACATCAGTATGTTAGCATTTATCACTGTGAGCATGTTAGCATACTTACACTACGGTACAGCCTCACCGAGCTGCTAGCATGGTTGTAGATTAGTCTTGTTAAAACTTCTATCCTTTTGAACGTTTCATAAATGCTATGTTGCATACACTGTGGCTGAGTCAACGGGCACCTTCGGTTTTGCTCAGTTAACTGATGCTCTCAACCAGACAGCTTTACAGGGGGTAAGCAGGTCAAGGGCACTTTGATAAGGAACACGGCTGTGAGAGGAAATGCTGAACAACAGTAATGTTCCACAGGAAAGGCTCTTGTCAAGTGCCAATTTCAAGCCTTAACTCTTAGATATTACGCAGTCTGTTTGTTTGCTTGATGCCCCTATTTGCTTTGATCACAGTGTTCGATTGCATCTTTAAGGAAATAATGAACGGACTCAAGGGTGTATGGGTGAACAAACATTTCAGCGTGACAGTGAAATATGGTCATTTCATTTACAGCACACCAGAATGAGAACGTGAAATAAGAGCTTTTTTTTTTTTTTTTTTTTTTTTACTGCTGATTGATAATGATTACGATAAAGACAACCATAGGGGAGAGCAGACTCACTTCCATACTGGTGAGATTACAGCGGTGAGTCCCAGCGAACCAGCCACTGGTGGAGCACTGGTCAATGTCCACCTCCTGCAGGTTCACGTCCACACGAACAACACCCCTGCCAGAGAGAAAGAAGGAGAAGGGAGGGTAGGGAGGAAGGAGGATAATGATGGAATGACGAGTAGAGTTAGAGGAAATAGAGAGAGGGAAATCATGAGAGAAGATGGTGAGATGGAAGAGTTAAAATATGGAAATGATGAGGCGGAATTATATAAGAGTGGGGTACGGCAAAGAATTAAATAAAGTAAAAATAGAAGATGCAATTAGAAGATTGTGATAAATGATAACAAAGAAGAGAATAAAAGAAGGAAATACATTTCATGGGAATATAAGAAAAGTGAAATCGAATCAAAGTGAGAGACACAAAATGAGGGTGCAGCAATGTTGTAGAAGGGAGACAGGAGAGAGAGGGAAAGAGAGGGGAAAAGGTGACAAGATTGTATGAGGTCAAGCAAATCGGTGTGAGGGCGAGGAGGAAGCGGAGGCGGAGAAGGCCAGGATGAAAGAGAAGACAATTAAAAAGAACAGGAAGAGTGATGCTCAGGGGAAGTAAGGTCGAGGGTGGAAGAAGCAGGGAAAGGGAGGGTGGTAATAGAGAGGTATGAATGAAAGAGATGGGAAAGTGGGAAAGAAATTAAGAGTGATGGAAGAGAAAAATGAAGAGCGAGAGGGAGGGAGATGAGGGTAAAGAAAAAAAGAAACAGGAGCAAGATTGAAATTTGAATAAATACTTGCACAACCAGGTTATGCTACTTTTTGCCAGACATTAGGGACTCACTGAGGGATGCACTCGGTATAAAGATTGTATTGCTTTGGTCAGAAAAGGGCACACTACATCATCATCATTCTGTCTCGAGCTTTCTCCTTACTTTCTTAATGAGAACAAGTGTTTGTTTTTACATTGTATCCTCATTCTCTTCATCCTCAAACCCTGTTTTTTCTCTTCTTTTTTCTAAATGCTGAAGTACCAGTATTACTAATTTTGGAAAAGAAAATAATCAAGCTCCCACGGGATAATACTTGGATGCTGTTGATGGTGGTGGGTTATGGATGTGGGGAGCTGGACGTGTGCCCAAGGAGCTGACGATAGAGCGGTCCCGGGTGTTTGCCGATTTTTGCGCCAGCTGGCTGAAATCTCTCCGGCAGGCCGAGCTGCTTCCAGTGGAAGGGCTCCGGTAAGCCCACTGTACACTACCTTCCCAACGCTGAACAGCAGAACAGACAAAGGAAGCGACTCACTGGTGAGCAGAGTGGAGCATTTAGCAGCTAAAGAGCCAGGTGCCCAGAAACTCCAAATGAATGTTAAAGGTGCTTTCTGCTTGATGCATTGCATCATACAGTGGGGCGTTTCTATTATTCAGCCTACCCACATTGATATAAATGGGGTGGACAGAATAATAGAACAGCCTGTGATATAACACAAAACGGTTCGACAGCACCACAGCACGATCACACCGTTGAATCAACACCTCGCTGCAACAGTTTCAACTAAAACTGAACATAACCTTCATGGAGGGAGGATTTGTTGCATGATTGTTGCATGATTGTTGTATGAGACCGAACTAGAATTTAGCTAGGTGTGCCTATCTAAACTGGCAACTGTAAGTGTAATCTCCTAAAACAGCGGGGCACTCTCATTTTTAGTGCATTTACCGGGTACTATTTTCATCCGAAGATGAACACACATTCAGTGTTCTAAGGAGAACTAACGGCAGCAAGATGGTGTATTTGGGATGAACGCAAAATGGACTGCAGTGGCCAAGTTCATCATAATGACGGAACGTGTCACCCGGTTCAACAAGATATATCTGGCTCGGGATACACACACATAATAATACTTGTTAGATGGATCACTTCATCGTTGGTGTGTGTGTGTGTGTGTTTTAATTGGATTTGTTGACAAAAAAAAGATATATAGTATATCACCACACATATCCTTAAAGGCATTGATTTACTTAGGTCAGTTTCTTAATATCTGATGCCAGTGCAGATAGTCCTGGTAGTGGCTTTCCTTGTTTTGTGTTTACATATAAAGTTTTAAAGACCGAAATTACGCGTACAGTGTGTTCTCTATTCAATTATATTTTATTTATATAGCCCAATATCACTAATCACAATTTTGTCACACCCTCTGTCCTTAGACCCTCGATTCGACTAAGGAAAAACTACCCAAAAGAAAACAACCTTTTAACAGGGAAAAGAAATGATAGAAACCTCAGGAGGAGCAACAGAGTAGGGATCCCTCTGGGAGGACGGACAGACATGCAATAGATGTCGTATGTACAGAACAGATTCACAACAGAAAATCATAGAACATACAATTATGATGAAAATGATGAAATTATAATTATAATGAAAAGTGTAGTATTTAAAATATACTACTACTAAAAATTCTTGTGCTTTCTCTCTGCTCGCAGACCCGAACATCTCTCCAGGACGGTGGTGCAGTTTAAAGTTCAATACATGGAGACTGCTGGCCTGTGCTGCAGTGAGCCATCACAGGTCCACACTGTGAAGTGAATCAACTGAAATACTGTTCTGCAATGTGATGTGACTGCAGTACAGCTTGACAGGAAAACTGCCTGGGACTTAAACTAGTGGAGCTAGGTTCACCTTAGCTATTGCCGTATAGCATACTGTGTAGAACCAAGCTCAGCTCATCTCTCTCTCTTACAGGCACATACATAAAGCATGCTTAGTCTTGTTTGATATAGCCTCGCCAGCCACCCATTTCCCCCATCATCGTACAAGCTGAAGATTCACACCCGGTACCTCCATCTGCCTGCTGGGAAGTGGAACAAACAGCCATGGAGAGAGGCTATGGCCACCAACTCTTTGCAAGTACACAAGCAGACAGAAATAGAGGGAGGCAAACGTGTTGATACCTTTGAGTGATAGAACGTGTGTGTGTGTGTGTGTGTGTGTGTGTGTGTGTGTGCTCCAGTCTGTGTTTACAGGTCAAGGCTTGGTAGAGACTAAAAGCAGTGGAAACAGCGGAGAGAAGTGATAGATGTCGGATCTGGGAACCATCTGTGGACTCATGCGAGGTAGCACAAGGCACAGATTTTCAGCATCACAAAGCAACACTAAGGCCCGGATGGACACTCAGTGATATTTTTAGTCTGGTGTTGATGTTGATAATCTGCAAGATAATGTTAAAATGTATTTATCATTTATGCATTTATCTATTTATCCTAAATTGTCCAAAAATAACAAAAGAGTAATCAATTTCTTTTTACACCTGTTTTTAAGGGTGCACGGTGTAGCATTTAAACATCTTTAAGTCATTGCCAGCTGATTTCTCACTAGGACTTCTGCAAACAAATGGCAACTATTTTGGAGACAAATCTCGGCTCAACGGGTAATGAGGGAGCAAGAAAAGAAACACAACAGAGAGTCTACAGCCTTGCGAGCAGCTCTGTGAGGGGATTTGAGCTAAATGCTAATGTCGGCATGCTGACATACTCAGAATGTTGTTTAGCAGATAACATTTTAGCAGATAACATTTACTATGTTCACCATCTTGGTTTAGCGTGTTTGCATGCTAACATAAGCATTAACTACAAAGTATCGCTGAGGCTCATTAGTTTTGCAGGTATTTGGACAAAGTACTGGACATGGAATTATTACAATTCATCCTGAGGGGGACATGAGTTTTTAAACCAAAGTGGTGGACCAACCAGCCAACATCCTATGAACCATGCCACTAGCATGGCTAAAACCATGAAAGGTTTCATGCTACATCAAGATTTTGACTTACTAAGTCAAAATTATGAGTCAATATTAGTGACTCATGATTTTAACTTAGTAGCTCATAATTGTGACGTACAGAACCACAAGTATTTTCATTTGTACCGTGCGTAACCTTTCTTCTCCTGTCAGAAATGGGCTCCCAGAAGCGTCTCCAGGTGCTTTTGTTTCCCCCCTTTGGCTCTACTGAACAAGGCCAATATGTCACAAATATTTCATGACTTATTCAGCTATTCCACCGCCTACTGTGCAAAACTGTGCATAGTATTAGCGTGGTTCTGAGTTACGGATGTTAAAACGGTACTCGTTGCACTTTTAAAGTCAGCTGCAAACCTACCGCAGCACTACAGATATACAGGGATAATCACATCACCTTTATCAGTTCTACTGAATGTAAATTTAGCAGTGACTCAAGGCAGGCAGTCTCTCTCCCTCACCACAGTACCTCATGATTCTGCTTCAAATCTGCAACTACCATTTACATTTTGATTAGGTTTACAAAAACTAATGGCCTCTCTTTATGTAGACTGTGTTTTAAATTTGGCCTGAAAGGACAGTGAGAAAGGAAAAAGAGATGGGAAAGAGGTTGCTTTGAGGTAGAAAGAAGAAGACATGGTGGAACTGACTCCATCATCTACACTAGCTTATGCTTTTCTGTCCGGAGCCAGCCAACTTTCTATTTTTAGAAATGTCATCACAGGGCTGATATGAGTGGAAGAATCCTCGGAAAGAAAATGCAGACCACAACTCACATTAGAGGATAAAGAGTGAGGAGGAAAACAGCATGCGCCCGGTTCTGTAGATGCAGCCAATCTTAATACCTGATTAGGGAGTGTATCTTTCTAGACACACTCGGGTCTTAAACAACCACTTTATAATGTTCCCTGCTAACTTGGCTCCCTCTGCTGACATCATAACTGTTGCTGACAAGTGCCAAACTGCCTTACTTGAAGCAAGTTCATTCTTGATCTTGAAAATAGTCATTCGACCATATAATCCCAACTCAAAGTCCACTTACTACATGTTTCGTGAGCTTTCAAATATATATATATATATATATATATACACGTATACATATATATACACCGTATATGTACACTATTACTTGGTGTTCTTTGCATCAGCTAATGCAATTTACACAGCTGTCTTGGAGATCGATCTGTTATTCTGTAGACATACAAGCTAAGTGGTTGTTAAGACTACATTCATATTATTTTTCTCCAGTCTTAGCTTAAAGTTAGGCACGATTGCTCCGGAAAACGCTAGTCAGTGGACCTTGAGTTGAGTTACTACTATTTTCAAAGTCAAGAATATATTTTCAAACTTAACTTTAAGTCCACATGGCTTAACAGTCCTAAAAAGACGTGCTACGGATGAAATCATAACAGCTATGCTCTCATGTCAATTGAGCAAACTCCACCCGCAGATGAAGACCATGCGATATGACTGAGAGTTCCGGGAAAAGCTAGTAATTGTCAAATTACATTAGGTTTAGTAAGTCCTTTAGTGAGATTTTTATTTATTTAAAAACATGGCTCTGGCAAAAAATCAATCAATAAACCAATCAAACTTTATTTGTATAGCATACAAACAAGATGTAGCATCACAAAATAAAACAATAGAACAATTACCCCCCCCACACACACACACACACACACACACACACAAAGAAATAAATGACTTAATGATTCAATAATAACAGCACTCAATACAACAGGAACTGAGGAATTGCTATCATGAATCGCATCAGTTTGCAATGAGGAAACACCAGAGACAGGATTAGAAATTGATAAAAACTCTAAATAATAAACATCTTTATCCAGAAATAGACAAAAGGACCAAATATTAAAATATGTCATCTAGAAATAGATACAAACTCATAACAATATAAGTCTTCATCCAAAATTAGATAAAAACTCAAAATAATAAACGTTTCCACCTGGAAATAGATACAAACTTGAAATAATAAAATTATATATTAGTAAAACTGATTAAAAATGTAGATGAATAAATAAGTAAAGTTCAATTTAAAGCTGGACTACAGAGGTAGGTCTTAAGTTTGCTTTACAAATATCAACATTCTTTGCTGCCCTCAGGTCTTCAGGTAGGCTGTTCCAGAGACGTGGGCCAGAGTAATACAAGGAGGCCTCACCGTGGGTTTTCTCTTCTGATTTGAGAGATAATTCAAAGACAACTACCAGAAGACCTGGGGGTCACCGAAACATCAGCTGACAGCATTATTGATTTATATTGCAAAAGCAAGGTTCTGAAATGTCTTTTCTGCATGTAAGTATCCAAACTTCTTCCTCTTCTCCTTTCACAAATCACGGTCACTTGTGAAATGTCACAATCATTTTAACACTCGTGCCAGAAGCCTCTTGGCTGAGCTTGAATAATCGTTTGATTAATTTATGAATCCATTCACTGAATTAATTTAATGAGGCTTAACATTAACATACGCTTAAGGTAACTGACAAGCAGATCTGCCATTTCTCTCTGCTAGTTAAACATCCTCATCACTGCATGTTGATGGGTTTAGACAGGCAGCATCCCAGACAGGCAATACGTCACTTTTGGAGGCAAACAGAGCATCAAAGCCAGAAATGTGTGAGCTGCAGATTGAAACTGCACACTTATGCTATGCAAAGGTTGCTCTGTAAGCTAAAACTGAAGCCCATGATGATTCCGATCAAACCGATTCTGTGATACCTCTACACTCGTCTTCGTCACACCCGGATGCTGTGCAGCGACAAAGATGGCGGCAGTGCAATTCCCACAAATGTCAGCTCCTGGCCACGTCACGTGCTCCACAACCAGAGAGGGACTGTCCCTGGAGCAGGTAGTGATGCAGCCCTTTGCTCAGAGACACATCAACAGGGTGGTTGCTTGCCAACCTGAGGCCAGAATCACTGGCACGACACGCTGCTGCCTATAAACCACTGAGCAACATCTATGTGTCATCCAAATAAAATGACAGCCACATTCGTTTGTCCTATTTATTCTCTAAATGCAGTTAAGGTGGATTTGACTAAACATTTGGCTGGAGGTGTAAGTCGATGGGCATGTGAGTTTGTGGTTGACCTTTAATTGGCTCCAAAAATTGAGAAAGTGTTTGGCACCAAGGACGAGCCTCCTCTCTTTTCTTAACAGATTTTCTCTGAACGTGCACTAAACGGGTTGGGTCATAGACGTTGAAGTGGACACATCTTTGTGTGTGATACATCTCTGCTTAGACGGATGAAAGGGTTTAGTGCACCTGAAATTCAGAGTGGCTTCGTTGTTTATTCATGATTTAATTGATCTTTCCGAGGCAGTCTTGGACTGGAGCCTTGAAATATGAGATCCTTGGGTGATTTTATGCACCTAACTGCTGTCCACACACACACACACACACACACACACACACACACAAATGGCAGCTTGTATAGATCCCTTCACCAACAAAAAGACAGTGTGTAAAGCCTTCAGTGTTCATTAGATGGTGGGATGCAGCAGTAGAGATGCACAGCTGTGCTTTGACAGGCGAGCATATTAAATGGGAGAGGTCTACCTGTGACTGTGAAGCCTCTTTTACACCATCTGTTTCTTGCATCAAGGCATGCCGTTGATCAGGATCAATATTTACATAAAGTCTCAAAGTGCGTCACTGTCAATCAAATGTGGGCTGCTTCGTTTGGGTTGGCTGCTAATCTCTGTGAAGAGTTGGAACGGATTGATTGATAGTAGCTACACTGTATATTTGTAGCCTAAAAAGTATGCAATACCTTAATACATGTAATATGCCCCCCCCCCCCCTTCCCTTGCATTTTGTGGACAAAAAAGTGCGGTCACAAAACTCATCAAACGCAAACTGCATGTTTTGCCTCTCTCCCTCCCTCTCTCTCTGGCACACACCCACGCACACGCCCTCTCACCTGAACTCCGGAGCAGAGTTGCTCTTCAGTCCATAGAAGCCAGCGGACAAGGTGAGCAGCCAATGGGGCACAAACGCCCCGTGCTCACACTCCAGGTACGGTGCCGACCACTTGATCTGGTTTTTGTCCAGAAGGTAACTCCCACTCTTGGCGCCCGGTGCCTCCGGGACTCTTCTGTGCGTGTGCGTTCTCCTCCCGTCCCTGAACTCATTAAACCAGTCGGACTCCGGGCTCCTGCTCTTCAGGTGACGGTGCGCAGAGGCGGAAAAGTCCTGCAGCAGCACCTCCTTCTCGGTTCTGGTCGCCTGGAGGAAAACGTGGGGGCCCGGCGTCGGCGTGTCCGCGTGGAAGGTCACCACCGCCCTGTGGATTTTGGGGTCCCCTTCGAGGATGCTCTGGACCAGCGCGTGGTACCAGTGGATGTCCCTCCGCAGGGTGTGCTCCCTGGACCTGTTGGCCTGCAGGATCATATTCAGGAAGTTTGTGGCGTGCGCTACAGTGTCCAGGATGCTGTGCAGGGAATAGTGCGAGGCGACGTGCAGGCCGCCTCGCAGGCTGCTCAGCTCGTACCTCCGCGAACAGTTGACCTGCCTCAGCGCGGAGGAGTCCCCGGTGTGCAGGAAAGCGGTCACCACCCTCGGCAGGTCCTCCTCAATTTTGTGCGCCACCACCGTGCGCTCGGTGGCTGGTACCGGGTAGTAGGTCGGGTGGTAAGGTGGCTCCCTGATGATGCTTTGGGTGCTGAAGACCGGCGGGTTCTTCTCGTCCCGGTCATTATCGGACCACTCCACATAACCGTAGTTTGAGCCCAAAACGAGTCCTGTTTGCAGAAGCAGCGGGACGACCAGGAGAGCCATGTCGGTCCTTTTTACAGGCACAGAGAAGAAACCGTGGGCACCCGGCGGAGTGTGGCGAGCATAACCGAGGCCACCCTCCTTCTTCGGCTGTTTCACGAGATTAGAAACACTTCAAGTAGCACCCGTCCGAGAATGCCCTGGATTTCACACCGACAAAGGCTCTTCACTTCTCCCCCTGTGCATCTTTGCGCTTTCCCTCTCGTCTCCTCCGCTTTTACAGCAACACTATCTGACCCGAACAGCCGCCCAGACACACACCAGCCTCCCGGCTCGCAGGACAACAACACGGACTCCTCATCAGGTCCGCAGTCCATTCACATGGAGCGACGTTAATGACCGAGTGCTCGCGCCCTCTTTTCACTCCGTCTCGGGGAGATGCGCGTGTGAGGCGAGTAGGATGACGAGGAACGGCGCAAATGGTTCTTGAGGTTCCGTCCCTCCCAAGAAATCCCTAACAGGCCACCCAAAGTGTCGCCCAGCAGCGCGTGTGGTTGCTCCTCGCTGCCAGTCCGCCGGGGGTGGGCGGGGCGTGGGAGGAGGCTGGAGCTGTCCGGTGCCGAAAGTAGCGCCCGTAGGAAGAAAAGCGACGGAGGAGGTGGTGGTGATGAAGAAGGGCTCTCGGTGATGAGGATGGAGGAGCAGCCTGTCCGCTGGATTTAGTCTGAAATTAGAACACAGTAGAATGGTGTAAATGCGAGCCACAAGAGACGGCCATATGCACGTGTATATATGTTATACTACTGAATGTACAATACACTTTTCTGTGTACAGTATGCGGCCAAATGTATGTGGGCACCCACGTGCACCCATTACAGCCATATATGATTGTCATTCCAAAACCATGTAAATTACAGTTTTTTTCTCAACTTACTCACGTTTCTAAACTATGCACTCGTTTTACTAGTTTTCCCACCAAAATGAAGCACTGCTTTTAACACATTTTCTACCGTCATTTTGCTGTGGTGGTCTATTCTGTACACAGGACACCAATTGCACGTCTGCCCCTCCCCTGTCGCTCTTCCTGGGGTTTCTTCCATTTTTCTACCCGTTAAAGCTTTTTCCTTACCCGAGTCGAGGGTCTATAGATAGAGGTGTTTCTTAGGATGCTGTAGGCCCTCAGACTGTATAGCTCTATGGGGCAAATGTGTGGTGTATTGGGCTATATAAATGCAATTGATTTGACTCGACCCTCCAGAAACTTTGGACACCCTTACCAAAATCACTGCACATGTGTGCATCCCGGTCTTGCTCTGGCATTCTCCGGGCCTCGTCGGGAGTCAGCCCCGGACTGTGAACGGGCGTTGCGGCGTGCAGCTCTCTGGGGGTGACTCGCAGGCCGTTGCCAAGGCAGTGGAAGGCGACGACCGCAGCGATCACCCCATGCAGCCCGCTGCTCAATGCAGCCGGTGATGAGGAAGGCACACCTCTCCCACACACTCACATACCCATCTGTCTCTGACACATCAGCCTTATAGTGTGGACGTGGTGCAAAAGAGAAGAACTGATAGTCATAGGCCCATGGATAGCTGGCGATAGAACTGATACTACTGACAAGCAAGCGCTTGTAAATCACACAAATCGCTGTCAGCTCTTTCATTCATTTTGTACACTGGCTTAAGCAGCCTCCGGAACCCAATCAAAAAAGGCGTGTAGGTGGTGGCGATGGTGAGTTGGGCGGAGGAAAAGAAAGACCAAGCACCAAGTGTAGTGTAGCGTCAGCAGGCAAGAGACGAGAAACTGTAGCTCCTGCCCCCTCTATTTCTATTTCATCTTCTTTTACAAGCTGCACTGCCTCCCCTGGCATGATGAATATTTGATAGGAATTTGCTGCTTCATCTGCATGCTTTACAACTTGAGTCCGTAAAACCGCAACAGCGGCAGAGAGGCTGCTGCACCAGCCCTCCTTTCACCCACGCTCCCTGTTCTCCCAGAGGTTCCTTTAGATTTCCTCAGCAGAGAGCAAGGGAAGGGGGGCTTATGAGCAAAAGGGTATTTCCTCTGATGCCTTTCCCTTCTTGTCTATGTTTATTTTTTATTTTTGTACATGCAGGAGTCTTTGCTGCTTTGGTGGCTGCACAAGTCAACTTTCTGTCAGTGGGAAAGTGACCAGGGCTCGATAGTCAGTCATCTGTCTTGATCACGCTCGTATAAGACTTGAATATTTATAGGTATGAGTTATGGTGTTTCTGTGCTCCTTTCGCAGAAGCAGTTTACTGTCGTGACAGCATCTTTTGAGTCAGCTTCAGTTTCAACCACAGCTTTCCAGCTATGCTAATGCAGAAGCTGTCAGCAACATCAAAGCTCTAAATCTGTTCATGCTTTGGTTGCCGTGCAGCTGCTGGAGGTTCAGTGAGAATGTTGGAACCGTCGGTTACTGACCTGGTTTAACCAGAGTTTGCTGTGGTGATGGATACTCATGTCCCTTCCTCGGGCAGTTCTCCTTAACTTGCCAGCTAGGTATCAGAGAGGTAACAGAGGGGGATGTGAAGAAGAAGAAGAAGAAGAAGAATGATGAGTGGGAATGATGAAAATAGGACAGATGGGATTATTTGTTTTTTTTAAAGCTCCATTTTTCCATATGTTTAACGTCAAGTCGCTCAAGTTTGGTCGCTCATCAGAACAAATTCGGAGTCGAATCAGCCAGTTCTGTGGTGATGTAAAATAAAAACAGGCCATCAAGATTCAAAGTAGGAAAATAGCATACGGTTCAAAATAGTAATTCTGTTAATTCTATAATTTGTGTGTGTATTCCCCCCGTTAGAATCAGTCATGCTGCTAAATGCCAGTGATCTGGCTGCCAGATCAACTGCAGTTCCCCGATGAAGATAAAATAGGCTGCTGAGAACTGTAACTATGTTAATTTCCCAAGGTACAGCCTGCCAAAGGAAGCAAAGTTTATCAACCAACGCTGGCGAAAATATCTGTTTCATCTGCAAATATCAGCAAAAGGCTCCAGATGAATGGTCTGGGTGTGTAGTATCTTACCAAATGTTGGCCCAAAATAATGTGTTTCTTTATCTATGGACACATGTTCCCCTTGTTAATGGTAGGAAAATCTGACAGGTGAAGCTTATTCCAGCACACACTTGGCGAGGGAGTAAACTCTGGACAGTTTGCCACTGTACAACAAGCCAAACACAAATAGACAAACACATTCATCCTGAAATTCACTCCAATGGACAACTACAACCCTGGTCCTACTTACAGTGCAGCTACAGTACTGAACATTTAGCCACTCTGTCACCTGCAGAGAGAAAACAAACCGGTCATAACATCTGGGAACATAAAGAAGAAATACTGATTTGTGCTGTTGAATTTGGAGCAAGAAAAGACCTGCAAATGTGTGATGTGGCCCGATTCATCCTGCGTAGTAGTCTGTGCTGCTGCTAACTCTCACTGTTGGCTCGGGAAGAGAGTTGCGCCTTGCGTCTCCTCCAAAACATGGACGTCCAGTGGTCAGCCACGCTTGTTGAGGAGCTTCCCTAGGTGGCACAGGATCACCCTACATTTTACGAAGCTCCTGGATTTTAAACTGCTGGCCGTCTGGAGTGCTTTTATAGGAGTATGCATTTTCCCCCCTATCTGTGTGGGGATCTTCCAGCAGCCTCCAGACGTAAGACATGGAGATGTATAGAATTGCCCTGAATTGGTCTTCCTCCCATTTTTCTTAAATAAAAATGTCCAGGGTTGCTGGATGCTTCTCCTGCCTTAAGTCATATGCAGCCCTGACCCTCGCCTGGCCTCAGTACCAGTAAATGATCCCCCTTGGTCATGTTAGTTTAGTTCAGTAAGAGTTCAATACAGTTTCCAACAACTGTTATATTGATAACACCCAGCGGTACTGTTTAAACCAGATAAATACAGTGTGTGTCGAAAGTCTATGCAACAGCAGGTGAGCCTTAATTAAATCATATAATTAATCAAATTATAGCCTCATCACGTTTTCTCTGTTTGACAAACAACAATGCGCAGGTGGGGTATAATTAGAGACCAGATGTTTCCACAGACAGTCTGAGTGGTTTTGTTGAAGTGTCAGAAAACATGGGCATTGTGATGTTGTCAATGGGGCCAAGTGTCAATGTGGGGTTACAGGAAACTGTATGTGGGGGAGTTGAGCGAAACGTGCTTCATTCAGCCTTCATAAACCCATGTTATTATGACCTTCCTTGTATTCCTCCTACGTGCAAACCTACTTGGCAATTAAGCTGATTCCGAGTCTTCAATGCCATATGACAGTCACGAGCAGCAGGTAAGACAGATTGCATATTCTCCTCAATCACTCAAAGCTCTTACTGTAAATAACTTAATCACAACCTGAAGGCATCAGTGTCTGTGCATGACTTTTGCAAGAAATCCCGTGGCCTCTATCAAGGTGAGACATGACGACCTCATCTACATTATACCCTCAGATGTCTGAAAGCCCCACCTGACTGCACACATACACCTAGACTGTGCTGTCTCAAAAACCATCCCCATTTTATCCCTTGGAAATTATACTGAGGGGTGTGTGTGTGTGTGTGTGTGTGCTTGAAGGAGCCTTCAGGAGTTGTCTTGTAATATGCAAGCGAAGCAAGTGTGAACAGACAGGTGTGAAATCAGCTTGTCAGGAGAGAGAAGAAAATCTCCAGCAAATACAGGTGATTGCTAAGAACTATATTTATCCTATAAAACGTCGCATCCCTGCACACGCTCACACACAGACATCACACACAAACATCTCTGTCTGACTGAATTTCTTCCTATCATTCTCATTATACAGGATAACCTGTTTGAACAAAACTGACACATACAGCAAAATGTCACTGTAGGCTATAGCCAAATACATGACATATTTAGTCTTTGCTGCCCTCTAGAGGGTGCTTGTGTTCCTCTTACGTCTCCAGCCAGACCCATCCGGTGGTGTCGCAGAAACACCATGGAGCTCCTCAGCGAATACTAGAGTGATGACAGCAGCACCCATAGTAATTTACTGGGGTAATGATTCGTTTTTGTGTGATGTTTCACACAAAAAGCTATGAGGCCGCAGAGTCACTCACCAATTCAGCATCAATGGGACATTTCCACAAATTACCACCGGATTACATTAATTCAGGGCTGGATAGCTCTAATGTCCAAATTCTATGTAGTAATAGGATTGTCCCTTTATTTTGCCCCCCCAGTGTTCCGTTTGAGCTTCTGACTAGTGTTTGATAAGATGAAAAGGCAAAAAAAATGTATGGTATGATATTAATATAGAATTCTTTTAAATAAATATTGAACTTCCCTATGGCAGCGTCTCTATGCGTTCGGCTAATTCCGATATTTCCGACAGCACCCAACGGTAGCACGAATGATACCATTCATGGCGACAGAGGAAGTGAACGTCCCAGCTAGCATTGCTCTGAACGACAGCTAAGTTACATAACTTACACGTAGTGAATAAGGTAACGTTAATGTGAACATTTTACGTTTGACAACCTTTCCGGCCATTTTCGAGTCGTTTATCGTGGTCAGGGTGTCAGGCTGGCTGACATACAAGTAGTTAAACCGACACCTGCTGTCCCATGTAATTAGCTGATGCTAGGCAGGCACTGCTAATAACCGTTAGCCAACGTTACGTTAGTTAACGGTTACTTTTAACGTTAGCTGCTAGGTAGGATATGTTTTAAAAGGCACTCTTAGCTTGTCGAGACGTTAAAACCGAAGATAGTGGGATGATACGGTGTTTGGTTTCTCGTGTAAGCATCATCCCAAAGAATGTTTGTGTCAAAGAATGTAGCTAACATTAACTTGGCTAACTAAACTTACAAGCCATGTATAACGTTACGTTTGTTATTATTACTAACGTTACGCTCACTAAGTTAGGTTCCATGATGTAAGATGACTGGATTACTCAGCAATAAGTCAGCTACTGAAGAGTTGCTTTCATTTTCTTCAAATTAACTTGAGATAATGATCTTCCTTTTTTTATTAAAGGCATAACGTTAACTGCTTAATTGAAGCTACCTTGCCTGAAAGTTGTTTATTGACCCAAGCTTGACTGGCAGCACTCACAGTGTAAATGCTTTTTGCCGTTTCAGAGTCAGCGTAGCGTCTCTTACGGATTGCCATATGGATTCTCCTCGGCAATCTAAGAAGGCTAACCCCAATCAAGAGCCAAAGCGCAGCCAGAATCAGTCAAGCACTCCTCCTCAGAAAGATGCCTATGCCAGGCTTCTCAGCCAGCACAGCAGCAGCAAGTTCAGTCTGTATCTAGAACAATATGCGAAGGACACATCGTTTCAAAGGGATGGAAATGGGCCAGGCACACTGCCCAAAGCCCAGAGTGACAAGCTGAACATACCACAGCGAAAAAGGGACCAAGTACTAAGTAATGATTTCTCAGATTCGAGTGACTTCTCCCCCTCTTCCATGAAAGGTAAAGGAGAGGAGAGTTCACTGTCTTTGTACATGGAGAAACTAAGCACCCGCAGTGCTCAGCAGGACTGTGAGAGGAAGCAGGGTGTATCTGACAGGCAGCGACGGGGCCAAAGAAGGGACACCGCCACCAGCCAGGATGGGGACATCGAGTCTGGGGAGGAACTCGGCTCTTTAAAACCCAGTGACTCAAAGAAACACCAGAAGCAGCAGCATCAGCAGAAGAAAAACAAGGACTCTAAAGAAACTGACTCGTTTGCTGGACGTCCCCAGTCCCCAAATAAAGCCAGTACAAGTGGACAGGAGCAAGAGAAGATGACAAAGTCAAAGAAAAAAAACCTGCCAAAGCCCCCGGAAGAGGAGAGAAGCCGAGAAGGGACATTCAAATCTGGGCTTGCCGCTCAGGAGTCAAGGCCCAAGTCCCCTCATGGTAAAGACAAAAAACTGCCGCAGTCCAGAGGTAAATTGTAGGCTAGTTTTTGAGATGTTGATTCTCAGCAGGTGTACACAACTTTTATTTTCTATGATAATGTAGTTTTATACATTTGTTATTTTATGATGTATTAAAACCGTGAGTTAAATTGTTTACAGCATCAAGTGCCAATTCTCCTGCTGACAAGAGCAAGAACAAAGGGGGCAGAGGATCAAAGAAACGGGTGTTTGAATCCTACATGACATCCGAGGAGGTTTCCCATGGACTTAAAAGAGGAGAACTCATTCAGGTACAAACCCAGAGATACCGTTCCTGAGACTGCATTAAAATCCATATCGAGTCCATATTGAGTGTGGATGAAATAACTCAAGGCGGTCAAACTATTTGGGTATACAAGTTTTATAAATATTTGATTACTTGATGATAATTATAAAAATTGTAACTTGGTTCTTCCGTCTAAAGACAAAAAAACCTATCTAAATACCACCTACTTGTTGTGCCACTTAGTTCAAGGTCATGTTCCTAAGCCAGACCGTGAACTACGTGGCACCTAGACACCTGGTTAATCACACAGTACAGCGTGTGAGTTAATTTCTAATGTTTTCTTTCGCTACAGGGACAGTTAAGAATCAACCCAAAGAAATACCATGAAGCTTTCATCCCATCTCCTGTAAGTTCAACCCAGAACGAGTTTGACACGTTCTCGTTTGCTGCCTCAACAACGTGTTTAATGGGTTTTATAAAAGCTCCATATAGCTGTTGTATGTCTAGAGTATATTGTATGACAAACGTTAACTCTGCTTGGGATTTCATTGTATCAGCTAGGACATGAACATTGGTCCTGATTGCACTCTGTTTGACTCCTCCATCCAGGCAACTTCGCCCGTTCTGAAGTGTACAGTATGTTCCCGCATCTATAATAACCAGTCTGCTCTAAAGTTCTCCTCTATCTTCTCTGATTTATATAATAGCCCAATTCAGCCTTCTAACATTAATGATCTGGTCAAAGTTTCTAATAACCTGTTCCATGGCGATATTATGAGCAGGTCACTAGCAGCCACCAAATCATCCCTGTGGATAAATGTTGCTCTCCGTAGCTGTAAGATCTCCTGTAGAAGGGCTGAGCACAGATGGAAAAAGACGACGCTTAATGTTCATTTTCTACACATGAAAGAGCTTCTGACTTAGCTCAGTCAGGAAAAAAAAAGGGAAGCAAGAACAGCTTACTTCTCAGAATGCATTACGAGCTCTGTTTAGCACAATTAGTCAGCTGCTATCTCTGCCACCTCAACTGAAGATTGTGAATTGTGTTTATCATTTTTTTGTCAACAAATTCAACTGCATCAGATCCAACATTGTGCCGCCGTTCTCCTCTTGTGATCTAGCTAGTAATGCTCCCTATCACCATGCACATCTCTTCTTAAGATCAATATTCAGAACACCGTTACAAGGGTAGACTAACACGATGGGTTGCGGGCCAGGCTAATCAAGAGGTCTGAGTGACCAGAAAAGGTGAATAGAGCTCAGAAAATCCCAGACGGGCTATTTAAAAAGTTTACTTCCACAAGGTCCTACCTGTCATTGGCCCTGCTGTACTCCCTATAATAATCCAGTCCCTCACCTTCAGTTGTGTCCCTAATCAGTTTTAAGGCAGCTTGTGTCCAGCCGCTTTTTAAAAAACCTGGCCTCGATACGTCCATTCTGACATATTTTCGACCCATTTCAAAATGACTTTTCTTTTCTAAAGTGCTTGAAAAACTTGTCGCTGAACAGCTCCTTCAAGTTGTTGAAGGGAAATAATATTTTTGATAAATTTCAATCTGGCTTTTGCCAAAAACGCTATTGAAACTACTTTGTTAAGAGTGACTCGGCTATATGTTTCTGGAAAACTAGATGATTTCAGCAACCTAGACACTCTCCCCAACTGTTTCGCGGCTATAAAGGACTGGATGGCGCTTAACTTTCTTCAACTAAGCTCTGACAAACCTGAACTTCTCTTTATTGGCCCTGAAAATGCTGAATGCTGAATGAAAAAGTGCCATTTTCCAGTGTATTGGCCCACTTGCCCCCTATGTCATCCATGCTCCAGGAATTTTGGAGTTAGATTTGACCCTCAATTGAAATTCGAACACCTTGTCAACAAATTGGTTCGATCCTGTTTTGGTTTTTTTCAACTCAGAAACATCAGACCATTATTATCGGCTTTTGATTCAGAACGTTTAATTCATGCCTTGATTTTCTTCCCATCTTGACTTCTGCAATGCCCTTTTCACTTGCCTTAGTCACGCTGCCCTGGCACGTCTTCAGCTTGTCTAAAATGCAGCAGCCAGGCTTTTAACTAGGACTGGTCGTAGACCTCACATCACTCCTAATTTAGCCTAGCTGCATTGGCTGCTAGTGAAGGTCAGGATTCATTTTAAGACTCTTAAGATTCTCACTTATAAGGCACTACATGGCTTTCCTCCAGCCTACATTTCCGAGCTACTTACACCATTGTGCGGCTACTTCGGTCATCGAACCAAAACCCGTTGACTGTACCGCGTGCCAAACGTCAAACCAAAGAGCGACTGCTCTTTTGCTGTCCTAGCACCCAGACTCTGGAACAGTCTCCCCCCTTCCATAAGATCAGCTGAATCTGCTGACTGTTTCAAACAACATTTAAAAACCACCTTCTTCGGGTTGGCCTTTTTATAAATCTGGTGTCTGGTTGCTGATTGCTTTCTGTATGTGTGTTGCATTTGTATGTGTTTTTTAATATTTTTCTCTTGTATGCGCTTTTTTTGTGTGCTTGATGTTGATGTAAAGCACTTTGTAACTGGTGTTTAAAAAAGGTGCTATATAAATACATTTTTACAAACTTACTTACTTGAAAGGTTTACATCAAAAACTAAAGACTGGCAGGAGACGAGCAATCTCTCTTTATGTTCGCAGGATGACGCACGAGATATATTTCTAGATGGGATTGTAGCTCGCAACAGAGCGCTGAATGGAGACATCGTGGTGGTGCAAATCCTCCCTCGGGAGCAGTGGAAGGTAGACTGAATTTACCTGTCTATGTGTACAGTATACTTTTAGAACTCCATTTTAGCTGTTTTTCTACAGTACAGCAAAACACACCAGCAGTGACTGTATCAGCAGATGATGAATGTATGGATGTGTCTGTCTAGGTTGTGAGGTCGGATACTGACTGTGAGGGCGCCAGTGAGTCAGAGACGCAGAGAGATAACGTGGTGCAAACAGCGAAGAAGGCCCAGCGCACCCCCAGGCCTGATGTTACTGTGGAAGACCAGTGTAGCGACCAGGATGAACTCATCAGCAAAGTTCCGAGTACCACCCTCACTGACACAGGTACTGTGAGGGAGTTGCGATTATAGCAGCTATTTCAGTTCACAATTAATATTTGTGCTATCAAATTATAACAAATCAGTGGGTAATAGTCCATAAACTCTGTGTTTGAATGTTTATTTACTGGTCTGAAGAGAGTATCCATGCACAGAAGCAAAAACCAATGAAACAATAGTACAAAAATTCAGCTAATACATCTTAATTTGTCCTCTCATCTGATGGAAATAGGGGAAGCTCTGGCGGACCCCTCAACCCCACGATCCAATGGGGAAATACTCCAAAAGACTGCTAAAGTGAGCTTCCCGCCTTTCTGTTGTGCTGTATTTCCTATTAACCCCTTTTTAGTCCAAGCATTTCCCAGATTACAAAAACCACGCTAACGCAGGGTTTTTTTTCCTGCTCAACATGAAGCAGCGGCGTGGAAAACAAAAAAAAGGTTCTATATGACTCGTAGGTGCTGGATGTTTAATATCCATCTGAACTCAACTGAAGGCCTAACCATTCACCTAACAAAGTTCCTTATGTAAAACTAATCTGCTGCCAGGAAAGTGAAACAATTTGACTAAATTGCAGATTTTTTCCCAATCGTGATTGAAATCCTTATGAGTTATGCTAAGTTGCCATAGCAGCTTAAAGATTTATCTGGCTACTTCACGATAAAATCTACAAAGTTCTTGTCACTGAAAGGCTTTTACTATGGGGGGGGGGACTACAAGAAATAAATTTTGTCATTAACGATATTGTACGGTCACAACGTCTCTTGCACTTGTTTTGCAGCATTCATTTGTCACCTGTTCTCTTGC
Organism: Coreoperca whiteheadi; assembly: GCA_011952105.1. Taxonomy (NCBI): domain Eukaryota; kingdom Metazoa; phylum Chordata; class Actinopteri; order Centrarchiformes; family Sinipercidae; genus Coreoperca; species Coreoperca whiteheadi. The sequence goes on along the minus strand of CM022487.1, from coordinate 7,803,623 downwards.
GCTCATCACTACACTTCCCTTATCATTTGTCTGCTAGGTGGTGTACATTGTTGAAAAGAAACACTCAAGAGCTGCGACAGGCTTCCTGAAATTCCTACCAGATAAGCCTTTTGCCATGTTCTCCCCTGTGGACCACCGGGTGCCACGGATTAATGTTCTCCTTGCTGACTGTCCCGAGGACTTTAGTTCCCGCCCGGGCGACTACACCAACACCTTGTTCATATGTCGGATCACCAACTGGGCAGCCGACAGCAACTTTGCAGAAGGGTGAGTTTTATATTGAAGGCCAGATGCAGGGAAGCATTTCTAGAGTATAACATCCAACCTGATTCTGTCCTAACGTTTCCTCCAGTCGACTTGCTAAGACACTGGGTCAGGCTGGAGAAATCGAGCCAGAGACAGAGGGCATCCTGACGGAGTATGACGTAGATTTTTCGGAGTTCTCAGATGAGGTGTTAGACTGCCTACCCAAAAACCTGCCCTGGACCATCCCACCTGAGGAGATGAGAAAGAGGAGAGATCTGAGGTAGGACTGTGAAGCCCACACATGCATATGTAGTTCTACATTCTTTTCCGGAGGGGGGGTTTGTAATAATTATGTTGTTTGAGTGGGAACAGACTACTTGAGCCAGAACCAGCTTTGCAGATAAGGAGGGATGTGAGCCTTATAGACCCAGACTACTAACACATGGCTGTATTTATTTTGCTGACAATTAGGCTACAGATAATTCCAAGCTTTTGTCATCCAATAGCAAGCAAGTGTACTGTAAGCCTTAGTTAAGGTCATATATTCAGAGGATTCACAAAGCACTGTTTTATCATGCGTAGGAAGGAGTGCATCTTCACAATTGACCCTGCTACCGCCAGAGACCTGGACGATGCTCTGTCCTGTAAACAACTCCCTGATGGTAAACTCCTTTAACTGTGGCGCTCAGTGATGATAGATACTGGTTTTACTGCGGTATGGGCACTTTTTCCATAGCCTGTCTTTGTAACACAGGTAACTTCGAGGTGGGAGTCCACATTGCTGACGTGAGTTATTTTGTGGGGGAGGGCAACGCTCTGGATGCAATCGCCAGCCAAAGAGCAACTAGTGTGTACATGGTTCAAAAGGTGAGTACCTCTTGACACTTTTATTTTTGAAATAATTAGCTACTTCACATGGTATCATACTTGAAAATACTAGTTGAGTAGACCACATTGTGTTGCATTATATGGCTTTTTGGATTTATTTTTTTTCCAGCAGTGATTTGACTGTTGATTTCTCAGATGTAGCTTAATAAACATACTCTTCCTTTTTCCTTTTTTTTTTTTTTTCCCCCCGCACTCCATGTGTTCATGTGTTTTGTCCAGGTGATCCCCATGTTGCCTAGGCTGCTGTGCGAGGAGCTGTGCAGTCTGAATCCTCTCACCGACAGACTCACGTTCTCTGTCATTTGGGAAATCACACCGGAGGGGAAGGTATGACCATTTAAAATTCATGGACCTGTTAGAGCGGCACTCAAACAATAAAATGTTGAGAAGTAAAGGGTCAGATGGCTGATTGATTAAGCTGAAATGGTCTCTAGATGCGCTTGGTGGTAGTAGTAGGAATGGCATTTGCCGGGGGTATTTTCTGTTTTCTGATTCCTGTCATTGGCTCCACTTCCCCTGCCTGCCCCCCAGATCCTGAGTGAGTGGTTTGGCCGCTCAGTCATCCGCTCCTGCGTGAAGTTGAGTTACGACCATGCTCAGAGCATGATCGAGGCCCCCGAAAAGATGTTCTCTGCTGAGGAGCTGCCTCCAGCGGACCCCGAGCACCCCATTGACGAGATCCACCAGGCTGTGCTCAACCTGCACACCATTGCCAAGAACCTCCGGGCTCAACGCTTCTCAGGAGGAGCCCTCAGACTGGACCAGGTTAGTCCTTGTTGCCTTGTGTTTGACTAGTTAGTGCTATCTGTCAAATTGTCTTTTCTAAAACATGTACAATGTAGCACGACAGAAATGTCTAAGTGGGGGTATCATGTGCCAAAACCCACCTTTAAGGTTCATAATGTGTGGAAAATGAAGTTTGTATTTGGTAGATCTTAAGAGTTTGGAAAATATTTACCCTGCTTGAAATATCTGAATATCTCATTTCAGTCCAAATTCAGTTTGAGCTGCTACTAATTAGAGCCGAGGAGATAAATACAAACAAAATGTGACCGTTATTGGAAGAATAACACATTTTATTAGAGACTAATAAAATGGGTTAACTGTTACTTGAATTACTAATAATCAAGTAAACTGTCTAGACCTAGATTTAATCACTTAATTAAGTGTAATTCTCTTTTTCAGTGTAAGTTATTACAGGGATGCAACACAGACTACAGTGGATTTGTAATTGACATTAAGTTCATGTTTAGTTTTGTGGTCTTTTGTAAGCTTGGTTTATTTTTCTGCTCCTGGTAGGGTTTCCTTTCATACTTAAGAGAGAGTGCATGGTGACCCATAACCGCAACGATGCCTGTTCCAATAAAGGCAAAAGCTGCCAAATAATAATCTTTAAAAAAAAAGATAGAAATAGTTCATGATAAATGCTGTGCAGCTGCTGATCATGGTTTCTCCACTCATTTCCCCTTTATTTCAAAATAAGAGTTCATCAAAGAGTTAGCTGGAACAGATTCAACACGATTATTTGAGCTGGCTAAAAGGAACTGACCCCAGCAATATTTAAGAAATGTATGAAACAAGACCCAGATTATTCCTTTCATCAAGATTACTTTCTGCACATGCCTTGTGTGTTTTGTTTCAGTTGAAACTGTCTTTCACCCTGGACAAAGAGACCATGATGCCTCAAGGCTGCTATATTTACCTGTACAGAGACAGTAACAAGTGAGTAACAAACCCTCCTCACAGACAGGTCTGTGTCTATATCCCTTCTGTTGCTCTTCCAGAGTGAACATTTATTTTGACAGGACAAGCGTGTAGTTTCTGGTGAAATATATATTTCAGAATCAGTCTGGAGTGCTTGGAATTTCTGTCGTCCTCTTGTTCCTGTTTCTTATTTCCCTCCTTTGGCCATTTAACCATCATCCACAACTGTGTTCTCTAGATTGGTGGAGGAGTTCATGCTACTGGCTAACATTGCCACGGCCCACCACATCTACCGCAGATTCCCTGAGCTGGCCCTGCTCAGACGCCACCCTCCGCCGAAGACCAAAATGGTGGAGGAGCTGCAGGAGCTTTGTGACCAGTTAGGAATTGATATTGACCTGTCGTCTGCCGGAGCGTTGCACGTCAGTACTCATTCTCTTTCTAACATCTCAGAAACAACTAGGAAACAGGTTTTGTCCTGAATCAGCACAGTACAAGGCACAAGGTTTAGACTTTCTCTAAGTGATCAAGGTAGAAATTACAGTTTTGCTAGTATGACATGTCTTGTCCATGCGATGTCCTAATGATTGCTAGTTTTTTTTTTTGTTTTTTACATGATCACACAAGGAAATGGTGGAAATGTGGCTCTGAAAACATGTAGATAAGATTGAACTTTACTGCTGTAAAATACTTTTTATTGTGTTGTATGTAGGTATTTCCCTCTCCCGGGAATATCGCTTGTGCTCAATACGGGATTGTAAAGCTTTTGCCTCATTTGACTTCCTGACAATGATGTAAAAGAATAACTAAGTGTTAATGCTAAAAATATCTTTTCTGCTCTTCCAACCTTGCAGAAGAGTCTCAACACTACTCTTGGTGATGACGAGTATTCCACTGCCAGAAAAGAAGTCCTCACCCACATGTGCTCCAGACCCATGCAGGTTAGAGCTCAGCAGCCACTGCTGAAGGGCGCCTTCGGCTTTGTTTTCCATTTCAACTTTTATCCATTTATCAAGCTGGCGTGGAATAGATTTTCTTTTTGTAAACTGAAGAATGACCAATTCTTCAAAATGAAACGCCTGTTGTCATGTAATAGTTGTTACCATGAAAGAAAAACACATCAAGCAATAAGTCATCTTAACATATTGCAGAAACATTTAGTTTTTTATATTTATGTCGTTTTACCCTTTCCAGATATTTCTGTGCATTTCTTTAATCTGGGTTATTGGTGTTTCCCAGATGGCGCTGTACTTCTGTACGGGCGTACTTAAGCAGGAGCAGTTTTTTAAGCACTACGCCCTCAACGTTCCTCTCTACACCCACTTCACATCACCCATCAGACGCTACGCTGACATCGTTGTCCACCGGCTGCTGGCTTCTTCCCTGAGTGCGTACCTTCTCTGCAAAAGTCTCTCGGACACAACAGACATAAAAAAAAAAAAAAAAACACGTCCATTTAAACAAACGGAATGCCCTGGTTGTTTCCGAAAGTGCTGCAGTTGTATTGCAGGACATGTCTGCTTGATAATGTAGAGGCGAAATGCAGAAAAGAAGAGCGCAGCCTCAGATCTCACATTGACTTGATGCAGTGTTTGTGCCGTTGCCTTTGCAGTCGTTTCTGCGCTTCCTGCCTCTGTCTGCTCCTGCTGTGTCTGTTTTAACATGTGGTTGGTTATTTTTTGTTTGTTTTTGTGCGCGTGTGTCCACTGAATGTCTGCATGCAGGTCGTGGGCCTAATTTGGGGCTGTCAACGGAAGAAGTCCAAAAACAGGCATCGCACTGTAATGACAAGAAGACCGTGTCCAAGAGAGTCCAGGAGCTCAGCTCTGAGCTCTTCTTCGGAGTGTTTGTAAAGGTGGGCAGCCAAATCGCAACACCCTGTCAACAAGAACACATGTTCGACTGCTGCAGGTTTATTTTTGTCCTCTTTGTTAAAGTGGTCATGATTTTAACAAACGTAAATTAATGGTTTATGAAATGTGGTTTGCCAAAAATGTAATAAATCTTTAGATGTTTTATCTCAAAAATAAAAAATGAGTGTACAGGAATATTTTATATTTCATCTGGCATTTATTTCCTCTCTTCATCCTAATTTCTCCAAAATATCTTCCTGTCATTGACGCTCCTGATTTCCGATATTTTGGTTCACATTAAATATTATTGTGTGGTTAGAGTTATATAGTCAGGGCACTGTGGTTATCATTGGGTTAGAGCTTATAGTCTCCTCCTCCTCCTCCAAACGGGCTCAGCAATTCAACAAAATTCCTAAAATGTTAAATAGACCAAGGTTTAAATTTTCAGGTCAAAACTTTTTTTCTGGTCTGTGCTCCACAGGACTGCGGCCCGCTGGACTCGGAGGCCATGGTGATGGGGGTGCTGGATCAGTCCTTTGATGTGCTGGTTCTCCGATACGGAGTGCAGAAACGCATCTACTGCAAGGTCCGCTCCCAAGCACTCCATTTACAGGGAACCGTTTGAATATAAACATTGGTGGAATTGTTATTTTAGTTTACGATGTTGCCTTTTTAGGTTCTTAAAAATGTCTTAATTTGTTTGCTGTTTTTATTATGCAGTTGACATATTCAGAGGTTATTCTTTTGACTGTGCAGATGGCTTTCAGTTCAGCTTTGCCATTCATCTTACACAAGCACCCTTATTATTTAGTCACACAAAAAAAACAAGCTCATTCGGGAATTCCGAGAAGTGAGACAGTCCAGAGAGCGATGGTGTGGTCATGTGAAACCGTTAGAAACCATTTGTTCCCACCTTCCAGTCTGTTGCAGGCCTGGACTCGTTCCACCCTCGTAAGGTGGGGAAGAAATCCGAGCTGACTCTGGTCTGGACACCAGAGGACGCCGAGAAGCCTCCAGTAGAGCAGGTGAGAACCACTGACACTCAAAGTGCTTTTGTTTGGTATGGCCTGCCAAAAGGAAGATTTGAACATTCTTTAATATCAATAAAAATGTATTTTATATTTATGGTTGACCATATTTTTGAAGGAACTTCAAAACAACATTAATATGTGATAGTTATGGGACAGAGAAATACCAAACTACTAATAAGTTTAGTACAATATATTTCAGGTATTGTGGCCTTTATGCAGCCCTCTCCAACAAATTATTTATTTGAGTGTTCTCAAAAAAAACTACAGCATAAAGATCAAAACCCGAAGAAAACACCATTACTAGCTTGTTCCCTGACGAGTCGGGGCAGCTAGCTGGGGTTAGTTTGATTAGAAAGTGTCTTTGAGCAAGTTGACAGCCAGCGTAAATTGCAATAATGATCATTTCTTGTTTCCTCCTACAGCTCATTTCAATCTTCACGTTAGTGGAGGTGCAGCTCAAAGCGGACAGTGCACCCATGAAATACAGTGCAGTGCTCAAGAGGCCTGAGGACAATGGATCATAAACACTTAAATGTGCCGTAGAGCACACAACAACTTTTTTTTTTTTTTGATGTTGTTGATTGTTAGAAATGACATGTAGTTTAGACGCAGTATTACTGTGGTAAGCAGGGAAATCGCTGGTCAGGACCGAGTCAGCTTTCAATGGAAATTCCCACCCAGTTTCTTTACTTGAAGGCCCATTCCAAGTGTCTTTTTTCACATGTTGGCCAACTTACTGCAGATAACACACGCATGCACATGACTGCTGCCCATTTTCCAAGGTATGTTATTGTGTTTATTATTTTTGAATGTGCTGTGGAAGAGACTTGAGCTTTTTTTTTTGGTTTCAGTTCCGGAAGTCAACATTTGCAGACATGCGACATGTATCCATCACAGGTAAAAGGCAGGTTTACTTTAATTCTTCCGAAATTCAGAGAAATAATGGCCATCTTGGAATTGGAAAGAAAAAAAAAAGTACAAAATGCTTTGGAAAATGGTTGTCCGTCTGACATGTATGATTTGTAGTAGGTGGTTTAAAACATGTAAAAACCGATATAATGTATCAATTTAAGCCTTTATGAACTCACTAATGGACAGACATCGCTATTTTTACATACTTCAGTATGGATTTCACATTGAATTGTGACCCAGGTCTGACTGAAAGAACCAGTGCAGCAATGAGTTTTATTTTGCTGTTGATTTACTGACCTAATGAGCGCCGTTTTTTGTGATCTAGCTGTCGTACACTGTCAGTCCACTGTTAGTCAGTCAGTGACTGGTTTCCTGATTCTAGATTGAGGAGAGACCCGTATTTGTGTTTGCGAAGCAATAGAGTTTACCACACAACTGACGTTTACTTATTTTAGCTTTTCTTCGCCTGGCTACGGTGGCTGTAATATAAACCTGTGGCCAGAGTGAAACAAATCTAACAGTAAAAACATAGCAGTAATAACAACCTTCCACTACATCCGATTCACAGGACAGGCATGTTAACATTTGCATAGAATAACAAAATAACCGCTACCCCATGCCATCCATGACTTTTTATATTGCCGTGTGTATTTATAGTGTTTTATGCAGGAAGAGTTTTCAGATTCGGGCTGATGGGCCTCTTCAGGTCCTTCATGTCACAGCCATGAAGTACGGCTCACAGGGCTTTTAATTTGATTTAAATTCTTAAAAGGAGGCTTCCATGGATCGACCATATTGTTCTAGTCTAAACTGAGGTACATTGTCTCTGTTTAGTGTGCCAGACAGGCCGAAGCTTAATAACTTATCAACTCATTGTTATTGTTCTTAATACGAAACATGGGAATGACTTGAATGTGAATTGCTGCTGAAAATGGCTGGTGGCCTTGAGATCTTAATGTATTTTATGTTGGCTCGTGGGCTTTGGAGTGCTTCCAGCTGTTTGTTTTCGTTTTTTATGCTCAGACTTGATTTGTGCAGCACCAATACTTCATGGACCTTGTTAATATCAACTGTGAATTTCAGCCTTAATTTAATCGAGTGGGGATTTGTGCTTTAACTGAGTCAGTGTGCCTCTGTTTAGTCGTCACTCAATTCAGATTTCAGTTGAACAGTGCCATGTAGTGCCGTACAAACGTGCTGCCACGTCTGCACGAGGTTTTGTTTTATTTCTGGATATCCAATCTCGATTGTTTTGACAGATCGTTTTAGCGTGTCAGATTTTTAAAAGACCACCAGGTAAAGTTTTCAAGTTATTTTGTTTTACATGAACCAAATGTAGGCTATTTTAAACAAGCAGGTTAAGTATTAGTGCAAAACTGCACTGACTAAGTGGAATGCGTGTTTCTGTGAGGACGGTTGGAAAAAAATAATTTCTCGCATTTTGAAAACCTGAGAATGCAGTTAAGTCAAAAGAAACCCCAAGTACAATTTGTGACATGTAACTCTGCTTCTGGTCTGTGTTCAAAGCACTCTGACCACCATAAACCACCATACTGAGCAATAGGTAGTTGTCTTTGTCTGTGATTGTGCAAACCAATTTCCCCACGGGGACAAATGAAAGAATCTATGTAGGTAAATAAATACATACATGAATTGCATTGGGGATGAAATGATTCAACCTGTGTGTTTCCTTTCTCTGAATACTAGTTTAAACATAACTAAATGTTAGTGGTGATAGTAACTAAAGACGAGGAGAAAACCAATTCTACTCCAACATGAAACTGGTGAGTGATCCCAGCAGCCAGTGATAGACTGGTGCTACCCTCATTTACTACACTGACACCACCCTCCTCTGTTTAGTTTATAATGCAAATAAACAGATAATCTCTTATCTATTACCAGGGAGTGTCTGTCAATAATCCACCATAAAGCGCCAACATATAGAGGACAGTCAGGTTATGTCACAGCGGGTGACCTCTCCTCGGTAAACGACCGGTACGAGGAAAGCGTGCAGCAACAGGCCCATCAGAAATGCCTTGGACCGTGTTACGCCTCATGCAGCAACATTCTTTTGGTCTTCTGTCATTGGGCGCTTTACAGTGGAAAAAGCCTTGTTGCATTCTAAATAAATATTGTATTGATAAGGTGAAAGAAGTATCTTCAAGGTTTTACATCGAATTTACCCAGTTAAAGAAGTGTTGGAAAGATCCACTGTGATCCTTCACGTGTATTTTGGACAGATATGGAAATATTATAAATTAGAACAATGGGTACAGGTGAATAGATTTGATGTGATGTTACATTTTGTGTTCAGTGGGTTGGATATCTACATACATAACTCGGCTCCTGATTATTCCTGGTAAGTTCCACGTCCACAAATCGAAACGCTCTGGCTCCAAACCCCGCTCGCCTCGGCTTTGCTGTTCAGCTCAAACAGTGGGGCACTTTGATCGAATATATGTGAAGAACAAAAAAGACTGCAAAGACTTTCCATATTTTAAAGGAAGTGCAGTCTATATTATGAACTCTAAATGGACTTGGACGTTGGACTCCTTTGGCTCGTCCAAAGTTGCTCTATGATTTTTGCTTTTTGCTGTTTTTGTATGACCATTGTTAAATTATACCTCTTCGTTGTAAATTAAAAGGAAAGAAACTACAGGTACGAATATGGATACCTTTATTGTACATGAACAACGAGAGTCAGAGTCAGTCAGAGTGTGTGTGTGTATATATATATACTGTATATGAAATATAATACTATCGAATATGAATATAAGATAAAAGCATAAATAGGCATGGAAAAGGGAAGTAGGTGCTATCAGTGTGCGTGGGTCACAGTCCCAGTTGTCTCTGGGTGTGAGACTGAGCATAGGTCCGTGTATGTGTGTAGACTCGTGACTGTAAATGGCAGTATAAGCAGTTCTGAAACATTATCAGCAATTCGTGCAAGCAACGTAACCGCCTCACATGATTATTGACACATGCATACATACACTCGGCACTGTCACGGAATTCCAGGTGGACCACATGGGCTGCTTGTGTGTGTGGAGGGGTCATTTGTAACTTAGTGGTGAGCAGTCTGATTTCTGGAGCCTTAAAGTATCTTTTCAGTCATTGTTTGGCTGTAACGGTCCGCAGCCCACTGTACACCTAAAGTCTCTACTAGCTAACGTTAGTGAACAGGCGGCGCATTTAGCTCGACGCTGAGGAGCCGGGGCGCGACAGAGCTAAAAGCAGAGCGAGTATTGGACTTGCACTTGTCAGGACGACACATTTCCTTTTTAGAGCCAACTGTGAGTGTGCTTTTCAGCCAATTCCACACCTCAGCTCTTTCAAATTGAGCCGTTGTAACTTCTATTGAATAGCCGTCACTGTGGCCTCAACGTGCTATGGGCACATGCTAAAAGCTTGCTAACGTTTGCCGCCATGAGCTAGTGGTCATATAGCAGACTGCTGTAGCAGTAAAATCTGAGCTGAGCTACTTTTTTTTTTTTATCGGTTACAAATTCAACTTTTCATTTGCAAGAAGAAGAAAGTGTTGTTTATTTGTTCTTGTCTTTCAAATGTTCCATAGTGTCACTTGACGATAAAAAGCCGCCCGCTCGCATCATCTTCGGACGTCATAACTCTGGTTCCATGATGTCAGTAGTCAAAGGTCAGGCCCAGGAGCTGAAACAGGAAGCTAATCTTGTTGTCCAACATCATAAAACAGTCACACACGAGGAACACTTCTCCACATCCAGTCACTCCAAGCAGTGCTGGACGGACCCTACCTTTGGAACATCACCCAGTAACACGTGCAACTGCAGTGAGGAAGTGTTTTTATTTCCCTCTTTGGCTACCATTGCAGAGAAGTCCGTATCATCAGAGCTGGACAGTCTGACGCCAGCCAGTAACCGAGAGTGACTCCAATCTCAGCCAAGTGAGCTTTCTTTGGCTCTGAACCCACACTACCCACACGTTCGCCTATTAGAGGGAGGCTTCCCATAACATTTGAAGCACAACTTCTAACCCGACACACAGTAGATAACTGGCAGTGAAATGTGCGTTTCGTAGAATGTCATTACGGACAGTGGAAGACCAGACTCATCCACAACCACGGAATCCATACAGTTTATTACGCAGAATATTCCTTAACCACCACACGGAGAGAAATTAAGTATCGAGAGAGAGAGAGAGAGAGAAATCTAGTCCTCCTTCAATTTAAAAGATAGTTAATTTAATTTCATATTTCCATCTTTATTGCAGTGACGGTCTGTAGGAAGCCCAGCAGTGTCCCCTCTGATTTACACAGCCAGGGTCCAAAGGCTGCGCATAAATTCATTACAGCACTCGCTGTATGACTGTGATCAATCTATGTCAAGGCCGTTTACTTAATTAATGAGTTGTTTAAAATCAATATGTGAATGGGCTGTTATTGCTCTAAAATAGTCTCAGAATGAGTGGCATCGACTGTTCATATATCAGACTGCCTCAGAAGACTTCCCCATCGTAAAAAAAAAAAAGAAAAAGAAATGGGATCAACGTGGCCAGAAAGACCCCACCCCCGCCCTCGATGACAAGAAAGAGAGGCACCTTTATGTAAGCCATTGGTTTGTTTCCCTCTTCCTTTCTGTCACAGAAGGTTCAAAGTCAAAGTGCCATAAAATCAATCTGTCAGTCGTAGGCAAGACGGATTGAAGACAAACAGCAGCTCCGCAGCAGGCTGAAAGAGTGGGAATTGATGAAGAACGCCGATAAAAGGATTGTTAGGTAGACCTCTTTAATTGTTTTGTGTACGTTACATTAAATGCTTTGTGGCCCTCTGTTGGGCTTACTGCCACTGGTTACGGTGTGCATTATGTACAGTAAGCACAACAGCGGCATTTGTAATGAATAATGTCGAACACGGTGAGCGGAAAGTCAATCACTTTTGCCTTTTCTTTGAAACTGCAACTCATCATATGGATTTTTTTATTATTTTTTTTGCTTAGGGAGTAGGAAAGCTGCAAACCGGCGATGCTGAGAAAGGTAAGGCTGAAGGAAGTCTCTCAGTACTGACTGCGGGGGTTATGAGTGGGGATTTTATTACTTACCAGACAGCACTATATCACTCAGTTGTTCCTGGACGTAGCATACTTTAAACTGATAAAGGTAGTCCCATCATACATTCTGTAGTCTAAAGGACATTTAAACACGTTAGTGGGTTTATTAACCCATTTACTGTGCTCTGCTTTCAGGGGGAGTGGGTTTGGGTGGACTCGGCCATCGGGGTACCCATTGGAGCGAGGGTCAAAGTAACGCCATCTGGCCAGCGGTTACTGGTGGACGATGAGGGAAAGGTAAACACCCTTTGCTGGCTTAGATACGGGGCTAAATGAAGATGCTGAAGTGCGTTGTTCACAGCAAGCGCCATAAAAACCGTGCTCAGCCTTGGATACACCTTGAACGTGTAGTTTTCTTTGCTTGCTTCGACCTCTCCCAGGAGCAGAGTCTGTCCCAGGAGCAGGAAGCCTCTCTCAGGATCATGCACCCTACATCAGTGGAGGGTGTGGACGACATGATCAAACTGGGAGAGATGACCGAGGCCGGCCTCCTCAGGAACCTGCTGCTCCGACACAAACAAAACATCATCTATGTAAGGCACAAACTGAAGTCTGCCTTTGAAAGTGAACAGCCTGCCACTGGGGTGAATTTATAAGACTTGTGCGAGTGCAGTTTCACCTGAAATGTTTCTTGACAAGCTTGACCGGCTTGAATGAAGCTTGATTACTGAAAAGTGCAGAAATAATGTCACTAGATCGAAGTACATCCTCTAAATAAGGTGTCGGGAGGGTGTTTTTGTGTTTTTTTTATTTTTTTTGCACTGAAAACAAGCGACATGATCTCATGCTATTTGTCGCGTTTTGTTTTTAAAGGGCTAGTTCACACACATCGCAAAAAACATGTTTGCCCTTCGGGGTCGCCATAGGTTTTTTGGGTTGGTTTGTTTCTTCTGAGGATTTGAGTTGTTGGCCTCAAAGATTTCTGCAGTGTGCCCCCACACAGTGTCGTACCCATTTGAAGCAGTTTTGTGGATTATCGTGAGCATCCGGAATATTTTCTCGAAGTACATGTTGTCGATGAATCTGTCAAATTTGGCATTTTTCGGTGCTTTAAGCATTTCAAACTAAATTCCACGCACCCCCATTGTATTGGAGTGGCAGCAAAACTCAGAGGCTGGTTGAGCTGACCCTTTTTAAAACTTAAAAGAAAATGGTAGTAATCCACACCAGACTAAATGACTCCAATCTAATGTTTCTTACAGTACCTGAATGTCTTACACAGCCATTTCTTCTGCTTGTAGACCTACACAGGCTCCGTGCTGGTGGCAGTGAACCCGTACGAGGATTTTCCGATATATTCAGGTGACAAGGTGAGGCTGGTATTACCATTCCTCACGGAACTACGGTTGCAGATCATTGTCATTTGCCTCTTTATCAAAGGGCACAGTGATGTGTTTCGTGTGTGCATCCTGTTGTCCTTCAGGTGAGGTTGTACCATGGTCGGAAGCTTGGCGAACTCCCGCCGCACATCTTTGCCATCGCTGAGTCCTCCTACAGTAACATGACACGCACCCTCAAGAACCAGTGCTGCATCATCAGGTCAGAATAAATCACTCAACCAAACAGTTATGATTCTCGATTAGAATAAAGGCTGTCTGGTGTTACTTTCTGATCTGTCTTTTTATTGATTCTATTTGCCTCTCAGTGGGGAGTCAGGAGCAGGGAAGACAGAGAGCACTAAGCTGATCCTTCAGTACTTGGCAGCAGTCAGTGGTGAGCTCTCTGAACAGAAGATTGAACTGCAGATCCTGGAGTCTAATCCGATACTAGAAGGTACTACATCAGCACAACTGTACTTCACTCGTACCAAGACATGCGGTCATGCTCAACAGACAGCAACTGCCTTTTGAAGCACACGCATACAGAGAATAAGTGGTCGAAAGCGGCAAAAAGTGCTCAAACGTCCCTGTTCTGTCCCGTGCAGCGTTCGGAAATGCTAAAACAATCCGCAATGACAACTCCAGCCGCTTTGGGAAGTACTTGGAGATCTTCTTCAATAAGGACGGAGTGATCGAAGGTGCTCGCGTGGAGCAGTATCTCCTGGAGAAGTCTCGTGTCTGCCACCAGGTGAGGTGGCTTCGTGCGAACAGGCCCAGGTCTTCTTATCTCTCGCGAGCGCCGAGCTGTACTGTAAACCTATAAAAGCATAGCGCACGGCATCTGTCGAAGGGCTGGTTAAACTGACACACCGTTATCGCGGGCAATAAGCTCAAGGTGGCCTGTAGAGAAAGCAGACCATTCCACGTTGCCTGTTATCTCCGTCGGCCCCTGTACTGAGGAGTGATAGTTAATTTTTGCTCCACAACCCCAGGCCCTGGAGGAGAGAAACTACCACATGTTTTACTGCGTGCTGGCAGGAGTCACAGCGGAGGAGAAGAAAACTTTGAGCCTTGGAGTTGCTAAAGATTACAGATTCCTTACCAAGGTATTACACCAGCTTTCTGCAGCTCGTTTTGTCACCTCAACCAAAACAAATTACATGTCGTCTACCCACAGTAAATAATCACTGAACCTTCTTCCCCGTGTGCTGTAGGGCGGCTGTATTGTGTGTGAAGGCAGGGACGATGCTAAAGACTACAAGCGCATTCGTTCTGCAATGAAAATCCTGAGCTTCTCAGAAAACCAGTGTCAGGAAATCCTCAAGCTGCTGGCGGCCATATTACACCTGGGAAACATCTGCTTCGAGGGTGCGTGGCTATCTGAACATTTTGGAGTTTGGAGTTTTTCTTCTAATTTCAGCGTTATATTTGAGGTCAGGAATGTCAAAACAGAGGGAGCGTACGTTCAGCATGATAACACAGCTTCACTCTAATCCTAACCTTAGCGCATGCTATATTATGATGCAGTACTGACAAACAAATAAGCACACAGTAAAGAGCTAGCACACAATGCAAAACGTAATTAGCAATAGCAAAGTAGCAATAAAATCTACTTAAAGTATCAAAGGTATTTGGTATTTGCCAAAAATGGCAATTATGATCTTGTTTTAATGATTCATTATTATGGTTGCACTAATGTTTAAACAGCATTTTCCGGTGCAGCTGATTGAAGCAAATGTATATATACTTTTGGGTAGATCCACCTACCTTAAATAAATGTAGTAGGGTAAAAAGTACGATACTTAGTAGAAGTATAAAGTAGCATCAAATGGAAATACTCAAGTACACTATCTCAAAATTGTACTTTACTACAGTACTTGAGTAAATGTACTGAGTTACATTCCACCACTGCCTTTGCAGCTCAATGAACTACCATTTTTGGTGTTATTGTTGGTGTTGTTTCTGTTCCCACCAGCCAACACACAACAGAACTTGGAAACCAGCGATGTCAGCAAGTCAGAACACTTCAGCATCGCGGCGTCACTACTGGAGGTGAGCACTTTCTCGGCCGCGCTCGCTTCTCTGTGGTAGTTGACACGCAACGTGATTAGCGGATCATCATCCTTCAGCGTGAAACGATGGCGTTTTTTTTGTCTGTTTTCTGCAGGTCCAGAGGTCTTCCCTGGCGACGAGTTTGACCCACCGCTCCTTCATGACCAACAGAGAGAGGGTGACCAAACCCCTCAGCGCCGGACAGGCCTCTGACGGCAGAGACGCCTTTGTCAAGGTGACGGAAAATCAGAATGTTGCGTATTTTCTTATTGGATCGTGACCCATGGTGAAGGGAACATCATGTTGCGTAGTGCGTTTTAAAAGGAAGTGTCCTCATTTAACAGCATGAGGTGATTTTAACCTTTGATTGCAGAGAGAATAATTGAGTACTTGCACTTTTTGTTTTTGAAATTCGTACAGTTTCACACATTTAAAAGAGGAGGGTGCAGCCAGGGTTTCCAGATACAGCAGTTGTTGAGAGAGTGCTTAATAGAGAGTGCTTAATATTTACCGATACCGATTACTCATGCTCGGAAGATCACATTTAACTTGTCTGAACTTTCAGGCAATCTACAACAAGCTGTTCATATGGATCGTTGGGAAAATCAACAGCGTCATCTATAAGAGATTGACCAGACACCCGAAGTCCTCGTTCCTGTCGATCGGCCTGCTTGATATCTTTGGCTTTGAGAACTTCAACACAAACAGGTCAGGACATTTATTCACACGTCCTTCAGGCTAAGTGTGTCGCGACGCTGCAGTTGCTTTATTAAACTGAACAAATGTCACCCTGTCGTTTGACAGCTTTGAGCAGCTGTGCATTAATTTTGCCAATGAGAAGCTGCAACAGTTCTTCGTGAGCCACATCTTCAAGCTGGAGCAGGAGGAGTACCTGAAAGAGGACATTGTGTGGAATAACATCAAATTTAGTGACAATCAGAACATCCTGGACCTCCTGGCTGGGAAATCCTGTAACCTGCTGGCTCTGATTGATGAAGAAAGCCATTTTCCAAAGGTGGCGGTGCTATACTGTGTTGCTTTTTAAGTGACTCACGGACATTATTTAGGAAATGTTGCTTTTACTGTAAAATCTGCCAGTTCAGTCAACAATTTTTACTTGTTTTGAATCCAAAGTATTGTTTGGTGTGTCACAGGGCTCAGACCTCACTATGCTGAACAAGATGAACCAGCAAAACCGTGGGAACACGGCCTACATCGCCTCCAAAACCGAACATCACACAGACTTTGGGATTCACCACTTTGCTGGCGTGGTTTGGTACGACTCCAAAGGTACAAAAGCAAAATCGCGACAAAGTCCACCTAAAGACTGAATGCCTGCTGTGAGGGGCTCAGTCATGTTCTTTTTTTTTTCCCGTTAAGGGTTCCTGGAAAAGAACAGAGACGCCGTCAGTTTTGACATAATGAAGATGGTTGAGATGTCCACCAATAAGCTACTTCGTCAGATATTTGAGACTGAGCTTTCAACCAATGGAGTGAAGATTAGTAACAACAAGAAGGTCATCATGACACCTAGGAGCTCTCTACGGGTATGCAACTTCATCAGCATGTCATGTAGATTCATGTTGCCACATCTATCTTTTCTCTTCTCGAGTGAAATATGATGCGGCTGGGGCGAAATGAGCTCACGTCATTGGCTGATATTTCACATTTTTTTTATACAGAAAACAAGATTTTAAGATATAATTCTAGATTAAAACACTCGCTTTGATGGACATTTATTGGCGGTCTGCACTGGGATACAGTGGACATGCATTGATAGTGACACCATTGAGACAGGTGTCACTGTATTGCTGACTTGGCATCATGATTTCAGTCTCCTCTCTCTCATCCGTGCAGACCCAAACTGACAACCGCAGACAAGTGCCGACACTGAGCGGCCAGTTCCGTCAGTCTCTGGACTCCCTCATGAAGGCTCTCGCCGCCTGCCAGCCGTTCTTCATCCGCTGCTTCAAACCCAACAACGACAAGCAGTCTAAGGTGAATGACACAAGAGCAGCTTTGTGCAGCTATGTGAAGCATTTTGACACATAACTGTATCACTGAGCAGTAAGGTATGATAAACAAATTAGATGAGGGTGGAGATGACGATGACCTCTATGTTGTGCAAAAGGGGTAGTAGTGTTTGTGCATGAAGACATTTCCCTTAAATCCTGTTGTTATTTGAAATAATGAAGATGAAGTTGCTGCGAGTCTCCCTCCCCCGCCTGCATTTGTTTCTTTCCCCTTTGGCTTAACTGATGAGGATCAAATTAATTTTCCCACCTGCCGCTCAGCCCCTCGACCATCTGCCCTGGCGCTGGATAAACAACAACTTCCTCCTGTTCTGTGCCATAAAGCAATGGAGGCAAACTCCAGGAAAATATAACCTGCTAACACACTTTGTTAGGAGGTTATATTTGGGAAGCTTTCCTCACTCTTTTAATTCAGTGCAATGTATCTTCCTTCACTGTCATTTCTTTCAGCCATGCTATCAGCGTGGCTCAAGGGATGGCAACGTCTTTCTGTCGGGCCTCCGCTGTGATCCAGACTGGAATATCTCGACAACTACTGGAAGGATTTCCTTCTTGTACAGAGATTCGTGATCCCCAGAGGACGAAGCCCCCTATTACTACCACTTTGGCACTTCCCTTCTCATTGTGCCACTTGCAGGCCAAGGTTTTCACTTATCTTGTGAAATATCTCAACATCTGCTTACTGGATTGGCAAAAAACATTTATTTCCAGACACTCATGCTTCCCAGACGATGAATCCTAATGAATTTGATGATCCCCTGACTTTTGCACTAGTGCCACCATGAGGTTGACATTTGTCTTTTTGAGTGAGATGTCACAACAACCGTTGGATAGATACCCATGACCTTTGGTACCAACATTATTGTTCCCCTCATGAGTTGTAATAACTTTGGTCGGAATTTGGTCAGTTCTTTGGTTTACGACCACATACCTGCCGAACTATTCCCATCAGCCTCGGCTGTACTTTGTGTTTAGTGCTGATTACCAAATGTTAGCAAGCAATCGCTAAACAACGCCGGTGAACGTGATAAATGTTATACCTGCTAAACATCAGCATGTTAGCATTGCCATCGTGAGCTTGTTAGCATGAAGTCATTTGGCTGTTGCTGTGACATGGACGGAATATGTACAACCACTTTAATCTGCTCTCCTAGTTGTTTGACAGAGAGCTGTGCATGCGTCAGCTGAGGTACTCCGGCATGATGGACACCATCCGCATCCGGAAGCTGGGATACCCAATTCGCCACAACTTTGAGGAATTCCTGAAGCGCTACAGGGTGCTGCTGAGGACGACGGTCTGCGACCCCAAAAAGGTTAGTCGTGATGTAGCCCTGTTGATGATCATACGAGACAACGTTGACTGTCGCTTTCATAAAGTCAGTGTCATATTTGTGAACTCTAAAAAGATAATACTGTAAATGTCATTATAATGGCCACAAAGATGGTTTACTTCTTTATTGTCTTTCCCCCTGGTGGGAACTTGGGCTGTCATTAGCGTCGCTTTAGCATCAAATAAAGGCTTTATTGTCTCTCCAGGAGACAGCTGCTGCCTGTTGTGAAGCCATCTGCAAGACAGTGATTAAAGAAGCGGACGAGTGGAAAATAGGCAGGACCAAGATTTTCCTGAGGGTGAAGGAAACTTATAATTCAAACCATGTTGTAACGCTGCTTTCCTCACTTGTTTTGACGCAGCAGAGCATCACTGCGGGTTAACAGTAAACTGTGTTAACTGGCACTGGTGAAGGAGTGTCAGTATTATGAACTAGACCAGCATCTTGCATCAACTGTTGACATTACGTTCTCTCTTAGAGCATTTGTGCACTGTTTAGTTATTGCAAGTAGAAATGTGTCTTTTTTCCCTTTATTTTAGGACGCCGATGACGCTGTCCTGGAGCGACTGAGGGAACAAGAACTCAGCAGGATCGCTCTGGTGATCCAGAGGGCCATGATGGGATACAAAGACAGGTGACGTTTGTAAGAAGAGTAAAGGTCTGCGTATGACTACACTGTAGCTACAGATAGTGTTATTTTATTGATAGACTATATATAGTACATACGGGGTATTTTTGAATGTTTATGATAATGATGATTATTAAATTGCATTATTGTGTTTATTGAGACAGTCATAATGTAATTGGGTACTTTGTATATAAAATATTATAACATCACATCAATTATTAGTAATTTAACAGACAATGACAGCAGCTATATGATGTAATATAAGGGAATGAATTGGGGGTGGGAGTAAATCAGTTATACTTCTTTCCACTCCCTTTCGAGCAAGTATATATGTGTATGTATGTATATGTGTGTGTGTGTGTGTGTGTGTATATATATATTTATATGTTTGTGTATAATTATTATGTGTAAAGTATGTGTATGGATATATATGTATATATGGGAGATAAGTTATTATATATTATTGTTTATTAATCAATATTGTACGTGCTACCAGATCAAATAGGGTGTTATAGAAAAAGAATGTCAATGATTGATTGAGGAGTGTGTTTTTTTTTCTTTTTGTTCCTTAGACTTAAAACCTTTACTTTTCCCCGTTTTGTAGGAAGTCGTTTCTGCAGAAGCGGAGGGCAGCTGTGGTGTTGCAGAAGCGCTGGAGAGCTTACAGAGAGGAGAAAGTGCGAAGACACTTTTATAGAACTCAGAGAATGTAGCTGACACAATGCTTGACGTTTGCTACACAAAGGAAACTTATCTCAAGTCCGGTGACCTTGTCCTTTGTTTCCAAACAGCTCCAGCAAGGCTTCGAACGGCTGACATCAAAGATCCGTAGTAGGCAGCTCCGGTTACAGTACCAAAGACAGCGAGCAGCAGCACGCACCATACAAATACAGGCATGTACAGTAGATACTGTAAATTAGCTTCATTCATTTTTCAATGTCACAGGTTGAAAGTTAAGTTAGTTAAACTAACTTACTATACTTTATTACTATACTATATATACTATATTACTAGATATATAAACATATGTTCAAGCAAACATGAAATGACTACATTGTAAGCTAATTATTGTAGTATATATGTAATGTATATATATTTCAAAAATATGTAACAACTTTCTGCTTTATATACTTATGATCTAGTATAGTATAGTATATTTTAAAGCATAATATATTTTAAGTATTTTACAGTCCATTTAATATATATATATATATATATACATACATAAAATATTTAATAATGAAATATTTAAATAAGATTTTAAGATATTTTTTAATGTATTTCACATGTGTTGAATACAAAAGAAAAGAAAAAAGGTGAAATCAATTTTACTAGTTAAATGTATTTGAAATTGCGCACCTACTCTTCTTATTAGTACACAGAAGCAAAAACTACTCTTCGTTAGGTACATTTGCAACACAAAAACATTAAGGAACTTAAGAGTATTAATAAGTATAGTAACATGATTTAATAATCTCCGATTAACTATAGGTACGAAGCTACCAGCGGAGGAAGGACTGGAAGCAGAAGAGAGAGGCAGCCATACTGCTGCAGGCCTACACCAGAGGACTGCTGGCCAGAAGAATAGCTGAAAAGATGAGGAATGATGTAAGAAACTGGAAATAATATAATAAAGGGATTGTATTCTGACACGTTTTCACCGCCTCCTTCTTTATCCTCTCTCCACCCAAACCCCATCACAGGCCTCCCTTTTACGCTTGGCGAAAGAGAACCAAGAGCGAATCGCCTCGGAGCTTCAGCAGCGTCTGACAGAAGTTATCGCCCAGTCACGGGAAGATGATGAGGAGCCCGAGCCAATCACTGAACAGGATTCAAAGGAGTGCACGTATGATCTCCAGGCCACGCCTCCTGTGGAAGTGGTCGAACGCGAAGCGTCACGATCAGATGTATTTGAGGTTTGCTGATATTTCTGTTGTGGAATCTGCTAATGTGTCAGTAATAAATGCCTTGCATTTTGCCATGTATGATTAATTGACTGACTGAACCTCTGATATTAATTCTTAAGAAGAGAAGGAACATGCCAGAGCCGCTGGAGGAAACCTCCTTTGAGACCTCGGAGCCGGAAATCGCCGCTCAAGCCTCACCCTCAACAACCCCTACCCCGCCGCTGGAAAGCAAAGATGACGAGTTTGATGACGGCAGTGACGAGTTTTCATTCAACAAGTTCAGAATCCATCACTTCCAGGGCAACGCTAGCAATGCGCACATCACCCACAGACTCAGGCAGCCTCTTCTGCCCCACGATGACGAGGGCGATGCACTGGTGAGAGGAAAGAGAGGCGGCTTTCTTTCGGCCGTTGTGTACGATGTCCATCTTTTGCCAACGCTCACCTCCAGTTTCTCCTCTCATTTCCCTCCAGGCGTGTCTGACTGTCTTTTGGATTATACAGCGTTACATGGAGGACATTCCAGAACCAAAATCTCTGGACACGGTGTCTCAAGCGTCCAGCCACATCTCGCGTCATGTGCCTCATAGGCAGGGCAGGAGGCTGAGCAGCCTGGTGGGACTGGACCAGGTAACACAGTCACGTTATTACATGTCAAGAGTAAGAATAACAGTGCATTTGGCTGTCGCGCATGATTCATGGTGGTCAGAAGTAGATTCTATAATAAATAATGAGTTTATTGAACATTTTAATTATATATGACCAAATACATTGACCCAGCTGTATTGCAAACAGCTTCCGTACAACATAGAAGATCAGCTGGAATGTCAAACATCAGTCGTTAGTCTCACCTTTAATTATTATGTCCGTACCTCTAATTATCATGCCTTTTCTGAATAGAAAATACTGAGGAAGAACAAGAAAAAGCTTGGAGGTGGAAACAGAAAAGCTTCTGCTATTCCAGAGGAGGTCAGCGTTAACGTTGCTACGCTATTCATCATTCGCTCAGCATTTCTGCGTTGGTTAACAATGTGTCATGTGCTAACTGTACTTTTTGTTGTCATCTTTGCCAGCCAGAGCACATGACAGAGGACGAGGACATTTTGATTGGAGAGGGTCCCACGCTGGATCGGCCACTTTCATCCCAGGAAAAGCTCAACATCATCATCGGATACGCTCTATCGAGACGAGGCATAAGGTGGGATAATAGTTCACGCGCTACGGGGAAGACAAACACAGATACACATATGCTTTCCGTGTACTGTGGAGATACATTGTAGTCTGGTGTTTGTCTGTTTTATTTATTTTTCCTTCATTAATATTTTTAACCACCTTGTGAACTCCTGAAAGTTCTCTTGCCTCTTGTTGCCCTCGGGGTTCAGTTCTTCTTATCCGTCGTGTTTAACAATGGTTGTCACAGTTTTTGCCTTGCCTTTATCTTTCTCCACATGTGCAGGGATGAGATTTACTGCCAGATCTGTAAGCAGCTGGTAAACAATAACAACACGAAGAGTCGTACGCAAGGCTGGACCCTTCTTGCCATCTGTCTTGGGATCTTCCCCCCAACAGACCTCTTCATGAAGGTCAGTCTGCAGCAAGTCATTCAGGAACGCAGCAACATGTAATCTTAACACTTGTTTTCCTGTTTAACAAATGGTGTAATTTTAAAGAAATTGCCCTCTTTTTTTAAAAGGTTATCCATCCTCTGGAAACTGTTTTAATAGTCAGTCTGTCCCTGTCAAGCATTGCTTCTGCTTTTATCACAAATGATTGTTATTAATCAGATATACAGTTACTTCTCCTTGTAGTTCGCGCCCAGCCGCTGTGTTGAGATGATCAAAGTAGTAGAATAAGGATAAACATTATAAGATGAAGCTAAAGAGTCCAGTTACAAACAACCTTAGATTACTGAATTAAAAAAAAAAAAAGCTAAAGTTAAATATGGCAATAACAGACATATATCTAATTAAAAAATAGATGTATTTCTGTGAATACAGAGGGAATCTTGTACCTTGCCTGAAATGTTAAGCTCAGTAATCCATTACTTTAGAATATCCACCTATAAAACTGTGCGATTTACTGTGTTGGCAGCAGGTAGGGGGAAAGACCCAAATGCAGATGGCTCTGATGATGAGTGAGTATTTGTTCCATGGTTGCAGTAGACAGACAGGCAGGCAAAAATCCAACGAACCAACAGGCAGACAGAACCAACACATCAGGGAGATACAAGGATGAACTGACACAGAGCCAGGGAAACACACTCAGAGAGGGGAGCCAACGAGACACAGGTGAAAACAGTCAGAGCGATCAAGGGCAGGAAGCAAAACTGACAGACACATGAGGGAACAAAGCAATTACAAAATAAAACAGGAACTAACCAACCTGAACCCAAAACTCACAGAACGGTCGTCTTCAAAATAACACAAGACTCCACAGTACACAGAACTCACAGCCACAACACAGAAACCACTAAAAACCATCCTCAACATATATAAAGCACCCCACACAACCAAAAACCACAACATAAACAACATAAAGAGAAGTCCAGTAGTTGGCTGCATGCAGGCACTTGGAGAACCATTGCTGTCATTAGAATTTCAAACAAGTCAAGATTCCAAATCTGTCCTTTGTAAAGGGTAAAATGATCGTCGTTTTAGTCATTACTATTAGGAATATACAGTCCGTTGCCTTTCTTAATTAGCTTGTAGAGCTTGGGCTATGTCAGTGTTTTCACTGAATCACTGCAGTTAGCAGTTCTTGTGTTGTTTTGGCTGAGATGTTCAGAAACAGTGTCGATTCCAAGATACCCACAATGCACTCCACACTCCTTTTATTGCTTTTGTTAACATTGTTTTATCGTTCTTACAGGAGAAAGTGCTTTTGTCCAGTTCCTCTGATTTGGCAATGTATTTTATTTAACCCTGTTCTGTTCCACTCTGTTCCACAGTATTTGAAGACTTTTGTCCGCAGAGGGCCGAATGGTTACGCAGAATATTGTACTGAGCGCCTGTGTCGTATAAATGCCAATGGAGAAAGAAAAGAGTTGCCCTGTTCGCTCGAGCTAAAGGTAGAAACGCTGGATCACTTTTTTGTCTTGTTGTTACGGTGCCTTTTTTTTTTTTGTCTGCAACTTCTCCTGACAGTATTTACATGGCCGGGTTTGTTGTTGGAATCAAAAGATTTTCTTGAGCAGCGCACCACGGTCTGCGGCTGTGAAATACCAAATTATTGGATTGTTTGCTTGATTTCAATCCAGTCTCCTCTTCCTTCTCCCTGCTGACAGGCTGCCAAGTCCAAGGAGCCCATACACGTGTCTGTGACTCTAATGGATGAACGCACTGTCAGTCTACATCTGAACTCAGCCTCCACCTCTGCTGAAGTCTGTAAGGCTGTGGCTAAAAAGATCAATCTTCAAGACACATATGGATTCTCCCTGTACATCAGTCTCTATGAAAAGGCGAGCTGTGCTTCCGTGTCTCTTGTCTCGTCATATCCAATCAGAGCTCCCCCACCTCTGTTTATATGCATTCAAAATGTCCACATGCTTTGGTTATCTCGTGTACTGTGAAGCCAGTTCCTGAACGTAGTTTAAGCAGTGCTAAATTCCAGTCCAAAAGATTGTAGAGGACCAACATTCCCTCAAACCTGGTTGTGCTTTCCTCTCCAGATGTGGTCTCTGGGCAGCTGTGGGAAGCATGTGTTGGACGCAGTGTCTCAGTGCGAGCAGGAGATGAGGAGGCAGGGCAAGGAGGAGAAGGACGCCCCCTGGCAGCTCTCCATCCGCAAGGAACTGTTCACACCCTGGCATGACTGCTCAGTGGACCCGATCAGCACGGATCTCATCTATAGACAGGTCATCAAGGGCATCCAGTCGGGAGAGTACACCTGTGACAAGGTGAGGCTCAGGAGTGAAAAGACTTCGTTTACTTATAAGTACACCACATACTCATCATAACTTCTTTCCTAATTTGAAGCTAAGAGACAAACGTGACAGAAACCAACATTAGTCTAGTTACAGGGTGGCCAGATGGTAGATGTTATTTAAATATTGCAAAAGCACAAAACTGCTTCTCCTTAGTGTTTCAGCAACTTTTCTTACTAGGAGCAAATAATGATATTGAGGTTAGCATCCCACTAGATATGGGCTTGTCTCTGGTTGACCAGGTTGGTTAAGGCCAGGAAAACTGTCTGCTAATCTGAGTAGCGTGTCTCGAGTAATGATTTTTTTTTTAACTTAAAACTGCTACATGCAATATTTTTTATATCACAGTGGGTCAAATAGTGACGTCTCGTAGTGACGAACCCGCAGAGATCACCAAGCTCTGCCGTTCCCCTCAGCTCTACGGAGCGTTTTAGCGTCTTTCAGCTCAATGTTTTGGTTTTATGACCTGCAACTTTACTGTTTTTGGTTCGCTCCCACTGACTGCTCTAATCAGCGTCAGTTCCAGAGCCATAGCAGACAGCTGTTCTCAGCGAAAAAGACCCACTTTACGCTACCTTCGCAGCACCAAACCTCAGGCAGCCAAAATTAGCAACTCACTTTTGAACACAGTAGAGCATTTACCAGCCAAAGAGCCAGATCGATTTCTCAGGAGCTTGTGAGAGAGCAAAACAGAGCTAAAAGGAGAGTAAGCATTAGAAATACATTTGTCAGGTGGCCTGGAACACGACTCCAAATGAATGCTAATGTTGCTCCCTATCTGCTAGATGTGTAAATAAGCAACTGTTTGCTAACATGGTGATGATATGGGAGTGTTGTGTCTGGAGCTTGTTTTTCGCTGCCGCCAAGCAAAAGAACAAACGAACAAACGAAAAAAGCAAGCATAGAGAAAATGTTGTTTGGCTTTTATTGTTTTCAATAAAAATGTGCTGCATCTCTCAGGATGATGAATATGTCCAGCTGGCAGCAAAGCACTATTACATCCAGTTTGACTCGGTAGACAACAAAGACAACGCCCGGAAGGTGGTCCAGGAGTGCATCGCCACCTCGCTTATTGAGAGCAAATCTATGACAAAGTGGATCCAGCTCATCAGCGCAGCACACTCACAGGTACAGCGCATGCGGTCACACAAAAGGAAATACTGGATGTATTTTCTGAACATGACTGGAGCCTGGAACCAACTGGATTCGTGTGCAGTGGTCTCAATTCAATTTTTGTAGCTTTATTTATTTTCAGTTTTACTTCTATATCACATGGGCACAATAAAGGTGAGTCAATTCTTACATTTTGATCACCCAGGGTCCGTATGTCAACGGGAAGCAGAGTAAAGACAGCGTAAAAGGAGAACTGGTGGACAGCGCCCGGCAGAAGTGGCCCCTTTACTTCTCCAGGTTTTATGACGTTACAATGATGTCAGGTGAGTCAACATACATTTTACACGCAGTATTCAACATGGAATATGAGTTTCCCTCAACACCCAGAGAGGTCTTGATTTAATTACATTTGTCTTTGTGCCTGTATGACCTAACAATGCTAAGGATGTATTGTTTATAAATGTGTTTGTTTTGTTTCAACATTGTAAAGGGGTAATTAACAACTTATCCCTACTGCAGCTGGGCTTACTGCAGATGCATGTCGCCATATAATGCAAATAATATGTGAAATATGTATGCAGTGCTGCTGTATTCCTGTAAACTACTCATTTATAATATTCCCCCATATTGCTGAGCATCCCCACTGACCTTCGCCGCTTACAACCCTGCTTCTGCAACCTTTGCACTTCCATATCTGTCCACAGGACCTCCTTTGCCCAAAAGCAGGTTTTTTGTGGCTGTAAACTGGAATGGCATCATCTTCATGGATGGAAGAGACAAGAAACTCCTTGAGCTTCCCTACCTCGAGCTAAAAGACGTACACATGATGAGGTATGGGCAGCTTTTGAATTTGTTTTGTTCTGCTAATATAATCGCTTTAGTTTTAATTTACTCCCTTGCAAAACATTTTAGTTGAGTTTTGAGAAGTATCAAACAAATAAAACCATGTTTATAACCTGTCTAGTGACAGCCATGCCAGTGCGCAGACAGTGAGGTTGGCCACAGTCAGAGAAGAGTTTGTCCTGCAGTCTGGGGAAGCCGCGGACATGGCAGCACTTATAGAGACAAACCTGGAAGGGCTGAGGCAGCGCTCGGTGTATGCACTGGCTCTGCAGGATGCCAGTAAACCGGGTGAGTCCCCAGCATGTACAGTGTAGGATAGTAGGCTCAAACACACTTGTACATATGAAGTCTATGCACGCAAGCAAATCACTTATCACATATTAACACATATGCCCCTGCGTGTCTCTCCCTCCTCCTACAGATGACCCCACGTTCCTGGCTTGTAAACGAGGGGACCTGCTGCAGGTAGAGAAAGACGAACAATGTTCTCCTGATGACAACGGTTTCAGAGCAACCAACCAGCGCACCAGTAGCAGCGGTGTGGTCTCTAAGGATAAAGTCCAGTTTCTGCCGACTCTCAGCAGGCCCACTGAAGAAATGCTGGTAGACTTACCTTTACATGTCATGCTTTTTGGTTATTTGCCCAAGAGGGTCACGTGTATGACATATCATAAACACAATACCAATAGGACATTAAAAGAGAGCGAATGTTTTCTTTATATTCTGTAAATCAGTATAAAAACAGGTTATACATACAGATACTATATTTTAGAAATAGGTTTGGTTTGTCCGGTCCATATGTGCACCATATATAAATATAGCCTATAAATACAGGTGTTGCTAGTATTTACATAGTGTAACAATGTGTCAAAAGTAAAGAGACAAATGTGCAAATGTACAACAATAGACATGGTGTGCATCAACAGTGACTTTTAGGGTCAATAGATGCAGCAGTGGATCCATGAGTAGGATGGTTCATATGAGCCCCTCTTGTGGTGTAACTAACTAACTGCTTGTGACCCATCAGGAACTGCTCAGTCCAGGCCAGAAGAAACTTTCAACAACACAAAATGCCCTGCAGAGAGACGAAACAGTGGCTCCTGTCTCTTTAAAAGAGTTTGCGCTTGAGAACTTCAGGTAATAATGTCACATGAGTCCCTTTATAATTTGGCACTTTTCAAATATTCATCGCACAGCAAGTGTGACTCTAGGTTTGGTTGGTAGCGCGAGCGTGTAAAAGCAGTGATGCTGAGCATATTTAAACAAAGGCATCCTACAACTTTAACTTTTATATGGATGCCAGGTCGTTTTAAAATAATCTGGACCATTCCATGGACGTGCTCACGCTGTGTTTGCTCCCTGCCACAGGCCTGTAGGTAAAGATCTCAGTCGACAGGGTGTGTCCAAAGGGGTCAGCAGGGAGAGACTGTGGGCTTGTTCCAGAGAACCTCTCAAACAGCCGCTGATGAAGAGCCTGGTCCGCAACTCGGACCTCAGCAACCTGGCCTGCAACGCCTTCACTGATATCCTTGAAACTAATGCTTCCCTGCGGCAGATAAGGGCAATGCCGGACACCACATCCACTCACAAATCCCGTTTTAATGACAGCTGGAACATTAGAGAATGTTGAGATACTTTACTGTTAAAACCCTCTAATTGTAAACCTGGTTCAGGGGACCTTCCAAACTGTGTTTTGCTTTTTTTCTGTCTGTAGGAGGTTTTTCCAGTTTCCCTAATGTACCATGTAGATGAATGAGGAACAAAGTGCTTTAAATGAAAATATCACAGAATAATCTTGTTTTTGCTCCCAATATTATAGATTCCACTCTCTGTAATCTGTACCTTTAGAGGAAAGAGCCCCTCTATTTGTCTAGAAAACATAAAGGGACCGTGTGAGATACAGATCTTGGTCTAGTTCTGTTACTGTCCGTGTTGGTCCTTAACCTTGGCTGCTACCTATCCTGAAGTACATGGGCGACTACCCCATCAAACAAGCTCGCAGTCCTTTGGAGCTCACTGACCAGATCTTTGGTCCAGCCACCCAGCACGAAGCTCTGCAGGACGAGATCTACTGCCAGATCATGAGACAGATGACCAACAACACCAACAGGTGCTCCCTCGGGGTGTGCGTCAGTATTTTAAAGAATCCAAACAAAATCAAGAGCCAACGTATCCAGCCCTCTATGCGTTTCCTCCCCCCCCCCTCCTTCTCTTGCTCTCCCTACCTCTCAGGCTGAGTATGGCGCTTGGGTGGCAGCTGATGTGGCTGTGTTCAGGCTTGTTCCCGCCCAGTCCCAATTTGATGGGACACACTCAACGCTTCCTGGAGTCGCGCCCCAGAGATCTGCTGGCTGCTGGCTGCCTGCAGAGGCTGCAGGAGATGCTCAGGTCAGGCCGGAGTTGGAAACAGAAATGAGAAATAGAAGCTCACATGTAACCGAATAACAACAACGTCCTATACAAAGGGGGGGGGGGCATACATTTCGGTCAGTTCATTACTGTATTTGTCCTAATAAGTAATGGAAAACATAACACTGCTATCACTGTAACATAGGATAGGACTGATCTATGGTACTGTCAATGTATATTTGTGTGTGTGTACAATACAGTTATCTGAGTGCTTTGTACCCTCAGTAAGGAGCCCAGGAAGTTTCCTCCCCATGTGGTAGAAGTGGACGCCATCCAACAGAACAGCACCCAGATCTTCCATAAAGTCCACTTCCCAAATGAGACAGACGATGTAAGACACAGCGCTCTCCTCCGAAAAACTCAGATGAGGTGTCCATTAGTGTGCAGACTCTCAGCAGTTTTTTCAACTTTTCCTCAATTGATATTAACTGGCATTATGTCCTTTCATTTACTAAACTAAACAGCTTCTGATCTTGCATTTATTTTTTTCTCTTTCACCTTTATTCCTACCAGTTTGTGGTTATTGCTATCCATTATTTTTATAAATAGAGGAAACACATAAGCTTTTCCCCTACATATATTTTTAATATGACGTTCCAAAATCCAAATTGAGTTACTCGTCATTACACAGCACATTCAGATTTCTTCTTGAGTTTCTGCCCTTGCTGTTGTGCAGATATTTGAGGTGACATCGACGACCACAATCAAAGACCTGTGCTGCAGTATTGCCTCTCAGCTCAAGCTGAGCTCGGCTGACGGATACGGCCTCTACCTGAAAACACCAAACAAGGTGGGGCTGGGTGGTTTGTTTGTTGATTCATACTTGAAAATGTAAAAAGATATACTGATTTCTATGTGGCTTCAGGGGACATTGATAACATGACTTAAAATCTTCTTCACAAATACTGACTGGACTACCCAAGGCCACGCTCCTATCCTGTTTAACATATTGATGTTACTCTGTTCATATTTCTTAGATCATGTGCCTGGATGAGCAGAAATATTTCTTTGACAGTTTAAAGCAGCCTTCAGACTCTCCTAAGAAAGCGAAGAAAGTGAAAGAAGGTAATGCAACATACAGACGCCTTCAGTTTTTGCATGTCAGTGTTTCTCGTCATATTTCTAATTCAAATCTTGCTTCCCAGGCAACCAGGCCTACCTGGTGATCTGTAAGAGGAAGCTCTGGTTCAATGTGAGCCCGGGGAAAGACCTGGTTGCAGACCTCACTTTCCATTTCCCACAGGTATTTAAGCAAACACAGTGTTCATTCTGCTGGCCTTTACTCTTTTTCGACACGCAGGATTGTCATGATACGTGACCTCTGTTTTGCATCCATAGGAGCTGCCTAAGTACCTGCGGGGATACCACAATTGCACCAAAGAGGACATGACCAGCCTGGGTGGGCTGCTCTTTAGAGTCAACGTAGATTCAGACCGGTCGCAGTTCGTCATGATCCCCAAAATGCTGAGAGAGCTGGTTCCTGCGGACCAGATAAAAATCATGTCCCCTGAAGAATGGAAGAAGGTAAAGGAAGAGATGTGCAGAAGCAGGGCAGGGACATTTTTTTTCCAGTGTAAGGGGCGTCCGCTGAGTATTTTTGTCGTTGCATTTTTCTTCTACTTGCAGCACATCATCTCCTTCTACAACAAGCAGAGTGGCATGACCGTGCAGGAGGCCAAAATCGCCTTCCTCAAAGCCATTTCGGCATGGCCAACCTTTGGCTGTACCTTCTTTGAAGTTAAAGTGAGTCATCGGGGTGAGGTGACAGCAAAGTGGGCAGACAACCCTTTGAGGAAACTGTTTTGTCATATTATGATTTCATTTGCATTTGACTTTGCAGCAAACGTGTGAGTCTAGCTACCCAAACACAGTTTTGATTGCCATCAGCAAGCAAGGTGTCAGCTTAGTAGACCCAAAGACAAAGGTATGCACAATAATGAGCCTTAAATGTCATGTTGTGTGGTGCCCAAGTATTTTATTTCTGTTATTCAAGTCTAGTTTGTCACATTTCATCTCAATTTTTCACATTTTTATGCACTCCTGTTGGGGTTCGTCTTTATTGGCAACAAACCATTACATCTTAATGCACCTTTTAGGAGCTGCTGGTCATGCACCCGTTCAGCCGGATCACAGAGTACCACAGCAATGGCAGCTACTTCCAGATGTCCGTCGGCGCCCTGGTGAGGGGCAACATCTTTGTCTGTGAAACCGCCAAGGTGATTCTTTCAAATGAAATTTTAGAATGTATAAATACTTCAGTACACATCAGCCCATCCGTTCGTGGTAATGAACCCATAATGGGAGTAGTAGATTTTGAAATGACACATTTGCTGACAAAGACATCCATTCCCTCCTGTTTCAGGCCAGCACAATGGAGGACCTTCTTAGATCATACGTCAGCATGTACGAGAGGCAGAGGCAGGCCTTTAAACCAAGGAACTACATGTTTTCCTAAGGCTTCAAGGGCAAAAGAATAGACTGAACTGCTGTGATCTACTATATGCACTCCTGATCAATACCTTTTACGTAAATGACAAAATTGTCCCTACAGATGACTTCTGTTAAATAAGATACTGATATTCAAACTTAAGAGTGTCAAATTATCATTTTTCCCAACTCGTGTCATTGTGAGAACTGGTGGTCTAGAACACCTGTAAATGTAGTGGTATTAAACTTTAACGTGTCCAAGACTGAGTCATTTGTCTTAAGATCTTTAACAGGGATTTCATAATAATAATTCAAGAACTATTGCGGTCTCAGTGGAGCGTATACATTCCAAAAAACTGGACAATCAGGATAAGCCTATGGCCTGAAAGAGGCCAAATTTGTGTTAAAAAAAATACACTCACACTGATCATGTACGGGATTGAACTTGAAAGTGAAAACCCGTATGAAGAAATATTCAGTCATCATTTATAAGAAAAATGTTCATCCAGCTCCACCACTACAACTCCACCACAAAATGTTTATAGACATTTGTGGTTTCATAACTTGCTGTTCATCGCTAATGTTTATAATATCTATAATTAATACCTACTCTGTTTATCTTATGGTCCTCAAAGGGAAATTTCCAAATGATGTACATACTGTATGTTCATACACATTTTACAAAATAATGGGCTCTGTGTCTTATGTATTTTTGGTGTGTACCTGGTTGTATTATTTGCTAAAATACATAAACAGGTTTTGATGACAATTAGTGACAGAGAGCAGGGCAACGTCCGGCTGGCTTGGTTCTTTAACGCGGATGCTAGTGGGTGCTAGGTCATTAGAATGGGACCTGGTGTGTCCCGCGCCTGAGTTGGCCATTCAATGGGGATTTTCTTACAGTCCCGGCAGTATGGCTCGCGCCAAACTGAATGTTAACTTCCCTTTTAACGGTGGAGCGTTTTCCTCTCCGGCAGACCGTTCAGGAAAGCGGTGCAGCCAACAGCAAGCAAAGAAACGAGTCCGGTGGAGCGCAAGTCATTTTCACAGCAGGCGTTTGACAAGTTGTAACAGGAAACACACAGGGGTGATTAATACCATTAATTATGGCTGTATTGCATTTAGCTGTGCCACTTCCGGGGCTCTGGCTCTGTACAATGCTCGCATGGCTGGCCGGGGCGACTAAATGGGATGGAGATGTAATTAATGTGATTAGTTATACCTGTGCTTTTGGCGCCTTGACAGGTCAAACTGTGTGAACAAGGCCCATTAAGGAGGAGTTGACAGGGGGCATGAACATTGTACAAATGAATACTTACATCTCATTCTTCGAGCATTAGCAGATGTACAGTTGCTAATGTGCCTTAGGCCTTTTTCAATATGGTCAGTATAATTCTTTGTTTGATGTTTCGCACTTGAAGCAGACGGAGGGAAATGGTGGCGCCGATGTGCAGGTGTAAATGTCGCTAAAGAGAGCTCGCGGCGAGCTTTAGCCTGTATTAGGCTAAAGGTGGAGCTATAGTTTGTTCTTTTGAGCTATAGTTTGTTCTTTTTATGTCCACATTATATATTAGGATTATTATCCCAACAATGAAAATTGGAGAAGAAAAGAAATGTTCACTGTGATTCATCTTTGTGAAAAGGCCATCAGATCATCACCTCGCTGAACTGAGCGACAAACGAGTGGATTCCACTGCAGTTAGTCTGTGGGAATCAGATACTTCTCACTTCAAATCAAGATGTGCATATTTTCTAAAGTAATCACCTAACAACGTCCTTCACACTTATTTGTATTTTTTCAAACTGTTTACCTACATATCTTCATGCTTTATCATACTACTTTGGCACTCTTATATCTACACATATAGCTATACTTGTCCTTTTTTAAATACATTTTACATCAATTGTTATTTATCATCTAAATTCACCTAAATTTTACTACCTCATTCATTTTGTTTTTCATTGAAAAATATGGCACATTGGAAGGAACATGTCAGCACAATAGTGAGAATATATTAATTGTTTTAAATATTGTTTTGCGCATCTCACTGTATCAATGGAAGGCAATCAATAGGTCTGCAAAATTCAAACACACATACAGAGATAAAACAAAGTGCAAACACGCAAGACATACATTCATGAAACTGAGAGGGGGCTCCATCAATCAGGAGACAAAAATGGAAAAGCTTTGAAGCAGGTTAAGAAGGGCTGCCATTTACTGTGAAACTTATCGGAATCACCTCTCAGAGAGTATTTAATCTTTTATAGTTATAGGAAAGACATGACATCCCTGAGCCATTGAGTGCTGGAAGGAGCTTTTGTGGGTTTCCCAACAGAAAAGAAGACGAGGTCTTGCCAATACGTAAGTGGAAAGCAAGGATATCTAACTGGAGACTTTTGAAATTTGTCACAGCTGTCAGTGACAGTGGGATACATTTGTGACAGACGTGCTTTGGAGAAATGAATCCTGCACAGTACCTTGAACTTTGTCAGCGTGAGACGGGCACAGGTTGAGCTTGTGTGAATTTTGTTACGAGCAACATCCCACTAGGTTTCATCTAAGGTCAACCCCAGTTCACCCTCCCGGGCAACCTTGACTTTAGTGGTAGGTGAGCTGTCATAGGACAGGAGTTAATTATACATTTTTGAAAGAAGATAGGTCTGAAGAGGGACAGAGAAACTCATCCTGCAACTTGGCGGTGAGGAGGGAAAAGTTGGGAACAAGGATTTGGTGCAGTGTCTAATTTGGAAATACTGAAAAAGATTAGATGGTGGGAGTTGGAATTCACTTGTTAGATCTGTAAAACTGCGAAAAATGCCATCCCTAGAGAGATCTTTAAAGGTTTTCAAGTCAAGTCAAGTCAAGTCTGCTTTATTGTCAATTCTTCCACATGTACATTACATACATACAGAGAATCGAAATTGCGTTCCTCTCAGACCCCCGGTGCATACAGATAACACTAACAGTAGAGCCTAAAATCTACAGGCCTTTGTCAAGCCAGATAGAAAACATGGGATCAGATAACGCAGGTTGAAATGAGTCAGTATAGGACCTGAAGTGGATGCAGAAAGAAATTTAAAATTCCTCCTAAACTGGTACCACATTTTTAGAGTTGAACTCACCACTGGGTTATATGTAAAGTCAGAGAGGTTGGTAGAAATAGATGAGGTAAGCAGGGCCATTGAAGAGGATAGGCGACATGGATGTACCTCTAGCTTACACCATGGGGGATGTGTTGATTTTGACCAAAATGAAATTTTGTGAATGTGTGACTCCCAGTAATACAGTTTGGGAGAGACAGTCCGGCATTGATTTTAAATCTGAAGAATTCCGTATTCTGGGTGCCTTTCCATACCATAAAAAGCTATAAACGTCCTGATCAATAATCTTAGAAAAACGTTTTGGTAGGAATAGAGGGAGACATCGGAATAAAGATAGAAACTTGGGCAGTATGTTCATTTTTACTGTGTTAATTCTTCCTGTGAAAAATAGAGGCAAACTCCTCCATCTTCCAGGGTCAGACTTGATTTTAGACATTAAAGGGGAGAAGTTGGCAGAGAAAAGGGAAGTTAGTGTTCTGGCTACACTGATTGCTAGGTACTTAAAGCCAGAGGGGGTCAACCTGAAGGGGACATCAACCTGATTTAATTGTGATGCCAGCTTACTGGGATCAGCAACACACAACAATAAATCATCCGCATAAAGGTACAGTTGAAATTCCATTCCCCGCCGTGATTTCCCAGTGAACATGGGGGAGGACCTCAGATGGATTGACAAAGGCTCTATAGCCAATGCAAAAAGTAAGTGGAGATAAGGGACATCCCTGTCGGGTGACATGGGTTAAAGTAACATATGTGGATTGATTACCATTGGTGGAGATACCAGCTTACCGGATTCATTCATACCCATCACAAATATATAAGAGCGGTATTATAAAACTCTATATAGCATGCATACATGTTGAGAAAAGCATCTTTTTTCCTTAAAAATCCAGAACTGCTGGTGTTAGTGCACCATGTCAAAAATGACAAGACTATTTTATGACACCTGCAAAATACAGTTTTTGATTTGTTTTTGTATTTCATCTCTGAGCTTGGACAGATGGAGTTTCCTTAGCAGAATGCACAGCTTATATACGGTCTATGATGCTGATTTAATATGTATTATTACAAAAAGCTGTGTTCAGACAGTTATGAAATATCATGCCTTGTGTAAGTGTACGACTTATTCTTTACTTACTTTGTATTTTCAGACTTTTGTCATTATTTGAAGGGGCATTATTGGTGTAGGCCACAGCTGTGTGTCTTATGCACATGCTGGAGAAAGTTTTCAAAATGTCAGCCAACACTCCCAGTTATCCATCAGACATTTGATGCTAATGGAATTTTGTGACTGCAGCTTGAATATCAGTCACCTGTCACCCCTTTCCTCATAACACAACTCCAATTTCATACCTGAAATGACATCACAAACTCTGTGTGTGTGTGTGTGTGTGTGAGATGTAGTGTGTGGTAGTGTAATGTAGTAGACTGCTTATACAATCCTCCTCATTGCCTGTCAAGACTGCTCTGTTACCATGGATACCATGTGACCAAAAAAATCAGGTTACCATGGGCAGGTGCATATGAGGTGCAGTATGATCGTTTGTGCCTCAGTCTGTTTCCTGATGCAATCTGACTGCAAGGGGAGCAGGGGTTTGACAGACAAACGACCCTTTTACAGTGTACTTATTATTACTTTGAAGGCTTCTCTGAACCAATGAATTTACATTACAATTTACTTTTCAAATATTAGAGGTTCAATATCTATTCTGTGTCAGAAAAGAAAAATATTTGCTGAATCTCATCTCCCAGTCAGGGTTACAGTCAATTTGTTTTCATGCAAAGTACAATTATTACATTCAAAATCAATTAGAAAGGACTGTAAGAATAAGATGTAGGCCAAACAGTACAATGTTTAAGAGCCTGTGTGTGTGTGTGTGTGTGTGTGTGTGTGTGGTGTATGCTGCCCTACAAGAAGGCAAAGGAATTTTGATGCACTGCACCAAATTTGGAACAAAAAGACCTTATAGCCCAGACCACATCACTATCCTCCCACCTGCACCCCCCCACCCACACACACACACACACACAACTTGTATTTCAAGACTGAAAAACACCATATCAGCATATCAAAACCAAAGCCCTACCTATTCACAAATACACACACACCCACAAGCACACACAACACGTAATGTAGACCACTGTACATGCATACTATGCATTTTATATATATATATATATATACACACATATATACACTGTATGTGTGTGTCTATATGTCTTTGTGAACATATGTGTAGGCCTATAGGCTACATATACATACATGCATAGATACTGTTGAAGAAAAACTTGTCCTTACATGCATATACGGATTTATTACAAACAGATCTGTAGACAGAGAAGCATTGGGGCAGCATGTACACATGGGCACAGACAACACAATACTTAGTTTACATCCAAAAGGTACACTTCTTATAACAGAACGGTGGGTGGTGGTTTTACAGGTTACATTATCTAAAGAAGAGACAAAGAAACAGACTGTCTCTATCCCAAGTTATCAGTATAAGAAAAACAGAGACTTCTGGGACACTTCTATCTTAAGATAGGAACATCTAGTGCCCCATAACCAAAAACAACATAATCACAGGGCCTTTGTGAAACCATACTTTAGTCAAAATGTTCTAAATTCTCTTACACCCATAAAAAATGTAGTCACCCAAAATTTCTCCCCACACATGTATGTGCTGTATGTATATGTATAGACACATATATACATATGTAACACACACATACACATATATGTGCTTTTGTTTTACTATATTCATGGGGTCCAAAAACCAGGAGCCCACTATACTTGTGGGGTCCCACCTGCTTTGTGGGTCCAAAATGCTGGACCCCACAAGTTAAAATTGTTTTTTAAAGGGTTAAGACTTGGTTTTAGGGTTAGGGTTGGGCATAGAATAAGGTTAAGGTTAGGGTTAGGTATTTAGTTGTGATGGTTATGGTTAGGGTTAGGGGCTAGGGAATGCATTATATCAATGACGGGTCCCCACGAAGATAGTTCAGCAAACCTGTGTGTGTGTTTGTATGCATATGCACACATACACACGTACGTGTGTGTGTGTGTGTGTGTGTGTGTAAGTGTATTACACATTATGTAAATGTACATTATATGTATATGTAGTGTGTGTACCTGCGTGTGCACGCGGGCGGCGCGGGCGCGTCTGTGTGTTTTTGTTTTCTGTCGTTCTCCTCAAGCAGGCAAAAACTTTCGGCCATTTTTTCGGGGTGTTTGTTGTTTTCACCAAATCAAGAGGCTGTTCTCAGGTCGACGCTGAGTTCTGCCTTCCAGTCAACCTAAGGCTAGTTTGGAGGAGGGTAAAATGATCCCAGATCAGTGTCTGTTTCGGTGTCATGCCATCCCCCATCGCGCTGCTAGGTGCGCGCCAGCCTCGCGATAGCCTCGCCTACTAGAATCAGAGCTCCGCTCGTGAACTGGATGCTGACAGGCGCGCGGTGCGGTCATCATGCAAAGGTTACGTTGGATCCGTTTCAGCGAGTGTCTCAGGAAGCCGCTCCTCCGCAGGACCTACACGGGTCACAAAATGCGAGACGTCTAGCAACACAAAAAGGCTCTAACTCACGATTACTGGCCTGTTCGGTTACAGCAGGTGTCAAACGATGGACGCAAGTTTGGCATTTCCGCAAACGGCAGTGTGTACGCTGGCTCCTCTCGGCGGCAAAGTGGCTTCATGAGTGTCCAAAGTAACAGTGGAAGTGGTGGTGGAAGTTTGGAGGCGACGCCATCTTGGTCGCAGCTCTCCTCGTCCCCAACGTTTTCTCAACAACATATAACGGCGACGGCAAAGAGCAAGGAAGGTATATTAGCTCGCCAAGTGCACGACCGACTCTTATTCTCCTTAAAGTGTATCCTTTGCAGGGGAAGTGGATTATTTTGGCCGCGTCGAGCTGACGTTTGTTGAAGTAAAAATGGATGTCAAGTTCACTGATGCCGTCAATTGGAAGCCAAACGTCAGCTGTCAGTTCAGTTGATGGCCAGTCGAAGTAGCAGCCAGCTATCATGCTGCACAAAGGCAGCGCGAGCTTGTTGTGTTGTTTGTATGACTGTCAGCTTTCGTGATTTCTAGTTACTCGTAGCTGTGCGATAACAGTGTTTAGTAGCAGTTTGAAACATTCGCCCCCCCCCATCAACAGCATCTAGTTGGATATTAAACAACGTAGCTATGCATGCATCCATTACTGCGTGCAGTGCCTGCCCTGACTGCTCTAAACCTGAGATCGGGCCCTGGATTCTTCTTCTGGCCAGTTTGGATGCAGATGTTGTTTCCACATTGTTTTCCGACATGTTGAGAATTGACTCTGATATTGCTGGAGTTGCTGGATGTGATGTGACAGAACAGGGATCATAAGTGGGATCAGTTGCTTATAATCTCGTCCAGCTAAGTATATTATATATATATATAGTGCCTGATATGTCACATATATGTATGTATATATGCAGCAATGGTGTTAATGAGACGGTAAGAACGAAGATCTGCGTTATAATTCCAGTAACGTTACTGAGGTTATTGTTTAGTAATACATTTTCAACCTGAGACTCTTAACACTAATGTGGTAAGATACGAAATAATGCTATAATGTGAAGCTGTAGCTATATAGATTAATTAGCCTAAGTCACTCCCCCCCTGTCCTTAGATAACCTCACACAGGCCTTGTAGTGGGCGCCCTGTTTCACTGCTCCAGGGTTTCATAATGTCCATTATGCCTTTTTAGGGCTTGCCTCTTTGCCAGAAGCTATGTAAAGATGACGGCCAGGAAATGTCCAATAAGGAAACAAACACTTGCGGCAGTAGTCAGCGGGGAGCAGAGGACCTGTGTGTGTGTGTGTCTCTCTCCCTGGAAACCGGTTGTCATAGAGCAAGGCCCAGTCAGGCAGCATATATGCTTAGCCTACTGCTCGTGAGAGAGTCATTTTAATGAACATTGTGGCTCAGGTTTACCACTGGGACAGCCGCAAATCTGGCTATATACTGAGGACATGTATATGTAAAGCTAGGCTTTTGCGAAGCCTGACTGGCCTGTGAAACCAAAAGCTGTGTCCTATTTCAACGGCGTAATGAACATTGTGGTACACGTGTAGCCTTTGAATTAGCCGCATAACTACCAAAAGTCCCAAATCTGTTCCTCATCGACTGTGCAGCACGTAGAAAGATGGGACTTATCTCAGCTGGTATTGTGCTCTATCTGCAAGGCTTCCAAGGTGTTCCATACATGTCACTGACTAGTTTAGCACTGTGCAATGAGGCCATTGACAGTCTAGCTGAGTTAATCAAAGGGCTGGTTAAAGATTTTGGTGTTGACGTACTGGGAGACTCCGCCCGGCCTCGTCTCTTCTCCCTCCCGCCTTGGATGGTAGAATGTCCTTCCTGCTGAAGTTAGAAGTGCAGCGTCACTCATTTACAGTATCTTCCATCGTAGCATGAAAGTGCATCTTTTAAAGAGCTACCTACTGCCCAGTTGAATCAAATCCATTTTTCTATTTTTAATCCTCAAATCACTCTAGTTTTCTCTAATCCTCCCCACAGATACTGTCCTCTGCTCCTTTGCTTAGTGCTCGGTTTTTTATTCCTCTCTTGCAATAAAGTCACAGAGAAATGGTCAGCGCTCTGTTGCTCTGATTCGGCGCACTTGTCACCACTGTTTGCTAGTAATGACGACAAAGTAAGCCTCTCTCCTTGCTCTTGCTGATGCCCTAATGCCAGGCCCCATGGAGGAGCTGCACAGCCTGGACCCCAGGAGGCAGGAGCTGCTCGAGGCCAGGTTCACGGGAGCCGTCAGTGGCAACACGGTCGGCAGCACTGGGAGCACCAGTGGAGGTGCTAAGGTAACCGCAGCGCAGAAAAACTAAAGCCTTATTTTCAAGATGTGTCACACACCGCACACCAAACACAGCTGACTCAGGAACTAAAGAGCCTCATGAGCTAAACGTTTGTTTTGCGCAGTCTTGTTTCCTGACTGATACAGGATCAAAACGATTGAAACAGCTTTTGTTTTAGTCACATTTTTTGCTCACAAGACAGCACTTTTTTTGAGACTGCAAACAAGAAATTACAATCTTTGCCAATTGTCAATTTATGCCAGCAGGAAATAAAAAAATAAAAAAACCCAGGTTTCCATGGTGGAAAATCAGGTAAAATTTCCTGTTTTCCTAAAAAGGATGTAGGGTTCCTGGAA
Source organism: Coreoperca whiteheadi (assembly GCA_011952105.1). Taxonomy (NCBI): domain Eukaryota; kingdom Metazoa; phylum Chordata; class Actinopteri; order Centrarchiformes; family Sinipercidae; genus Coreoperca; species Coreoperca whiteheadi. The sequence continues at coordinate 7,762,624 of CM022487.1, read as the reverse complement.
ATGTGCATGTGGTGGAAAAGAGCCAAGTGACACACCTAATAAGATCTGGATTCCTATCAGATGTGGCAGACTAGAGGCCCGCCTCCAGGCTTTGTTTCACTTTTGTTTACATTTCATGAGGCTAATGAACTTGGAATAGTACCACACACCTGTAGAGACTATTTTCATATTGTGTTTGTTCACGTATTTGTTTGACATCTCACTGTGTGTAGGGTCTGGCCAATGAGTCCTCTAACCACAGCTATGGCAGCCTGGGCTCGTCTAGCGACAAGGAGTCAGAGGTAAAACACACGGATGATGGTTACTTGGAATGGAAGACAGAACAAAAGCTGAAATTAAATATTACATATTTTGTTACACAGATACCAACAATAAAGCCTGGTTAGACACAGTAGCATGTTGGCAGTGCTTGGCTTTTTCCTTGCTCTGCCCACTCGTCTTTCTGTCTCTCCCACTACCTCCACCTCTCCTTCTCTTCTCTTCCTAGAACTCTGATTTGAAAAGAGGGAGCTCCCCTGCCTACTCAGTATGTACTCTTTCTTATTGCGGCTCTTTCCTTGTCGAACAGCACCACTCGAACCAGCTTTGTTAGGTAAAGCACAGGGGATTTATACCTGTTTTTACTCTCTCTCTCTCTCTCTTATTTCATATCGATTCACAGACCCCAGAGAAGAAGCACTCTGAATCGTCAAGAGGGAGGAAAAGGAAAGCTGACACCTATTCAGACAGTAGTCAAGGTATGAGTGACACCTGCAAGCAGTCAGTTTAATGTAGGCATCTATGCATAACTGATAGCTCGCATTAAATCTTCAATTTACTATGCAGGGAAGACTTCCACACGTGGGCCCAAGATCAGTGACTACTTCGACGTGAGTATTACAGCAGCTTCTGTCGTTCCCATTTGTGACGATTCTTAGCAGTTTGGATCAGATTCGTAAGTTCGCCCGTTTGTTTTCTCTGCAAAGTTCCAGGGTGGGAATGGTTCCAGTCCAGTCAGAGGCCTCCCATCAGCTCGCCGCTCTCCACAGAACTCGCACTCTGCCCCGGGCTCAATCGTGAGTATTTCACAAACAGCAGAATGCCTGAACACATTCGGATTTCTTAGGAGTTATTTGCACATGAGGTGAGTCTCTGTGTGTTTTTAACAAAACCTCTTTGTTTGTAGATCCGGCAGAATAGCTCCTCTCCTACGAGTCTGTGTTTTGGGGAACACAACCCCAAAGCCTCCTCCAGCAAGTGTGTCCAGGTAATCCGACGCACACATGAAACACTCACTTGACACTCTGTCCCCCTCCCCCCCCAAGATTCCTGCAGCATACATTGTACGTTTATTAATACACCTCTGACTGGTACTTCTCCGTCTGGCTCTCTTAGACGGAGTTAACAGGCCTGAAACTTGCTGCTCTGGAGAGCAACAAGAGTCTGGACCTGGAAAAAAAAGAGGGGCGGATAGATGACCTGCTCAGGGTGAGTTCAGTGTCCACAACCTGAGTTTTGATGGAGAGTGCATCAGTTTAATGTACAGCAGGTTATCATGTCAGGTTTGTATTCGCTTCATAACTACACAACCAAACTGAATGCAGTCCCTGCTGTCTTTCCTAAACAGGCTAATTGTGACCTGCGGAGACAGATAGATGAACAGCAAAAACTCCTGGAGAAGTACAAAGAGAGGCTCAATAAGTGCATCACCATGAGCAAGAAGCTGCTAATAGAGAAGGTATCTGTCTTTGCATGAGAGCACCCTTTTGTGTATTCACTGTACATTCAATTAAAGAAAAGCAGCTGCATAAAGTGGTTTTGGATCACTTGTGGGCAGAAAGAAAAACAAACTGACAGGCTTATACACAGCAGGCTGTGTCTCTAACAGAGACATATCATCTCATCATGTTCCGACACCCACTGTGTCAGCAACATAAAGAAGATTTGAAACGTATTGTTTCCAAAGATAGCTAGAAAGTACACACGTAACAGAAATAGAGCAACATTTTTTTCCAGATAGTAAGTGCAATATCCTCTGGTGCTTTTAGCTCTGCTTTGGTCCACACCTCCTGAGGGTGAACAATTCTGTCTTTGGGTTGGTAGATCTTTGAAACTCTACACCGGCTACCTGTTTCCCTGAAGTCTCCACCACTTTAGGTTGGAGTTGCATGGAGCTGCACAGTGGTGGTGGGATTTGGCGCACAAGCAACCCTTTCACAATACAGTCATTTGATTCATTAATATTAAAATAATCCTAAATGGGGCTTCAATATGTCCGGAGAATTCTGGGTTTTTTTCATTTAAAAAAAAAAAAACGTACCTACCACACCTTTTATTCTGGGTGGAGCTGTAACCTGGAGGTTGTAGGCGAGGGCTCGTCACCAGAACGTTTAGTTCGTCGCTCCTCTTTTCTGTCGCCTTAAGCGACACTACTCATTATTCCTAATGTCTGCCTGTTTTTTTGAACAGAGTACCCAGGAGAAGCAGTCGTGCCGGGAGAAGAGCATGCAGGACCGTCTCCGTCTCGGTCACTTCACCACGGTCCGACACGGCGCGTCCTACACGGAGCAGTGGACCGACGGATACGCATTCCAGAACCTGATCAAGTGAGAGACTGCAAACTCCTGCCTAGTTTTCGAACCTAATTAAATTACTTTCAACACTTTTCTTTTAGGTTTTGCATTCTAAACAGTGTTGAAACGTCACCTCACAGCCAGGAGCAGAACACGTATAAGGCCGTTTATTGTCTGCTACAGCATTTCCCCGTATGACCCGTCTCCTGCACCTCTTCCCTGTGCAGGCAGCAGGAGGGCATCAACCAGCAGCGGGAGGACATAGAGCGACAGAGGAAACTGCTAGCCAAGAGGAAGCCTCCAAACCCTGCGTCTCCCTCCCTCTCGGTGGCCTCCACCTCTGAACCCAAGCAGCGCAAAACTAAGGTGGTCAACGGCAACGACTCAGACCCCTTCCTCAAGCCCTCCTTGCCTCAGCTGTGAGTACGCTGAAACAGACAAATACTGTCAGTGTAAAACCCGGAGAGTGCTGGACCATAAAGAATGAGAAGGATGATCCGTTTATATTGTTTTGACTGTAGAACTCCTAGTAGCCATATCAGAGGCCTCTTTTTAGATACAAGTTTTCCCATTTACAATTCCTCTTCAATTTGTGGCTTAAATAAAAAAAAAAAAATCACGAGATGAGTTAGCGCTCTGTGGTCCAAAATGAGTCTTATGTTTTTTGAGATTTCTGTTCTGTCCGGAGATTTTGACTTGTCCATATTTTGGCAGACTGACCCTCGCTGAATACCACGAGCAGGAAGAGATCTTCAAGCTTCGCCTTGGACACCTGAAGAAGGTCAGTAGCAAAAAAAGATAAATAATTCAATCAGTCGGTCGATTACAACATATTGTGACTGTAAGCCATTTTTATCCAGTGAAATGGCCAAAATGTACGTTGAAACACTGAAAATGTGATAAAAACAATGCGTAGATGGCGGTGTTTTCAGTGTGGAATGGCAGCTGGAGTCTTAAATAGTTTGGTTGCATACATGGGTTTTAAGTGCATGAATCTTCAAAACAGGAAAATAATTAAAATGGTGTTCATGCAGGAGGAAGCTGAGATCCAAGCAGAGCTGGAGCGGTTGGAGCGGGTGAGGAACCTCCATATCAGAGAGCTGAAGAGGATAAACAACGAAGACAGCTCAGCGTAAGTCCATCCTACATACAGGACATTAACCTGCCAAGTAGCCGAGTGGTTAAGACCGGGACTAAGCAGTTTACACTGTCAATACCAAACATTAAAGGTTTGATTGGTAACATTTCTATGCAGGTGAATATAAAAAAAATCTCTTTCTCTATTATCTAAATGAATCATTTTAAACATTTTGAAAGGTCCAAAATGAACGTTTTGTTTATCTCTGTTTGAGATGTCTGACGTTTGGTTCCTGCTTCTAACAAGGCTTGTGAGCCAGTAGTATAACGACGTTGGTGTCACGTGGTACGCGTGGCTTTTTTTTTTTTTTTTTTTTAAGAAAATCTGTACTTTTA
>CM022487.1:7711454-7758574 GCA_011952105.1 Coreoperca whiteheadi | reverse complement strand
TTTTTTTTATATTTTCAAAATGTATTTTGTTCTTTTTTTTTATTTGTTTTGGTGTGGCGTGGTTCGGGGGTTTTTTTTTTTTTTTTCGTTTCTAGGAAAATCTGTACTTTTATTCCACACCTTTCTAAAAGCTCTGTGGATGTATCATTTAAAAGAAAAAAAAAAAAAAGATCTAAATAAAAATGTTATCAATAAAAGCTCTGATCGTCCGAACAACAATAACCCATACAATCACAATTCTGCATATTTTAACAAAATCGACAGCAACTACCGGCAGTCACAGTCCTTACAGTCTCACCTAATGTGTTGTCACCGGTGACATTGTCAAAATGAGCGCTTCAATCCCTGAGAAGCTACGTTGGCATTAGTGACTTTTGGGTCCAGTTAGCTAACATTCCAGTTCCCTCAAACAATGTAACTTTATAACGAACGAAGTGGGCCAGGGTCCGACATAACCCATGGCCCGGGGGCCAGCACGAGTTCATGCGGGACAAGTAGACTGACCTTCTCTGGTCCGCTTATGAAAAGGAGTGGGCATGGGATCCGAACGTATTTCCGATGTGGCATGTGTCAAAGATAAATTAAAGTTCAGAACTCCTGTAAATCTGCTCGCCATAGGGATTTGACCCAAAACGTGTCCGTCTAATATTAGCCGCTTCATGAGACTCTTCACTGACCGGTGGCCAGCTAGCCATATAGCCAGCTGCGTTGGCCTCAACAGCTGCAGTACTCCCGTTAATATACAAATCCTTTCTCCCTGTTGCCATTGTTGCTGTGTGGCGCTCAGCTGCTTTTTATAATCCGCTATGAGATTTTGTTTTCAGCACGAAAACCCTTCCTGACTTCTTCAAGATAGCCATATCCTAAGATTACCACAGAGAACGTTACATGAAACCCCACCACACAAAGTCACCGAACTCTATAGCTAAAGTATAGCTATGTGTTGCTAACTAAAGATTGATCACTTGACGTGACTGAGTCAGTCTGCGTCTCACTCCACTCCAGCATGAAAACGAACATCCACTGGTGTGGAATGGAAGGGTGGAGGGGGAGTGGCTGAAAGTTATCAATAGCACCTTTTTAAAGCTGTGGAGCACTTCGTGAATGTGGAAGCGCAATAAAGGTCTCTACTTGTTTAAAAGGTGACACGGGTGAGATTAAACTCTTGTGCCTCCTCACGCAGGTTTAAAGACCACCCTACCCTGAACGAGAGGTACCTGCTGCTGCACTTGCTGGGCAGGGGCGGCTTCAGTGAAGTCTATAAGGTAATGTCTGTACGGTTGGACTAGTTTGTTTTTTTGTTGTTGTTTTTTTCCCCCCATGCCCTCTTTCTGTAAAGTATGTTTGGAGACAAATGTGTGTGTGCGTGTGTCTTCTTGTCACACACAGGCTTTTGACCTGTTTGAGCAGCGCTACGCAGCTGTTAAAATCCACCAGCTCAACAAGAACTGGAGAGAGGAGAAAAAGGAGAACTACCACAAGTAGGTCTTGTGTGTATACACACACACACAAAAACACACAGCTTTAGAGACAAAAAGACAAATGTTTCTCGAGCAACTCACACACTACGTTGCCGTTTATTTCCTTCCAGGCATGCATGCAGGGAGTACCGGATACACAAGCAGCTGGACCATCCCAGAATAGTCAAACTGTATGACTACTTTTCCCTGGATACTGACACGTGAGTCACCTCTGACCTCTGCCAGCTGCAGCCCTGCTGGGTTGACATATCCTGGGGTTGTTTATCACCCAGCACTGGGTTTAAACAGCCTCATTTACTGTGGGCTTAAAACAACATGGTGCACGTCAGTAGGATTCCAACCTTTTGTAAAAGCCCTACCCAGTAAATATTCAAATAATGCACGGGTTGTTTGTATTCTGCGTCAAGGCTCGACGTCAGTGGGCGCTACAAGTACGTGCAAACATCACAGGGCTGTTATCAGATTGGGAAAGCGTAACTTGTAAAAGCAATTCAAAGAAAAATGTATGATTCAGCATGAACATGCCCTGACAATGGAAGTTATTTTTAAAGGGTTAACTTGTGTGTTTGAGCGTTAACTAAGCATGTGAGGTGTAGTCACCCAAAAGAGGGTTGAAGAACCTGGCAGCCAATGGTACTTACCCGGGCTGACATTACGGCGTATTTGTCCAAAAAACAGACAAAGCCATTTCTGTGTTGAGTACAAAGGTTGAGCGCAGGCCCAGCTCATATTGTTACATGTTAGCAAAGCTTCCCTTTTGAAACTGAGCAGCTCAGATACGTGTCTGGAAACATAAGTCAGGCCCAGCAGAAAGTCCTGACCCTGACCCCTGAGAGGGAAGGGAAATTCTTAGCCTTCCGTCTTTCCAGCTCTCAGAAATAGGAAACTCACGCTGGATGAGCAGTTGATCTTTCTACTTAGGGATCACGCAATGAATGACAGCACTGTTCCATACTTGATATAAGAGTAAGCACACGTTGCAAGTACTGTTGACCTGGATTTGTTCCCCTTCAGGTGTTGAATTCGATCTGTTTCGCCTGTACGTAACCGTGTGTGTCCGTCTGCCTCCTCTGCCCGCCCAGGTTCTGTACCGTTCTGGAGTTCTGTGAAGGCAACGACCTGGACTTCTACCTGAAGCAAAACAAGCTGATGTCCGAGAAGGAGGCCCGCTCCATTGTCATGCAGATTGTCAGCGCCCTGCGCTACCTCAACGAAATCAAACCCCCCATCATCCACTACGACCTCAAACCTGGTGGGTCACATGTTCAGAACATTTTTGGGTGACTCATACATGGAATTAAATGTAGAGAAGTGAAATCTGATTCAAACAATTCTACTGCTTTGTTTGCAATGTTTGACTTCTAAGAAGCGGCTAGAGCCAGTTTAATGTCCTTGCGATTGCTTTTAGTGTTCTCGTCAACATTGGGTGGAAAATGGGTCTGGCTGGGTTTTATCTGGCGCAGTGCGGTTGGTGCTACTGCTGGAGTTGGAACCAATCCCTCCCAGTATTTGAAGCTGATCATGTGTCAATCGCTCTGCCTCACACGCTGCGCTGCGTCTCACTGTCTGTGTTGTGCGCAGGTAACATCTTATTGGTGGATGGTACTGCGTGTGGAGAAATCAAAATCACAGACTTTGGCCTGTCCAAGATTATGGATGATGATAACTATGGCGTGGACGGGATGGACCTCACATCACAGGGAGCAGGCACCTACTGGTAAGACACGCACACACAAATACCCCTCTCAGACTGATAGTAACGTGGGTTAAATCCCTCTTTATGGTCAAGGAATTACCTTTAATTGCTACTACATGGATGGTATGAAATAATCATGGAAAAGTCAGGGAGTCTGATTTGCAAAAATATGTCTTTATTACATTGTATGACTGGATATATTCTGTGTGTGTGTGTGTGTGTTTTTTTTCAGGTACCTTCCTCCAGAATGTTTTGTGGTGGGGAAGGAGCCACCTAAAATCTCCAACAAGGTGGACGTCTGGTCTGTGGGAGTGATCTTCTTCCAGTGCCTCTACGGCCGCAAGGTACAACACTAACCGCCACCTGTCGCACTTTGCAGAAAACAAATGAACATGCACACTTTCAGTAGACCGTTCAACATGGATTCGGTGGCGACGTTGGGCCACTCAGGTCGAGTCTCAGAGGCAGTGCTTAGAATTGTAGGGGACAAAACGTTTGTACAGCAGAGATTTCTCTTCTTGAGTTCATTTTTCCGGCTCCATTCCCAATAGTTGCAGCAATGTAACAGACGCTGGAGCGGTGGTGAGTCTTATCTGTTTTGTTTTTCCAGCCGTTTGGTCACAACCAATCGCAGCAGGATATTCTCCAGGAAAATACCATCCTCAAAGCCACAGAGGTCCAATTCCCTGCTAAGCCGCAGGCTAGCACAGAGGCCAAGGTAACACACACACACACACACACACAGACAAACCTATACAGTACACATTCACACAAGAGCCAGTATGCCAGTTCTATATACACATTCTGCTTAAAATGACCATGTGAACAGCATTACCTTTAGATGCGATTTACCTTTTTAGAATTGAAACATTTATAGATTAAATAATCATGTGGGAATGTCTGTTTTTAAAAAAGATGGCACTTCATCACATTGACCCAATTAGGTCCATAAAGCAGTGCTACTGATTAATTGCAACGTGCCAGAGATATTAAAGAGATGGTGACCTCAGTATAAACAACAAAGCAAAATGTCTGACGCTTAGCAAGTGTTAATCGTGTCTGGGTATCTATCATCGTTCTGCCCAACCCCAGTAGGCGTAAGCGTAACTGAGTTGAGACACTTGTGTGTTGTAATTGTGGTTGTGATATTAACAGGCGTTTCACGTCTCCCAGAGTTCCCAAACAAGTTGGCTATCCAACATGTTGACACATGCTCAAAAACACCTGAGTCAACCCTGATGTGTAGCTATAAAAAGAACCGTTTGAAGCACAGTCTTTGCCACCAAGTACACAAACGGTCTCGAAGTAAATATGAAGGGTCTCCACACAAACCCACTCGCAGCCCGCAGCGCACTTTACAGAATGTTCTCTGCTCTGCAGGCATTTATCCGCCGCTGTCTGGCCTACCGCAAGGAGGACAGGTTCGATGTTCACCAACTGTGCTCGGACTCCTACCTCCTCCCTCACATGAGACGTTCAAACTCCTCCGGCTCCCTGCAGCCCTCCGCCTCATCTCTCCCTACCTACTGACTGGCTCTCTCACATGACTGACGGGACCCCTCTGGCCAATCTCAAGGCAGGATTGTCGGATTTGGAGGATAATTGATGTGGATCTTTTTTTTTACTCGAGCTGTTCGCAGATGGATACATTAGTAACAGAGCAGGATGAAATGGGAAAAATGTGACATGGAAGAGGGAAGTAGTGGAAGGGGTACTCCCTTTGCATGTGTTGTACAGAGTTGTGCCCTTGAACTCCACTGTGTGAGATAGGGGAAGGAGCAAAACCGGAAAATCGAAGGGAAATGGAGGGAGCGAGGGGCAAGAATTGAATGAGGCTGAGCGTTGTTTGGGGCACGAAAGGAAAATGATGAAGCTAGTGGATTTCTTTATGGACTTTATTAAATAACCCTTAGGAGACATTTCAACAGCTATAGGGGCTCCTAGATGCCCTGTCCCAGCCCACCGCTCTTAGCTCTACACCATAACACGCCTCCCACGATGGGAGGGGCTCATGCTGCTTATTTGGGGGTGGCATGGACCGGCGGGGAACAGAAGAAAAGGGTGAACAGGTGTGCGTTGCGAAGAAGGTATCTGTACGTCAAATATGGACTACCTGTTCAAGTCAACTCTGCCATCCGTTGTTATGAGGCCCAGAGTGATGACTGCATCTCATTGAACTAACCCTTGCAGTCCCTCGGCACACGGCAGGGGTTACCTTAAAAGTAACCTTGATGGGACTCGTTTGAAAAGCTCCAGATTAAAATTTCTGGGCTCGATTTGCACTTCCGGTCCAGGTCGTGGTGGTGTGGTCTCACACATTTGGCATGAAGTACTACAACGAGGGCCAGTTCTGGACTTAGTAGCCACGTCCTCGGTTTCCATTTTTGTTTCGTCGCAAAGCAGTTCAGATCTACTGCTGGCTTTACAGCAAAGTGGATCTGTGAATCTGTCTTAATCCATTTTTGTTGTTCAGATGAGAGTCAAACAGCAGAGTATTACTGCACCATGTTGTCATAGATGTCCTCATCAAGCTGCCTGAAGAGACTTGGACTGAACTGAGGGTCTGGCTCAGCTGTTACTGTACTGCAAAGACTCGGGGACACAGAATTTAGTGTACATTTCACATGCAGGAGACTCCCTAGCCAAAACATAATAATGAGGCTTATCTTTGCTTCCCGGTGTCTCACTTTGCTCAGTTTATTTGTTTCCTCCCGAAAGCTGTTCTCAGTTTGCTGCTATAAATGTTGCTTTTAGTTTGTAACGTGTGAATGGCTTTCGCCTTGCATATGTGCATACTTGAACTGTGTGAACAGGAACACTCTCCAGAGCCCCTTTTCTGAAATGGGACACCCACTGTGGTTGTTTTTTTTTTGGTTTTGGTTTTTTTTTGGGGGGGGCGGGGGTTGTGCAACACGTTCCTCTGCCACCAACATCAATCTCCAACTGGGTTTTTGTTTACTTTCATGTAAAAGTCCAACAGACATTCTATGGAGCTGCGTCCCAGCATACTGTGTAGTTGGGAACGGCCCCTCCTGTTCACGCCAGTAGAAGTGGGCGCACTCCAGGTTGGTTGTGCTGCAGCATGATTTACTGCAGCTACAAACCAAGTGGATATATCCAAATGTTGTCGTCCTGTAAATAAAACACTTACCTGTACGTTGTTGTGACATTATAAAACCCTCTCAAATGCAGGCAACCTGGATTCCGCCCAATGCACCCCCGTGGCAAGTAAGCGAGAGATTCCTGGATGAGAATTCAGATAAAAGACAAGCTGGAGCAGTTAACAGCAAGTTGTGGGTGTCTCAAATTCTTCTCTGCGCTCTCGACTGCTTTAAAAAGAACAGATTTCCTATGCGCCTATTAGATGAACAGAAACCCCAAACAAGTGTAATTTCAGTAACATGACAACTGCAGGAAGTACCTGCTCACGGCTTGCTGCTCCCAAATGAAAGCAAGTGATGAAGTGCAGGGAAACCGGCAAAGCCGGCATTTAGTTTGATAAATTGTAATTTGATCCACTCCGGTGCAATAAGGCATAAAACAAACTTATCCCCTCCAGTTTCATTTTTCCTTTCTCTGCTACTTGACAAACGGTAGAAAACTGGGTGCTACAGCCATTAAGCTACGTGTCAGATCACATTGGCTGTGGGGGTGTGCAGCGCCATGCCGTGTCAATCATATGCAATAAAGATTGCCTTACAAGTCTTAATTCCTGCAGTGTGACCCATATTTCCTGAGGAGGGTTGTGCAACGTCACTAGAAGTGTTTTTTAACAAGATGGAGCAGAGCAGGGTGGTGATATCTACGTGTTAATGAGCAGCAATGATGAGGAGACACTGAGATATGGAAATGCCTAATACGAGGCCTCGCAGGCACCGTGTCCCCACAGTATCCAGCTGCATTACTGAGCTCCATTGGCTGAAAAACTATACTTAAAACTATGTGAACTATAATTCACTTGGCTATAGTTCAGTCAGCAGGCATTTATTACAATGCAAGACAAACATCTATTGCTCTATTATTAAATCATTTGAATCCTATTTACTGAATATCTAAATGTGAAATTGAACCACTGCTGAATCATGTTGACTTCAGCTGCCACTGAATTTAAAGCATGTAAAGATTTGACTTTGAATGCCAAATGCCTGGATTTATGTGGTCTTTTTGCTATTTAAAATGTCCCTAACTATTCAGTAATGTCCACTACTAGGTGTTCAGATGCTTTTGATAGTCTAGTCACACCTATAACCAAAAAAAGGCATTATACCGGATTTCCATGTTGTTTTGGCAGATTTCTACACAATTACTACTGCCACGTTTACTTTTTTCTTCACCTTTTTTTTTACACGTGTTGGGTCCACTTTACACCTGGACTTTGCATAATCCCCCCCTCCCCAATAATGTTTTGCGATACCTGCTTTTCACATCTTTGTTTGGTCATTTCGCATGCTTGTTTCATCTTCATAATTTATTTGTATAATGGGGGATTGACAGTGTAAAAGAGCATTTAGAAAAAAAAAAGTAGCAACAAACACTGTAGACCATATAAAGACGCACAGAGGCATCATGTAAAATTAATTTGGCTTTATTGCTCACACTGTGCACAGTGTAGATGTTTTCAGAAAGTTGTTACAGTGACACCTTGTGGCTGTACTACATCACTGCCTACCAATTTGCTTCGGCCATGCCAGGAGGAGACGTACTGAGTATTTAATAACCCCGCACTCATGTTTCCCCCTACCTACCTACTGATCCCCCCCCCCCCAACAGCAAGCACATACGCTCCATTCAGTAGCTGATGTAACTGTAAACCGCTGTCCCCTCTGGCATGGCCTTCAGGCCGTTACCATCCCTCTGTGGTAGAGACGGACCACTGTAGAGTTCTGGATATACATGAGACATACAAAAGGGACAGAATAATAATTTCAAAAACACAAAAGGTGGTGCAAAATACTGCAGATTCATTCATTGGGTGGAGACACTCATACAGCAATTCCAACATGTCGATGTCAATCAAATTAATCTATTAGTCTGAGGGTCTATTTAATAATAAAAGGTTACATGTTAGGGCTGGATAAGAAGACCAAAAATCTGTAACATCATCTCTTCATATTTACCTTCTTCGCTCATCTATGTTTTAAAACACCAGGGTGTGATATTTCTTTTCTCCTGCAGGACCAGTCTAATATCTTTGCCCTGATTTATTCCAGTATGACCAGTTAAATGACCTCTGGACAGGACTGTGAGCGGAGAGTGGTTGGCTGAACTTCCACTTAGATGTCATTGGTTGCTGTAGGTATTCTCAGTTTATTTATAAGGGGATTCATGATGTAGGTAGTAATTCAGTAATTTCGATTTATGGTCCAGCCCCATTAACATACACTGTTTATATAAAAAACAAAATATAACTATGTGAAACAGAGAGGACCGCCTAATCAGAGCGGGGGAAATCCTAAGATAGTTCTTTGCCTTGTTGTCACTGCAGAAGTGTGAAGCAAACTACAAACCGAAGAGTAGACCTCGTCCTCCACATACAGCAGCTAAGGCAAGCTCCAGGACAATCAGGCAATAAAGACATGTTGGTAAGACCAGTCTATAGCCGTCCTCCATTCTTCCATTCACAAGCTTCCTCAGCGATACCTGGCGCATGCCAACCTCTGGGTCTGAACTAATGCAGCTGTCCGTTTGTCCCTCTTGGCCAAATAAATAGAAAAAACACAGAGAAGAACAGACAGGGGAAAGAGAGAAACCGGGTGTGTGTTTTGGTTTGATGGCGAGCGGGATCTTTCCCAGGCTAAGACAGCGGTAGTGTTGTTTCCGTGGGGGCCGCTGATTCCGTGGTGTTAGTGGAGGCGGCTTGTGTGGGGTCGGCGGCGGGCTCAGTTGCAGGCGCTGCTGCCGTGACTGTGACTGAGGCTGGAGGAGCGGTGGTGGAAAGGGGCAGGAGGGGGGCCACTCCCTGAGGGAGGAGAGGAGGCAGCTGGGAGGGCAGCATGGTGGGTAGAGGGGGTAAGGGGGCCAGACCTGGGAGGTTGAGGGGCGGGAAAGAGGCCAGAGGTGGGACTGCTGGAGACAGAAGCAAAAAGAACAAAAAACAGGACATGTTGATGCTAGTTTTGGGGGCGGATTTATATTTAAAAAGAATCTCAAACTAAATTACAAACTCAGACTTAAATAGTTCAACATCTTGGGAAATACGCTTTCTCAGTTTGATGAAAAGTTCGGTACCTCTCTCATATCTGTGCGGTGAATATTCGGCTATAGCCAGCAGCCGTTTAGCTTAGCATAAAGACTGAAGCAGTAACTTCCTGAAGCGTAGACCTCGGATATAACCACTTATAAGCCTGCAATGTGATTGTACACGGCTTTTTGCATGCATTAAACAAACAACATTTACCACGTTAGTAATTAACATGGTACATGAGCTTTAAAAAAGGTGCTGGAAAGTGAATTTTGTTACTTTCAGTGTGAGCAAGGCTAGCTATTTCCATTCTTTGTGCTAAGCTAACCGGCTGCAGCCTTATTTATAACGGAAAGCTTTGAGAGTGGTATCAATCTCCTCATCTAATTCTAGACAAGAAAGCAAAGCAAAATAGGCTTATAGTAATATTGTCTTAATTCGGATTACGTACTAATTAATAAATACACTAAGACTATAAACTTGTACGTCATATACTAAGTACTAGTATATAATCTGAATGCAGACTGTATTCAGACTGTAAGTAGTGTCAATTCCAGTCTGAAGTCAAACCACGTATAAGACCACATACTCATACTGTTAAGTATAAACTTTATACTAATGTTGATGTACCATATTGCCCAGTTTGTATATCAGCGACTGATGTAGCTACTCTAGGGTCTTGTATCAACAGGAAATGATGCAAAACATATCCAGGACAGACACAGCCAACTGCAGGACAATTCAAATTTCAGAAACTTCAAAACAGGGAGTGAAAATCTTTTAGCGACGATTGATTTCTTTTTGTTTGCTGCGCTGCCAACATGGAGTCCTTGGCGTTTTTCTAGCTGCGAGTACCACTTCTCCAATGCATGATGCATTATGCGACAAGCAGTCTCCATCACAATCAAATAATTAGCATTTGTGTAAAGCATGTTTATATTTTACATATTTAAACAATGTCCACTGGGGACCCCCTGTCACTGGTTGCATAGGTTTACCATTGTGACCAGTTTAACCAAAGACTGCCATTTCCCCCCTTGTTTAGTTTGAATCATTTTTTTAAAAGGCCGGAAGCACCTACAATTATGCAATATTTCACAAGATACAAAGCAATGACTAAAGGAAAGTCTGACAACAATTGTAATTTTAGGTAGCTGAAAGCAGTTTTTTTTCTGCTTTCCTATCCTGTCGATAATCTCAAGAGTTAACGCGTGACCCCTTGTGGGGAACTATGGGAGCCACTTGTTTAGAGTATGCATGTATAGTATAGAGTGTGAAAGAAGAGTGAGACTTGATTTACCTGTGGTTCCTACTGGTGGTGGTAAGGCGCTGGTGCCAGCTAGTGACATAGCACTGAGGTTTGGGAGTGGCAGGTTGAGGTTGGGCAAGTTAGGGAGCGGAGGTAAGCCACCTGGGAGGGGCATCAGACCTACACACACACACACACACACACACACACACACACACACAGGAGGGTGCGATAACATTATTCATTAGAAAACGTAACTGCCAGTGGCTTAATTACATTAAACTCATGCTACTTTACTGTAGTGAAGCCACTTCGGAAAAGAAAATGTGCCAAAAATCCAAACAAAATAGGCAAAAAGAGCACTTTGTACATCTGAGAAAAGTTAATTGCTTTTAGGGAGAGACAAACATTACTTGGATGACCTTTTATGTGAGCCAACAAGACAATTAAGAAGAGGTGGTAACAACTACCAAAATAAAAACAGAGAAAGTATCACGAGAAAGGGTGATAGGAACTCACACACTATTTTTTGGGGAGTTTCTGCTAAGTGCTTAAAACATAAATACCGTTTACTGATAGTTGCTGCTTGTCCTTCAGGAAACTAAGCGTGTGTACTGTGTACACAAACTAAAACTTCATATTGGCTAATGCAGTTGAGGCAGACCGTTCTCTTTTTTTTTTTCTAGAGGGGGTGTACACACCCATATAAATCTGTAGAGAAGGAGCTGTAATGCATCTGCCACCTGTGGGCTTTTCCAAATGTTTGGTGTTGAAAGCTCACCGACTCGGCAGACCGATGATGTGCGTTTTGAATGTGTATGTTTGAGAAATCACCCACCTGGTAGCGTGGTGGCGGGGTTGAAGCCGGTGGTGGCAGGATTCAGTGGAGTGAGGGGGCTGAGGGAGGGGCTGGTGGAGGAGGGGAGCAGAGGGACTGTGGGCAAACCTGGGGGGTACAAATGTTTGTAAGACCGCGACCCACTTTTCCCAAATCACAAATATCACCGTCATATAACGAGCTTAGTGTGAGAAAGAACAGAATACCTGTCTGCAGCTCGCTGGGCATGGTGGGCGGGGCTGTGCTGATTGACAGGCCTGACAGGGAATCTTCAAGGCCAGAGGGGACACCAGGTGCAGTAGTGGGAGGGGTCACTGCTGAAAGCTGGACCTGAAGGAGTTGGGAGGGAAAACCATGAAGGCGGTAGAGAAAAAGATGCTGCTGTCAAACAGATACGGTCCCATTCATCCAATAAACTAACGAGAAGCCTCGCTCTCTGTCCCGCTGTCTGCTTTGCTGCATACATAATGAGGCAACTTGCATTTATAGAGTGTGAACACTTAATCTGAGGCAACGAGATACAAGGCTTCAATCTTTTCAATGTCACTCACACACACACACTGCATACTCACAAGTGATGTTCTTATCATTTTAGGGCAATACACAATGTAATGACACACACACAAAATTGTGATTGCTTGGCAGTTACGTTCATATGCAAGAGTTGTTCATTTGGTTTTAGTACGTCTCCAATCTGAACTGAGGACTTGGGTCAATTGCATAAGGAAGTGTGCGTCCCGACCTCGGTGAATCCATCCTTCAGCGGACTGATGGGCTCACTGGGAGAGTTTCCAGGGAAGCTGATCTTCTTCCCTTCCTCAAAAGGCCTGGTGGGAATCCTGTGGAGGTATCCATAGCCAATCCCACATCCAAGGCTGGAAAAGGGAGAAAAAAAGGTCAGAATCCAACCAACAAACCTAAAGATTTTTATTCAGACTCATTTGCGATTAGCCTGGTTCCAGATTACTGAATAACTGCCCACATCGGAGTTTTTCAGCGACTCAAATAGGCCTGGTGTTGTTCATAGTCATGTTCTATAGTTACGTTATTTTAATTTCAGCATTGTTTACGTCCATGACTTCTTCTACACTGCCGCACATCTTGGCGTGTTACCGCCACCTGTTGTTCAGCGGCTTAGTGTGAAACCTTTGGCAGGAATGTTTACCGCGTGACCTGCGTGTGCGTCCTCGTGCACGAGTTAAACAAAACGGGTCCATGTCGCTGCTACAGGGTCAGTAAATCCACAGGGAGCCTTAAGTTGATGTGGTGAGTTAGCAAAACGTTGCTTATTACATATCCAGCAGCAGCAGTTCCAACATTATTATTCATTTGGAGTTATGTTCGTGTCCACCTGCAAATGCAAGTCCAATATTCACTCGCTTTTAGCTCCGGCTTTGGCCTCTACCTCCTCCTGGGGGAAATATCTGCTAAATGCCCCAGTATGTTCCCCAGCCAGTCACTAACTGTCTTATCTCCCGTTTGGTGCTGAGCAGGTAGCGTGCAGTGGGGTTTTTAGAACTTTCTCCACATAATTGTTAATTATAGGCTCTTTAAATCAGCATATTTAGTCAATTGTCCTGAACAAAAAAAAAGGTAACTGTGCCTAGAAATCACTGCCACAGCTTCCATGCCAGTGATAGCTAGATGGATACGTCACTCACTACTGACTAGTTAAAAACAAAACAAAATACCCCTGTCCAAAACAGAACCTTTTAATTCAGTCCGATTATCAGGCTAAACTGAGATGTGATCAGCTGAAAATCACTCTGCATGTTTCTTTTGGAAGTAAATCCAACCCTCAAAGATCTACAAAACTTCACTGCATACCTAAAGGCGTAACAGGGTGCGAGTGTGTTCAAGTCTGTGTTACCTGCCCTCTCCTCCCCAGGCACTGTTAGGTGTGATGATCACCTCTCTGCAGTTATCGGTGTCTGTGTTGTACACATAGAGCTTCAGGCCTTTCCCCTCGTGGCTCTCGATCAGAGAGAACAGGTCCTCTGACTGCAGATACAGTCAGAGAGAGGCGGCAAAAAGGGGGAGACGCACAATCGTTATCATGTGGAGAATTTGCAGGAGTGGCAGCTTCAAGGACCTAAAGTGCTGATAAATTACCTCGTTCATGACAGTGTCGGCTCCAATGATGTAGTCAGTGTGCGGCCGCAGGCCGGCGAGGGCTGCTGGGGAATTAGGCTCCACTTCCTGTCAAGGATAGAAGGGGACAGTAAGGAAACAAACTACCAGAGGACCACATGAAAAAAAGACGACCCTGACTAGACTTTGGGGTTACTTACCAGCACATGCCAGACGTTCTCATTGGCTCCCTCAAAGCTGCAGAAACGAATGGAGACACCAAGCAAGCCCTGGCCCCCCCACAGGTTGCTGGGGGTGACGGTCGTCTCCCGCAGCTCCAGGGTCTTTGAGGAGTAAACCAGCATCTTCACTGGTTTCTCCACGCTGGCTTTCAGCAAGTCTTTCAAGGTGTCGTTGTCCTTGTTCTGTGGAAAAGGGAGAGGGGGGGGGGGCAGAGGGGGCCACCGTGAATCATGCAGTCCCCTCTGACTTGGACTCTGCCCCGCTAGACACATATGCTGGCTGTCCTTACCAGTCTGGTGTTGTTGATGGACACAATGAAGTCAAAGAAAGGCTCCAGTCCTGCGCGGTGTCCAGGTGAGTTTTCCTGAACCTGCGTACAAATTAAGAGAGAACCTGAGCCGCCGCTGCTGGACTGCACACTGTTGCTGTGTGCATGTCCCTGGATGTCTCCAGAGCATCAGAGATACTCTGTGTAAACTGGTTGGACCTGAGCTGACCAACATACAAGGCTGTATTAGACACACACACATGTCAGAATGTGATTTGTTTTGTTTAGGATTCATACAAGTATCACTGTAGTTACTTCAACACTGTGCATGCAGCCAAAAAGGTTAGAAGCTGACTTTTCGCCCCGGCTCGTGCAGGATGGGACCAATCCCCCTACCGTCCACACCTGTACTGTTGTCAAGTTGCGCATCTAGCTCCTAAAAGTTACTGACTGTTCAAGTTTGGAAGCTTTGAATAGGACGACTGACATTAACTGCCCAGTGTTAACGTGTTGCTAGAGCCGCCGTAGTCCACATTTTGCAAAACACGGGAGAAGAAGCACTATTCACAGGGACGTGTCCGACAACGGATACAGAACCAGCTTGGCAGCTGTCATTCAGTGCAGCTACGTAGCTTTGGCTAGCTTCAACAGTGGTGGTTAGCTTTGGGCAAGCACAGTAACAGGCATAACACAAAAACAAAAACAACATGAAACAAATACATAACGAGAAGCGATAGGTTACTCTGCCACAGCTCTAAAGCACATAACAATCTCCTGACACGCTGTTGGTGTTTTCCAGGCGGAGGCCCCAGCACTCATCCCCGGCCTCTCGTCCACACAGTGCAGGCAGCCGTCCGCCTCTGACCGGATGCTAAGCTAGCAGCTAACAGCGGGCTGTAGAAGCCACAAACTCACTCGGAGGACGTGGTAGCCCTCGGAGCCTCCTCCCGGTATCTCCACACTCTGCGATCCTCCCATGGTTCCACTCCTTTAAGGCTGTTCAGGTTCTGTGGCAGCTTGTTACCCGGCAGAGTCGAGGTACCTGGACACTTCCACGCACCGGGTACACGTAGCCAAACGATTAGCTGAGCGGTGCGCATGCGCCATTACGTGGCAGGAAATAACGCCTTTTTCCAAATTCTCCATTCAATTTCCAAATTCCGATCGGTGTCTTTGTAATTCAAAGAGCTCATTAAATCAAAGTGTAGAGTAGAAACAGAACGTTGCAACCAACACCTTTCAAAACACAAGGATTGTATTTACTATTTATTTCAGACAAGCCTAGAACCAGTCAGAACTATAGTGGACACTCTCCAGTTCTCCTAAAACCATTCACCCCACTGAATCTATTATAGACTGCTCTCTTTTTAAAATTGATACAACCATTGAAATTCTAAACTAATATTCGGCCACATTTAGAACAAGACACAAACCTTCAAACCTTGTCATTCACTTGTACTGACTCCCTGTATTTAGTTACAGTTTCATGCAGTTGTGTGCCAGAACGTTCTTGACGTTTGCTTATTTGCTTGGAAGGAATCTGCCCTCATTTAACACCGACTGCTTTAATTTAGCTCTCTTACAAACTTTTATTAAGTGCCGTGTAACAATTGCCATGCTCTGTTGATTCAGCAGTCTCTTAGGAAAAAGCCTGCCATTTAAAAGTCACTTTTCGTTCTCTACCCTAAAACCCCGACAGTTGCAAGCAGCAGGACAAGGAACCCGCGTTTACGTCAACTCTGTTCCATTTACAGTCTGTGTATGTGCTTAACATGCAATCACATCAAACCATGTAACTGGATCAGATAGTTGTTATAACTTATCTATCAGGCCATATCCCTCTGTATTTCATGTGACTGTAATACTGTCTAAATTGCTGTGGTACTATGTTGTACTAGATAGGTATTGTTGAAGTGAATTACTCTCACGTCATCTCATCTCATGCAACCACACTTGGCCTCTATACAAAATAGATAAACAAGATGGTATATTAAACAATGTGCATTCAATGTTTGATGTAAAACTAACCCTGAGTTTGAAATCTAATCATTCTAAACCCTAAATGTGGGGCTTCTGAAGGGTCAAGTTTTAATAGGCTTTCATGGCATAATATCTAGAATCTAGAATATTCAGTAGATTGCAACTGCTCTGAAAAGATCTTTTACCCCTCAAGCTACTTTTCTATTCTTGTATTCAATTGCAGTGTCTGATGCAGGCTTTTCATTAGCTTTTTGCATTTGAAAAACCCAGCTGCTCTCTGTCATGAAGGCACGCAGTTATTACACACTTGTTTCCCTACTTGTGTGCCTGGATTCAAACATGTGTGACCGTTGTCACATATTTTGCTCCAGCGTGTTAACAGGCCTTGCAGCTGAAAGCCCTGCAGTGGAGTTGTGAGAGCTGTAGCGATGCTCTCTCCTTCAGCCGCTCCTGGATGAACACAAAAGCGTCCTTGTTGGCTAATGAGCAGCTACAGTCGACCGTGTTTATGAACCATAGTGTCCTCTCCATGCACAGAGGAACGACAAAGGCACGACGTTGGGGATGGTTGTTTCTGTGATGTGAGGCTGATGGCGATCGTTTAAGGTGTCCCACAGTGTGCAGCTTTTTAGACCGTTTAGATCACTTTTGGACATCAGTGTAACACTGTCATCAATTATGAATATCTTAGTATGTGATGGTAAGCAAATGAGACCATGACTGAAACCCTTGTGTTATTAACACAGGTTTTATTCCAAATTAAGACACCACGTTCCACAAAGCCCTTTCACTTCCTGTCCCAGAGAGGATGTTGCTTCTCGTCTCATACTCCCTGCAGAATAAACTTGTTGGAAGTTTTCATTTTCAGTAACATTTCACTTCCATCTACCACTCCATTGTGACAAACTTTGAAAGCTTTTCCTTCATTTCTACCAGAATGATGTTCTGACTTTTTTTTTGTGCTTTCTCTCTGTCTCCTATTTAACATCCTAGCTGATTTCCATGGCCCTATTTACGTGTAAAATCCAGTAGGGGCTTCCTTCTGTATGTGTTATGATGATTATTAATATGGTTTTATTTGTAGATTTTAAAACCCCTCATGTAGCATTTACACAAAGTTATGTATTGCTTTGGCTGACTGTGCAGACAGAGAGTCACCACCAGAGGGCGTTGGCAGTACATCACATCCTCATTGCTGCCTCACTCCACAACCACCCTTCGCTTTGATATTTTTACGCCCTCCATGTAAAAGGAGGGCGTAAAAATAAAGAAAAACTAAGGGAGGAGCAAAGGCGAGGGAAGAAAAGAGTACATGAGTAGGGGAGAAGAGAAAGAGATGAAGAGATGAGAGAGGAGAAATGGAAGGGAAAGGAAAGAATAAAGCAGAGAAGTAGCTGATAGGAGAGGAGGGTTTCACGCTGGAGAACAGCCAATCTGACACACAGCTGGGGGCCAAAAGAACAAGCAGGATGATTAGGCAGGGTGGCAAAAATGCGTGTGTGTGTGTGTGTGTGTGTGTGTGTGTGTGTGTGTGTGTGTGTGTGTGTCTGGAGCTGATTACAGACAAGCATAGACAAACAAAAAATGTCTTTTTTGAAGATGCAGTTTGTGGAGCCACAGAGAAAAATGGCTGTGTGTGAGAGACAGACGTGTGTGTGTGCGTTTGAATAAGTCAGACTCACTTTTCCCTTTAATAAACTTTATTAAAGATATTTTTGGAGATGGTATGATTCTGTTAAAGGGCCTACTGAAAACCTCCTGGGAAACGTTCCCTTACAGCTGGCTAAAATAAAAAAAACCCCAGATTGGTCACATACAGGAAGTCAGTGGCCACATACAGTCGACAGGCTACCTTAAATATGATTTCTGCAATTGTGCCATTCACATATGGTCCCTAGATACCATAAATACTTTAACATAAGTCTTATATAATACTGCCATAGTACACATCCATTTACAATGGAAGAAAGAAAGGTGAACATTGTGCAAAGACACAAACAGGACCTCTTTATACAAGATATTCCATTGAGCTCTCATAACACTGAGAATACAGGTAATATGTATTCATTAATTAATATATTATATTACAGTAAATGCATTAGGATTCAGACAAATACAACAACCCTTTCTTCCCAGTCTCTAGAGGAGAGTTACATTCTCCCATCCTTGTGCTTCTCTCTCAAAGACCGGTGCAACAGCCAGATGATTATACTGTATATATACTTCATTCTTAATCTCCCCAGAAGACCAGTCAGTCATCTCAAAACATTCAGTCAAAAAGACTCACAATCACAGAAAGAAACACACTATAGAAATTGCATTGCCGTCGAGGGTCAATAGGTAACATTTTACAAACACCTATAATCTATAAGATTCTATATGAAGGACAATGGATTGCTCGGTTCCCGATTCTCTTTCTTTGGCTGACAAAATCACTATAAATAAACTTCAGTCAAATTCCCGTGTCATTACCGTCAAATACACATAAAGATACATATACAATAAAATACCTGAATCTGCAAACAGTGGAAAGGCAATAAATATTTGTTCTTATATCCTCAAATATTAATATTTTAACAATGTTATAAACACATATGGGTATCACATGATTGCATGAAACAGACAACGAGCCAGCGTTTTACAAGTTAAAAGTTGTCACAGACTTGGGATAGCTGTAGACATTTTAAATCTTAATCTTAAACGTCTATGAGGGAAAATATTGCAGACTGTAGATCAGTTGCTGGAGCTTCATCTAAAACCTCTCAGCGTAACACGCTTGTTACCTGTGATGTGCACATTAGGTCATAACAAACTTATTCTTAACATAGTGCTAGCCTAAAATACATGACAGGATACACTCAGGCTGCCACGTGCACACACACACACACACACACACACTGCTTCAGGGGCTCGGACACTGGTTTAGGACAAATAGGCCAGTGCACTGAGATTAAATATAATGTACAGCTGAAAGCACCAATGATTCAATTTTGTGTAGCATATGTATGATACAGCAAAATAATTGTATGATAGTTTGTTTTATTTTGATCTGTGCTTTTCTCCCTTTCAGTGTTTGATCACACACACACACACACACACACACACACACACACATTAAAAGACAAACTACATTGGACGAGAAACTGGATTACACGCACACACATCACAAGATTCCACAGCACACACATACATTAGATCAGAGCATGTCTGTTGTACCTGGAGCCTTCAGATAGTACTTTTAGATTTTGTCTAGAGGACCGATGTGGGACGAGCAAGTAATTCAAAGCCTCTCTCACTGCGAGTTTCTCTTCGGTTAGAGAAACAGTCAGAATGCTTCAGGCAAAGACAGACTGGATAGAAAGAACCTAAAACACGTCCTATCATTATTCGGTCTGCAGCACTGTGAATGTTTCACCTCATTGGCATTTGCTTTGGAAATACAACAGATAAAAGACTGTAGGGTAGTAGGGACTGCAGCGATGGCTGAGGGGTCTACAGGTCTTGACCCATCCTCTCAATCTCATCAATGAGGAAGTCGATGTCAGACTGGGTGGCCGCAGGGTTGGAGACGACCATGCGGAAGAAGTTGACTTTATTCCCCTGAGGCTGGTAGCCCACCATGGTGGTGCCTGACTCCATCATCATGGCCTTGATCTTTGGCGCCACCTGGTGGAGTAAAAAAAATAACAAATTTGAGCCTCGCATTCGGGAAATGAGCAGCGTTCACGAAAACATCATTCAGTGGTTGTATGAATAAAAAGGGAGGGTGAACATGAAAGCTGATAGGTGGGAATTGATTAATATACATTTCATTGTAGTTTATTGTTTATTTAACAGAGACAATGCACAATACATTTATTGCACCAGTTGTAGCTAAAGACTCTTTCCCATCTGTAGTCCCCGTGTGCAGGCCACCAGTGACGCGCAGCTTGACAAAGTAAAAGATGATAGTCATCGACAGGTGTCTCACCCTATGGAGTTTCTCTTGCCGCTCCTCACCGTCAGGCATGCCTCTCAGGCTGGGTGGAATATACCAGAAGCAAACATTGGTGTGCTGGGGCTGCAGACAGAAGAAATAAACACAGTTAATACACACTCCTAGGAATCTGTTTTTTGTCATTTACACCAAACAAAAAGGAAATGAAGAAACGTGGAGGTAGAGGAAAGAGAGCAAGCTGTAGAAAACTGCAAAAGAAATATTTGATTTTTTTTTTTTGGTTAATCCATGCCAGTATAGCTTATTAAACTAAAATGATTGAATTTTCCTTTGTGATTGAAAATAACATTGATAGGATAGAAAATTAGAGACGCTCACCACTCCATCAAACACCATCTGATATCCCTCCCTGTTCTTGATCTTGTTGTACAGGTACTGAGACAGCTCCAAACACTTGTCAATGTGCTGCTCAAACCCTATGGTGCCCTGTAGGGAAGAAAAGTCAGTACCCAAAAAGCCAATAATTACTATAAAAAAACACAGAGTATAAACCTATAGCATCTGCTATCATAACACCATGACACATCCTACGGGCTTGAAGACATCTTGTATATGCTGGTGAAAGAACAGCTTACAAGTTAGTAATCTGTCTCCCTCCGTCTCACCTTGGCCTTCCACATGAGCCAGAACTTAAAAATGTCGACGTGTCTTCCGCACTGGATTGCTTTGTCCCCCGTGTCGTAGGTGACGTCGTACTGTTTGTCTGGCTGGAACAGGTAGCCAGCACACATGGAGTTACAGCCTGCCAGGATTCCCTACAGACACACATGAAGTACAAACACTGTTAACCTTTTCTCCACGACGCTAGTAGCATGTAGAACTTTCACAGACTGCTAGTACTATGAAAGGGTACATTAATAACATGTGAGTCATAGTATGTATTGTGTTCATTTTCAAAGAGAATGCCCTGACATAAAAATAATCCAGGTACAACACACAGTATACAAATCAAACCTTCAAAATACGGAGGATTAAGAAATCTTTGTGAAATGTTTTGATTGCAAAGGCTGTGTGTGTGTGTGTGTGTTCACTGTACCTTCTCTCTGACCAGGATAGCAGAGCATTGTAGAGGCACGCCCATCATCTTGTGAGGGTTCCATGTGACAGAGTTGGCCCTGCAAAGTTTAATATACTGTATGTCTTAATGTCCTGAGGTAGTTTCCCTGAAGATTTTCTTTAAAAAACAATACCGAGCAACATGTGCTTACCTCTCAACTCCATGAAGCTTATGGCGATGCTTCCTGGACATCAGTAGTCCACCGCCCCATGCTCCCTGAGGAGACAGCACGTTTACAGAAGGGCATGCAGGCAAGAACATAGTACTATTACTACTACTATTAAAATACTAAAGCAACTGCTCCGATGTCAGCTACTCACATCAACATGGAGCCACAAGTTGTACTTCTCACAGATGTCAGCGATCTCATTGATGGGGTCAAATGCACCGTACACTGTCGAACCAGCTGTGGCGTTCACGAACAATGGCACATAACCCTGCAGAATCAACACACATTACAGTGAGAGGGAAAACATTTTGGTTAAAGAGCGAGAACACATTAAGAAACTAAGAAAATAAAGGAAAGAAAAAAGGAGCAATGACACCGACCTTCTGTTTAGCATCAATGATCTTGGCCTCCAGATCTGCAGGAATGACTCTCCCCCTGAAAGAGCGTCATATTAGTTATACCAGAAGCGTGTGGTGAGTCTCCTGTTTTTGGTACATTCTTCGCATCCAGTATTTTATACATTTACTGTATAAATTGGCTTTAAATGTCCAAGATGAATTCCCCACCTCTCATCTGTGCTCAGCAGGATCACATTCTCAGTACCAAAGCCCAGAGCCGCTCCAGCCTTCTTTATGGAGTAGTGGCTCTGTAGGGACACACATTAGGTATATAGGTCATACATCATTTAAATAAGGGCTACATTTTCCAGCAGAGTGGAGATTTTGTGATTTTGTCTCATGTTCTCAACTGTGCAATTTTTTAGACATAGACAAAAGTAGATGTGATAAAAGAAAAACGAATCCATTAAACTAGCCATTGCCTTGATTCAAACAGACCTACTGATTATTACCAGACTGTTTCAATGGCCTCAATCAACAGCCAATAAAGTGTAGCGCCTACTTTATTAGAATACCTGAAATGGAGTGTGTGTATGTGTGTGTGTGTGTGTTCATGGTCACGTACGTGTTCAGATGTGAAGAGGACAAGACGAGGAGCTGCAGACATGCCCTTGGTCTTGACCTCGGGGAAGTACTTGTAACGTGCGATCATCACACTGTACATGTTGGAGATAGCGCCCCCTGTTGTGTATGGGACACACACGTCAGCACCTTGGACAGCAGCGTTCACACACAGCTCATTGGACTTTCTGTGTATGGGGAAATCTTTTTGGGTTTTATTGCCATCCAGTGCAAAATAACACACACTCAACTCCTATGTATCCTATCCTATAGATACTGTTAGACCAACCTGGTGAAAAGATTCCATCTCCCTCTCCACTGGGCCACCCAATCATCTCTCTCATTTTCTTCAGAGTCAGCTGCTCCATCAACACAAACACGGGCGCGATCTCATAGGTGAACCTGTCAGTCACATCACAAAATGTATGAGCATAGCACGCCATTCAACATCACTGTAACAGCTGCGTAAGCACTGTAACTACTTTGTGAGCAAGAAGAATAAAAGAAGATTCTTATGCACACACACTTGCGGATTAGAAACCCCAAACACAGACACACCAATGCACACACACACTCACTGGTTTTTCATTAGATTCACTATAATTTCATCCAGCAAGCGCAAACTGGGGTTGTGCTGATAGGGCTAATTAAAAAGTGTCTGATACGAGTCAGGCAGCAAACATTCATATTCAAATGCTTTCTAAAATCACTCAGTAGTTTAATTAAAGCTCACAAAGCTCTGATGACTATCTGTCCATCCTGCCAGCCTCAGTGGCGACTCTGAATGGGGCTGATGTGATGACTGAGAGGACGTGGATGTGTGTTTGTGTGTATGTGTGCGTGAGAAAGACGGACGGGCAGAAAGTGCTTTAAAGAGATAACCTAGCCTCTGTTGACCCCGAAATTCAGAGACTGAGGAAGACACCATAATTGTTCATTTCATTATTTCATTAAAAGAAAGAAAAGGAGAAGATTAAAAGACAAAAAAGTAATATTTACATGGCAAGGAGAATTGTAAGAGAGATGAGAGACAGTAGACAGCTTTAAAATGACAGAATGACTGGTAGCTCCATGGACGACGAGAGAACTCCTGGAGAAGCTAAAGTAGATTAAATGTGTAACAGAAAGCCAACTCTTACAGCAAGGCCTGAGCTTTTGATCTCCTTGCTAACTGACAGGCCATCTCACCGCCTCCCACACACACTCTTCGGACAAATCCCTGTTTACCCTGCTTTTAATGAGGCCAGTTACACAACACTCCTCCACTCCCACCACCACCAGTTCCATCTACAACAACAAAAACGTGATCTCCTCTCCCTTTTCTTCAAAAGTACTTGTCTAAACGAGGACTGAAGCATTCCGTAGCCTGGGTAGAGAGGAGGAGGGATAAAGGCTGAGGGGAGAGCGGAGCTGTTGGGAAACAATGGAACGAAACTGTGACAGAGGACAACAAAGGCAGAGGAGGGGATGATATGGAGGCAGAGCACGGAAAGCATACAGAAGAGAAACAGCAGTGGGAGAAAATGGGAGAGAAGAGGGAAGAGAGGGAAAGCTGCTGTCGGGGATGGATAGAATTGGAAACTGAATTAAAAACAGATGAAGAAATAGAGAAGAGAAAGCCATGTTTCTTGTGTAATCACCCTTGCTGGGGGCTCACCCACAGGATGGATTTGATTGGAACATTAGCTTCAGATGAAATTGTGACTGCTGCGCTTCGACTATGAACAGCGACAACAAAGGATAAAATCAGAAAGAAGACAAAATGTCTCATTTTGCAGCTTCTCACTGGCCTACTTTCAGAAATATGGTGTTCTTTGATACATTGGAATTATGGTTCATATAAGGAACACAAAAATACCTAATATCCTGGATGTATCACTTTCATTTCTTCTTCAAAGTGATCCCAACCTCAGTAGAAAAGGGACAAAACCAGTGCACCTTTTTAAAATTCTCCTTTTCTCTGTGAGTCATTTCACGCTGCAATCTCAATAATGGTGATCATTATCACAATCAGAGCCAATCATTGGTCTTTTCAGGGTGAAAATTACCCCTCTGTCACCTGCCTGTCTCCAGGGACAGCCCCTAAATGCCCTTATTATCGTCATCAAGGGCACTCAGTGTGTGTACGTCTGTTTTTGAATGTGTGTGTGTGTGTGTGTCTCTGTGTGACTAACCCTCTGACCCCCAACCACTCTCTCCTCTCAGCCCCTCAAGGGAGCACAGAGTCGGTCCGTATCCACAGGGACAATAGAGCGGGAATGAGCACTCCGCAGGGAGCTGCAGCAGCCAGTTTCCACAGTGTGACAGGGTTTTCTGTGCAGCCGGAGGACATTGTGTGTCAGTGTGGGGCCCAGCTGGCCTATCTGCTAAGACCAGCTCACAATGAGCCTGCAGTCAATGGACTGGAAACCCTAGCTGCTGTATCTGGGACAGCCAGAGCTGGTGTGTGCGTGTGTCTGTGTGTCATTATGTGTGTGTTACGTGAGTGTGTGAATTCAATGGCCCTGTCTCTTGGGGCATTCTTCCAACCGAGAGATGGGAAAGTTTTTCGTAAGAGTGGGTGGTTTCCTAAGTTAATGTTTTGAGAAAGGGATAAATTAAGTGACTCAATTTTCCTTTAGCTTTTGGTTTATTATCTCTACATTGATCTTTTCTTCAGCAGCCCGTCTAGGGGAAAATATAGAGGCCACAATAGTTAGAGAATACTGAATGCTCAATTTGAGTATATGAGTGGTGTATATTGTGATTGGTGATGTTTCTACATCAGTGTCACCAAGGCAAACTCTGGAAGATTTGTTGTATTTAGATATTTAGGTGATTCTGCTTTAAAACCGCTTTTTAAATGCTGTTAGAATTCTGTCCTTTTTCTTGCCTTCTGTCTGGAGCTCAATAATTGTCCGGCCTTCTGTCGTTTCTGTTGCCATTTCCGTATTTTTCTCTCTCATATACAAGAGTAGACATGAAACAATTAGTCAATCAATTAATTGTTCATTTTTTCCAAGCAAAAATGCCAAACATTCCCCTGTTCCAATTTCTAAAGTCTAGGATTTGCTGCTTTTCTTCATTTTATGTAATAGTAAATTGGGTATTTTTAGGTTTTGGACCACTGGTCAGACAAAACAAGATATTTGATGATGTCACCATAGGCTTTTAGGAAAGTGTGATGTGCAGTTTTCACTTTTTGACATTTTATAGGCTGAATGATTAATCATTTAACTGAGAAAGTAATTGTCAGGTTAAATGACAAAGAAAAAGATCATTAATTGCAGCCCTACTTAATAGTGCTGTACATTTTCTTCTCTGCTTATCCCTTAAAGGCAGTCTTAATACTGTAAATATGGCTGTGAATAAGCATCAAAATATACTTTGTAGATTTTCATAGTGCATAGGGCTATCACTTCTTATTTTTGAGGAGTTCATGTTCACTCCAATGAGGAAATCCACTTAAAATTATAGATTTATTCATCCCTCTGCTTGGAATGAATTAACAGATTTGTAAATATTCAGCTGATTTACAGTACTTTCGGCAAAGATGTGCATGGCTGTGTGTGGATGTGTCTGTATCTTCAGTATTCTGATGATGTACAGCAGCATTACTATGATGTTCCTCGTTCTAGTGCAGTGATCATAACACAGAGTTATAGCTTATTTACACCGTGTGTGTGAGGGTTTGGGAGTGTGTATCTGTGTTTCGAGTGTGTGATGTTGATGTGGTTCATGCCCTCTATCAGACTGGGCCACCATGTAACTGTGACCTGAGATCAATATGCAATCTAACCATGCCTGGGGCTGGGCGGCCTCCGATATACAGTACAGCACAGTGGCAGCCTGCCGTCTGTCAATAAACAGTCTCAACAGGACAAACCAAACACTTTATATAACTGTCCTCAGAGACTCTTGTGACCGATTGTGGAGAGAGCTGAGGGGAACCCTTTATATTTGACATATATGGGGTCTTTCCCCTGTTTAGATAAAATGTGTGCCATTTACATGCACGTGAGCAAAGAGGGCAACATGCTGTATGACTTACATATTGGTGTTAGCAGTGGAGGTGAGCCACTCTCCGGCCAAACCGATGATGTCCAGACCAGAAGACAACTGGTTGAAGAATCGTGGGTGACCTGAGTATGGACAAATATACACAAACTATCTTAATGGCATTCTTATTAACAGGGCTTCACTGGTACATATACCTTGTCCTGAGTACATAAACGAAGGCATATAATGGCTACCGTGTCCTGCAGGCTTAAGCTGACCACCTACGTCTGATTGTGAAAAAAAAAAGAATAAAACTAAAATGGAATAAAATTAACTGTTTCAAAATAAACAGTTCTTCATTTCAATGTTCACAGTCATTCAGATTTCATTTTGTATTCCCCTGGTCAGCCATGAAACCTGAGGGACCTGACAAAGCACTGTTCAGTGTACCATAATTACATTGGTAACAAGGCTATATGACAGCCATTTAGACTCTAAGGTGCTTGCACACACAGTCCCCGTCGACAGGCCTGGAGCCTAAATGCAGTCATCGATACAAACATCTTGTGGAGGCAGTGCTGTATGGCTCACATGGGAGTCAAATAAAAATATCAAATATGAAAAACAGATATAATATTGTGGGCATATTAAACAAACTGACAGTGCTGCTTAACAGCGAGAGGAAAGGAAGAGCAGCTTTACACTTCAGCACCGCGGACAGCTCCTGCAGTCGGACCTCACACAATTCAGCTGCAGAAATGTTCTGAGAGGCACAGAAAAAAGCACCATGTGTCTGAATGAAAAGTGCTGCTGAGTTGTAGACACAGCAGACCCCCGTGTGATGTAGAAAACCCGAGGGACAGTTTGAGGGTTGTCGTTTTTAACAGCTTGAAACAGCCCGCGTTAGGATCCCCTCAGGCGACACTTGCTTTAATAAGTCGAGGGGAAATAAAAGGGGGATGTCACCTGAATTATCAGGGGGACAATAAATAAGGCGGTCTTCGTAATAGACTGTACACTATCTGGCAAACAGCTTCTTCTCTAATTGTTTGTGTTGCCTTCAGTAAAATTGTCAGTATTCATTTACATAAAAAGTGATAAAATGGGAACATGTTTTTTAGAATATATATGTCATCACATTATAGGAATATTATTGGAGATACCATCTGATATGTAAATATTACTCCAAGGTAATTCTCTAGCTCTAATATCATAGAATGTTTTGTAAAATATTGTATATGACTATATTTTGAGCTGAAAGAGTAGAAGGTTATTTGCCTTTTCACACATTCCAGTGTCCTTTTGCTATTTAAAATAGCATACACCACCATATGAATTATTCAAAAGAACTGCTTTTTAAATCACGTTGCCATCTCATAGGCCACAAGGTGACCCCACTTTTTTTTTCCTTCTCAAATACATCTCCACCTTGAAGGGCCTACCTGTCCGGACGCCATATTTGAGCGTGTCCCTGCAGTCCACCAGGATCTGCTCCAGGGATTCCGGCTGGTCGGACAGCTCCAGGTTGAAGCCCTCCATGCCCTCCAGGAGCTGGTGAGGGTGGTGGAAGTCCAGCACCTTGGTGGAGCGGTCGAAAGTCTTCTTGACGTAGTTGGTGAGAATGTCGACCATCTCCAGCAAAAACTGTATGGTAGGCTCCTCTCCATTTTTGGCTGGCAGCAGGTCTAACATGCGAGCAGAAAGATGGTGGAGGTTTAGCCAGGGTGATGAATTCAAGTTAACGGGTTGCTCGGCCCCCCTTCGTACAGCTAAGAGCCAACGGACATTTAACTAAGGAGCCTTTAGAAAGCTTTGGGCACTTAGCCACTCTTTTTAAGTCCTAGTTTATTACAGTATTTATGTTGGTTGCCTATGTCTAATAATGAATTATTCGTATTCGAATCACGTAACAATATAGGCTAACAGTAGCCTAGCCTAGCCTAACATCATCATTCGGCTACCTGATGATATTAAAACGTTCAAATAGCCAAACCCAACATACGTTTTTGACGCTTTAGCCTATCTAACGTCCAGTCGCGGGTTCTTTTTATTTTCCAAATTATTATTAGCCTGCGTTATGCCTCTAACTTTAGTCGTCGTC
The DNA here is from genome assembly GCA_011952105.1 of Coreoperca whiteheadi. Lineage (NCBI taxonomy): Eukaryota > Metazoa > Chordata > Actinopteri > Centrarchiformes > Sinipercidae > Coreoperca > Coreoperca whiteheadi. The sequence goes on along the minus strand of CM022487.1, from coordinate 7,730,307 downwards.
CTCAGGAAAGTTGACTTTCATTGGGTGTGGGAAGGCCAACAATGTTGTCGCTTAGCCTACATTAATGAGAAGGAAAAGATAACAGCAAAAGTTGTGAAAACCGACGACATGCTTCTGTGGTTCTTCTGGGAGGCCTTTAATGGCTTTATCTCGACAAAGGCGCCAACGGTCGCTTTAATTTGAAGTAAGGAGCCTTTGACTAATGGGCCCATAACGTACAGCTCTAAAAAAAAAAAAAGAATAGAAAAAAGAAAGCGCACGTAAATGGCTCGAGGAGTGACCATTTTTTACGTAGATAACGCGTCTGGCTGGAATTGTGCACGCGCAGCTCTCACCTCTGGCGAACAGGTTGGAGAAGTCGGTCTCGGTGAGGCGGAAGCGCGCCTCGCTGTTGTCGCACGAGAGCAGGTTCTTCTGGCCCGCGAGCCTCCCCTTCTCCTCCAGGCTGTTGTTCTTCTGCAGGAACCCTAGGGCGTTACAGGGCAGGGCAGGGCAGGAGTTATCGCCAAACATCTCCATTCCACACACGCGCACAAAAAGACGAAACTATGGGACAATAAATAAAAAATAAAAATAAAAAAAAGGTCTACGAGAAATAATGACTGTCCAAATATTCTGCGTTATTTAGCCCACGTGGTCAGGCAGCTGTGGTCTAAAGTCGGCTCCTAATGCTGTGAATTCTTTAATCGGAAATGCTTTTCTGGTGGAGGCCAAACTTATATAGGCCACATATTTACACACACATACGGAGAGAGAGAGAGAGAGATACTGGCGGTGGTGGGTGGGTGCGCGCCCCACCCCGTGACGTCACGGCCGCACCCCAGTCAGGAAGCACCCAGTCCACGGACGGATCGGCTCAGTGGGCAGGGCAGCCCGTTGTGAAGACCCATACAGCCATGAAGAGGGGTTAATGAAGGACGCACAGAGCCCTGAAGCAGTCTGCCTCTGCAGGGCCTATATGTGCTGGATTCCATGTTGGAGCGGATTTGTGCATGTGGAAATCCGCAGGATAATGCGGCAGTGTGTGGGGCCTAATTGTGCGCCAAACACGTGGTAGTCACACACCCCTAAAGCCTATGAAATACTGTCTCTTGTATTTTTTTTTTATGTAAACTCTATAATATCCTTGCTCATTTAAATCCTCAAAGACATCAAAATCAACCAACCCTCTAACTGCCATAGCCTCCACATAACAATATTTTCATTCCAGCCCATTAAAATCTCATTTAGACCAATCAAAATCCATTGGTCAATTTCTCATTCTTCAACATCACGCGGATTGGATCCTTTTGCTTGTCTATACACTTTACATCGTTCGAAGGAAAAAAATGCATTCTTTGTTCCAAATAAATATCAGAATTAGAAATGAAAATAGTGCTTTCCAGGCCTGTCTCGAGGATGTTTCACTTGGTGGTGAAATGGAGAAGACATGGGGGGTCGAGGGGCGGTCGGGGGGGGGTCGATCCGGGGCTCACATCATCAGACCTACAGGCTAATGTCCACTGGCCTTTAGAAGATGGAAACACACAGTGACAGCCGTGGCTGGCCCTGCTCTAGCTGCCTCTATCATGGCCTATTTCAGGCCTCCAAACGGCTTTATTTGTTTAAAAAAAAAAGAAAAGAATACAAGCCACCCCATGATGAAAATGTTCAAGGAATGGAGGCAAAAATGCACACCACAATATCATAGAGACATGTTACCATACGGCCACATGCCCCTACCAGACAGCATTTTTCCTAATATCTCAAAAATGTCACACGACACATATTAGATGTTGAAAGGAGTGGAACATTTTAGGTGCCCAAGAAACTTACCACAGATCTTCATCCCCAGCTTCCGTGTGCATCCGTGCATCCACGCATATTCGTAGGCTAAAACAGAATGAACGTTTGAGTTGCTGAGGTGCAGGCCGCGGAGACGGCGTGGATGGGCGGAGGATGGATGTAAAGCTGGTGCAGCACAGTGAGCACGGTGGAGGCGGGCGGCAGGCGGCCGGGTGTGTGACGCTGATCACTCAGGTTGTATTTGGCATTTTACTGTGGGTTTTTTGAAGCATTCAGTTATTTGTTTCTGAGTAGTTTGGCTCAATGCTGACCTTTGTTGACCGAGACTTTATCCATCTTTTTATTCACCACGCCACCCACTGATCCGATTTGATCCGATTTGAGTTTAAACAGTATAGGCACCGACAGTGGCCCGCACGGCACCTCCGCGCCGCCTCACACACCCAGCCAAGGGGCGGACTGGAATTAAAGCCCGTGAAATGAGCTCACGGAGGAGGGCAGAAATTAATTGAGTGAAACACAGTATGTGACTGGAGCGAGCTGGTAATGTCTGTGGACGTCTATAGCCGGCGTGATGCAGAAACCTACAGTACAGTGCGTCTCGTACATACACGCACCGTGCATACACACTCACAGCGACACACAAACCCGAGCGTGGACATGCGCGAGCGGCGATGGAGCAGGAGCCGGAGGGGATGCAATGGAGAGCGCGAGCCACGGCGAGGCGGCGAATATGCTACCTGATGGAAAACTTTCAAAACAAAAACAAGTATTTAAATTTACTGAAGCAATTGAGAAACTAGAGAACAGCTCGAGGCGCTGCGGCCGAGGCATACACACACACACACACACTCACAGACAGACACGGGCGCGCGCGCACGCACAGACACCACAAGCCGCCGGGCGTGAGATGGAGCGTGACAGAGAGATAATGGCAACATCCAGCAGCAGTATACCAGCAAGTCAGACAAAACAAACATCTTCTTTTTAAGGGCTTTTCTCGCCACAAACTCACATTTAAAATGAGTCTGAGATTTTGGGGGGAAATGATTATTGACACCCGAGGGCCACAAATAAAAGATTCAAAAATATTTGATTCGATAAAGGGAGAAAATATGAAAGTGAAATCAGCACTGGCCCCCAGGAACTGTAGCTTATTTCCTTTTACATTTGTCTGAAGACAAAAACCTGTAATTATGTCCCCGCGTTGCACTGCAGATGGCTGCTCAAGTGCACTATGACGGGGTCGATTTTGTGCATGCGACGGAGGCTTGAAATGATTCATTAACCCATAGTTTAATGTATGCCTACACAGGTTCAGCCACTTACAAAAAATGAAAAAAAAGAGCAGCAAAATATTTCTCCAAGAGCAACGAACACATCCAGCCTACAGCCTTGAGGCCCTAACGCATCCTGGGAAACGAGATAAGACGAATTATGACAGAAAGAAAATCATAGGCCTAAAAAAAATTTGGTAGCCTAGTTTTTTTTCGCGAAATTCGTCGAAATCATTATAAAACGCACGATTAAAACCCAGACAACGAAGGCGTTATTGCAATTAAACAGGGGGGAAATATTCAAATCGGGAATATGTTTTCGATCGGAAAATGCATATTCATTCGAAAATGTCATCACTAAATGCACATGGATCATTTTAAATACCAGTGCGCGCCGCTGATCCGCCAGGCAGCGACAGGCAGCTGTGATGGCTCTGTTTTTAACCGGAATGATTAACGACGGAGCCACACAGCAAATGGCCCGGGCGAGCCTCGCTTCGGTCAGACAGAGAAGGAGGGGAGAGAGAGAGGCAGACAGCGGCAGAGAGAGAGGTGTGTGTGTGTGTGTGGGGGGGGGGGGGGAACTGGGTTGGAGCCTCCATACTGTTCAATAGATCGCACTGCTTAAGTGTCTTTGAGCAAGGCACCGAGCCCCCGGCAGCCCCAGCTGTACGCACAGCACTGGACGCCCGCTTAACGAGAATCTACCCACGGGGATCGACACTGGATCACGGTGTTAGCAACAGGGAGAGGGGTGTGAGGACGTACTTGTGGACGGAGGTCTTAAATTGGCGGAGTTGGGGTCCTGGTCCCCGCCGGTGGCTCTCGGTTCAGACGTGGCCATCAGTCCTCTGTTATCTGATCTCCAGCTGGGAAAATATTCAACTGCAAACACAACGGTGTCCACGGTTAGGAGAGACCAGGTATATATGTGTGTATACCTGGTATATATATATATATATATATCAGATCAGAAAATGATGTTATTCATTGTTATTCCCGACGGAGAGCTGGGTGGGCTGTGAATCAAGCCGCGCAATTTGGAGATAATTGCGCACGAAGCAAAAGCAATACGCGCATGTCAGGATACATCGTTTGGGTGATAACACAATGCCAATGTGGGTACATTGATTTTGGAGATAGCCTTCGGTATTCCTTGCATTCAATTAGCCATTAAGGGCCACCGTGCCATCTGACATTAATGTCCAGAACACGGAGCCAATGTTAAAGAGACAATAAAAAATAAAATAAAAAAGTTGTTATCAGTGAGCTGTAAAAAATAAGAAACACATGATGGCTCGTTGGAGCAAAAACGATCATTAGATATCAGTCTTGGGCAGAGCGGCACCAAATCTATGAGCTGTATGCCCGTGATCTTCACTGCACTCCCAACAGCTGATATTTCTAAAGGAATAAAAACAAAGAGATTAAAAAGGTGAATTCAGCCCGCCACGTAAGACGACATTGACTTGAATGGACGGATGACAGAATAGCTTGATACAACCCCTGCTGATTCTGAACGGACTCATTTATTAAACAAATGTTGATAAGATGCAACTGTAATGTCCACACAAATAAACCGACGTCATTCACCCATTGACTCAGCAATCGACATTTCAATTAAGTTGCGCTTTGAACAAACCTATCCCACACCCTCATCACTCAGTGGCATCATGGTATGAGAGACAGACTGAACAACTAATGATTTCCTTCTGTCACTCATCTGGGACTGATTCCTTTGCAACGGTACAGCTAATTGTAGCAGAATGTTTTTTTTTTTTTGTTAGTACAATTTCCTCCAAAGGAACTCCGGCGTTATGCTCTGTGAATGAGACCTGTCTGTGAAGACGTGTGAAGCCGGTCAGTATTTCGAGGGCGCCGATGAAATGAAAGGCGGAGGCATCTTACCGGCTCACGGGCGCACAGGTTGTCGAGTCCAGACAAACTGAAACTAGATTTGACAATTGCCACCCAAAGGCGCGACAAGGAACCGTCCAGTGGCGGCGACGGCGGAACACCAACAGAGCGCACTAATACAATCCCATCCAGCGGCGCGCAAGTGACCCTTTCTCCCTCAAGAATATTTTTTTATTCGTTATTTATATCTCAGGCTCTGGCTGCCCATTGGTCTCTTCACGCAGGCATGAGTCACAGCCGTGCCTCCCTCTGACGACTAATGAAGCTTCCCTGAGTGCCACTGACAGCCACAATCCACTTTAAGAAGCCTAAACAGCAAAAAGGAAAAACACCAGTGACGTATACTCACTCTGCTGTGTGTGTGTGTGTGTGGGTGTGTGTGTGTGGGTGTGTGTGTGTGGGTGTGGGTGTGTGTGTGTCTCCAGGTGTGGGTGGGTGTCAGGATGGCGGATAGAGACTTTAATGTGAAATGGGTTTTACACATAAATTGACCTTGGGATGAAAAACACAGTTGGTTTGTGGGGTTTTAGTGGCAACAGATGTTCATTCGGAATATTTCGCTCTCAGTTTCAGTGGACCTGTGGGAGACCCCTGTCAGGTTATTAAACCCAGAATAAGGATGATTCTTATAAAAACCCCAAGTGATGGAGAGAGCAGCATGTACCGTCCACGATCCATGAATCATCCATACAAGTACTGACTGTAACATTCACCTTCATGAGATGACAACACTGCATGCATCATCATTTTTGACCTGCACCCTGTTTATAACCTTGACATGGACAATAACACTGAGACATCAAAGCGAATCCAGCCTGGCGGGGATGACTTAGTGTCCTCACTGTCATCCTCATGCCTGTGTCCCCGACAGACACTGAATGGGCAGAGACCTGCCATTATGTCCATTCAATCACCGCAAATTATACAGCCTTTATCAGATGGCGCTCCTACTTTCCCTCCTCACAGGCCATGTGTGGAGATGACTCATGAAGATAAGCTCTGCCATGTGATAATAACTCAAAATACACTGGCTAATGGCATTCCACTGGGTTAGTTGTGTGTGTGTGTGTGTGTGTGTGTGTGTGTGTGTGTGTGTGTGTGAGAGAGAGAGAGAGGCCATGTAACCTTTAAAGTGTTAATACAGTGTGCTCATAGAGCAGAGTATCACAGAAAAACATGCTTGATACTCAGCTTAAAATTTTTAAAAAGGATATGAATCTAGTAGATTTACCTTCAACTGGTAAAGTGAGTTCCTGCCTCTAAATCTCTACATTTTCTTCTGCAGGTCCAGAGATGATTGGATTTATATCAGCAGCAAATTTAGCTTAATATTTTAATGACCTTGTATTCCAGAGTTTATCTGTATCCATGAAACGCAGGCATCAGCTTTATCCACAATAAATATTTTATTTGCAGGTGAAACATGAAAGAACAAATAATTGCCACAACCTCTACAAAAACACAAAGACTGCTATCGTGCAAAGCAAAAGTAACGAGATGCTTTTAGCAGAGATCTTTGTTGACAGAACCTCGGCCTCTGCTGTACTGGCACATTTAGGGGCAAATGTGAGAAGAAGGACACGGCTTGTGTCTGTTCACTGGCCTTCCTTCTTCTTCATCATCATCATCTGACGGAGAAGAAGAGCAGCAAGATGAAGAGGAGCAGCTTGAGCTCCGAGATGCCTCCTCATCACTCTCAGAGTCTTCGGAGTCTCCATCCTCTTCCTCCTCCTCATTGTCTTCATCATCCTCTTCGTCGGTGCTCTGCTCCGCCTCTTGCTCTAATGGAAAAAGGCATGACATTTAAAATGCTGGAATGTGCAGCACAAGTGTTTGTGTTTGTGTAAAAAGGGGCGACTCTCACCCTCCAACAGCTTCTTCTGGATCAGCGGGAGAAACGCAGAGGCCTCGGGACTGTCTGGTTCGTAGATGAGAACTGGAAGAGGAGAGAAGAGGCAGCATTGGCTGACTCCACCAGTGGCTGATTTATTGACCGACAGAGATACGGTTGATGGATGCGGATACATACTCATCTGACACAGTTTGCTGGCCAGCTGAAAGTCTTTGTCCATCACAGCTCGGAGGAACTGAAAAAATACATTTTCACTTGACTTTCAATTTCTTTTAACTGAACCCATCCAAGGAAAAATATATTTATACCAAGGTTTAAAAACGTTTTTGGGATCTGAACTGAAACATAAAGCTACTACAGTTCAGCCCATCGTCTCAACAGAGCATGAAGTGTGGAATCATCCATGGTGATCAGTCACTTTACCTCCATTATCAGCTCCACTGGTGCCTTAATGTCTTCATCCTCAACATCCTCTTCCTCAGTCTGTTCTTCCTCCCCATTCACCTCATGCAGCATGGGATGAGGTTTAACTGCTGGGAGAGCACGTGTCCTTCCGCCTGGCAACCATTATCCTCGTCATGATCATCATCATTGTCAACAAAACTCACAAACTAAGTTCCTTGTCTCTTCGTTTCTTTCTTTGCATTTTGAGTTTGTGCAACAACATACCTGTTACTGCTGAGTCTGGGGGCTGCGCTTCCCACAACTCTTTCATTCTCAGCTCTTCATCAGGCACTGCAGTCGACTGCGCTCGTTCTTCAACCCTGAAATCCCATTTAAGATTTAAAACAGTGTGTTGGCGATATTTCATTTGTGTTATCACCTACTATAGGAATTCTGAGTACAGACCTTGGAGATATGTTGATGGATCCCTTTGGTGAGCGCTCTACAGGAGAACCACAGACATGCAAGCAATTCAGCAGCCAGGAAACCATTGCATGTATTACTTTTTTTACTGGCACAATAGATAGTAGTTTTTGATGTTAATCTAGTGTGAAGAAACAAGCTGAAACTGTCCTTTGATATGATGTAAACAAAACACTAAACTCACTAAAGTCTGGAGACATGATGAGGAAAACTGGCACATATAGCAAAGAGCATCTCAAGACATCTCAATAACATTATTGCAGGTGCAGAATAGGTGTAAATAAAACCAAATGCTGACATGAAAGGAACTTACAGATGCTCTTACTCTGTTTCCATCCATCAATCTGTGAGTTTACAGTGTGACGTTCATTTCAGCAGTTATTTTGTGGTGAAGTGTTGTTTACTTTTGGGGTACCCAACCTGTCGCCTCTAATTCTGCCGCAGATTTAACAAGCACGCACATACACATCTATCCATGTACAGCAATCGCAATGGAAAAAAGAAAGTGACTTTTTTCAATCATGATGAAGCAAGCAAGAGTTGCACGCCTTAACATGTCTGAGGGCTGCTTTGCATTCTGGACTTTTGAGGCTGCTTCCGATGGAAACTTTATCGTGTATGCTGGTTCAGAAACAGATTTCTACCTGTATAATTGCTAAACACTATGCGAAATAGTACCGATGGGATTAGTTTTCCCTCAATCTCAGAGAGTCCACCACCACATACCTTCTGTATTCAGCACTCCCCCACTTGGAAACCCAGACTTTTGTGTCTCCCAGCAAGAAACCTTTAGAATAATACAAAAATGTTAAGTCCAGCAGTGATGCAAAACGTGTTGCTGTCAATCCAGTCTTGGTGTAGTCTATCACAGAATACCAGCACTTTGTGTTGAAAAGTAGTGGGGACATAAGGAAAGAACCTTGTGGTCAACAGTCATCCGTCACGTCCACAGTTGCTTCAACACCATGTCAATCGAACAATGCCAAAATCACGTCTACGGTAGAAAGCACTATTTATTTGTATTTCTATTTATTTCTCATTTCTCATTTTCTACCGCTTGTTCCCGTTCGGGGTCGCGGGCGACTGGAGCCTATCCCAGTGGCTTCGGGCCTTAGGCGGGGTACACCCTGGACAGTGGCCAACTCGTCGCAGGGCTGACACAGAGACAGACAACCATTCACGCGCACATTCATCCACTAGGGGCAATTTTGGACACATCAATTAACCTAAACATGCATGTCTTTGGACGGTGGGAGGAAGCCGGAGAACCGGGAGAAAACCCACGGTAACACGGGGAGGACATACAGACTTTCTATTTATTTATCCATATTAATTTAGAAACAAACTCAAATCATTGATTTCATTTTTGTATCCATACCTTTAATAAATTGTGTTTTTAAAACGTGATGGGGACAAAATCAGCCATATCAAAAAGTGCCGGGGACATGTCCCCAGCGTCCCCTTTGCAGAATACTGACCTGTACAGAAGGAGGCAGTGCACGGGCAGGAGGACTCCTGCTGGATGCAAACAGTAAATAAAAGACATAAAATACTTGATGAGCATGGATGCAAACAGTAAATAAAAGACATAAAATACTTGATGAGCATGGTGTATTATGACCGAAACGTATATTTGCTACGATGAGAATTTTCTTACCATGGTTTAGCAGTGACTGTCTTTCTCCCCACTTTGTCTGGAACATAATCAGAATATGAGCTTGCTGTGAAAGGCTGGTGGGCACCGTAAGCACAAGGTGGAACGCAAGTAAAAACTCTCGTCTCATTTCAGTCTCCAAAAAAGGAATCAAGTCTGGATGGGATGCTATGTACTTTGATGTGAAGTCTGAGGTGCGTCTTACCATTGGGTTTGTGCATCTCAGCATGAGCAGAGGTGATTTCTGCTGCCAACTACATCCAGGGAGAGAGATCAAAGTTATTGTAACATTAATGCAATGTTTATTGGCACACAGTAGCAATGCACAAGCATGGACAATGAGTGACCTAAGCAAAGCCACCGGCATCATAACAAACAACTGCAAAAGGCGCAACACTGAATATTAACAATGTGATCCATAAAAAAAACAACAATGATGTAGTCAAGATAAAAAACTAGAGTGCTGTAATAAAATAGAACACAGTTGACTTTATTCTCTGGGGTTTAACGTTACCTGTTTCTGTGAACCAGTGGAGGATTTCCCCAAACACTCTAACCTGGACATTAGAGCAGTGAAATCATGTAAGGCTTTATTGCTTGTGAATTACTTAGCATGGATTATAAAATCCTAACTTTTCAATGCGAACTTGAGGTTTTTGTGTGGTAACATTACTTCAGTGTGTAGCCTACATAGTGACTTTATATTGTAGCTACATAATTCTTTTAAAAACCTTTTAAGGCTATAACAGTAGTTTTTCCCAAGAGCTTAGGTCCTTGTGTTTATGTATTTATTAATGTATGACCTGCTGAAAGATCATTCGTACTGAAATAAACTGCGTCATTAACTATCATGATGTTAATATACCTGGGGGTGCTAACGTTAGTTAGGTAACGTTAGCTTAAACTAGCAGGAAGCAGCGTTGAAAACTGAACTTTAAGTTAATTAAGCATTCATTGCCATTGTGAATTAACAGTAACGTGGCTACTGTTAGTAAGCTACCCGTTGCTCACCTGCTCATGGAGGAAGATGACTTTAGGTGCTAACTTTTCAGATGCTGAAACTTTCCTGTAATGTTGAAGAATTTAAGTTAACGTTAGCTGTCTAGCTAAGTCACTGTCAGTGGACCAGACAATGGCTGCGACGCAAACAGTCGTTACCACAGCAACGGAGCAACTTCGGGTCAACGCTGCCTTCATGTGCTGTCGGAAATTTTGCAATTAGAAAGAAATCTAATCCAGAGATAGCTTAATTTTGTCCCATGACGTTTGGGGTTGTTTTAGTGTAGGTATAGGTAATGATGTGTTTCTTTTCATTGCATGGGTTGTTAAACTTTTTATTAGCCCATTAAATACGGGTGTTATAAAAAGTTTTGTCTCACATGTAATTTCTTATTTGATAAAACATCACCACAACCTACTATCCACAATTCTGCTGTCTGTTTCCCCTTCGGTTTGCAACAGTATCGTAGTGCAAAGTTGTTTTGGCTGCTTCATTTGGGAAATAAAAAAGCCACTCAAATCATGTTTACAGTATTTAAGCTCATAAATGAGAGATTTGTAAGGCTTCTTTCCCAGACCCTCATTACACAAAGCCTAGCTGTTTCTGTCCACCCTCCATGTCAGCCATATTTCATCCAATAAGTAGCTGTAACTGCTACATTAGCTGTGCATACATCGAAAGAGCTGCCCTCAGTCTTGAATCTGTGTGTCGATGTGCTTGTGTGCGAGGATGTGAGGAGTATTGTGTGTGTGGTTAATGGGTTCGGCCTCCTCAGGACTTGGCTGTATTGTTTCACGGTTGTCTTCTAATCTCAGGAAGATATAAACTGTCAGACTGACAGCCTGAAGACTCAGACTTCCCATACAAATTAGCACATGACTGACAGGCGTATTCCTTTTCTGCCAGAGTCTGATGCACTGTTGAGAGAAAGGTGAGGTTAGTTTGGCCCTTTTCTCTCTCTCTCTCACACACACACACCGCACACATCAATTAGGCAGTGCAGTGAAGTTCCTCGGAATCCCTCACATGCACACCGACATGCCACTGAACCTTGTGCATGTGTGTTTTTAGCGAGTGTGTACATGCGCTTCCCTCTGTGTAGACTGTGCATTGTTTCCATTAGTGTAAAAAATGGAGAGGAGGCTATGAGGAGCCGTGTGGGACATTATTCAGAATTTTTCAATTCAATTAAATTTTATTTATATAGCCCAATATCACGAATCACAATTTTGCCTCAAAGGGCTTTACAATCTGTACGACACCCTCTGTCCTTAGATCCCTAATTCAACTAATGAAAATACATATACATGTACTTTTCCTCTCACATACACATATGAAACCAAACTCATTCACATACTGAAAACCACACACACATACAACTGAAATGCTTTTACATACACAGTTGAAATGCTCTCATATAGTACTGTGAAAACCTTTTACATAAACTATTGAAAAGCATTCACAGTTACTATTAAAAAAAAATACTAATTTTGTATAAAAGCATTTCAGCATGGTGTATGAGAGGATTTCAGTTGAATGGGAAGGGGGTTGAGAAAAGAGAACGCATTTCATAACAAAGGGCAAACAACCGTTCACTTGTTCCCCACAATGATGTCTGCAAGTAGCCTAACGGAAGCAGCAGCATTACTTAACAATATATTGGCCTCAGTGGAGACCTTTGTCCCTAACGGCCCCCCATAGAAGGCAATCAGTCTTATCTAGAGTAAAGTTACCTTGTCACTGCATGAGCAGAAGAAACCCAGCAAAGAAAAAGACAAGAACAAGGACAACATCAACTTGTCAGTTTCTCAGTGAATTTCACGGAATTTTTTATCTTTCAGATTACATGTAAGAAATGGTAGAAGATTAACAAACAGACGCCAGTCAGTGCTCAGTCTGAAAGAATCCAAACACTTGTGTCATATCTCTGTTGTCTGTCCCTTTTTGCCATGGAACTCAACTAATTAAAGAGGCTATGCTTCTTGTCTATTGTTCCTACACAGTTTGTGGTAATAGTGACTTTTCCAATTGCTACTGGCTTTTTTTTTGGATAGTCCACCGATTGTCCCAAAACATCTCACAACGTATTATCAGCATTAACTCCAAGTCTGAGGCCATGGTTCTCAGCCGGAAAAGGGTGGCTTGTCCCCTTCAGGTTGGTGGAGAGCCCCTGCCTCAAGTGGAGGAGTTTGAGTATCTTGGGGTCTTGTTCACGACTGAGGGAAGGACGGAGCGGTAGATCGACAGGTGGATCAGTGCATCCTCTGCAGTGATGCCGTCGATGAACCGGTCTGTCGTGGTAAAGAAAGAGCTGAGCTAGTATTCATTAAGAGTTTCATGGTCAAAAAACTCTCACTAAACTCTGATTGGCACACGGAAATGCTGTACTTGACATCACATTTTTCTAACTAAGAGCCGCCCATTTCCGAGCAGTGAGAACAGCACAGACAAAACAAAAAAATACCGAAATCTCTCTTGTGAAATAACCAAAACTGTTGTAACTTTGGCAGAAAATCTTGTCTGTAGGAGCCCATTGCTCACAGCAAGAAGCTGTTGAGGGAAATACGTTTCCAACGCCTTTAAGAGCCTGGCTAGAGTTCATTAATATCCAAGAATGGACGTATTGTGTGAATGAGCTAACTTCAGCCTTCATCTGAACCATGTTTCCTGACGCAACTAGTAATTTCAGATCTGATTTTAAAGCAGTTTAGCAACTGAGTCTCTTGATGTCGAATACCAAGGTGGAACATGCGCGCCTAAAGCTGCTCCGACACTGTCACCTTGTTTTTATGGAGAGCCCGCCCACATGTCCTCCTGCCCAACAACAGGCAGGTGGAGAGAGCCACAAAATGCACACACACACACACACACACACAGCACCAGCTGCCCATCAGGCACACACAGGCACACCTGCCATAGAAAGTTGATGGGAAAATATATTCCACACAGACGACATGATAACAGAATCATTTCACACTTCAGTGATCCGCCGCACATTCTCTCTGTGTGCATGTATGAGCTTGTGTGTGTGTGTGTGTGTGTGAGCACCAGAATGCACATCTATTAGTGTGCTGGCAGGTTGTATGTACTGTATGTGCCTTTAGAGACTCTGCTTCTCACACATTCTCATATGATGAGCCCTGAGGCCATCTTGACAGCAAAAGACAACGCAGATGGGGCGAAGGGACAGGGAGACACAGCGCAGTCCTTCAGGACATCAAAATGTGCAATGTGAAGCTTGTATTTATGCGATGGAACGCCACTGAACATACTGTTCCCACTGTAGCATCATTAACAGGGATCAGCATTAACAAAATCAAGCAACATTGTGCTGTCACAATGACTTCATCTGTGGTGCATGCATCGGTGGGTGCGGTCCCTATTCACCATAAGTTTGTATGTATATGTGGCACACTGATGCCCATGTTACTGTGTCCTCGGGCACACGTGTTTATGAAGCATCTGTGCAGGTCTATCAGTGTGATGTGGGGTATGACGATCCCTCCTCACGCCTCACAGCCTCTGGCAGGCTGAAGGCTAATAATAAATGCAAATTACAATCAGAGGAGCAGATCGGAGCTGGAGAGGATAATTGCTCCATTATGGCTGTGTGTGTGTGTGTGTGTTTGTGCGTGGATGGACGTGTGTATCTTGTATAACAGAGAGAGACAGAAAGATAGAGGGGGGGGTTACCAAATACCAGATGCTGACGTCACTAACAGACTACATAATGGGGCAAGTGAGGTGTTACAAGTATTGATTTATTTGTTGGACAACATTTTCTTTTCCAGTATGAGGGCCAAGTAAGGCTAATTAAAGTGTGTGATGTAACTGCAATTCACAAATCAAAATAGAGAAAGAAAGATCTAACTTACAAGCTGCTCCCTGAATGCCACTGTCAGAGTTTGAAACACAGAGCTGTGTGTGAATATTGTGTGAATTCAAAGAAAGAGAAACTACGGTGGCTGCGAAACTCACAAAAAATGTGAAAAGGCCCTTTCTGGGGCCAGTGTTTGGTTTGTCCATTCTGGGCTACTGTAGCAACATGGCGGTGCAACGTGGCGACCTCCGTGGAAGGAGGGCCTGCTCCCTCTGTAGATACATGGACCGAAAAACAAAACTTTGTGTGTTAATTAGTGAGATTTCTAGGTGATGATAGGTGGAATTTGTTTCTTTTGTACAGAGCCAGGCTAGCTGTTAGCACCTGTTTTCAGGCTTTGTGCTAAGCTAAGCTAACTGCTGGCAGTAGATTTATTCATATTGATATGCTACCTAATTTTGCATTGTATCTACATAAAATTACACGATGAGCGGGGAGAGTGAGCCAGGAGGTGATAAGACATCTACATGCATACATGCAAAAAACAAAGAGTTCCATAAAATCATGGCTCTATACATCATAGCGTTTTTCAGTACTCCTGTTCCTGGTTTCCACTAGCGTGCCTATATGGTAATCATGATCCTCTTAACTAAAAGTAAGGTGTATAAGTGGCCAAAATATTTCGGATATAACTAAGTATTGAAACTACAACTCTTTGAAGCAAGATAAACTTTTATGCCCATCAGCAACATTTGCCATGGAGTGTTTGCTCTCAAATAGGCTAGTTTACCAACTGGAACTGCAATTACTGCAGAATATCGTATAAAGGGTGAGAGGGAAATGTTGAATTCTCCTCTCGGGCAACACCTTCTAATCTGATTCACGTTTATCAGTTCATTTCATGCATTAGATGTCCCAAAAATAGCCCTCACCTCTCTGTCTTCTATCCGTTGTTCGTTTCACAGTGTTGGTGTGTGCACACACAACCACACACATGCACGCATACACACACACACACACACACACACACACAGTAGAAACACATGCTGATGTCACACATCCATTTATTGTATTAGTTCTATTAAATCACTCGCTTGTTTGTGTCCTCGTAACATGAGCCAAGGGGTTTCACTGCTAATATTTATATCATTTATATCATTACACATGCTTTGCTTTTAAAGAGGATGACTCCAGCCTCTGGGCACTTTATAATGTTTGTGTGTGTGTGTATGTCATCGTCATAATCATCATCATCTTTGACTTCACAAAGCACTCTTTCACTCACTCTTTCTATTTCTCTGCCACACGGCTCACTGATGCAGCCGGCCAATCTGTCTCTCTTTCAGCCCATTCATCATTCCCTCACTCATCAGCTCTGTGTTTCCTTCATTTTCTTTCCTCACTCCATCTCTGTCTCTCCCTCACTCATCACCCATTTCAGGGTTTTATTTTCCGTTCCACCTCTTCCTTCCGTTCCATCCATCTGCCTCCCACTTTTAAACTATCCGGTCTTTTCCTCGCTTCATTTTCTGCCTCTGCCGTTTCGTCCATCCACAGAGGAAGCTATTTCCATGAAAGAGCCTACACGGGCTCACTTTATTAGGGGGGCAGATTTTTTAAAATGTCAAAAAAAGTTTCATCTTGTGATCAGAAAATGATTACAATCACCTGTAATCTTGATTGTGCAAAAATAGAAAAAGTTAAACAGTATAGCAGCTTTAATAACGGTCATAGTAAAAAGCTATTAACCATAAAAAGACACATATGTATTCACACCATCACACCAAATGCTGCTGCCTTTAAAAGTGGCAGCATTTGGTTTAAAGGTATAAAGGTGCAGTGAGAAGGTAGAGATGATACAATAGGATGCTTCATTAACCAGATCTAACAGAGATCCACAAGGCTGGTTTATACCTTTAAGGGGATTTCTCAGACAAAAAACTGAGATCTTGTGAAATTGGATGTCCTTGCTTTCTCACACTCTCCTCCATTGTACCTCTATGTGTCTATTTCACTCACACTCACACACACACACACACACACACACACACACACACACACACACACACACACACACACACACACACACACACACTACTTTAAAAGCCCTGAAAACCTTTTTCCCCTTAGTAAACGTCTTATTAAAAGTGATGGGGTCCTACATGAACACATCATTGTGTGCCAAAAGAATACTGGTTGTTTCACATGATTTGTCTGCTCTGTTGCGCCTGTAACCACACCCAACAGTGATATCACAGTTTGCTGATACACCCTGGAGTACGCTTCTACCTTACTGCAGCAAGGTGAGAAGTTAAACCACTGTAGGACAGCAAAAACAAGATTTTCAGGGGATGTTAAGTTACTCTTTAATAATATACGACAATTGTGACAGCCCTCTGGCTCTGCCATGGCCTGTGGGTTTCTGTCTTGCCCTGGGCTGTTGTTTGTGTTTTGTGTCTCCCTTCAGATCCTGGTAGGCAGAGTTTGTATTAGTGCAACTGGGTGCACCTGGCGAGCCCATCCAGAATGCATTTAGGATTAGCCGTCCCCATTCTTCCTCTCTCTCACTCCATGACTGGCGCCATGTTTTACTTCTGAGGGAACAAATCTGACTCTTTAGCTGCTAAATGCTTCACTTTGTTCACTAGCTAGTCTCTAAATTTGTAGTTGGGCTGTCTGGTCCTTGCCCACAGTCTGTTTATCAGAACTTTTTCACTGACAAAAGCTGCCTGATGCTGCTGGAAACACAGCTGACGAGAGCCGGAAAACCAAAACAACGAGCCAAAAGAAGCTAAAAGGTTCTGTAGAGCTGCAGAGTCGGGTGGCATTTCATCATGCGTGCATCAGTCCGAACAAACCCTTTCACATCACACATAGTTATTTCATCCATTGTTTATATAAAATCTATATATTGATCAGTGCAGCGTTGAAGCGAAATACTTAAAATTCAAATCCACAGACGCTTTAACATGTTTACATTTGCCTTCAGAATGCCATCACTCACCGATCCCTGTAGGCTGACAGGTGAGGTGGCAGGGTGGCACCTAAGGAGGAGCACATCCTCCATCCTTTCTCACCTCCTCCATGTCTTTCACTCTCTCTCTCTCTCTGCCCATGATGCAGTTGAACGATGAGGTCATTTTGTGTGATGGCCGAGGCGGCCATTTGGAACGGCGTGAAGGAGACAGAGATGCGGAGGCAACAGCACAGTTGCATCTCCTGGTGTGTCATGTAGTGGTGGTGGTGGTGGCGGTGTGTGTGTGTGGGGGGGGGGGATTAGAAAGATTTATTCCTTGGGCCCTCCAGCAGCACTGGCATGATTATGATACCATAACACAAGGTGCCATAAAGAAAATGCTGTCAGCTAAATGAAGAGCAGAGCGCTGAAATGTGCTCGCCATTACGTGATCAATCACACCTGTCAAGCTCGTAGCCCTCGATCAAGAAAGCTGTCACTGTCAGCTGTTGCCCGTTTCTCCCTTGTCTCCGGCTTTCTTTCGTTTTTCATATGTTTTCTGGTCATTTGTATGTGTGTGAGTGTGTTCCTGGGTCATTTTCCCTCCTTTCCCCAGGTCTTGCCACAAGTCTCCCACCTACACTGCCTCATGCGAGCGCCGATAAGAGGTGAGGAATCACCAAACATGTTGGCCACATGCTGGCTGAGATCACACAGGCAGGGGGCCCCTCTCTAATATTTCACAGGGAGGAAGAAAGGGATGCATACATCATTCTGACAGAGGCAGAATGGAGAGAGACATCCCTCTGTTATCTCCACACACACACGCACTGTCAGAGATTTATAGTACAAGGCTTTAATGGTGCCCTCACACACCTCTCTCTCTCTCTGTATACCTCTCTCTTCGCTCACACGGACACAAAAGCACACATCCATCCTTCATTCGGCTTCCTCTTCCTCTGTTTTCCTCCTCTTCTGCATCTTTCTTCTATCTGCTGTCCATCCTACATTTCTCATTTCCCTCCTCCTTTTTCCCTTTTCTTCCTCGTCTCTCAGAAGACAGCTCCCAATTTCTCTCTTCCTTCGCTCAGTTAATTGGAGATACAGTAAAAATAAAGATGTCATACTCTGGTTCAGTTCAAAGGGAGAATTAAGATTTCCATCATCCTGGGGGTGAAGAGGAGTCTAGATGCTGTCAGGGGAGGAAGAGGGAAAACGTGTAATACCAACGTGTTTTCATAAATAGCTTAGTGTTCCCAATAAACGCCATGCTGACAGCCATACATAACTGTCTAACAGGGAGTGGTTAAACCTTAAACACAGACCATTTGCCCATGTTATTTATAGCTTAATGGTTGCAGCCACTAGGCAAGGTAGATCTGTTTATCCCCAATAAAAAATGTTTGTTGTGTCGCTCAAATCATGCACACGTCCTGACTTGGGTTTGCGGGTATACCACGAGCTTAAATCAGAGACGCAATGCATCCACTGAAGAAAACTGGTCTCAAGTATATTTTTTAGATACAAATCAATCAGTGAAACAGACTCCACAAGTGAACAAAAAAGCAGACACTTCACTTTAAGACACTTCAGTCAATGAAATCAATTTCTATGGGTAAAACACAAGAGAGACATAATAGGTAAGGTAGTTTGAAGATGCCTCTGTTAGGACACCTGGCAAACAAGTCCCAGTGACGTCATTGGATATTCACAGAGAAATAGAGA
>CM022487.1:7691454-7708954 GCA_011952105.1 Coreoperca whiteheadi | reverse complement strand
CCCTTTCGCTTCCTGTCAAGCTATGCAAATCTGGGTTTAAGCCCCAAGTCTGCTTTGCAGGGGCGTAAAGCTCGGGCCAATCAGAAGCGAAACTCTGTGACAGGAATTTACATAAATCTGCATGGCTAATGTTCTGTGCAAATTGAAGGAATGACACTGTGACTTCACCTTTTCTCTGCGATAATATAATACAACAGCTGACCTTAAACTAAAAACGTAATTGCCTGCGAAATCCATTCATTTGCCTTGCAGTCGGACTGAGTGGAATACAAACTGCGTTTGTTTGTGTAATTGCCCATGAGCAGAGAGAGATGGAGAGAGAAAGAGACGGAGTGTATGCGTGTGAGAGGGAAACTAGTGAATAAACAGAGGAGATGGATGAGTCTATTAAAGCAGTGGCTAATCCAGGCTATTAGGGAGCAGAGTGAAGGAGTGTGGGAGAAGAGGATACATACGTTGGGTTAATGGCTCTAAATACAGACCTAAACGGAGTAGAGGAGTGTTAGAGATTATTATAAATGTACCTAGGGGTGTCGCTAGGAATTATGGGCCTTCTGCACTGGAGATGGCTCTGAACCGTCCCCCTTGTTCCTCTTTGTCAAAGTCTTCCATATATTGAAAACGTTCTACATCTGACAACTCATACACCCCTTCACACATTCATTAATGATCAATTATCACACACTTTATGGAAAAGACCCTCACCGCGTCAGTTAGCCGTTGGATCACCTTGGTTTAGTCTGTGAAGGAAAATGTAGCCATCCATTGCAACATTTGCTATATCGTATTTTTGACAGATTCGAGATGTGTCAAGTCCCTTTGAAACAGAACATCTGGCTTTGACTTTTAAGTGAGAACACAGACAGGCCAAAATCTGTCTCTGGGTTAACATTTGAAATGCACCAGATTGTTAAAACCACAGATTTTCTCTCCTTTGCTTTGCCTTCATAGCATGTTATTGCTTAATAATCAAAAATGTCCAGATTTTAATGTCAATAGTTTAGAGAAAAATCTCTAAAAAGTCCATATATTACAGACTATGTTCTTCTTGTGAGGTTTTGGAGGTTTGGAGGTTTTCACTCTGTAGACTATGTAGAAATGTCTCTTGTGGCTCTGGGATTTTGTGGGCATGATGCTCCTAGAAAATGTATTTTGTCTTTGGGGTCGATTATAATTTTTATCTGTTCTCTTTTATCTACAATATCGTGTATGTCATCTATTAAAAGGTAAAAAGGTACATTCGAAAAGTATAAAAGTGAGTTTCCCTGAGTGAAGCAAAAGATATTTTTGCATTTATTGCTGAGGATTGGACAGCATTTAGATTTTGAAGATCTGGTGTTGCCCAGTGATAACCTTAGAATAATAAACCCTCTCTATGTATGTTTTCTTAATGTTTCCTTATCCAGAAAATGTAATCTCACTGCGTCTTGTTAATCACGTTTCTTAACTTTCCAAGGATTTCCATGTGCCTTGCTTATGTGCATCTCAGCACAGCTTTTAGTCTCCCCCCACATTTTAAACCCAGTCCATAGACTCATACTGCTGACCTCACTGTCACAAGCCCGCTCCTCTTTCCTCCTGGCAACAAGAAAAACGCTTCTTTACCGCCAGATCGAGGAACAGTAAGTCAGCTGTTCTTGCTAGTTATTACCTGAGGGTTAAGGTCAACGGCAAAGTCCTTGGCAAAGTTGAGCTTCCATCCAAGTTTTTCACAATTTCTCCAATTTGAGAAATCTTAGAGAATTTTCTATCACTGAGGAGGCCTTGATAAGGGAATCCTGCTGACAGGGCAGTAACCCTGAGGAGGTCAGATGCTTCGTGGACAACCAGGAAACTTAAACCAAGGTAATCACACGCACAAACACACACAATTTAAGGGTTACATACCCATCTAATCTTGCAGCGGGAACATTAACAGGCGGAGTATCAGTGAATTATGGAGATTTGTGATGACGTCTCATGAGAATTCCTTATATGGTGTTAAAATAAACATTTTAATGGATTTATGGGAATGAATGTGACTGTAAAAAAATATAGGTCTGGAAAAACACTGTTATTTTTGCGTCACTATGATGTGAGGGTTTTGTATGACTGAGGCTCACCTCTCACATCCAGTCTGGATGCAGATTGGACGATTGGGCAAGCTCAACAGCTCGCGTCCGGCCAATCAGAATGCAGCATGTCGCATTCATCGTCAAAGCGATGAGTCCATGCTCTCAGAGAAGGAGGGTGTGAGGAGCAGAGCGAGAGGGGGCATGGTAAACAACTAGGCCAGACACACACACATGAAGACACACACACACACACACACACTAACCATAGTGGACAAGCCTTCGCTTCCCGTTAAGTTCAGTTCTGCCCTGAGGACGGGGTAAAAATACTTCACCACAAAGAGAGGGACCAAAACGTCACCAGTGTGTGTGTGTGTGTGTGTGTGTGTGTGTGTTCATCAATGTACCCTCAACATATTCTCTGCAAATAATTATTTTAATTGAGGAAACATAATTACTTTAATGTTGGTTGGCTTTGATGGTTACAATTTGATGTTGCATAAAAAAGGCATACTCGTTTCAACAAGAAATTAAAAATACATTCGCAAAAACTGGGATGAAACTGTAACCAGTATGATTGGTGAGAAGCCTCTGAAATCACACTGGCTTAGCCATCTAATCTCCTTACAGTATATCACCAATTATTAGGTGCAATTCGGATTTCCAACCATCCTTGAGTCTATCTCTCATAAATGGAGTTACGTGTATACATTTCCCAGAGGGATACAAAAGAAGAGACGGTGGTGTCCTCTATCAATGTATTCCTGCCTCAATTGCTTGAAGTAATAGTAGAAATTTGGGGAACTACGTTTATTCACTTTCATGCCAGGAGCTAGATGAGAAGACTGATACCACTCAAAAGTTGTACAGTAAGCCATCAGCTGCTTAGCATAGCTTAGCATAAAGAGTGGAAGCAGGGGGAAACAGCTAGCCTCTGTCCAAAGGTAACAAACTCTACCAGCAACTCTAAAGCTCACTAATTTACATATTATATCACCTTTGTTTAATTGGTACAAAACATTTATATTAAGCAAACAAACTTCACACTTCAACAGACAGACATGTTTTTTGTATGGATTATGCAATCAAGATATAACATGTTGAGCCAGGCTAGCTGTTTCTACCTGTTTCCAGTCTTTGTGCTAAACTAAGTTAGCCTTCTGCTGGCTGTAGCTTCATTTGTAGTGCACAAACATTTATTGTGGTATCAATCTTCTCTTAAAATTCTTGGCAAGAAACTGAATGTGTATTTCCGGAAATGTCAAACTATTACGTTAGGGTAGTAGGGTATATGTTGGCTATAAAGGGTGCAGTGTATAGTTAGAGCACAGAGTTATGTAACTGCATACTTTCTAATTGATTGCTCATACATCCTCTGTCACGCGTTGTCTTGTGACCACCAGTTACCTTAACTTACTGTCGTATCCTACGGTAATACACACACACACACACACGTTTTTCTGCAGAGAGATTTGCTGGTGTAAAACACCAGTCAAGTTATGCTCAGTGGTATTAGTACAATGTTTCCGCAGGCCCTCGTGGTGAGCGCAAAACAAGCTTGCTGACACAAAAACATCACAATGCACTTTGTGTCAGAGGAATAAAACAATCAGTGCTGCAAACCAGAGTGTGTGTGGGTGATTTTACATGTGTGTATAATGCCGTGAACACATGAAATGCTCATTTTGGCAGCAGTAATAAAACATTTTCCAATGTATGCCTCACTTTAGTGAGCATCACAGCATTTTCCCATAATTGTTAAACAAATATTTCTGAAGATCGTGTGTCTTTCTAGGCCTATACATCTCTAGAGGGACTGTGCAAACAGGTCAAACAAATGATGAATAAGCCTACGCTCACTTCCTTCTCTTGAATAACACAACTGTATTCTCCTTCCTTATTTTGTACTCCACCTAACACAGATATAGCCCCTCCTCTTCTGGCCCAGGTCTGTTCTCAGGCTCCTTATGACAAATCACCACATTAAATGTGGCCATTTTTAGGCGCACCGCACTTCCCTCTGCTTATTGGTTTCAGATAAACCTGCAATATTTCCATTCATCTATTTCCGTTTGCCGATGCTGTGCGTAGCATTCGTCCGCACACGTGCCACACACACACGCACACACAGAGACGTGCACAGTTATACATACACACAACTCCTCTTTCTCCTTAGTCATTAATAATGTACTGATGGCAAAACTGAGGTTACTGACCCATAGCCAACCCATTAATCAAACCATACAACTAGCATATGATCATAATAAATATGCTCTAGATGAATGTCTGGCAGTCGGGGGAATAGACCCAAAGCTTCCCAGAACCTGAGACCAGAAGGACATATGTGATAGAAAACAGATAATATGAAGCTGAGATATTTACACAAGCAATATATTCTTCCTGAGGAAATCTGCTTTGATAAGCAGAGCGCACTTACATACAGACAAGCATGTCCTCCATGCAAAATCAAATCCTACACAGTCCCACTGTATGTTTTGGACACTATCTGTTGTACACGCATATTGTCATTCAAACATACCTGTGTTTCCTAATTAGCTGTGTAGATAAGTAGGGATTGAATGGTATGTAATATATAAGAGGCTGGGTCACCATCACATGGGACTGAGCTGCTAGTAAGTGCTGTCAATAATCTGTGCATTGGAGGAATATTACAATGGCGTTGTCCTGACCTCTAGTGGAAGTGGGATGTAGAACTACAGTAGATCGCAGTAGAACTGGTCTCCCAAATATTTTTGAATTTCAAGGTTTTTATTTGAAGCACTTTGTTTTGCACTCTTTTAGAAAAAATGCTTTGATTAGATTTGATGTAGAATCCTGAGATGCAATTAACAACATGAGGACATTATGATGAAAAATCTAGAAAGAAAAAATAGAGGTCCGTGTGCAATCACCCAGTAGTAACACAACCTCTTAAACTTTGCATGCATGCATGTAGTGATGTTAATTTGCATGAGCACACATTGACATATGGGCAAAATGACACATTGGTTTAATGGCATCATATTACAATGCCATGGGGACATACTGGCATTATAAGACATGATAACTGTATAAGGCATATTGGTATGATGTTAACATAATGAACTAGTGGCACGTGATATTGCCCTTAAGACACAATGACATACTGATTCAATGAGTAAAGAGGCGTATTGGTAGACTGAAGAAATAAGAGGAAAGAAAAAACAAAACTGAGTACAGTTACTGTTTGGGGAATGTACAGTCCTCGAATAAAGAAGACCTGTACGAGGGCCTGAAATATTTGTAATCATTCTATAGTGGCGGCTGATAAAACTCTGGAATTCATTACAAGCAGTCTCATACTCAGACCTTGAGAATGGTCACTTGTACATGTTGAAGAGAATTCTTGGCCTCCAGTGAATCCAGGTTCATCCTAATGAAAGAGCCTGCATGCATGCTCTGAATTCATCTGCCTCTTCTGCACACAGCATCAGCGCTGAATGTGGCAACATGGCACTGACCGTGCAGGCTTGAGGAGCATGCACACAGACATCTGCGTGCCTGACTGCTGTTTGGACATTCCAGCTCGTTGTCCACGTGGACTCAAGGCAGTCATAGATAGAATATTGACTTTCTCCTGCATGACTGTGTTGAACATTTGCAGCCCAAGACAAATGGTGGTAAGGGTCAGTGGCCTCCACCCTCACACTCCTCTTGCACTCTTGCTTATTGTGGAGATGACTGAAGTCGAATGAAGGAAAATATGCTACGGCCATGACACACACACGATACACTCATTGATGGCCTATTTGCATTACATGTCATATGTTATCACTAATCAAAGAACCATGGTGCAACATGTTCGGGACACTGAAGATTATATCAATTATGGCGCTTTTCCATTACACGGTACTAGCTTGCCTCAGCTCGACTCGACTCGGTTTGGTTTTCCACTGTGTGAAAGTTGTACCTGTACCTGCTTCCAGGTACTTTTTTTCATACCACCTCTGGCGAGGTTCCAAGCGAGCTGAGGAAGACAAAAAACAAAAAACAGCACATATATGCCTATTTCTGTGCTTATGCTCTTTACACATGACTGAGGATTACTGGTGACTTTGTGTCTGCCATTCAATTTATTTAGGTTTTAATCTTTTATTATGTTTTTTATTGTTTATTCTTCAACTTAATTCATTCTTTACAGCTTATTATTGATCATAATTACACTTTTGTCAATTAACAATAGGTAGTAGTAGCTCTCAGTTAACTATAACCTAACGTTTCGTTTTGGACCTCTGCAATGCTTAAAAAGACTGAATCACACGTGAGCTCCAGATTTTCTGTGACCTCTGACCTCTCTGCAGAGTTGGCAAAAGAAAATTTCTGTTTTCTCACTGGGATCAGATGTCATATTAATCTACAGGAGCACAGAGTCCTTGAGAAGGTTATAAGTTCACTTGCAGTGATATACTATACAGCTTGCAGTATACTGTACTGCCTACAGAGTACGTTTGTAGACTCATCTTTATGTGCCTCTCCAATCTTCTAGAGAGCTAGTAAAAACAGTAGAGGCACACCAAAGGCTTAAGTTGTTTAATGAAAAACATAGATGGAAAAAACATGAGCTCTTGCATGTTGTGTCTTGATGTGTCACACAATCAAACTGATTCAAAATCTGAGGTTTTAAACCAATCTCAGACATTTAGACTTTGTCTCAGGCACCAGATTGATTACTGTAAGTTAAGCACTGCAGCAAAACAATCAGAAGAAGAGAGTGGTATGACAACAGGACAAAGCCAATAGATTTTTGTGATAAAGTGCAACTGTCTTGGTAAAATGAGCATGTTGATATGTAGTGGGTGTGCAGGTGGAGAATACAGGGTGGTGGCCTGTATTAGATACAGATACAGAGTTTTAGATAATTCTGATAACAAACTGTTTGTAGTAGAGGAAATCATTGCAGTTTCTTCCAGGATTTTACATTGGTGTTTGGTCTATACTATGTGCCATTTTCAGGACATGTCATATTTACTAAAATATTTTGTTATGATGATTATATGCAGGATATGTAGGATTGTTTGTTGACATCATCAGTGGAGGGAGTTGACACCAATTATAACACAGCCCATATTTATTTATTTTTTTTTTTACATTATTACTCCCAAGTATGAAAAGCCACTTAATTTGAAATCTATAAATGAGCACACGAATACTTCCAAGTTGGAGAAACTGTGTCATGTCCTATGGGACATGCATGAAGAAAAAGACCATGGGCAGAGCAGACAGTCAGGGTGGGAATTTCTTTTAGCTCCTAGGTGAAACATTTCATTAATGATCTGTGGTGAGACTCTGGGCTTTTTACACGGACATAAAATAGATGCTAATAATCTACTAGCCTATATTCTATTACTTTTCAAAATACAGTTACTGTTATAGGTGACAGTGTGTAATTATGTCATCCTAAAAAGATGATAGAATTGAACATCAATTAAAAATAAGTGAGTGTATTACTGATATAGGCCTATAGCAGATCTGATATAGTGATAGACATTATTTAAGTACAGGAAATAGAATTTGCATATAGTTTCAGCTTATTTATTTACGTATTCGTTTGTTTATGTGGTGGGAGAACCCCTGACTTCAGTGTGATCATTTCCATGTATCAGACACTTTTGATCTCGTATTTACTGGTTGCTGCTGAGACAATTCAAACCAAAGAAAGCTCTAAAATGTGGAAGATGTTATGCAATTGTATGACATACGTGTGTGGAATTTGCCTAACAATGTCGTTTAATTTGATTGTTTTCTTGCTGGGGAAGTTTGCAATCGGAGTAAGCAACGACGTCGCCCACTACTCTTTTGTACACGGTTGCTTAGCGTCATGCAGTGGGCGGCGACAGTGAGGCCAGTGGCCAGTGGAGGGCGTAGGGGGCGGAGCGTCGTCTGAGAACGGCGTCGGGAGAGAGCACGCGGGGCTGCCGGAGTCCTCAAACGCCGGGCAGGGAGTGGAGACGCAGCTGAACATAGAAAGTATTAGCTGCAGACTTTAATATTGGTCTCCCCCCTCCGCCGCGAGGTTTTCACTGTGACTCGGTGCACGGCTGGAGAAAATGTCTAACGTCAACTGGAAGCCCTTTGTTTTCGGCGGACTGGCTTCTGTGACGGCGGAATGCGGTGAGTGAAGTGCGTTAGAGGCAGTGCTGCGGGGGCTACTGTTGATTATTCAAAGTCTCTGTTGTGATTTACAATGCTGTAAGGCAGCCTCTCGTGGTTTGTTGCTGCAGGGACCTTCCCAATCGACCTAGCCAAGACGCGTCTTCAGGTTCAAGGCCAAGTGGGCGACAGCAAATACCGAGAGATCCGCTACAGAGGCATGCTCCACGCCATAGTCAGGATATGCAGAGAAGAGGGGCTCCGGGCGCTGTATTCAGGGTCAGTATGGTGGATTTATGTACGTGCGTGGGAGTGTTTTCTTCCAAACCCTCTGTTCACTAATTGGATCTATTCTTTGATTATTCGTATTTCTTCAAAATTTTTACACTTCTTTATTTTTTGTACACTTCCTGCTTTTGTAACAGCCATTGTCCCGCCTACCTTTACCTCAACCCCTTTGCATCCCCAGGTCTGTCTCAGATTTGCCTGTCTCAGTGTTTTATTCTTTTAGGGCATTGGCTGGCTCAGGAGCCACAGTTTTGTAAAGCCCACTGAGTTATTGTGGTACTGCGTAATAAATATAAACTTGACTTTTACAGAATAGCTCCTGCCATGCTGCGCCAGGCCTCCTATGGGACCATAAAAATCGGCACATACCAGAGCTTTAAGAGACTGCTGGTTGACAGACCAGAGGGTGAGTCCCAGTTTCTCTTTGTCTCTCTAGACACACACACACACACATTTCAGTAGGCCGTGACCTGCCCCCATTGACACATCTGCACATTCCTCTTAAAGGGGAGGTGCAGATGTGTGTGTTTGTGTGCGACTTATTTAAATAGGTCTCTCATTTTTTCATACGGAGAGGTAATTGTAACAGTTTGCAAGTGCTTCTGTGAAACACTGTAAAGATAAAACTGCAACTGACCTCCTGAGGCATGGTATCAAATGCTGCTCGTTCACAGTTACAGTCTGCCTCCCACTCTTCTCCCCTTTCAGATGAGACATTGCTGACTAATGTGATGTGTGGTGTTCTCTCTGGAGTCATCTCCTCCTCCATCGCCAACCCCACTGATGTGCTGAAGGTAGCCACATGCACACAGTGATCTTCTTTCGTTTTGGGTTGTTCAGTTATCCATACAGCAGTAGGCTTTATGGAATTGTTTTGAAAAACTGAGGGGTTAACACACCCTTTCTAGATGTCTGTAACCGCTTCAGGCTGTAGGTGTGCTCTTTTGATAGCATGCCGAGTAGAGTGAAGGACATCTTGGTGCTATCAAGGCCTCATTATTTATAGA
The DNA here is from genome assembly GCA_011952105.1 of Coreoperca whiteheadi. Classification (NCBI taxonomy): domain Eukaryota; kingdom Metazoa; phylum Chordata; class Actinopteri; order Centrarchiformes; family Sinipercidae; genus Coreoperca; species Coreoperca whiteheadi. The sequence continues at coordinate 7,699,479 of CM022487.1, read as the reverse complement.
CTGAAGCCTCTAAGGCTTAACATAGTGTTCTGTAAATGATATGGATGGATGAGTGTGTGTGCGTGCGCGCGCACACACTTATCTGCACTCATAATGCTTTTCCCAGGCCACTTCTTCGCCATGCCCCACTTGGCGTAATGACCGCCTGTTCACAGTGTGTTTAAGAGTTAACAGACTAATAGATATGGCTGCAGGTTTGGAAAATTGCATATTCATCACAGTGTGTTCTAGCTGTGCCCGCCAAGGCGTCATGAGACCAGTCAGCGAACCCGACTGGCTGATCTGTAAACAGCAGCCAAGCAGGGCCTGGAGAATCCCTGGAAACGAGGGTAGAGAAAATACTTTAGGACACAGTGCTAGCCAAAAACCCCTACTAAGAGCACGATTAATTCACCCCGTACTTGGCTTGGTGATCTTGCAGCATTCCACACTGGTCGTGCGTGCTTTCATTGAGTTCAAGTTTATGGGCATTACCTCGGTCTGTCCTTCCAGATCCGCATGCAGGCTCAGGGAAATGTGATCCAGGGCAGTATGATGGGCAACTTCATCAACATCTACCAGCAGGAGGGAACAAGGGGACTGTGGAAGGTACAGAAAGCCTTTAAAAAAAGTTTCATTTGCACTGATTAATGACCTCAGATTCCATGGGTTTCAGGTAGCACAGACACTGCTCCTTAATACTCAAATCTGCAATCTTGTAATGTTCCCTCTCTTTTTGCCTCAGGGCGTCTCTCTAACGGCTCAGCGGGCGGCCATCGTGGTCGGGGTGGAGCTGCCGGTCTATGACATCACCAAGAAGCATCTGATCCTATCGGGTTACATGGGGGACACCGTGTACACACACTTCCTGTAAGTTTGCCTGGAGTTCGCCGTGCTGTCTCTCATGTGACGAAGTAGAGGACATTGCAAGACAGGGCAAGACGTTTCAGAATCTTAAACCCGCAGTGTGGAACTTTTTTTGTCCCCCGCCCCCAGGAGCACTTTCTTCAAATCTTCCTGTGCAAAGAAATGCAGGTGGGGGGGGGGAAACGTCAAGTGATGGAGTCTGCAGATGAGGCTATACAATTTGCTTATTTCCCTCCACAGAAAAGTGTACTTCTAGCAAAACAGTGTTTTTTATAAGGTTGTTAGAAACCGACGGCTAGTTACCTACCGATTCATAACTGACAGTTTAGTGGATCTGTGTCTGCCCTCAGTCCCTTCTCTCAGCGCTCTCCAACGAGGAAAAGCTAAGCCAACGGTTATTCCCGCTTGTCCTCTCCGTCGATCGCTTTCTTTGTTTTGACTGGAATCCTTGCTCTGAACGCTGAGTTTCTATTTTTTTTTTTTTGTTTAATCTGAGGCATCAGAAACGTTTCTTAGACGCTTCTTGGGTTTTTCCGCAATAGTCTCCGCCATACTCCCAGTTGCTGTAGCCCCTTGCGGTTGCTCCCCCCTTCTGCTCTGGCAAACCAATGATTGCTGGTTGGCATAAAACGCATCACTGGTACGCCAATGCCAGGTGGAACTCAAATGATGCCCGGCCCTGTTCAACATATGCCTGTGTTTGACCATAATCATTATTGCCTACTGAGCTGAGATATCTCAAGTATTTGAAATATGGCTGTTTTTAATTGTACCCAGAATTAAGCAACCGTCGATTTTGGCTGCATTTCTCTCAATGCTCAGTTTATATAACGCAATAGTTATTCAACTCATAGACAATTAATTCAAGCTTTTCTAAACACTCGCTCTGTATTAGGTTAAATTATCAGCCTTGCAGGAAATAACGTTTGTTACATGTGTGTCCTCTGCACACGCACCACCACAGCAATGGCTGTTTAGCACCAAAGATTTAAATAAGAGACAACAGTAAAGAATCTACACATTATTTAAACCTGTGTCTTGTCGTCCCCCAGGTCCAGCTTTGTGTGTGGTCTGGCGGGGGCTTTGGCCTCCAACCCAGTGGACGTTGTCCGGACACGCATGATGAACCAGAGAGGAGTAGCTCTGTACCAGGGAACACTGGACTGTATACTGCAGGTCAGGCAACGTCCCCGCGTGGAGAAAATAAACATCTTACACTTGTTCCAGTTCAGATTGTGTTTGTAGATGACTAAATTAAAGCAGCACTCCACCGATTTTGCAAATGAAGATCTGTTTCCTCATCATGGGCGCTACTCTTCAGCCCGTGAAAACAGTTGTATAGTGTCTTCTGTGGCTCTGGAGAGAGCTTTTAAAGTCTGAGAACATAACCCCTGATAAAGTTGTGTGCTAGGCAGGGTGGGACTGCCAAAAAGATACTAGTGGTTGGGAAATGTAGGATCCAGTGTTTAGATGCTCGACCCACACTAGGGGCTAAAAGTCAGCAAATCTCACCCTCAGCGATGTTAAATTGGACTATTCTACGTTTTTATTTGTCTCTTGTGACTCAGTGTTGTAAAGCATCTTGAAGTACTCCTTTTTTAACTTAAGTACAGGCATCTTCGTGACTATTCTCTGTGAATAACCATGCAAATGTTTTGACATTGAAAGCAGGCAACAGTCAAAATGATTAGATTTTTAGACCTGATAATCACTGGCCTATTCCGATGAAGTGCCTCTGTGTGTGTACATTTAGATTTTTGCCTCCTGTGAAGAGGAATACTTAATATAATGTAGCTATGTTGAACGCCCAGAGAGGACTTTAGAACGGCCATCAGAGGATAATAAGATAAAATGGGTTTTTAACATGTTTGTTTTTCTTTTCAGACGTGGCGCTCTGAGGGCTTCATGGCCCTCTACAAGGGTTTCTTTCCCAACTGGCTCCGCCTGGGCCCGTGGAACATCATTGTATCCTTTAACCATCTCATTAGTGCAGCAGTCTGTTTACACTCATCCTCTGTGATGCAATATTCTTTGAGCTTGGAGAAATCAGCGGGGAAAAGGTGTAAATTCTGTTATGCTTTCAGTGACGTACGGGATTCCAGTGGAGGACAGCTTAGCTTAATGTTAGCTAACTCTCTTATGTAACTTTGTGAAACTACTGCCTCATTACCCCACTGCCCCTGGTTAGAGAGGACGTATGGGGGTCCTCAATGGAGAGGTAAGAGGAAGAGGGAAAGGCGGGGAGAGAGAAAAGGAAAGAGTGGAGAGTGAACTTTACGAAAGTCTTTCTGCAAAGGCCAGAGAGTTACAAGGGGAACAGAAGTGCAGACGGGTCGTCATCGTGCGCCAACCAGGCCTGAACAATGTAATGAGATTATTGACTTGTTACAGCAGAGCAGACTGAGGTAACAAGGGGGGCTTTGAGCTGGAGGACAGAAAGCGCCAAAATCCCTCAGTGAGCCTCAAATTCTTCCTTTACTCTGTGTCCAGTTCTTCCTCACATATGAACAGCTGAAGAAGATCAATGTGTGAGTGGCAGAGTGAGACGGTGAAGGAGAGACGAGGCTCCGCGCACGTTCCGAGCAGAGCTGGGAGGACCAAAATCGGAGCTGGATGGGGATGGATCCTTGCTGGAACCTCTGAATGGGCCAGGGGGTTTGTGTAGACCCATGTGCGGGGGGCGGCATGAGAATTTGCCTAATTCTTGTTTGGACGACATGTCCCCTAAAGCCTGCGGCAAGTGTGGAAGACACTCCTAACTGATGTATTAGCTCATCCGAATGCTATGTTAAGCTTAACCCTTCATTTAAATTTAATACTGGCCCCTTAGATTCATGTCACCGAATTTATTGACGGGTAAATTTAAGGTGAAACAACTGGCCACTACTCTTGTTCATGAAGCTGATATACTTTTGTTTTTGTTTCACTCAGAAGCTGCTTTAAAAATGGCTCTAACGTCACAAAGGAAAACACACAAGGGGTTTTCAGTCTTCTACACTTAAAAGTGGTCTCCAAATGGAGTGCCTTAGTTTGTGATACAGGCAGCCTGCACTGTTACTGAGAATGTCGGATAGCAGCTGACAATTGTTGCGGTCGTTCCCTTTTTGAAAAGAAAACTGTTTGTGTGCACGAGTCAACCAGCCTGGACTAGGATCTGGTGTTTTGTGATTTTTTTTTTTTTTTCCTTTTTCTATATTTCTAAATTGGGAGTTGGGTGTGTGGACAGGTGAGAGAATTTATACTAAGAGTCTCCCTGGAGTATTTACAGAGCCAAGAATACATCAGTGTACTGTAATAAATAACAAGTCATACAAACAGCCTGAAGACCAGTGTGGGTGCTCAGACAGGACACACACACACACACACACACACACACACACGAGCCTAGTGGTCCCTCATGCCAGCAAGTGCAAACAGTAAATATAACCTGGAGCAGCTTGGAGGTGACGCTGCCTTCCCTGGGTTCTTGCATTCAAACGCAGACGTTATGTACGCCTACATATTATGTCCCACGCCGTTTTAGGGTTAGACCACTTGGTCAGATTAGGGCATCCAAGGTGTGTCATTTGAAGATGTTTACTGTTTGAAGGTACTAAAACCACTGCACATGACGCACAGTTAACTCCAGGTATATTTTCATATGCTGTATTTGCACGCTGTATGCTTATCTGTGAGCTTTTCGTTGTAAAGAATGAATATGTTGCTGGCTGTGTGTGAGCTGCCAAAGTGTAAGCCAGTGTAAATGTTGTCATACTTTTGATGTTGATTTAAAGGCTGCTGCAGCCCCGGTATATTTGAAATAAAAGTGACAAACCAGCTATGCCACTGTTTTGCTTTGTTTTCCCCACAGTGTGGCGCTGTGGAGCTATACACTGGCCCACCGCAACTCGACCCAATTGAAACCAATAACTGTTTGAGTCTTCTTAAATTCCCAACCCTCAACTTTGAGGCCACAAATCTAGCACAGTTGTGTTGTTTCTGAGGGATTGCCCAGTTTCTTTCAAGCACACATGTTCATGCGGCATCCCGCAAACAATGACTTATGAATTATTCACAGGAATCTAAGAAGTAATTGCCCTTTTATTTCGGTGGTTAAATTCCCAGTTTTATCTCATCTGAGCTGTTTTGAGGCGATGATGGGAGCTCGAGGGGGTGCAGTGGGAAACTTTGCCGTGAACTCGCAGTCCCTCTGTGTACATGTGTGCCTTGTTCTTTTATTTAGGGAGCATCATGGGACTTATTACTTGTGTGAGAACTGCTGTTGTTGTATCTGCTTCATCTAAGCCACCATGGGTTGCACTGCCAAGCTAGTGGTGCTGTGACAAGCATGGCTGCGTTGAATAACTCCATTCCAAACAGTGCCACAGAGCGTGATGGGTCGGTATGCTGGTTTCAACATTTGTGTACAGTATATACACTATAGACCTGAAGGCCACTTTGCTTTCTCAGACCAGCTGACAGCTCTTTTAAATCAAGGCACAAAAACACCCCACACTGTCCAGAAGGCGAGTTGAATGAGAGAATAACGTGTGGCTTGTGCCAGGATCTGGCATCCATAAGTTGGCATTATAGGCTGCCGCCTGGCATCGCGTCCCTGGCACAGTCCTCTACAAGCTGGACAAGTATGGCCATTGGGGATTCCGGCAGTCACAGACATGCTGCATTATGGGTATTATTTGCTGCCTGGCCCAAGGGTGCAGGGGACTGGCTCTATTGTGTTCTGGGGATCAGAATGAGCTTTTGTGTCAGGGGGATAAGGCTCTGCTCTGCTCCAAACACCCTGCCCCTTTTCTATCCTTTTTTGTTCTTTCAGCTGTTTCTTAGAAGAACACGCCGCTCGCTGCAATGCACAAGTGAATAAATGGACGAGTGGATGGAAATGTAGACAAGGAGACAAATCTATCTTAGTCTGTTGATCCATTTGGAACGAGGACTGTGCTGCTTCTGGGCTCCACAGTGCTGACAAAGAAAAAAAAATAAACAACAGGCCTATTGCCATTTCTTTTTGCTCAATATTGCAGCTGAGATATGGGCTGAAACACAGCAGAACTGTTGAGAGTAAAACGAATGATTTTCCCTCCTGAAAATACATTGTTTACGCACCACGGATTCTGCATAACATCAAAAAATACCTTGCTAAGCTGTCTTAACCGTCTTTCTCCAAAAAAACAAAAAAGATAAGGGAAAAAAGTGCGGCCTTTTGCAATTTGAAATTGTGCCTGTAGTGAGTATTGTGATAAATTGTACAGCTATGTCTGGTCTGTGAAAAACAAACTGACAAAGTTCCCCCTGACAAACATCAGAGGTATAGCAGAAAATCGCAGAAAGGGACAAATATCACAACAAGTCCCTGCAGGAATACTATGATAGAGATGACTTAAAGATAATAAAAAACAATATTAAAGGAATAGTTTGGGAAATGTGCTTATTTGCTTTCTTGCCGAGAGTTGGGCCTAAACATGTCGCTGGAGCCAGCAGCTGGTTGTCTTAATTATAAAGACTGGAAACAGTTCAATATGTACAAAAAAACTGAAGTGAAAAAAACAATTCACTGTGTTAGGGAGACTTATGCAGCAGACTATTTTGGGCCCGTAAAAAAAAGCCAAGACACAGTTCAGCACATAACCTCCCCATAAAACAGCAAATAGACATTTTTACACTTCGGGTTTTCAAGGATTAAACAAACGCGATATAACTTGTTAATGAATGAACACTAGATAGGCTAGCCATCTCTACTCTTTATGCTAAGCTAAGCTAGCCAGCTGCTGGCTATAGCTTCATATTAGCGTACAGGCATGAGGGTGGGATCAAGCTACGGTCTCGTTATCGCTTCACACAGATCAGATGTTTTCCGTCTGCTGCTATTTTCCGTCTCTTCAGTGACGAGTGATATTTAGGTCGCACACTTCATGTGCATCAGGAGTCATTCGCTAAGTCTGCTTCCATTGCCCTTTGTGGCCTTTTGTTTTAAACAGTACATCAAATTTTGCGCCTCAACCAAGCACTAAAATGTGCTTCCACTCAGGTGTTTTTTTTGTTTTTTTTTACGTGCATAAAAGCACAACTTTAGGAGTTCCCACTGTAGCATCTCTACACTGAACTTTGTCAGCTTGCCGTCTGTCATCATTAATAAGAGACAATTTGAGAAAGGAGCCCCCGGTTCTTCTTTGTTTCACCCATAAACATGCTCAGGTGCCGGAGTTGATGATTCATCTCGACTAAAACTCCTCATCCAAACAAACAAGAGGCCCGCTAAATCACGGCGCAGTCGACCTACATTTACACACCAGTGGAAGGGGACTGGGACCCCGGGGAGACAGGATCACAAGGATGAGCCGCTGGTAATGCTGCTCCATTGTTCCATTAAGACGGGAAGAGGCCAACAGAGTGAGTGTTAAAGGAGATAAAGGGAGGAGAGATTTGTTCCACATGCTGGCTTCTTTGACTCTGTGACTCCAAGAGTCAGGGAAAGAGAAGTTGTGTCACTTATGAAGGCACATATATATTTATCTCAGGCTATATTTTCATGGCTCTTTCAAAAAGTTGTTGTCGGAATCTATAGCAGGTTGTTCTCGGTTTATCCTCCTTATTTCCGGAGACTACATCCAAAAACTGGGTTAGAAAAAAAATAAATCACTCCACTGCAGATGAGCAGGGAATACTGCCATCAGAACATCACCACGTCCTTGTTGGATGTGTTCAGTCTTATGTAATTCCAGAGGATAAACACTAGGCAGAGCTCATGTGCTTTCTTCCAGCTAAGACATGAAAACAAACACACCATCTGCCTGTCCCCAACCGCCAGACTCTGCGTCTCTCTCCATAACCCGCTCAGTCACAGCTCCCTCATTAATATCCCAGCTTCTGATAATGAATAAATATTCAAATATTCAGCGGTATCAGTTTCCTTGGACGCCTGATTTAAAATTCCCTGCCCTCAGGCACAGCAGGCACAGCATGCACAATCCATACAAACACACACAAACACACACACACACACACACCCACACACACACACACACACACACGGGCCTCTGATGTGTGTTGGTGGCGTTAGTGGGATTGCTCACTGACACTGGAGCTCTCCCACATACACACTAACAGTCTGAAGCTGCTGTTCTCCGCTTCTGTTTGTCTCGCTCTCCCCCCTTTTCTTATTGAAAAAAAAAAAAGGGGGGG
>CM022487.1:7628017-7691429 GCA_011952105.1 Coreoperca whiteheadi | reverse complement strand
GGGGGGGCAGAGGGGTGGAGGTGGGAAAGAGAGGTGAAAGACTGAGGTGGGCCGGGAGCTGGGATAAAAATTGGCTGATGGAATGCGATGTTAGATGGAGTCAACAGGGAGATGTGGAGAACACTTTACGGGAAGTCAGCTGCCGGGGAAGCCGAGGAGGATGAGTGCCCGAAGAAAGAGAATAGAAGATGACAAGAAGGGAAGGGATCGGTAGGAGAGAGGGGAGGATGCAACGCATATCCTGATTCTCTGCTGCGCTCCAATTAGCATCCATATGACGCCTCTAAGACAGTGGTTGTCAACGGCTGTGCCAAGGACTCGAGACGCAAATGGGCTGTGAGATGAAGGGTTCCTGGCCCTGACATTATTTGACTTGAGAACAGCCTCAGAACTCGGTAAAACTGGGAAGAATTAGAATTGTGATGCCAGGTGCCAGCAAATATTATCCAGTGCAATATTTACTCTCAGTCCAAATCTAAAAAACGCATGAAAGCAAGCTTGATTACTCTTTAAAGACAACCCTGAGCTTATAAAATGCCTCCACACCGATTGTCAAGATTAACTTTGTTAATTGGTTAGAAAAACTAAAATCAGAATCTGACTGAAGCAGATCCTTACAGTGAAGGTAAAGATGTTTCTATGATAAGATGGTGAGTTTGTCTCATATGGTGAGTCATTAAGCTCTAAACTAATGATATGCTATCCTGCAAGATGACAAGGAATACGGAAAACAGGTGAACTGACCTTCATTTTACTCACGAAGGTCCGTTTACCTAGTCATTAGGGCTGCTACTAAAGCAAGCGGCTATTAAAGCATTTGAAAACAGCTCGGGAGGAGCTTTATCAAGTCTGAGAAAATAACCCCAATTATGGAATAGTGATGTCATCAGGGTCATCTCGGCTTTAGCGTGGAGACAAATCTATCACAGAGCCTAAGTTACAAACTGGGAGTTTGGAGTTTAACAACGAGAAGTTGTTGGTTGCATTGTGGGAAACGCCAGATCGAGGGTTTTTATGGAGCTTGACTCACAGTAGGAACTGCAGTAAACGTCAGGATGTCGTCCCAACACAAGGGCCAGTTGCAAGCTTTTTCCGGAGCTTTCAGCTGTATCGCAAGGTCCTCATCAGCGGACAGATTTTGCTCAGACGTCATGGGGATGGAACTGTTGACTGCAAGCTCTGATTTAACTGCGCAAACTCCATCCATTGATGAAGACCGGGTGATACGGTTGAAAGTTCTGGAAAAAGCTAATAAGTGGACCTTGAGTTGAGATTGTGTTGTCAGGGGATGATAGTTTTTGGATCGGTGAAACATAATGAATACAGCTACTTCCATTCAGGGAGCTCACTGAATGGAAGAGTAGAAAAAAGAATGCCTTTGCAGTCACCAGATCTCAACCCAGCTGAACACCTCTGGCAGATTTCGGACCGATGTGTTCGACAGCGCTTTCCACCACCGTCATCAAAAACACCAAGTTGGGGAATGGCGTTTTGCAAATCTTTTTGCAAGAATGGCGTTCATCCCTCGGGTAGGTTTCCACAGACGTAGAGAATCTAGGTGGCCGAACACCTCACGGCACTTTCTGTTTAGTTTTACTTTCATTTGTCACCCATCTGTAATCCCACACCTTCTTATTGTATTTTAGACCCAGACAGATTGATGATTGAAAGAAAAATGAACTGTAGAATCCAAACATTTACTGATCCAAGTTTGAAGTTGCTTTGTCTTCATCTGGGTGCTACTGCGTGTGCAGTCTTAATATCTGTAGCTGTACTTGATGTATGTAAGAATTTAACACCAAATCTCTCTGAGCGCCATGACATCTGTGAGTTTAAAGAAAAAAATAGTCACAAATACCTCGAGGACTTACAGCCTCTGTGGGGATCAGCAGCCACCTGCCTGCCGCCAGTTGAGTTAGTGCGCCTCTCGAACACTCTTAAATAATGTAGGAGTTGAGAGCACATTCTCAAGAAACATTTCATGCAGAAGTCTCGGGCTCACGGCTAAAATTAGGAGTATATTTGTACCACTTTCAGAGTTTTCTTGCCGTTAGGAAGACGTTTTCACACTTCATATGTTCGACCGTGGGTTCAACTCGCCGTGGCAAACTAGTCAAATAGGCCAGGCAATGCAGGGGTCCACAGCTCAATAATGACACATGCACAGAGGGTGCACACTGAAGGAGAAAGAGAGATCGACACAGTATAAATCTTATATATATATAGCTATCTCAACCAAATAAGAGTCACATGTCTTCTGAAGGCATGAGGCTTCATATCACACCGTGATCTGCTGAGGGAACAATCGTGCCACTGTTGCCGCAGACTGTCAGGGGCGAGAAGCCCATCACATCTCTCTTCCTCTCTCTTAAAAGTCACACACTCCGCTCCACAGGTGCAGCCTGACACAATCACTGGCAGTGTGGCAGGAAACTCGCATTTCAAAGAACATGCCAAAGTGTGATCTTGGCAAACCGTCTCCTGATCACATCCCAGATAACCCACTGTGTTCTGGAGACATCGCTGCGTAAATACCAGCAGCAGTCGTGTGAAACATAACAACATTACCAATAATGCGACAATGGAAGACAAGGGTTGTGCATTTATTAATAGGGAGCATCAAGAAGATTAAGAGGATTGATCTTTTCTTGCCTTTGCAAAATGGTGGTCTGCAAAGAAGACAAAAGAGCACGAGCCTCCTCGCTCAGGACTGCGCAGCTCTAAAAAAACCTCCATTCATTCATTCAGACACACACAAACACATTTATTTATTTATCTATCTATTTATTTATATAGCACCTTTCAAAACAGCGTTACAAAGTGTTTTACAAACAAGGAATACGGTTAATGCAGACACCAGGGTACGCAGTGCGGTTATATACCAAAATAGGACTCAAAAACTGGTCAAAGTAAAAACTAGTGGAATAGAAATAAATAATATAGAAATAAAACAAAATCAATAAGAATGAAATAAAACAAAATAAATACTATAAGAAGGCTTTTTAATTGAAATAGGATTTGAGATGAGATGTAAATGAGACTAGTCTGAGAGTCTGCTAGTCTGAGATCCTCGGGTTAGGGAGTTCCAGCAGCGAGGGGCCCCCGGAAACACGCACACAAACTTCGACAGTAATTAGATTTATTGAAACAATTTTTCAATAAGGTTGCAACACCAATTAAAGTCACACAATTATTGCCTTAACAAAGCGTAGCCATTTGGCCTCTGCGCATACAGAGGGGCCAGTGTGTTTTTTGAAAGAGGTTGAGTGCTTGCTCTTTCACAGCCGAGACACACACACACACATAAAGATCAATCTGCTTAAGTGGGCTGCTAAAGGCAAATTAAGGCCTTATTTCTGTTATTATGTTACCAGCGCCCCCCCCAATTGCTTGGTCTACTAGCCACTAACAGTCTTTAAACCTGCATTAACGCACTTAGCGTTTCAAACACATCCAAACACAATATTGTCATTGCCACCACCTTATGAAGTTCATAATGGTGAACGTGTTAACAAATCTTCGCCCATTAGACATAAGGCAGACATACAACTGCAGACGGCATCATTAGCTTTCATTTGGAGTTCGGGGTTACGTTTCTGGCCACCTGATGAGTGCAAGTCCAACTATTCACTCTTCTTTTAGCTCTGTTTTGGTCTCCACCAAGTGCTCCATTATGGTCCCCAGCTTATTGCTTACTGTGTCTGTCAGCTAAAAAATATTGATTACAGCAGCTTTCAATTAGCATTATTCTTGGGGGGGGGGTTACAATGTTAAATGAAATATATGAAGTCAGGAAGACATAAATATAGCCGGGTAGTAAATCTATTCAGATGTCATTTCCCACGTGGGTTTGGTATAACTCTCAATGTTGTTGACATGCGTTCTTTGTTGTGTTCTTTGGAGTGTAACATTGTTTAAGTCTAAACCAAATGTGAAGTAAGTGGACTGTCTCAGCCTCTGAGGCTGTTACAGACTTTGGTCACAAGGTGGCAGCGTTGAGTAAAGTGGTTGTAACTTCGCCAAGTGCATCATGGTCTTGCCCCCTGTTGACGTGCGAACGGCCTGGAGATTTGCAGCGTGGACGGTGCGGCGACTCCTGCCTGTAAAGTAGTAGGTAAATAGACGCGTATCTTGTGAAATATCCCTGCGCAAACACCACATAAAGGTAGTTATCAGTCAATATTTTAACAAGAGGGTTGCTGAAATTCATGTGCTGGGATTTTGGGCGCCATGTCGTCGACGGCCGTTCATGGTCGTGTTCGCGCGCACGAAGCCGCACCGTGGTGTTTTGCTTTGTTAGCTGAGAAATGTGACGGGCTTTACAACACATTTGAACTCTGTTGAAGGTAAAGGACAGGGGGTTGACACAGGGGCAAACGACACTCTGTTAAAGTGACCCGTTAAGTCCCTGAAGCAATCGGGTCCATCGGGTCCTGTTTGGCATCTAATTCATTAATACATACATCAATACATTTAGCCAAAGGGACAATAATATAGCAATTGTGTCCTGAACAACTTGGAATTGATATAATTTCTACTTTTGCAAAGGTGAATGAATCCTGGAATATATGTAACGTGTGTGCATTTTCACATCTGTACATTTTAAACTTGTCTTCTCAAAAACCAGCAAAAAATAATAATAATGGGCCCCTAAAATCAGTGCTAATGGCTGAAAAAACAACATTAAGGGAATAGAGGTTGGGAAAACGTCATTGAGTTAAGAGAAAAAGCCCTTTAGGGCATGTTTCTGTAGAGTAAAGGTTTGTTTTTCCCTGTGACTGGTTAACATTCAGCACACACAGATACACACACATCCATCCAGTAGATCAGTAAACTAATATTGATGAATACTCCCTGCGCTGCTGTGTCTTAGCCTTTTTCTCACTAGTCCTGCAGATGTGCAGTGCACATGTTTGTTTTCACCGTTCTTATCCTAGTGTTAATGTAAAGTGCATTTCAATACAGACACACACACATACACAGAGTCACTCCAATGATAGATGTTTGTCCTCATGGAGAGAAGCGGTAATGGGAGGCATGCATCACCATTCTTGGTATTAAGCCTCCATCCCAACCTGCTTACAGTGTGTCTGTCTTTCACGCTCTCCTGTCAGATTGACACTGAACTTTAAGAGTTCTCTCTCTTACAGTATGTAAGAAGAGCACAGATAGTCAGGAATGAACAGAAAATGAACTGGCCAGCTAAGGATGAGCAGCATTAAGGACATGTACTATTTCAATAAAGGTAAGTGCTTTAGATGTGCTCACTGCATTAAAACAAGGCTAAGAGTCTGCAGTCATTCTAGCGGCACCGCTCGCAGTGACTAACGTGCTGAAGTTTAGAAGGTATAATGTTTACCATGTTCACCATTTTCCACGTTAGCATGCCCACATTTGCTAATTAGCACTAAACACAAAGTAGAGCTGAGGTTGAAGGGAATGTCAGTCGTTTGGCAGATATTTGGCCATGTTGAAAAGAGGGAAAGTTTGACCTGATGTTGGCACTAGATGACCATTTAAGGGATCACCAGATTCATCCTGAAGGGAGCATGAATGTCTGTACAAAATGTCTTGGCAATCCATCCTATAGTTGTTGAGACATTTCAGTTAAAACCACAATTGTGAGCCTCAAGGTGGCACTAGGGGGAAAGTCATGGGATCACCAAAGGTTTCAGCCTCTGGGAACCATGAATGTCTGTACAAAATGTTGTTCCATTACATCCTCTGGATGTTAAGATATTTCGCTTTGACCTGCTGGTTGCGCAAGATGAAAAGTCAGGTGATCACCAAAGTCTGTTGGTCATCCAATAGTTGTTGAGATATGTAGTTCTGGACCAAAGTGGTGGGCTGACTGACTGACCAGCATTATCATAGGCCTACCTAGAGCCATGCCGCTAGCGTTAATAAAATTACATGTTGTACCCTATCCAGCACGCTTGAACTGAAAACAAACAAAGTATATTTGTCCAATGCAACTATCTACTCCCGTCATCTTAAGGAAATGTAAAGAGATAAAATTCATATAATGGAGCTTATCACATTAGGGATACATGTTTCTTATCATTGTGTGAATATATTGAAATTAGTGTACGGATTTCCTGTATTTTGGGAGTAATGGTCTGATGGGTGTGATGTTCAATGCATGCTGCTGGCCCACTACAACCTGCTGTTGTGTTGGATTGACAAATCAGCTAGACTCTGGCCATGATGGCAAACCAACTCATTTCATTTCCATCTCATCTGAAACACATTACACTTGTAGTCATTTCTATGAATAGTCAGCCCATCCAGTGCACCCACCACATTCCCAAATGTTTCCAACTGTAACGGTTCCCCTGTAGTTGATTTACAGTGGGAACATACGAAATAATATTTGGGACACGCACAAATATGCTTAGATCAACGACGACGAAAACAATTATATTAATTCCTTCAGTTTCCGAAAGGAGCAGATGCAGAAAAAAGAACCCCAGTGGTCAAGGGTGGATTTTTTTTAAACAGCTGAGATGCAGCTGCTTTTGCACAAGCATACCAATATCAGAAGGATGTTCCTAATACTTTATGCGTTCGGCATATTGAACTCCCCCAAAAGGAATGTAGGAACAGTGTAGGCCTACCAACATTTGGTTTGTATTTCTTGTTTGTCTCAGTCTCACCAGCTCTGCTCTTCACCAAGGCTTCAAGTTCAAACTAGAACAGTGCCGGGACAGTATAGATATGTGGAGCAATACATATATATATATATATGACTTATCAATACTTCTCACTTGGCATTCTTAGCCTTGCTAGGGGCGTGACTAGAGATGCCAGTGTCGCTCTGTTCACCACTTTGGGCCAGACTGAAATACCTCAACAGCTAGGGGATGAACTGCAATGAAATTTTGTACAGACATTCTATTCACGGTCCCCAAAGGATGAATCTTAATGACTTTGACGATCCCCTGACTTTCCCTCTAGCACCACCATGAGGTCAAATTATTTATGTGCATCACTATTTTGGTTTAGGAACAAATACCTGCAAAACTAATGGCATCCTCAGCTGTACTTTGTGTTTAGTGCAACTTAGAAAATGTTAGGATGCTAACACACTAACATAAGATGGTGAACATGGTAAACAATTCCTAATAAACACAAGTATGTTAGGTCTGTTCTTGTGAGCATGTTAGTAGCCTCTTGATTCATATGATTGAGATTGAAGTTTATTTAACTCTAGCTACCCATCTCTAGCACATGCTAGCATAACTAGAATTTTAATGAAATCATCGTGCTTGGTTTTGCTTTGGGTGGGTTTCGAGTGGCATCAAAAAATGGACTAATGATGTTTTGATGATTTTAAAGAGCACCACAAATATTTGAAAGATGCGGAGAACGGGTCCGTCATGAGACAGAGAGAGGGCTGTGCTGTTTGTGTGGAAAAACTGGCAAATATGTTCTAGTTTTTGTGCAAACGAAGGTGAAAGCCTGATGACTGGCTGTGCAGAATGTGTGAAAGCGAGAGTGACGGAGGGAGAGAGAGCCTCCTTTGTGGCATTTTACATGCACTAAGCCGCTCAATCGCTGCTTACACCATGTGAAGACTATCATGCGATAAGTATCACTGCTAGGGGGATGAATGGTTTAATAATGATTTTTGAACTGGTTGACTGTCAGGGCTTTACTAAAGGACAAGAGGCAGAGAGGAGATGGAGGGAGAAATTGAATTAGGAAAAGTCACATTCCCTCATACTGAATCCTTTATTACCCTCTTCCTTGAACAGTCTCTCAAGTCCAGAAGACATGTTGACACTGAAGAAAAATAGCTGTTCCACTGCTTTCTTCCACCGGATGAGACTACGTTATTGACTTCTGCAAAGATAAGCACGGTTGCGCTGGTGATCCTGACCCCATCTCAGGTGAAAGTGTGTCTTCAATCAATTTACACGCTGTGTGTGTGTGTGTGTGTGTGAGGCCACGTGTCCAATAAACACAGCAGCTTTCTGGGGAGAAGGATGCAGAGCAACAGAGACCGTAAAGATGAATCTTTCCTTTCAGAAGGGAGGGAGTGAAGACGAAATAATATACAAGGGAGGCAGGCGATGTGATATCTCTAAGGTGAGAGAGTCCACAGGATGGTCGAAGAAATGCATGGAGTGCAGGAGTTCTTGTGTTAGGAGCGATCTAATAGGGAAAGAAGAACAGGATCTGTTTCGACAGTCACGTGGACTTTTAACATCTGTTAAGTGTTACTCAAAGCACATACACATGCTTGCACAGCACACCTCATGTGAGAGCTGATAACATGTTATCATAGCTTACTGTCATAGTCCACATTTTGTCTCCATTCTGCGTCTGAACATGTGTGTTTGTGCGTGTGCTTTCCTACTCCTCTGCAGCCTTTGCATGCGCGTGCACTCCCAGCAGCCGTGGATGCCAACCAGCAGGATCCTTTCATGTGCAATATGTGGAATATTTCAGCTTGGCGACCTAATATCTGCTGGAAAAAATACACATGTAGCCAAGCAACAGCACAGTGTTTCAGATACATGCCACGCTCTTTAGAGAAACGTCTCTCCGTCTTCTCGACTCTCTGTGTGGTGCTTGTGAAAAATCTGCTGGTTTTCACATAATGTGTTCTGTTACTCGTGCACATTTGCTCTTTTGAAGAATTGGGGAAGACCTTTAGACGGCAGGCACACATAAGAGTGTATTGTGTTGATGTCAAGAAGGGCTCAGTGTTAATGGACCATTATCACAGGAGGACAACCAGACAGAGAGGGAAAGAGAGAAAAGAAGATGGCCTAAGGGGGAGTGAACACACACACACACACACAACATCCAGATACAATAACCTACGCAGACACACGAGCACATGCAGCGCTGCATCCCGGGTGCAGGGGTAGCCCGAGGGCTGCTGTTTAGTAATTTCATCGGTGCCTAATGTTGATGTGAGGAGTGTCAGAGGGGCACAACCTCTCCTTTTTGTCTTTCAACAGAAGGGAAAATCAAACCCTGGAGATGGTTAGAGGGGGTAAAGGACACAGATGGGGGCAGAAAAAAAGACAGAGGAGGGAAGAATGGGGAGACAAAGGGTGCGGAGATAAAAAACAGTGGGAGAAGTAGAACAGAGGGAGAAAGGAGACATGGGACGAATTTTACAACAGGCTCCTGTAACAAGGCTCTTCTGTAACGGCACTGAGCCCTATCACTGTGGAAGAGCCCTGTTGTTTCAATATGTCTGCTAGCCTTTCAAGTTAAATCATTTGGAGGGGAGGGGATGGGCTCCTACTGCAACTGTGACGTATTTATCAGTACGCACGGTGAAATGTGCTAAAAGTGGGTTGAGCATTCCTATGGACGTCCAGTTCTGAAGGTGTTGGTACGCTCTCGCTGAAGTGCTTGTCAGATGGTTGGAGCGGTGTGCTGGGTGTAAACGTCAGAGTGCAGGTAAGTATACACAGCCATCAGATGGCCACCCACTGTTGTTTGAGGAGTTGGGCCCATGAAACAAAGAAAACCAAACAGTGGATTTCAGTGGCCCAGAACTACCCCCCCCCCTTTACCTGCTCCCACACATTGAACACAGACTTCTGAGGTCTGCTTTCACTGTTTGGCTGACATCGGTCTCTCCACCTGTGCTAACAAAAGGCCTCTCCAGTCATTAAAGCAGCCTTACTTAGTGTTGTCAAATCTTTTCCAATGAAAGTAGCTAGCACTAGCTCAAAAAGTCGCTAAAAGTCTCCCAATGACGCCATTCGCTCATTTGCTTGTCACTGATGCCATCACGCATTCATCTGCATAAAGCTTAGCGCAGTGACGGAGAGATCACCTTAATTTAAGACATATAAAACCTAGATAGAGAAATCTTCGGCCAAATAATCACAATCTCGCTACAGGGACATCATGTATTTGAAGTAAAAAAGAAAAAAAAAATCATACAAAATCAACAAATGGAGGGAGAAGATGAAACAAACAATTTAAAGGTTTACAAGATCAAACCAACTATTGAGGCTACATATTTACAACCTGTAGGAACATCTTGATCCAGAGAGAGCGAGTGAGCGAGAAGCAAAAACGAGCTAGTTACATATTTCCCTGATCTGAATAAGTCGCTGAATTTGTTGCTAGTCGCATTTTAGAGATAAAGCCGCTAAGTGGTCTGAAAAGTCGCTAAATCTAGTGGCAAAGTCGCCAAGTTGGATTCGTATGCAGACTTGGAATGGGCGGGGCTTAAACCAGACGTGCGTGGCGCTTACACAGGAACCAACACGAAGTTGTTAATTTAAGCCTGAGATTGATATAGGTTGATCAGAAGTTACTATATTTATTAGAAAACTATTTACAGCCTCAGAATTGGGCTTCAGAGCAATGTTTTTGATCACAATAGTAAGAGAACTGTTTTACAGAAGTTTTTTTTAAGTACAGATATTGACATATTTTACTTTGATGATACTCATACTTACATGATCTGTACCGGATACTAATTTCAGCTGAGTACTTGCTCATCCAGCAGGCAATTTGTTCATTTTTAACAGAATATCACCAGAAATGAAAATAAATAATAACAATAAAAATACTCATTATATTAATGTTGAAGGACAGAGAGTCTCCAGAGGATATCCACTTACTGTTCCATATTAACTGCTGACACAAAATTAAAAGCAAATGAGGGGTTAGTATTGAACGTACTTATCAAAGAAAGCTGCTGGTGCACTACTCTGTGGGTTCAACGTGTTTCACCTCTGGCAGCATTCCAGTCGGTGAAAACATGTGCTCTGCCCTTGACGCAGATGGGAAACACCTTGAGGACATTTACTTACAAAAACTTCCTATTTACTGAAGACAGAATGATGTACAATGATGTTCAAATAGACCATTCCCTAAAGACACGTACCTTTCATTTAAAGGACCGGCACTTGAGGACCAAACAGAGAAGAACAAAGGATTGATAGAGTGAAGAAATGACTCAACCTGGAGATGCTTCGTTTATAGATCTAATAAAGGGGGAGCTAGTTACTCTCTATTAACTCGCCAGGCAGTTCACAAGGCTGCAGGACAAAGGCCAGTCAGCCTGTCCTGACTCTTGGAGTCAAGGACACACTCAAGATATATGTGTAACGACACACTGGTGGGCATAGTTCAGCTGTAATGTCATTATGTCCTGCTTCTAACAGAGTGAGCTCTGAGGTTGTATTGTGTGTTAGGTAAGGTGCCCTCTTGTTGACACTGAAGGCAATGAATTTCTGCTTGTACAAAACAAGTCGGCGCTTTGTCCTTCTTGGATCTGGTGGAACTATCTGTTGTAAATCTGTTTATTGGGCCATCAGTCACAGTCAGACAAAAGTGTTAAAAGTCTGTTGATATGGGAGATACTAAAACATGAGTTTGAGTGACAGCTATTTTTCTACCCATTGATGCCAGGGCTTCTTTCAGCCATGAACTGGTGGAGTCACGTAGACTATTTAAGCACTTCAGCAGTGTTGGGCAAGTAACTTGAAAACTATAAACACATATTACTCCTTAAATGAATTTAATTACATTAATTTAATAATTACTTTATAGCAAATTTACTTTATAATTTTAAAGTAATTAGTTAGTAGTTCTCGTTACATTACTTAATTTACTCAGCCCAGCTCCGTCAAAGGTGCCTTTTAAACAACTTCAAAGCCTCAGCACACGTTACATCTGACATATACGTGGTTTAACAAGCAGCCAGCCGATGGTTTGGAGGTATTTACTGACCATCACTAGCTTGACATTAGCCCCAGTGACTGCATGACGTCCCGTACCTCACCCTCCAATTGTAAACTAAACCATGCGTTTCCTGAATGTAGCGTTACCTGTGGGTCATGTTACCAAGCCAGCTAAGAAGACACAACATGTAAATGAGACCACTTTAGAGTAACTGTCCCCACACCTCCGGGCCCTGCACCAAGCTAGCAGATAACTCCCGCACCAGTCGGTCAGCTGTCCACTGAACGCACACCTAACTGATATCAATCAACCCTGATATCAAACTACCAGTAAGAAGGCAAACTAATTGGCAGGCCGTTATTGGGATTAGTAACTAATGCAATTACTTCATTTGTAATTGTGATTCCTTACATTAATACTACTACTACTACTACTAGTCATTGAAAAAAGTAAGCACATTTGTAAGCATTACTCACCAATAGGTGATGCCAGAAGATATCGAATATTCAAAAAAGCTCTTGAGGGGATTTTTAGTGCTAGCTGTGTATTTACAGCATTGGGCTACATTATTATCAGCAAAATATATTTTGGGTTTTTTTGTACTTTTGCCCAAAATCTATTAAAGTCCTCTCACTCCAAATTAGGTATTCCTTTTTTTCTTTGGAATTTGGTGGGGGTTCGATTCTAATGTAATGAAATTCATGTTAATTATTCCCAAGCGAGAACATTTCTCTGTTCGTTACAGACCCAAGTTACTGAGTCATGTAGGGTTTCGGCGTTTGATGCTTGTTGCCTTGGTGGCTTGGGGGCTTGAATCTGAGCCAGAGGACTGTCTCCCTTCTCACAAGGCTCGCCTACTGTTCCTCACATCTTAGGCATGATATTGTGACAGCTTTACTATACTGCTGTATATACTATACACATATCAGAAAAAGATACCTTTTTTAACATAACTTACATATCTTACATATCTACCACCAGATTGCTCAGAGACCTGGGAATCAGAGGTCAGCGCCTGCGCTTAGCCATCAAACCTGCGTCGGAGGAGCAGAGAGAAGCAGCCAGTGGTTTTGGATTATGAGGCAAGAACCCCCGATGGGCCCCGAAGTAGCAGGCCAGGAGGAGACAGAGGGGGGTGTTTCTGGGACACTCAAGTCAAAGAGTGATAAGGCAAACATCACAGTCATCTGACCATTATTAGTCTGTTACCAAACTCAGTTCTTGAGAAGATGAAGAGGCTCAGATGTTTCCAGTTACATCACATCAAAACGGGAGGACGCCGGGAGACGGCCTTGAAATACGGGAGAAACACAGGAAAAATGGGAATGTTGGCAGGTAAGTATAGAATGGTATTAAGTACTGAAGTAAAATACAAGTACCTCAATTTTGTACTTAATACAGAACTTTAGTAAATGTACTTAGTTACATTCCACTGCTGGTACAAAGCACATGCAAGGCTTGCACTGTACAGTATATGCTGAGTTACTTTACATGAAACAAGAGGAATTATTAAGCTCTTGAAGTAGGGATGGTTAAAGGGGGACAATCTTACAATAATTCATTATCCACATCCACCCATTTTTATGGTTTATAATTCAGCTGTATGACACCAAACATTTGGAAATGAAACTGAAATATCAACTGGGGAGTAGTCATCTTTCCCTGTAATTGCACTTTGATGATTTAATATCAGAATTATTGCTCTTCCCCTTTTCTGACCCCCTTCAACGCCCTAATAATTTCCATACAGTCCCTAAGTTGATCACATTAGCTGAAGTAGAAATAAGGAGGATACACAAAAGTGAGACACTCAAACTTGTAACATGGAAATAGATCTGGTGGTAAAGCAGACTAGGCAGTTTTAGTGAGTAGAAAACTACCTTAACAACGATAAGCATCTCTTTCTCTTGAACGCTCTTGCTCAGTTAAGTAAGTAAGTAAGTTAAGCTTCATTTGTATAGCACTTTTTAAAACACACAGTTGTGCTTCACACATACACGGAAAATATAAATGAGTAGATCAATTAAGATATGTTACAATACCAAAACACAGCACAAAACCGTACTGAAACAAACCAACACATATAACAGGGATGGAGATCTATAAAAAGGCTTGCCTGTAAAGATGGGTCAGCAAATCTGATTGTTTGTGGAAGATGATTCCAGAGTTTTGGCACGATCACCTTTTGTAAAGTGCACAGGCAGCAGACAAACGGACAAAAAGCAGAGTCTCCCTAAGAGAAGTTCGTAAGCCTCAACGGAGATGCTAATCTATCAACAGAGAAACACATCTGGTGCTGATGACCATCTGGCCTGAGTGTAACTCTTCTCAGACAATCTGAGCCTCACAGGGAAGGTCAACACTGGGCCAATACAGATGTGGTCCAGACTGTACAAGAGACACACCTCAGGTCATTAATGTACAGCAATAAAAAAATATTACTACATTAATGTTGTGATGGCAGTCTAAATCTAAAAATCAAGAGACTCACCAAAAGACTTTTAGCGCTTAATGTCATGTAAACTGCATTTCACATAGTGTGTTATTGGACCTATATGTGCCCAGAAAATTGCTGTACAATGCAGAGTGGAAGTAGTGAACGGGTAAAAGAAAAATCACTTCCAACACGTTTATCCTTGCCAGTAAAGTCAAAGACAGAACACAAATCCACGGGGCGTGACACCAGGGTGAAAAGGGGGATGGATAAGGAGAATCCCCCCCACCCCCCGTGACATGAATCCAAAGATTTTCATGGGAGTCATGGCTTTATTTGAAGAAGTCTTAACAATACCACAGGTTTGAAATAGAAGCTTTGTCCAATTTGTAAATTTAACCAAAGTAATGTATTTGTTGATGTTGATCTGAAACAAAGCACCAGTAACATGCTCTCAGGACTAAATGTGTGGAGTTTTGTTGCTTTAGGAAAACTCATATAGTTTGCTGTACATTTTAAATGACCAAACAAGCTGTGATCCACTAAAGAAATACTGGCCCATGTAGTGTAAGAACCTGTTACGATGTTACGCACAGACAACAGCCTAACGTTTTACTACCATCGATGAACTCAAAATCAATGTCACACAACTTCTTTAACTATAATTTGATTATTTATTGCAATAAGCTTTAGCAAGGGCAGTAGTAAACAACTCAATTCACATTTCAGACTTCACTTAAATCATTCAAATGAATCATAAAATAGATCATAAAAACAACAAATCAGCTGAGTTTCAAGTGTGCGCTTGGGTGAGGGAGCGAGTAGTCCCTCTGGCCAGAGCGATCCCACTCTTCCTGTAGAGGACCAAGTCTCTGAAGAACAATTCACAGCTCCATCCATAGCTCCCAAAATGTTCTTAGAATCCCCCGTCCGTATCCACAGGGTGAGCAAAAAGGAACTTCAGTCCTAATTTATGATTCTGTCACCGGGGTAATGGTTAATCCTTTTCGTGTTCAACTCCTCTATTGGTGACAAAGTTCTCAAAGTCCTTTTTCTTGGATGTAGCAGCTCATGTTCTCCTTCATGTGATGTGTTCCGAAGAAGAGGCACAAGGATCTAACCCTCGAACTTCTCTCTGTCACTCTGTTTTATGTCACTTTCTACATGACACAGTCAGAAACTCTTTCACCTCTCACCCATATTACACAGTAAACATTCATCCAGATGCTCCAACCACATCTTCTAACACATCAGCTGCCATGTTGCCATCACCGCCTTTCTTACGCCTTCACAGGCAGCTGAGTTCAGACTCAATCTTCACACATATAATGACTCCATTCATTTTGTTATCAAAACATTCTCACTTACATTTCTTTAAGATTAATATTGGTTACACGATTCAAGTTAAATGTATTCACTTTAGGTAATAGTGCAGCCAGGGACGTCACTAGGATTGGAAGACAACTTTGTAAATTGCGTTTGCAAAATCTTTGCACTCATCTAGAGCTACACTTATGTCAACAGCCAGTCAAGATGTTAATAAGTAAAACGTGCCAGACATATCCTCTTCTTCCATTTCTACTCTGTTAAAGAAAAGTTACTGTAATGTTAGCTTATAGACACATCAAAGCAGCATGGGGGAATTTACTTAGGCCAGACTTTGCTCCGGTCTGCAACGCTCTGAAAGCTGCCACAGTTCACACCAATGCAACGAGACGGTGCGGTGCATCATCCTGATAGCACAACGACTCTTTGTACTTCCGTCCAACTTCTGACTTTTCGGCTATTTTTTGTAGCTGGATATATATCATTTGTTTCTAAATATGAATGAGGATACGATTATTGACAAATCGAGTTGTTCTTGTTGTTCTTATTATCATTTAGGGGGGCTTAGGAACATTTTGGGGTAGCTTCAGTCCCCCTAAAATAGGCCTAACGACGTCCCTGAGTGCAGAACACAATTCAGCATACTCTCATGTGTTATGTAAATCACATCAGGACTTCGGATGTAATATGCAAAGCTGGGGTACAATGATATTCATTTCATCTTATACAGCCAATTCACAACACCAGTTGCCTCATTGAACTTCTCCTACAGAGCAGGGCTCGACCACGCTCTTAATCAGATTATTTTGATCTTAACTCATGATTTCAACTCTCTCTTCACTATTTTGCCTCATAATTCACTATTTTGATCTCAACTAACTTGTATGTTTTTAGCCATGCTAGCCGCATGACTCTAGAGATGACAGCGTCAGTCTGTCGGTTAGTCCACCACTTTGGTCCAGACTGAAATATCTTGAAAAATATTGGTTGGATTGGCATGATTCATGGTCATCAGAGGATATAGCCTACTGACTGCGGTGATCCCCTGACTTTTCCTGTAGTTCCACAATAAAGTTGTCATTTACAACTACTGGATGGATTGTCATGAAATTTGGTACAGACTTTGGTGACTCCCTAAATTTCCATATAGCATGTCAAAATTTCCCTTTGAAGAATACTTTGGATTTTTATCCTCATACCAGCTTTGTATGATAAAGTACTGTACAAATAAAAATTTTTTTTTTTAAAGTTGATTAAATGTGTGTCTTGCTCAGCATTTTCAAATGTTAAATATTGTAACAGTTTTTTTCTGCTAATGTATTCAAAACTCATTTTCAAATACTTTACTTTGAATACTACATCGTTAACTTAAGTTGTGTTGCTTTCATTCCAAACAGGTTGAATAAATGCTGATAACAAGTTACTTAAACCACGTTTGACAGATGGAAGGCTGCATGCAGCAGGGAGCGACCACGGTATCTTCTGCATTTTCTTAATGTGAATTCTCATTACAGTTATCTACTATTTGACTGCACACTGACAGCCTGATAACATCCAAGTGATATGATTGTTGTGGACATAGATTAAAGGAAATGGTTCAATATCACATACTGGTAACAGAGTTTTGTTTCACTGTTTACATTACAAAAGAGAACATCAGTATAGGGAAAAACCTAAACATTTTAATGCGACAAATAAAATAGCAATAATCAATCCATGTAGGACTATTAATGGATGTTGTCATTAGGGGATTAAATATACCATAAAAATAAAGTAAGGTACTCTAAATTCACCACTGAATACCAGAAACACAGTATAACTCCTTACGAACTGATTGATGATTTTACCCTGTTCCCTCCATTAAAATGAGGGCACTCTGTTGAACACAGAATAAGTTGTGAACATCCTGTCTGCCTTCCTCCTTCTTCCCACACCCCCTCCTTTACATAAGAAGAGGAGGGGTTGGAGGGCAGGGATCAACTCAGCAGATTCTTGAGACACTGAGACTGAGCAGCGAGTACTGAAGAGAAGTGAACTACCAGAGGAGCTGACTGGGGCCTCTGGATCACAGATCTGGATCTTTTTCACTTTGACGCCAGTGACAGAGAAGACCGTTGCTGCTGAAGATGACTGGACTGTCCCTGCAGGAACAGCAACCATCTGCTTTGGGGACTTTTTGTGTCCCGAAAGCTTAAAGAGTTGCTGGGAAAGTTTGATCTAAGGCGCAAATATCGGAGGAATTCTACCTCAGTTAAAAGTTAGGTAAGTAAGAGCTTAAACAGCAACTGGGACTGAACATTAACTGACTGATTTCAGGACTGTGCCGAAATGATTGGGGTGGTGAGGGAGGCAGAAGGAAGAAGACATTAATAACCCTCCCCAGGGTTATTAACGTCTTCTTTGAGCTCCTCTTGACTGCAACACACTCCCCACAAAATGTCAAAATAATATAACAGTACAACTTGTGTAACTGTGTACCTCCATTTAAACCCTATTTTCTTCATATAACTTCTAATGTGCGTCACCAGTACATTAATAAAACCCTGATACAGAGACAGAACTTTTGTCCTCTGCATATGGAAAAGTGCACCTTTATGAACCATGCCGCAAGTCTTTTTGATATGACTATTTATATAAATATTAACTTTGTCGCAAAGGAAGGCTGAAATAATAAAAGATCCTTCCCTGATCGCTTCAAAAAGTCAGACTAACCTATCTTCAGCCAAAATAAAAATTACAATATCCTCCCCCTTTTCTGACCCACTATTTCCCCCTAATCATTTGTGTACAGTCCCTAAACTAAAAATGACTATAATGTTTCTGCAGGGCGTGTCTGCGGATCTTAATTGTGAGTTTTTACTGAGGTTATACTGAGGTAAGAGCTGAGTGAGCTAAAGCCACATAATAAATCCTGGAGCCTAATAATAATATTTATTATATTATTCTCTAATAATAATTAGACAGTGAGGTTTTTTGTTTGTTCTTATGGAATAGTAATACTCCTGTAATCAGACAACAGGCCTGAATAGAGTACTTTGTTGTTTGTGTTCCAAGCAGACTCAAAGAGGATCAGTTGCGGCTTTCTTGGATAAAAGCCATATTTAAAACCAAACCCCAGGATGAAGAATCACCTCCTCTGCATGGAGTTGCTCCTCTTGGCGGGTCACATCCTTGTGGCCAGTGGGCAGCTGGAGCCAAAGAAACAAGTGCCCCAGGACCCTCTTACTGTTACCCAGAGACTTGGGCTCGTAGAGAGAGGCGTGCGGGGTCCGGTGAGGCCCAACATCACCATGCCCCGCCGCCGGTTACCTCCCATGTGCACCGGACCCACGGAAATACGAGACACCTTCAAGTACATTAATACGGTGGTGTCCTGCCTGGTGTTTGTTGTGGGTATTATTGGTAATTCCACTCTGCTGAGAATCATCTATAAGAATAAGTGCATGCGTAACGGGCCGAACATCCTGATTGGCAGCCTAGCACTCGGAGACCTGCTGCACATCATCATCGGCATTCCCATTAATGTTTACAAGGTGAGCTATACCATTTAGCTTTCTAGTGATCTTTTTGGCAAATTAACATTGGTTAGTTTTATTTCCAGTCAATTGGAAACTCCCTTAGCTTTTCAATACATTTTTGTTGCACTCTTGAAAGTTTATTACAATAACCTTTTAAGGTCATATGCAAGTATTTTGCTGCATATCCTTCCCAAACACATCCTTTCCTAACACACATTCACACGCAAACGTGCAACATGCACACTCTTGAAAAGGGGCTTCCAAGTAGTTCCTACATGTTATTACTTTTCTGGATTCTGAGCCCCTCTATATCCCCTTATGTCTCTGGCATGTTATTATCTGTTGGGCTCATTGTGTGTGTGTGTGTGTGAGACAGAGAGAGGGGGGTGGGGTGGGGGGTTGAGAGAGGCCCAAAGTATCTGTATATTTGGGTAAGGGGGGCAAGCATGTCAAAACAACTAGACTCCGTTGCATACCAGAGCAGAGACAGGGTGGTATGAGGAGATACAGGGCCACATATGATTCCAATTGATCTACACTCACATTCCAGACATAAAAAGTCCCATATTGTACAGGTTTAGAGTAGTTTTGAAGTTCTCGAAGCGCTGCCGTACCTCTCTGGGTTAAGGTGCCCTGAGATCAAAAAGAGGCCTAACTTATGCTTTCAAGAAAAGACCAAAAACATTAAACCTGACAAGGAGAAAAAAAACACAGGCTCTAAATGTTCACAGAAATCGACTTCAGGTTTGCGCATATCTAGTGATAAAGCATATCTGCCTGAGACTGGGGGAAACAGCGATGTGCTTCACTCTCATGCTTTAACTCAATCATCAACTCTTTCTGTCTCTCTCTCTCTCCAGCTCCTGGCGGAGGACTGGCCTTTCGGGGTGACTCTGTGCAAGCTGGTGCCGTTTGTCCAAAAAGCCTCAGTGGGGATCACAGTGCTGAGTCTGTGTGCTTTGAGTATTGACAGGTAAACCCGGCCACAACCAATGGACAACCCAAACTCACCCTTCCTCTCACCTTAGCTCCTATTTTCATTTCCAAATGCTACATCAACAGTCAGGAATTTCAGAAACATTGTGAGAGCAATGACTTCTGACCTCCTTGCTGCGAATGTATGCTTCAGTTTTGTCAGTTGGATTTTGAGAGGGTGTGTGATACTCAGTATCTCAGAATTAAACCAAGCTAGATCCTGTTAAGGTTTCTGACACTCGCACTAAAAGATGTGTGACGTGTAACATTTTAAAAAATATACTTTTTTGATGAGAGTTAGATGAGTAGATTGATACCACTCAGAGATCTATACGGTAATATGAAGCTACCGCCAGGTGATGTTAGCTTAGCTTAGCATAAAGACAGGAAGCAGGGCAAAACAGTTAGCCTGGTTCTGTCCAAACGTAAAATATCAGCCTACAAGCACTTCTAAAGCGCTTTAATTCACCCATTATATCTTGTTTGTTTAATCAGTACTAAAACAGAAAGTAAATACAGCAACCTTTGCTTTTAGGGTGCTTTAGAAGTGCTGGATAGTTAATTTAAGATAACTGCCTAACAGTAGTATGGATCTTCTTAGCTAACTCTCAGGAAAAAAAGGGAATAGCTTTATTTCCCAAAATGTCAAAGCATTCCTTTAATTAATGTTTATTTGTTGGTTAGCTGACGGCACATGTTGGATCTTCCAGGTATCGTGCCGTGGCCTCGTGGAGCCGTATCAAAGGTATCGGTGTTCCAATGTGGATGGCTATTGAGATAGCGCTCATCTGGATACTATCCGTCATCCTGGCTGTGCCAGAGGCCATAGCCTTCGACATGATCACCATGGACTACAAAGGAGAACAGTTGCGGATCTGTTTGCTGCACCCCATGCAGAAGTCTGGCTTCATGAGGGTGAGCTGTGGCACACAGAGCTGCAGGGGCATGTCATTCCGTGTGGAGAAAAAAAGGTGCATGTTGACACAGTTGTGCACGCCGCAAACATGCGCATGCACATATAGTACATACTGACACGTACAGACACACACAGAGATGCAGATGTGCATGTTGGCACGCATCCTGACTCGTGCATGAATATATGTGCATATTTAACATAAAAGCGCGTACACTCAGTCATACTCAGTAGGCGATTTGAGGGGGGATGCTATCCTTGTTAGCAAAATCTCCAAAATCCAACCCCCTTATTAACCTGCTCAAAAGATGTTCTGTGCTTTGGCTCGTAGTGGCGCTTCACATTGCCACTTTTAATAAACGCCGCTGTTTAAAATGAACAAATCACCTACTGGTCGTACTGTGACTGCTTCCTGGCTAGATCAGGGTCAGACAGAGACAAAAGAAAAAATGTATATCACAGGAGTTATCGCTCTCTTTGCTGACAGAAAATGCATCCTATGGAATGCCATTTTATTCAATAAAATAAATTAATAAAAATATAAATTGCCTATGAAATAAATAAATGAGTCAATGTGTTTCAATAAACAAATAAATAGGTTATAATTTCATTGGACTTTTATTTCATAATGCCCCGTTTCCATTTGTTATATTCAAATTAAGGGGGTGTGGTTATCTCACAGAGCTATCTGTACATCAGGAAACTCGATAAATCACCCAGAGTTGAGGCAGAGCAGGGTGCCGGGAGCCAAACCCGGCAAGAAAACCACCTGGCACTTAGCTTATGAAGGATTCCCGGCCTTGTTGTGAAACTGCAAACAGGTGTCTGGTCTTCAGCTCTGTGAGATGAGCACACCCCCCTTCATTTGAATATAACAAATGGAAATGTGGCATTATGAAATAGAACGTATAATGGCATTCCATACGGTCAGACTGGGGATACG
This sequence comes from Coreoperca whiteheadi, assembly GCA_011952105.1. Lineage (NCBI taxonomy): Eukaryota > Metazoa > Chordata > Actinopteri > Centrarchiformes > Sinipercidae > Coreoperca > Coreoperca whiteheadi. Next base: position 7,669,650 of record CM022487.1, on the reverse strand, counting down.
CTTCATTAAATTTACTTCATGTTTCACGTGGCATATTTCACCCATAGACTGTATATATAGATGGACGACGGGCCTTCACGTCCTCCCCATAGACTGTAATGAAGCCAAAATATCTCGGATACGGGAACAGCCATCTTGTACTTTTGACGCCATTTGGAGCCAGAATCTGCGCAGTAGGGATCAATCGCGAGCAGAGCTCAGCCGTAATTCTTTAACTTTAAGCTCTCTCGTACAGATGTTTGTGCATAATCTAATGTCATTCTCCCATTTTTCTCTGTTTAGTTTTATAAATCAGCGAAGGACTGGTGGCTATTCAGTGTATATTTCTGCCTGCCGTTGGCTTGCACTGCTATTTTCTACACGCTGATGACCTGTGAGATGCTGAGCAAGAAGAATGGTGTCCAGATCACTCTCAGTGACCACCTCAAACAGGTTTGATGATGGCTTTCATCTTATTTAGCCCCTTTTGTTATTGATTGAGGTCTATCTTCATAATGACTGTTTCGAGTTAAAATGACATGTTTTTAATTTAGTAGAAGGGCAAACACAAAACTGGAATATTTTATGTTCAAAGCTTGACACAATACTATTCTTACATTCACAAGTGTGTCCTATTAAAGCTATAAAACTTGCAGTAATGTCTTTTTACGACCAACTTTAATCCACCCTAAATTAACACTTCAGCTTAATTTGTTTTGATTTACGAAAACCAATCTTTCAGACAAAAAAAAAATCCAGAGAAGAAAATGTCCACCATGGCTCTTTCTGGGCCAGAACTCTCCGTACAATGTGTTACTATACAGTGATTTATGTGTGGGTGTGTGTGCGTGTGTGTTTGTGTTCAGCGAAGGGAGGTGGCTAAGACTGTGTTCTGTCTGGTTCTGGTCTTCGCTCTGTGCTGGCTGCCTCTCCACCTCAGCCGTATCCTGAAGCTCACCATCTATGATGAGAAAGATCCAAACCGCTGTGAACTGCTCAGGTGTGGAAGAGAATGCATGTCGCACAGTGCACAAAGAAACAGGCTTGATAATTTGGTAGAAAAATGAACGAGAGGTACAAGACTAATGTGTCCCTGTAACCCTTTTAGTTTCTTTTTGGTGTTGGACTACATTGGCATCAACATGGCGTCTGTCAACTCCTGCATCAACCCAATTGCCCTCTACATGGTCAGCAAGCGCTTCAAGAACTGCTTCAGGGTGAGGTGCAACTTAGTTGTAAAAATACGGCATGTGCAAAGTAATATCTCAAAGAAATTGTTTGACATTTTGGGAAATACGCATTTTCTTTCTTGCGGAGAGTTAGATGAGAGGATTGATACCACTCTCATTTCCATACCATTAATATGAAGCTCTGCTACCAGCAGCTGGTTAGCTTTGGTTAGCACAAAGGCTGGAAACAGCTAGCCTTGCTCTGTCCGAAGGTAACAACATCTGCCTACACCTCTAAAGAAAATTAACATAAAACAGAATTGCCAAAAAGTAAAAAAGACAACAGATTGTGGGTTTCTGGGGGGTGATGTGACTGTTTCTTGGCTGGGTGTAGTAATTTCTTGTGCTAAGCTAAGCTAACTGACTGCTGGCTCCAGCTTCACTGAACGGGCAGACATGAGAGTATATGGTATAAATCTTATGGTATGGTATACATTTTATCTAACTCTGGGCAAGAAAGTGACTACTCGTATTTTTCGATTTGAAACTTTATCGAAACTGCCTTTCACCAAACAAGAAAGAAAACTCTGACCACTTTTCTTCCTCTTCTAGTCCTGCCTGTGCTGCTGGTGCCTACCGGCGGAGATGCTGATGGATGAGAAGCAGTTGTGCATGAACCTGAAAGTCACAGAACGGGCCTCCGACCAGAGCAACTCCCGCATGACCAACAAATCTACTACAGCCTGAGGAGGTACCTAGAAGTGAGAAAGGAGATATGATGACAAAAAAAAACAACCCCCAACTAAACTCTAAACTAAAATTTAAGTTTGGATGACTGAATGAGGATAAATGCCAGGTTGTGTCTCATCATCAAAATCATATGAAGTCTCCACCAACTTTTAACAGAAGTGCTTTTGTAAATCAGCGTGAAAACGCCCTCTAACTTCAAACGCTGAACACTCGCCATTATGGACCACTGTACACTTGCCCTGTCCAAGGAGAGAAGAGCAACAGACCACTTCTAAAGTTGTGTTCTTGGATAGCACATGTGAAGCAGGCAAACTGTAATATGTGTGTATGTATTGAGAATTTTGCCTACTTTATCACTTATTACATTATAGCCTTTAAATGTATTGTCTCTGTGTCATTTCCCCACTAGTTATTGAACTACTGATGTTGTGTGACTTTAGCTGTGTGATCATTCAGCTATTGTATTATACTGTTCAATATTGGGCCTGTTCTTCAGGTTTTATGCATTTCGTGACTATTTGGTCCACATTATCCAAATCGGTTTCCTTACCTTAGCTGGTAGGACAACAGGTAGGGGTTTCATTTTGCAATAAATAATGTGATAAATAAAATAAATAAGAAACTAATCAGTTTTGTACTTTTTTTAATAGAAGCATCAATTTCCTAGCCATTATATGTTCACAGTCATAATATGTTATGACTGTGAATGTTATAGCTTTGCCTGTTATTGTGGCCTGACTCTGTGCATGTTTCTGTATGTGTGTGTTAAGTGTGACGGCAGGCGGGATCATGTGATGGTGAACGCGAACAAAGAACATTACTGTGATCTCTATTTTTTTCTCCACTTCTTCACTCCAAACACACACACACACACAGCGCTGACCTGGGAATGTTCCTTCAGGCTAAACTAGTGTCACGCAAGTCACATTAGCCGTCAAAGAAGCTCTGTGTCCTGTGATCTCTCCCCACCCCTCCTCGACACATCTCTTCATGATGCTCATCTCTTCTCCCCTTGCCTTCACTCTCTCTTCTTTTTCTGCCTGTTTTTCCTTGTTTTTCACCTCTTCCATGTCCTCTACCCTCGTTTCCCTTCCCTTCCTCTCTGCATTCCTGTCTCCACTCCTCCCCGTAACCCCTCTGCCTCTGTTCTTCCATTATGGTTTCAAACAATTCAATGTGGTTTTGACATTAAATCAAGCCCACTGGCGCTGTAAGCAGCCCTAAGTGAAAGAAATAACATTCAGTACATTCCTCCCTGAATTATCTCCTTTTCTTCTCCCAACAGAGGTTAAACTGATGTATCTGCTTGTGGATACTGGCATTGGCCCTCTACTGATGTGAGGGATTGTCCTCTAAGATCACTGCTACAAAAAAAAATCAGTCATGGAAAGTTGCAAAGAAAGTTAATTCAGGGAGCTGCTTAATCGTCAATAAATCCGAGTGTAATTAGCTCAGGAGCATTTTAGAATCTCATATTTTGCTCTGCAAAATTTGTGTTTGAAATTAGAATCATGTATTGGCCCAGGCAGCCTTGATTAATGGTAATTTAGGATGCTGTAAGAACTGCTGTAATCTATCACAGAGTTTATGCCAAAACGTCAGATTCAGTAGTCCAACTTGCATTAAAGGAATAGTTCTACACTTTGGGAAATACTCTTATTTGTTTTCTGGCCGAAATTACATGAGAAGATTGATACCACACTCATGTATGTACGATAAATACGCTACCGCCAGCGGCCTGTTGGCCTAGCTTATAAGACTGGAAAAAAGGGGGGAACAACTAGCCTGGCTCTGTCGAAAGGCAACAAAATATGCCTACCAGCACTTCATAAGCTCACATTATATCTAGTTTGTTTAACCTGCGCAAAAAAACCCAAAAGACAACTGGTTGTGGTTTTGTGAGGGGTTATGTGACCATTTGTTGGATGGGCACAGTAATTTGTTTCCAGATTACTGTGGATTACATAACTGCTGTTATGAACTGGCTCTATATAAATAAAATTGGATTGATCTGAAACAATGGGAAACAGCTAGCCTGGCTAGTAGGGATTAAATAAACTCAATTTACCAAGTTCATTTGGAAGCTTTTGTGGTGCTGGAAGACAGATTATGTTTGCTTTGATGCTAGCTGTTTCCCCCTGCTGCCAGTCTTTATGCTAAGCTAAGCTAACCACCTCCTGGCTGTACCTCCATGTTTAGTGTACAGACATGAAAGTGGTATCAATCTTTTCATCAAATTGCTGGCAAGAAAGAAGCGTATTTCCCCGACTGTGAAACTATTCTTTTAAAGGAGTAGTTCTGCATTTTTCTTTTCCAGTTTATCCCTATTTTACTCTCACTGCTCCTGTGTACATAGACAAGATTCATTTCTTTATTCAGTCATAATCCCTTTCTTCTTATATGCAGCTGTAACTTTCTATCTAGACTTCAGCACAGTTAATGGAGGACAACTTAGAGCAGGAAAACTCTCCACAGATCAGTTCACAATTGCAGTCTATTGTAGAGAGTTAATGTCACTTTTATTGCTATTAGGAGCCATAAAATAGAGATGAAAACCTCCAGAAAATTGTCGCCACAAACTCTAATGAGAGAAAGCGCCTCGTTTAGCAATAAAAAGTAGTATAAACTTTTGATAGACTTATCATGATAGCTTGGCTGAGAGCTTCTTTACACTCAACAAACATAGTGGACTTTTCCTATATTACATGCACTGAACTCAGGGTGGAACGCCGAGGCTGTAGGTCCTTCTCAGTACATACAGACACACACACTGTCTCTCCAAACACAAACACACACACGTACGTGCAGTACATTTGGACACCACAAATGCGCGCAGACGCACACATACTAACGCACACAGTTTGTCTTCTCCTCCCAACGGTTTTAGAAGACAGCAGAAAGTGCTGACACATGGCTGGATTTGAGGGTCGATGGATTTGGGTTCTGGGTCTCGAGGGGTCGGGGTGTGAACAGACCTGCTTTGGCCCCTCTCTGCCCTCGCTTTCTCTAAAGACTATTTTTGTTTGTCTACCCCCAACAATCCGCCATTTTGCATGTTTACACAGCATGTTAAGCAGACTTCTGCCAGCAAATTGCATTCAAAAACAATTAGCAGCAATTGTATGAAAATTATGTTTGACTTTCAAATATTTGAGAGGCAGTACTTCTTCTCTCAGAATAGTCCTGCATGGCAAACAGCACCATTTCAGACCTTCTTCTACCTCCTCTGGCTCTCACTCTTTTGATCTCACACTGCGTCTGACAGAAATGTTATAATTTAAAAGCATATGCACAGTTCTTGATGTATAAGACTTGCTGGCTTCCTTCTTAGTTTTAGAATATTTATTCTGGTTTGATAGCACAAGGAGGAGAGCTTTCAGTCTGGCATATAGCTTCTACTAACATTTGGAAAGAACAAAGAAAACATGCTTTCATTATATGTGTGAACGTGTAGTGTGTGTGTGTGTTGCCTGTGTGTAGTTTAGCCATGGAATTACTTCAAGGGAAAAATGTTGAACCAAGCTCAAACTAAGACCCTCACGCTGTCGATGAGAACACAAAACAAAGGTATGTGAGCTGGAGTCTCTGTATCAGTGCATGTGTGAGTGTATGAAAATGCTTTCTGCAGATTCGTCTAATTTGATGTGCTGTTTTTGGTCGCACATCATTGATTTCACACTTCAAGGAATGGTTGATAAATGACACAAAAACTCAGCTCATCATTCATTTTCACAGATGTATAAATGTCTCACACTTGAATGCATGCATAGACAACACACACGGTGCAGCAGTAGAAGCAGCAGAAGGTGAGCAGACGTGGCCAGCAGAAGGAATTCATCAGACTGACGTTCCATGGAGAGGGAAGCATTTCTGTCATCTCTTTCCCCCTCAGTTCTACATCAGGGGATATTCTAACTTTGTGTCACAGTCCTACACTGATAATGTACCTCCCCTTTACTGGGTGTCTGACAATGTGATGACAAATCTATGGGGCCAGACAAACAATGATTTATCAGCCACAGGTACGTATATGCAAGTCGGTCAGAGCCAAATACTGCAAGCATGACAACAGTCAACATGTAGCGTAAGGTAAATGTGCAGATGTTTGCAATTTCCCATTGAGTTCAAGTGTGTGAAACTGAAGCCATACTCCTACTGTATAACAGACACATAGTATTAGGGCTGCAGCTAACAATTATTTTCAGTATGAATTAATCTGCCAATTATTTTCACTATTTAACTTTACTCTAGCCCTGCGACGAGTTGGCCACTGTCCAGGGTGTACCCCGCCTAAGGCCCGAAGCCACTGGGATAGGCTCCAGTCACCCGCGACCCCGAACGGGAGCAAGCGGCAGAAAATGACTGACTGACTGACTTTACTCTATAGAATGTCAGAGAAGGGTGAAAAATGTCCGTCATAGTTTCCCAAAGCGATGTTTTCAAATAGCTAGTTTCATCTGACCAAAACCCAAAGATATTCAGTTTACTAAAACAATCAAATATTTAGATTACATAAGCTGGAACCAGAGAATTCTTTACATTTTGGCTCATACAAAGTTTTGGTCGATCAATTTTCTGTTGATCAGCTAATCAATGAATCGATGAAGGGGCTGTACAAAACTTATTTTGGGGGGTGAAAGGGGGCAGAACCTTATGTTTCCACAATGTTTTCTTCAACACCCCTTCTTTACTTAAAAAACAAAAAACCTGCAACACTCTCCCCACAACATGTCAACATAATATAAGTGTTAAATTAGGACAAGTTGTTTAACCGTGTAGCTCAGCATGAACTTTAATATCTTAATGGAACTTCTGATATGCATCACCACATTATAATACCCTGATACAGAGACAGAACTGTGGTCCTCTGCGTGTGGCAAAGTGCACCGTTATGGACCACGGCGCAAGTGAACGTCTTTTTGACGTAACCATTAACTATATTGCAAAGGGCGGATGAAACAAAACATAAATTTAAGAAGAGCAAAAGTAAAAGATCCTTCCCAGCTCCATTAAAGAAGGCAGACTACCTCCACCTTTGACCAAAAGAAAAATTACAATACCCCCCGCCCCCCTTTTCTAACCCCCTCTAATACTTTTCGTACAGTCCCTAATTGTTTCAGCTAAAAACAGAATTGACTTGTTTGTGATTATCACATAAACTGAAAACAATGATTGTACTTTAGTTTTACTTGCAGGTAATCAATAATGTCTTAGTTACAATATCACCCTCCTTCTCACTCCCACACACATACACATATTGTAATAATAAAACCCTGCCCTGTGCTACTTTACAAAAACATTATGGGAGTTAACCTTATTTTTGTGCCAAAGCAGCGCATTCTTGAAGCTGCCTGCTGTTGCAGAAGCGAGGGGGAAAAGTGACAAAAACAAATGAAGGAATGATGGGGAGGCTTGATTTAGTCTGCCTTATCAGTCCAACACCACCCACTGATATGGCAATTGTAGACGGATCAGATGGAAGGTAGACTAATAACCAAATAAATGCTGTTCCTTGCACATGTTTGAAAGACACCAATGTTAAAATCCTCAAAACCTAATTTTGTAATAAATAAGTGACTATGACTGGCATAAACACAACACTTCAATTATTTTCTTCTCGTCTATTTTGTAAGAATCTGCATCGGCTTCTGATCATAGATCATCTCACGGTCTTCAGGGTGGCTAAATAAAGCTCTTACAACAGCAAAGAACATATTTAATAGTGAGTATCGCTTCATGTTCTATTTCTATCTATGCATTTGCGAACACAACACGCTAGTTTCTCATATATGAGGTTCACAGAAGTAGGGTAGTTATGCAATCATTACAGCAGGGACCCAAGACCCGCTCACAACTGTTGGTAAGGGTGTTGGTGTAGAGTTTTGCCACTAGGGAGCATCAGCGACTGGATAAAGACAGACTTCTGCTTTACTTTGTGTCTTTCTTCCTGTGTGTCTGTCTACAAGCCTTTTTTGTCTATTTGTCCATATTTTTTGTCTCTATTTTTCAGCCTATTTCTACATGTGGTGTATAATTATAACATTAACTGTACAAAACATCAAACAGAACTTCACAGTATTGAAAAACATTTTCCATTTAGTTGGAGCTGACCTAATGATTTAATGTGAAATTTAGTGAGATCATCACACACATCCAGTGGCTGTACATTGTCATGTAATCCACTCTGCTGTTTGCAGATCGGCTGCTTGGCTCTCTGCATTGCAAATACGCCTGTGTTTACATTTACTCCACACTGACAATGGTCACTCTGGGTTACCTTGACTCACAACACAGGTAACCAATCAGAACTCACAGGGGGGGCAGTTCTCTGGAAAAAAAAAGGGGAAGCAATAACTGACAAGGGCTGAAGGGAAGCAGAAAAAAAAAATCAACCCGATCCACAGTGATCTAAAGTCTGTGTGGCACTTTCCTTGGTGAGTGGAAATTCGCAAAAGGAAACTGATCCCAGGTCTTTAAGCAGATGAAGTTGATGTGTTTGCCAAAAGGGATGAGAACAATTTCCGTTTCTCTTCTGGATCCTCCAGGCAGTTGCTGCTCTGCCACATATAGACACAAGCTATAACACAAGGTAAGCCCAAAGCTTCTTATTCCATATGACAGGCTTACAGCTCTCTATAATGACAAATACTTAACACAACAGAATAAAAAGTGATAGTGATAGCTCTTTGGCTGACCGTATGTTCCATGACATGTGCTGAAGGGAAAGTGAAAGTACTTTTTGGAGAATGTGTGTGAATTTCTGAGCACGGCTCTTTGACGCAGTGTAATTACCCTGCTAGAAATGTTTATTAAAAAATACGATTATCATTAAAATATGATTTACTTTAAATGACAGCTAAACCACACACACGTTATGCACTCCAGGAAGGTCATAAAATAGAGGTGTGTTGTGAGCCCCTCCACCATTCCCCAATTCCAAATCTCCTCCTCTCCACACACACACCATATTTCACTGTGTTCATTTAACAACGCACAGTTACCCCAAGCAACAAGAGGGGCTTATCAGCTGCTCCCTCACTTGCCATACTGTTATCAGCCTGGCCTAGTTCACACATCTCGGTCGCTGACTCTCATACACACACTCGCGCGCAAACTGGGGAATGAATGTTATGGGGGCTTATCAGTGTCCTTAGGCGCCTGGCAGCCACTTCACAGACTCAGATCCCAGTGCCGAGGCCACAGAGACAAACCTATGTGACCAGAGTACTGATGAACACTGGCTCTGTAATGTTAGAGACGCTCTCTATAGAAGTGACAGGCTGCAGGGCACATTCACAATGAACATGTACACATGGCACAATGGCAGGCAGTGGCAACTGCCACTCGAAGAACGAAAGGCTGTGACATCAGATCAAGGAACTGTCTTGTTCACTTCTACAAAACAATAAAATGCAAGGTGCAGACTTCATGTTTTGTACTATCATTGACACTCACATACATACAGAGCCGGATTTTCAGGTTAGGAAGTGGAAAGAAGCAATTCATTAATTCATTATGTTGAACCTGCACTACAACTTGACACGAAAAGACAATCATAAAATAAATCCGTTCATTTAAAAATATCTGTTGTGTAGATGAAATATATCTCTGGAAGCTGGAACCAGAAAATTCCTGACATTTTTGCTTAAAGGTGGGGTATGTGATTCTAGTCCTGCACACGTCTTTTTGTCAAATTCAGCAAATATCTCCTCACGGTTCGCTAGCTGTCCGTTCTGTGTGTGCGCTGAAAAGAAATCCGGTGTTTGTACTCAGCCCCGACTCTGTAAATGGGAAATAAACAAAGTGGCCTCGGACCGAGCCACACAACACTGTTCAAGCCATGATTTGTGTGTCAGGTGACGTTAAATGACTCGCCCACGGATGTTCATCTTACTTTCTAGTTTGCCCAGATGTGCTGTTGTTGTGATGTTAGCTGCTCTGGGAAACCGTCTCGTCCTGTCTGGCTCTTAGCGTCGCAGCAACAACTGTAGGGACAGTTTGCTAACCCACAAGCTGGCTAACGTTGCTGTGTCGCTGTTCGCTCTATAGCATCCTATTTGTCATCTCCAGAATCCCATACCCCACCTTTAAAAAGGATTTAAACAATTAATGATTATGAAAACTGTTAAAGATGCAAAGGCTTTCAGCACTAATCTTTCCTATATTCCAGCTTCGCATATACTGCATTAAGATTGTCCAACGACACGCTCTCCGTTATTCTAAACATTAACATAGAAACATATAAAAAAAAAGATCTACATTCAGATTTTCAACGCAAGACTGTGAAAACAGATGAAACAACTGGGAAGAAAATCAGCTGGCCCTCATTATGTGTTCCGTTACTTTTTTTCTGTACCGGTAACGTGTGCAGGTTTGCTAATAAAAAAAAAGAAAACAATTATCCTATTTTGTATATCTAGGACTTTTTTTTCTTTTTGCTGTGGTTTCGAAAGAGGTATCGAGTAACGTTTTTTTAAACTAGTATGGTGTATTGAAGTTTAAAATTATACTGCATATAGAACATTATTTAGAAAAAGACAATGTCTGCTCACTAACTCGAAAGTCGTACACTGCTTTGAAATGTAAACTGTCATCCATTTCACTCATGTCCTGCATAAATCATTGAGCACCAAACAAATGCACACATCAGAGGAAGTCGAAAAATGAGAAGGCCACTGCTGGCAGAGATGTTGGCAGCGGTCTGGCACAGGAACTCAGGAAGTGGTGCCTCCCAACTGAGCTGTGCTTCCTGTGTGATAACTGACCCAAACATGTTGTGCCTCTATAACACACACACACACACACACACACACACACACACAAACATAAAGACAAAGAAGCGGACTCACATTCTCCCTCTCTTTGGCAGCTGGGTTATAAAAAAACTCAGGAACTGTGAGACTACCAAGACTGTTTCAACCAAAACTGAAGATTAATTGGACTCAAACGTAGGAGCTCAGTGATTATCGTTTAATTCCTTGAAAGCGATTTGTTCACAGTGGGAGATCTATTGCACACAAAACCTAAATGCTGCCGTGATCTTCAACAGAAAGGAGCTGAAGGTGAGTGCAGGTGTGCCAACGGTGTTTACAATGTAAATTTGACAGTTGTGAGGGGGGGGCGCTGTACAGCAGCAACAGAAGAGATAAAATCCAATCAACAGTTAACTTTAACCTCAGAAATACTCAAAAATGTAGGCGAGAGGAGCATGGATGGTCAGAGGACTCAGGCAAGAAAATGACGGAAGGGACTGGGACCGAGCGATTAAAAGGAATTAACAGTGATGGGACGGCCAGAGGGCAAGAGAGGAGGCAGAGAACAAAGAAGTAAAGAGGGTTAGGGTTAGGGTTAGGGTTAAAAAGGAGTAGGTTTGGTAGTTTTGTTCCAAATGTCCCCTTCACAGTCATGTTGTAAGGAATGTGGACATAACGCCCCTGAAACCTTGAACGTTGTGCAAAGACACGATGTTTCAAGTTCAACACCAGCTGCCTCCCCCTTACTCGTACCACACACACAGCCCAGATACACATTGCAGTGCAAACGCTTCCTTCCTGTTGCTGGTTTAGCCTCTTTTAGAAGCGAGATAAGAGAAAAAGAACAAGTATACGAAAGAGGGAAGCAAATTGTGCTGTTTCTCTGCCTCTCAGATCAGAGCGTCCACATTTCTTTCTTTGGACATTGTATGAAAAGGTCTAGCTGGTCACCACCTGATCTCCACTGCAGGTGTGGTACTCCCACTGTCTGCTTTGCCTCTAACGGCTCTCCAACCCCCACTGTTCTTCTCTGGCAGGTTCAGTCAGACCACAGGACAGTTTAGCAGCCCCCACTTCCTCATCGAGAGTCGAAGCAGAGCGAGTGAACATGAGTTTCCTGTGACGCCTCTCTGTCTCTGGTCAATTAGCACGCTCACATCAGTCTTCCACTGTTGAATTGTGCTGCATGGAGAGAGACGGGCCTCGTCGTATCCTGGTAGAGCTACGCTAACAGTCAATCGCCACTCATCGGAAGATTCCCCCCAAAAACTGGACCTGTCTGGACACAAAAACACATCAGACCTGTGCAGTTATTAATAGTCTTCAGAGGAAAGCTGTGATGCTGTTCTCACACAGTTAAGGTTCTGTGTGTGTGTGTGTGTGTGTGTGTGTTTGTGTTTTTGGGATCTGCAGCCATGCTGCAGCAGTCAGAGCTCATCTTTGACTTTGCCAGTGATCATGTTAACATGTCGCAGGTAAGTAAATGTTCAGCAGTGATGCATTTCTTGTTGAAACAGAGTTGTCGAAACCTGCAGCACACATTTCAGAAGAGTCTGACAAATTGTAGTCTAATTTTTCTTTGTGTGTGTTGCAGTTGGGGGTTTACTCAGATTACCCCGCAGTGATTGTGGAGCAGGTTCCCCACCCACACCTGCTCTCATATGCAGGTCTAGCGTGTGAACAGTCACAGACAGAGGATCACCACCAGCAGCTGCTCAAAGGTCAGTGCATACAACACACACACACACACACACACACACACACACACACACACACACACACACTCACTCTCTCTCTCACTCTAGCCTTTCTTTACCTGTCACATTCACATTTCATGATTGAAGCTCACCTGCCGTCCAGTCGTCTGTTCTAATTGTTATTCAACGTCTAACCTTTATTGGGTTTTATTCAAGTTTTACTAAATTAGAAGCCATACTAGGTAGCAAAAAAAAAGAAAAAAAACCCGAGACTGCACATGCGCAGCCGCACCACTTGCACATGGACCACCCTCCGCAGAAATTCAGGAAGTGAAACAAAATATTCCTGGCTTGCGCCTGGGAAACCCAGTTAATGAAACGTATTAGGATGTAGACGTGGTCCATTTGGGCTACAGCACACGTGCTATGGCTTGTTCCTCACCAGTGCTGGGAATTAAAAGTAAGTTGCATCACTTTAACGGGTTATTCCGGTGGGAGCGAGCAGTTGGATGTTGGGCATGGCGAGGCTCGGTTAATTTAGCTAACGGTAACTGCAGGAAAGCAACACTCGCAGACAATCATGGACTATTTAACGTTACTTCAAAAAGTTCTGCCGTTTTGAGGCCGCAGCTTACTTGCTGTGTTTCTTTAAACATTGTCCTGACAGGTCGTTTGGCGGTTTTCTCGGGGGCATAAATCGTTTGAGCCCGCGACAGACAGCTGTTAGCTAGCAGATGTTTTCTAGCTCACTGCATCACAGCGCGTTCACGCCATTTAATAAATGCGCACAAAACAAAAGACTAATCTCTGCTGTTTGGCGCCAAGGACAAATAACCGATGCAGTTTACTGCTCTATCATCCGTTTGGGTCATTAAAGGGTCAGTTCACCCAAACTCTAAAAAGTATTTTCTTTCTTTCCTCTAGTGCAGTCATGTAATTTTAGTACGCCTCCCCCCCCAAAAAAAAAAATAATAATCAGTAACTTTTACAGCTACGACCGGCCAACTGCACAGGGCACACTTCACCTGCTTCCCAATATAAGTCGGTTGTAACACCTCAACCCCAGATATAAGCAAGTAAGCAGAAACGTCCAAATAGATGGCTAACAGTAATGCATGAATGGTTGCTTCGCCCAGTTCCTGCCACTCCAAATGGTGGTAGCATGATTGCAAACTTGCCCGAACCAACTGAAGAAAAACCCTATGAAGCATAAACATTGACCATTACTGGCTCACTTGTCTTGTATGGATTCATATCTTTCCTCCGTGGTGAGTGACTATTGAACAAATCCTCAGTGTGAACATCAGTGGACTGGGAGACCGCTGAGGTCCTATTGGACTTACAATTACATTCTCTAACTTCTGGCAAAGTGCATCCTTTTTAGAAACGTATAATTACACCCATTTTGCACACCGTACAACAATTTGCACACTGTATGCATGCACGTATTTAAAGGGCAACTTGAGGGGTGCTCGAACATGTCTGATAGGGCTGTGGGGGCACGTCAGGCAAAGAAAGTTGGAAAACCTCTGCCCCTTGCCTTTTAAATGTCTGCCATTTTAGAGGCTAGTGATTTCATTTTCACTTTTGGTGCTCACAACTAGGGGTGGGTGATTATGGATCAAGTCTTCTAATCTCAATATCTATAATTTTAAATCATGTGATTAATATGCATCATGGTATAACAAATTGTCTGGAAAATCGATTGAGAAAATGTCAGTGGATAAAATAACCAGACTTGAATGTCTCCTTTTGGCTAGATAAAGTACTGGACATAGGCTAAATAAAATCCCCTTTGTCCCAATTAGATTGGGATGGCAGCAGAAATGTCAGAGGCACATATCTTGTTAAATAAAACCAAAACCATCCAAGTGGCTAGATATATCGAGCGTTGGGAGAATGTTTGTCGTAATGTGGCTCAGCCGACTCTGGAGGGTCAAGCTTTATCCGCCGTGCTTCTCACGTTTAATTATCCTCCCACCGAAAGCCACCGTCCTCCACCTGCTAAAAATTGTTTTTGTATGTCACTCCCTTGTCTGCGGTCTGCAGTGGAGCCATATGAAAGCGGAGAGGAGGAGACCATGGAGACACTTGTTGCTGCTGACTCGCTTCTCGACATGGACTGCCCTGAAACCCTCTCCCTGGAACAATACTGTGAGCGCAGGCACACACCTGAGTCAACACTACACACATGCACACTAACAGAGTGCAGATAGTAACGCCGCGCATGCCCTTGCTTTTTGACGTAGGACATGTTTGACTGCATGATGTTATTTTTAGACATGGTGGTCACGGTGCTGTTCTCTTTCATTAAATCTGTTTATGCCCCCTCCCCCCCTGCAGCCCACACCTTCTTACCATCACTGGGTGATGTCATCAATACTCCTGTTACCCAGGTGACCGTGTCAGCAGAAGGGATTGTGGGAGCTGTTGACCAGCCACAATGGCACGCGTTGCACACAAAGAAGCCTACGTCACAGCTGCAGTCCAAAAAGAGAGGTCAGTCACTTTCTGGGTTATCAGCTTCTCTTAAACTAAATCATGGCCTCTGTGATTATATTAAATATCTTGTTAATGACCTGCTGTTATTCTTCAACTACTCAGGGAGAAAACCCCGACACAGAAGGGCAGAGTCTCCCACACCAGATATTATAGTGAAGAAGGATAAATACAACAAAGGTATTGTCACGCATAAGAAAATGACCTAAGCACCTCCATTACATTACAGACATGCACCTCATTACATCAATGTGAAGGCAGGTCTCATCTCTGAATAAGTGCCAGAATCTCCTTTACATAGTAGTTACGACAGCAGCCTCCGTAGGTCATAACACTGACTGAAATTCGGTCAGAGTAACGTAAAGGCTGCTGTGGTGCACAGGGAGAACCGAAATGCACGGCTTGCTTCGACCCTCTGAAGACCAGCTGTAATGAATTGCTCAAATTCTAATCTCTTATACACAAAACAATCAAGTGGATAATACCTGACAAACGGTACGCAAGAAAAATATGAAACATCGTGACTGTGCCACGTTTTAGATATTTTGAAAAGTTTGTCTCACGTCGGATCAATTTCGAAAAGTAACTTTTCTGCTCGCAGTGTGGAAGAAAAGAGGTCAGAAACGTGTAAACTACAATAATAATCAGAACAACAGCAGTCACGCACTATATGTTTATGGATAATGAATGAATATCCAGCAACAACACTTTACATACAGCATGTAAGCAATTAGGAGATGAACCTCCTGTCATTCTATGCTTGTGGGCTCTCAGATTTTATAAGTTAGGCAGCAGAATTTGCTTTCTAAAAATGTTAAATGATGAAACTGATGAGAAAACGTATTAGTCATTGATTGAGGCTTTAAAAACAAAATATCATTGGTATGACTTTTAAACTCAGCACTCTTCTCTAACAGTGAGCTCTAGCTAAATATTGCGCAGACACCTGGTTCTTTCTATTAAAGTCCTGTCATGTCTGAATAAAACCCTTAGAAGCATTTATATAACTGGCACCTATGTCTTCACTTTAACAGATAGATTAAGACAGCAATGTTACGTATTTCAGGTCTGAAAAGGGCCTTAGATTGATGGATCACAGGGGATCAGTCACTTTTGCAACGCAGCTTTTAGAAAAACTTTGTCTTTCCTCTTTCATCATGTGTCCTGTGTTTGTGCTTCAGGAGGAAACACACTGTACCTGTGGCAGTTCCTGATGGAGTTGTTGCAGGACCGACAGGTCTGCCCCCGCTACATTAAATGGACTAATCCGCACGCAGGAATCTTCAAGTTGGTCAACTCTAAAGCAGTGGCCAGACTCTGGGGCAAACACAAGAACAAGCCAGATATGAATTATGAGACAATGGGCAGAGCACTCAGGTACACTACAAAAAGAGGGTTAAGGCTGCTCAAAAATGTCATCATAACAAGGTCATGTCTTTACTTAGAGGAAAATATATGTCTGTGTTTGTTTTGTTAATGCTGAACCTTTTGTGTTCATGAAGGTACTACTACCAGAGGGGCATCCTGAATAAGGTTGAAGGCCAGCGCCTCGTCTACCAGTTCACCTCTCTGCCCAAAGACATGATTTATATCACAGATGGAGATGGCACCAAAGAGGAAGAAGATTATGACGACAATAGTGGCAATGATGAGGGTGCGAGTGATGACTCTGATGACAGCACAATACCTTCTAGTGACCAATCGGTAGAGGAGGAAGATTCACACCCACCACAGAAGAAAACGTCATCCAGCTCTGTCCGAGCCCCGGCTACCCAGCGGACCAGGCCGGCTCCCAGGCCCCCAGGCCAGCGCGACGCCGTCCTGCGCCCTGTCAGCACCAGCTTGATCCAGGAGCAGCATTTGCCCATTGTGTCTGCTGAGATGCTGCGGACCCTCCAGAACCTGCCGAAGGTCCAGTCCCTGCAGCCCGCGGGTCACGCCTCAGTCTTCAGAACGGCTCAGCTGCTGGGGAGTCTGTGTGAGCGACAGGCTGCTGCGGAGGTGGCTGTCGACAGCAGGGGTGCACGAGCGATACCTGATGAAAAGTCACACCCAGGACAGAAGTCTTCGCAAATGGAGACTCCACAGCTGGTTCCCCTAACTGTCTTTGACCAATAGAAAAGACCAATGCCCAATCACCCCCAAACACACACATGCACATACACTCCACTGACTCAGGACCAGTTACAGAGCTGCACTTTGCTGTGGCCATGTCTGCACACCAGGGCCTATATTTCTCAGGTGTGTAAGAGTGGGAGTATTGATCTGGTATTATTGTTGTATTTTAGATTATATTATGAATTGGTAACAGAAGTAATTCTAGATCAGTGCTTCCTCCCTCGCATCTGAGTTGGCAGGAAATTGGCAGGAACCAAAATCTGACGGCACTCAGCAGGTTACTTTCTAAGAAGAGGCAGACTATAAAAGCCCATGCTCTTTATCTCAGCCTCCTGTCAGTCTCTGTAGCTGTTAACTAAGACACCAAAGACAGACATGCACTGGAATCTACAGCCTCGCTGCACCTTCTGCAGACACACCCTCTGCTTGGAGTTCACCACCAGCCTCATCTGATCAGCACACTGTGCCCTGCTTCTCCTGCCATTACGCTCGCTCTTTCCCACTCGGTCTTTTGTTGTACCATCACATGCTGAATCATTCCTCTGCCTTGAAAATGGCTTTGCACTAATGTTTACCTCTGCTGTATGTTTCTTCTCTAAGTGCCTGAAGATCTCAGTCTGTCCTGTCCCTGCTTCCTCTGTTCCTGGTAATCATGAGGTTATTGAGGGAAAACATTCCATATTAATATTATTTTTTTAAGATTACTGAATTATGTTTTGTATTGTGAAATGTTGAAAACAAGGGATCACTGTTTGTCTATTTGTAGAATAGTAATTTAGCACTGCTGCTGTTTATAGTGGATGTATCTACACAATGGACCTCCTTTTGTTGACAATCACCAGTGAAATGGTCTTGTAGCCTTTTCTTTAGCAACATTGCCTCCTGTAGCGTCATAATGCTACTATTTAGCCTTTCTGCTATCCACACATTCTGTTTAGTTATTACACACATATATATTTGTGCATCATATCTTTATGTATTGTGTGTTATATACTGTATGTCTGTGAATATGCTTGACCTTGTGCCTTGTTGCCATTTTCTCCCTCAGGTTTGTAAAAATTTGTTTTACTGCTCACACTGTATACTCTATGCAAGGATTAAAACGGCTGGCCCTTTATAATGAAGTAATGCTAAATTCTGTCTTTTGTCGTCAGTTCTTAGTTTAGCCTCACAAGGCCGGCCCACAAAGTTCACTCCAAATGAAAATTGAAACATTGAGCTTGTAAGATTTAGGCTGACTTCAGTAATGCTAAACTTGGTTTAGGAGATGCTTATAACTGTGCCTTTCCCCAGGGAACCCTATGCGAAACTGTTTTCACTTTATTACTGAGTAAACCATTATTTGGAATCCCTTCACTTTGCTTTATCTGGAGGTAAGTTTTACTGATGTGGATTTGTACGCTTGTAGCAGAGGGAGAGGTGGAGTTTCTGTTTCTTTATTTTGGTGTGTTTGCTTTCGTGCAGTCGGGCGTGTTGAAAAGATAATGGTCTATTATATGAAATAAACTTAATTTTAACGTTGTTGGTGTGAAGCACTCATTTATTCACCCAAATGCAGTTTACCTGAATCAAGGCTTAAAAGTAACTTGGTAACATTTATTCAAGGTAAGTACAATTTAAGGTATTATTTACTTTACTTGAGTAAAAGATTCCCTTTTCTGCTCCTTTATACCAATACTCTACTACAATTCAGAGGGAAATATTGTATTTTTTACTACACTACTTACATTTTTTTTCCAGCCTTAATTGCTAGTTTCATTTTGGAGATTCAAATTAATACAAAAAATAATAAATTATGATGCTGTGCACACATTTTACTGTGAGGTATTGCTACTTTCTCCACCACTCACTTATGTTGAGGTTAATAGTTAATAGAATGGCAGCCCTTCTTTGCACGAGTGTATTTTCATGTCAGGAAGCTGTCATGGCATGAGTCCTCCAGGCCGTTAGGTGGCGGAGTGGCAGTGTGAGCGGCTTGCGGGCGGATGTTGACAGGCCTTGCTGCTGGGCTCAATGGGCTCAAGTTGTGGCTGCTACCCGCTGCCGCTGTCACGTTTCCAGAAGTCTCCACTTGCTAGAACTTTCCTGTTACTCTAGAAACACTGTCCACATCCACAGCAAACCCATGGCAGCCGAACGGCAAGTGCAGCACAACATGTTAACGAGCTTTTCATATATTTCCATACATCTGTTTCTCCGCAGCTGGTTAACGGTTGGTCTCGCGTTTTGCTTTAGCAGCTTTCCCGATAGCTTCATTGACGACGATCCACAGAAAGCGCTGGAGGTAAGCGTTAGCGTTAGCTAGCCATAAGCAAATAGCATTAGCAATTTTACGTGGCTCTTTCTGGTTACCACATTAACCTTAACTTCTTTTGATCAGCTGTTTTATAAAGGAAGCTGTGAGTGTGGTGTCAGTGGCGTTGTTGACGTTAACACTGTAACTAGCTAGCTAACGTTAAGTTAGCTGACGCTTCCTGTTAGCATAACTGTTCATGAAGAGCAGGGCATCGCTTTAACTTTTAAGTAACAATACCATTTCTAACTTAGCAGGGCATTTGTTTTGTGGTACATTACCATTATTAAAAATGCAACGTTTCTCAGTCATAAAGAGTTATTACTAGCTAGATGACGTTAGCGATACACAGTCGGTTTATCAGACGTTATCATTACTGCAACTCTCTGACTCAGAACAAGACTGTAAGATGTCCATTTAAATGCCATCTCTTTCCCGGTAGGCACTCGATGAGGCCTTGCAAGGAGACTCGGACAACGCTGAGTGGTTTTGCCAGCGTGCCTATGCCCACATACTCATGAAAAACTACAGCTGTAAGACTGCATACGTGTGTTGACAGACATGTTGGTTGTAATGCACTATTTTTCTAGAATGAATATGCATGATTGTACTCGCTTCCCGCGAAACATAAATGTCGTCAAAGCCCATTGGAAACTGTGTTTTGGTTTTTTTTTGATAACCGCTCACAGTATGTAAGTATAATTTGGTATGATCCCTCAAACACTGGAGTAGCTGCTCTGCTCCAGACTGCAGAAAGGGACATTTCCTATGAGATCCTTTTCATTAATAATCTGGTACCAGTCAGCAATAATTAGAGGAACTTGGAGCGGCATGAATGTTCATTTTCTAAGTCTAAGTCGTAATCTGTGTGTACGATCAACATCGTGCTGTCTTCTGCTCTCCTCAGGTGCTGTTGATGATGCCAAGAAAGCACAGCAGCTGCAACCCAGCCTTCCCCTTGCGTTCTTGCGAACAGGGTGTGTATTATGATATGATAAAGAAAAATCAGACCACATCTCGCGCGTGTAGATGTTTGGTGTGTGTACTCAACTGATGCTACTGTCGATGGACCCAGTGATTCTGTGTTGTTTTGCAAAAGTTGTAATATAAAGTCGACTGCTAAACAATGAGCTATGCTATGCACGAAAAGTAAAACACATGATTCCTGCTCCTGAAGATTTGAGTCGTGTTAAGGCCTGTGACTGTGACTTTGATGTACTGACTGTTACATTTCAACTACAAATCTGCAGCGTTTGTATGAGGAGTGGAACTTTTCTCTCCCGACGGCCATTAAGTTTATGTGCAAGAGTTCTTTAGTCATTTAACTTCTTTAACAACGTATGCGATCCATATTTGTGTGTCGCAAGAGGTCACTTTTATTTTCCCAAGATTGTCCGATCGAAGTGTGTGTGGCATGTTCTTCTCTCCCAACTGCAGAATAGCAGAATACCAACTGAACCGCTATGAGTCAGCACATGCAGCTTTCACTCAGGGACAGCAACTGGATGGTGAGTATAGCCTATTTTGGCCTCGAGTTTAAACTTTCTATCATCCCGCCCACTACCAACCACTGTTCGCAGCAGTGCCCTGTCTGCTTCACTCTCCTCATTGTCACTCGCTTAAAGGGACAGTTCACCCCAAAATCAAACATACGTTTTTCATGCTTACCTGCAGTGCTATTGATCCATGTAGATTGTTTTGGTGTGAGCTGCCGAGTTTTGGAGATATTGGCCGTAGAGTTGTCTGCAAAAAAATACATTTGAAAATCTCAACAGTGATGTCTGTTTCCAGCAATCATGACGCGGTTACTCAAGATAATCATGGAACTATTCTCTTTCCTACATTAAACTGCTCACAACGACGTTAGGTTAATCTGTGGGCTGTCGCAGGCCTACCTGCCTACTGCCTACCTTCAGGCACACTGCCTGTGAACTCATTGCTAAACTGCAAGAAACATGGCAACAGCATTTTTACTTAATTAGAAGTTAATTCACTGACAAAAGTAACCTAACAGTCTACAAACTGATTACAGATTTTTATTTTTTTTTAATTGCTAACAATTTAAATTTTTCATCCTCTGCATTGAACTCCATATGACCAAATGGATGTTGGTTATATCACTGTAATGTTTTAATCAGCCATGACAGAGTCGGGGTTTATACTGTATCAGGGCTCTTCTGCTTTGGCAAACTGGGAATGTCGCCACAGATATCAGATTTTAAAACTCCGTATGCGGCGAAATACAGAGAAATGTCCCTGACAGGCTTAATCAGCATTGTGCGAACTCGTTTGGCAAGGGCTTGAATGAAACGGAAGTTAATTTATATGTAAAAGTCCTTTATTGTGGTGTGTCATTATCTTCCACCTTTGTTTTAACTTTCTGTTCTGCATCAACGCACCCATAAACAAATAAAGCACTCTTTTACTTCATTTAAAAAAAGCAAAAAAACAACTGGTAACATGCCATGAATTTGCATACCTAAATTATACATAGTTTGAGTCATTGTTTGGGCTTGTTTGGTTAAAAACTTAATTTATGTAAGATACTTAAAATAAACATACCATCTATAAAAACGTAATAATAAATGGACAAGCAAGACTACAAGAAGAGAAGTTTCTAACAGATGCCAGAAATATCTTCTAGGATAGGTTCAGTGCAGGATTAAAAGATTTTAATCCTAGTAACTACAAGTGTTAGTGCAAGACCAGAACACGCAAGCTAGTGAAGCCCAGTGTCCGTCCACATTGTTCACAACTGTAGCCATTGTCAACCAAGACACTATTACCACCATATTAAATGTGCACATCAGTTGTGACCAAAATGCCATTGATTTGTTTGCTGTAGAGCTACAGTGTCTCCAACTCTGTCTGTTGAACTCAAGGTCACCCAAAGTCACCCAACACATGTTTAACAACACATGGACTCTCACGTCATTATATTTATAGTCCTACAAAGCAGCTTTGCTATTACAAGACAGCTGGAGCCGATCACACAAGGTGAACAAGGAAATGCCAAAGCAATGGCTATAACAGCATCGCTGTCATCGAGGCATGAATTGTTTAAAAAAAAAAAAAAACATTTTAAAGAAATGTAATAGATATATTTTTATAGCCACATGACAAGCTGTTATGTTTAAAAAAAAAAAAAAGACATGCTTTGGGTGTTTGGAGTGTGGACCCTATAGAGCTCTAGTGGCCACTGAATAAGTGGTCAGAATCCAAGCAATTGGAACAATTTTGTTTGTAAAATGTGCATCTCCGTTGGGCTCCACAGTAATGTATTAGACACATGTATGCCCATTTTCGTCCAAGTCATTTCTGCTTTGGAAAACAACCCTATGAAATGAATGCCTTTAGCCTTCTTCGTCTCTCCTTCAAACCGCTTTATTAACGCCTAACTGATGCCCTTAAATGTTTTCACCAAATTCTCTAATTGAGCCTTTTTTTTTTTGTATCAACATGTATTACTTTGTAACAAAGCAAGACTGAAAATGTCACTCCTTTTTTTTTTTTTATGATTTCCACAGTTTCTGATAAATCATTTGAAGTCTGGCTCAAGCGGTGTGAGGAGATGATGGGGGGTAAGTAGCTGAACTGACACTTCTATAATGTCAGTGTTTTCATTAAGCAGTATTTCGAGCGGATGTTGGTCTTCAATTTTAGGTTTATTTGGCTTTTAAACAGTCTTTTTTTTTATTCCATTGCAAATTGTTTTAGTTGATTAAAATGATCAGAGGTATTAAATATTGGTATACAATATTGCCTATGGCAGTTTTAGTTTAAAAAAAAAAAAAAAAGTTTCAGACTTCAACATCCATTACCAGTTGCACTCTTAACTTGTATATACTATTTACTCCCTGCTATCAAACACTAAGCTAAATGGCGCAGTCAGGGAGCTGATCGGCCCATCTGATCAAACAAATGAGCTTGCACACATCCATGAGTCTACAGTATGTGTTCACAGTGGTGGAGTGTAGCAGAGCTGCTTAGTCCAATAAAAGATGCATGCCATGTCTGGGCGGTGTGTTTCTGTTTGCTGGTGATGCCTGGGCCCTCTGGATCATCTCAAGTAAACACGAGCATGAGTTTTGACAAACACGCTTCACACCCGCGTGCACACACACTCCCGGGAGCGGTATGATTCATCAGAGTTAACGTTACTGATGTTTGAAAGCCCCCGATGAGACCCAACCCCTTCACAGGCCTGCTCGCAGACAGCGTGCACGCACACAAGCACATTCACACCGGGGTGTACATCACCTCCCCTCCCTCCCTCCCTCCCCAAAACTTGAAAGGACCCTACTCGCGCTTGCTCACGCTCACACCAGGAGCAGCCGTCGTTTCTTCTGGTGACAGTGTGTTTACCGCCAACCAACACACACACGGCACCTGGTTGCTCCGTCACACGTGGCGCCCTGCTTGTTTGAAAATACACAAGTACAGGCACACAGTCTTTTTTTTTTTTTTTTTCCCCCCGCACGCACGCACACAGACATTTCAAACGCGACCTCATTAAGACAACATTAACACGCCTCTTATCATCTCAGTGCTCTCTTCCCTCACTATGTTCTCTCTCTCTGTAATGAAGGCAGTGAATAATGTATGATAGCATGCTGGTAAACGGTGATCAGGCTCGCTCGGCCTCGTGAGGCTTTTAATGGGCGTGGACGGACCAGTAAACAAACTGGTGGCGAGGATGGGAGAGTGTGTGTCTGTCTGTGTGGTGTCTGTTTATCTGTCTGCTATCGTTTGGACAAGTGTGTGTTAGCTTTAGAGATGTGTTCTTTTAGCTTTACAATCATAATATTTTAGAGACCAATATTGGATTTAGGCAGCTTAAGTGGTGTATTAAATGTTCTTCTCTTTCCAGCGCAGACACAGATCGGCGGCAGCGGCAACGGGGTGAGTTTCTCTGCGCGGCCACCTGGGGGCGTTGTTGCTCTCAGCATCAGTAGAGAGCATCAGGCTTGTGTATGCTCCTGCTTCAATGAAGGGAGCCTTACTGACCTTCTTTTGTTACGTTTTTTTTTTCCTCATGTTTGTCCTTTTTGTTTTATCCCTCGGCCTCATCGCCACATCCTCTCTAATTATCGTCGCGTCTCGGGGGCTGAATGAGCCAGCAGACACCAGCGGTTCCACCTGTGAAGTAAGTGCACAAATGTAAATATGCCTGATCTAGACATCTGTTCATACGTTTTTACTGTATTGGCAGTTAATCATTCCAGCGTAATGATTAACCAAGCCTCAGTGCGTCAAAGCAGCCCCGTTCTGTTTAACTGTGTGCAGCGATGATACACGTTAAAGATGAGCTGCTTAGTATTATTTCACTTGATCTCATGAAGTTTATATATTCTTTTCGTCATATTATTGGTCTTCTGACTTCTTAATCAGTTTTGTGTGCGTGTTTGTTGCAGACATGACTGGTACCAAACAGAATCTCAAGTCATTGTCACAGTCATGGCAAAAAATGTACCCAAGGATGGTGTGTGTGTCAACTTCATGGAAAAAGAGGTATAAACACACACTTAAATGCAGTATTGAAGTGAAGAGAGTCTGTGTTTTCTCTGTATTTGTGTGCGAGTGTGGAACAGAGATGGGTTAGCTCTTGGGTGTTTCCTCAGGGGGGCCCATTAGATGGGTCTCACACACACACACACACACACACACACACATACATACAATCTCTCCCCATGGACCCAACTATGCCTCCAGTGGTGCCTTGTTAACATTGCCCCCAAAGTACAGATCTAAGAACAATTTACCCTCCCCAGCTTCTCCAACCTCCTAATTGTCTGTAGATAGAAGGCATAACTGATCTAGGATCAGCTGCAGAGACCTCCAGGGACAACCATCTTTCTTTCTCTTTTTCTCTTTCTCTTTGTCTCTTTCCACTTCTCTTTCCTTCTCTCTGAGGGGTAACTGCAGGCTACCCCAGGGAACGGCTTTGTCTTTCCTAATAGAATAACAAACTGAGTTTACCCCATTTCAAAAGAAATAGTTCACTCGCTCTGTATCACACAGTCAGTTGTTACGCTCCCTCTGTGGTGGGAAGTAGAGATAAGTTCCTATAATTCTTACTAGGTCAGTATATACAAAAGAAATTAAAGATGAAAGGCAGTGGTTCCAGATATTTTCCCTGGTGACTGAGTATGCAGCAGCTGTATACCTACAGACAGCGCAGGAATTCAACTGGAAATGAATATTAAAGCTTTGATAGTTTTGTGGAATTGCCCAAAAGCTACTTTAGCTAACTTTCTAAGCTTTTATCCCTGATGAACTACTCCTTACATAAATGTGGTCCCAAATCAGAAAAGTCCACTTTTAGTGAAGTGGTAGGTGGTGATTTGCAAACGGTTACAAGTTGCAGCGATGCACTCTTCCTCTGCACAAAGAAAACAACAGAAAAAGAGCCTGCTGATGAGATGATAGCAGGCGAGTTCTTCCTCAAGTGAGCAGGTTGCAGTGCTTTTCTCTAGGAGGGCAGCATTTGCCAAATGACAAGTGTGTAAGGAGCGTGAGGATTTGGGCCATAGCCAAGGCCATGTCCCTCTAAACCAACAGGCCACCCAGCCCCGGTGAGTGACAGGCAGTTAGGAGCTGTCTGGACCCCCCCCCCCCAATCACTGGTCACTCTGTGGCTGAAGGGGACAGGGCAAGGATTCTCCTGGCCGTCACACCAGCCACATCAGATGATTATTCTCATGGACAAGCTGACACCTTCACCCTGCCTCACCCCTTGTCTTTCTTTTTGTTTTTTGTGTTTTCTAAAGACTGCAGTTAAATACAATTCAAGACTTTATTGTCCCGCAAAGTGGGAAATTTGGCTTGGGCTTTCACCCACGCTGGAGCCATAAAAAAAAAAAAAGAAACAAACATTTCAAAAAAATATGTAAAAAGAAAATTAAAAAACACACCAAGATGTTAATGAGTAACATAAATAATGTGCAACAAGGTTCCTAAAAGCGCCTATACAAAACAATTCAATAAAAGCTAAGATCTACTTAAATCCCTTCAGTGAAGGCTTTCTTTAGCAGCCATTATTTAAAAGTCGCAATGACACAGCGATAAATGAGTTTTTAATCTGTTTAACCTGCAACGAGGGACCCTAAACCTCCTCCCAGAGGGCAGTAACTGATACTCCGCCTGTAGAATATGGGTTGGGTCGTTAACTACCCCGTTGGCTTGTCTTGTCTGTTCATAGGTAGACTGCAAGAGTGGATGCTGTCCTGCCCCTATAATAGTCCATGCAGCCGGATCAGTTTGGACTTTAGTTGCACGGAGAGGTTACCAAACCAAGCCGTATCTGATGACGCTCTCTAAGGCTGCCTGATACAAAATTTACATACATTTTTGCAAGAAGTGCAGTCGTCGTCGTAATCTGCAGCAGAGACTACTGAAAATAGAAAATATCGATGCTACAATTCCAACGCAGGGACTGTTATTGAATAAAAGTGACCGGTCTGAAAGGATGATCTACTTCATAGTCCTGGCACCACCTTGAGTAAGACTCTATAGTTGCTTACTGCCACACTCCATGGCAGCCAATGAGGGGTAATGTCTAATGTCTGGTGTTTGTGGTCCCTTCAGCTCTCTGCCACAATACAGCTGGCATCGGGGGAGAACTACACCCTCAACCTCCAGCTCCTGCACCCCATCGTCCCTCAGCAGAGCAACTTCAAGATCCTCACCACCAAGGTATCGCAGTCGCTTTTAGTTTAGTGCTGTGAGTGTGCTGTTGAAACTTCTAAATCAACAGGGAGTCCACTTTGTAAGTAAGACAGTGTGGATTTTAACATTAGCAGCTATGCATATTTTACATTGTGGCATACATTTTCCAGGATTTGACCTGTTCTTGACAGCTTTAACATACATTTTACTGTGACAGACGACATGCGCATGAAGCAGAAACAAACTGTGTGTCAGACCTGCACGCGTTCAACTCCAACTGTGTTAAATGATCCATTGTGCATTAAGAGAAATCACAAGGAATTTAACAAATGGGTCATTTTACAGATTGTACTGTATAACCTGTTTCACACATACAGAAGTGTTCGATGGTGGTTTTCAGATGTTTTTCTCCACAGCAGGGCCAGCTGTAGTGGAAAATAAAAACCGCCTACAAATTTTCCAAACTGAACGACATAAACAAACAAGGAAGAAATAAGTTGTTGAAAGTCAATGAAAAGTCATTGAATTTGACTCAGAATCAGTGAGAACACTGTACGTAGCCTTGCCGACCTAGTAGTTACTCTCAACAGCAAAGCGCATCAAATTACATGATATCGTCTGTGTGTTCAGGCCTTTACGGGCTTCATAGCTGATCGTTGATCATTTTTGTGTCTTTTGTGAAAAACTTTAGTGAATCACATGTCAGATAACAGTTTAAAAAAAAAAGGCGAAGACGAAACCCATGCCGATGCGAGTTTAAGCAGCTAACTGAAATTGTGACTGATCATTACTTGTGTTTCTACTCCGAGATTAACATCATAATCTCTTCAATAATTTAAAGCAGTATAAAGTAGGCTGTCACTACCTATAATTCCTTAATGCTGGTAAAGCTTGTAGCTGAGGTAGAAATGAGAAAATCCACTCTTTCTGTATGGAGTGCGGCTCCTGTGGAGACGTTGGCGCAGTTCATCTGAGTAGCTAACAGGAGATTCACACACATGCACAAATCCTCACCCCGACACACACACACACACACACACACAGATTTATTAAGGCTGTAGTCGCTGAGAGTTCCTCAGCACTGTTTAAGGTGATTATGGGCCTAATGAGTAGGAAGGGCACTTTCTACTATACCCTAATTAGTGTGTATTCTAAAGGATGTAGGCTAATGAGTGTGCTGGCTGAGTGTGTGCTGATTCAGGGTTTAGACCACTGTCAGGCTTTAGCTTGCAGATCAAGAGGCACGTTTTTGTGCGAGTTGTTTTGATTGCTCTTTTTTTTTTTTTTTAAATCGTTAACAAGGAGGAATTAGTTTTTAAGGGCATTGATCAATCCGGTCTTGTCAATACAGCATAACAGTTGTCTTCAGTTGTATCCTGTTATAAGTAACTCAACAAAAAAACATTAGATTGTAATTTATAGTGAGTAAACGTATAGTTATCTACTTATTGTCGCTTCACAACGGTGGTCCACGCATAACTAATGCTTATATTACAGTATTTAATGCTGGATATGGAACCTCAACATTTTTTGGTGCCAACCAAGTACTACTGGATGTTGGGGCAAAAATGCTGAAACGATAAATCATGCAGCCCAAATCTGCATATATTTAATTCCTTGTCTACTAAGGCTACATCTACACTAAAAATTTTTTACGTTTTTGAAAACGCATAACTTTTGCTACATTTACGCCTAGCATCCACGCTACTCCAACATTTTCAACCCCCTAAAACGTAGACGTTTGAAAACGCTGCTGATCCCGTTTTGGTCTGAAAACTCTGGGGTTGCTCGTGGAATGACTATAGCCTACCCCTGTGCCAAATGTTTAATATTGGCAATTTTAAGTGCAAATTTTGTTAAGTCTTAGGGCCCATTTTATTTATTGTTTTGGTTGTTTGATTTTATTCATGTTTTTATTTATTTTTTCACATTGCAATTCCAATGTCTGAATATTCTTAAACATTTAAGTTAATTAAAAGGGGTGTACTTGCATTATTATGCTTATCATTATATTAGGGACATTAAATGGTCTTGAAAATATATCAGTAATTTAATTTACCACAAATAATTCTGCGACAATACATTGTCCAACAAAGTAGTTATCGTGACAGGCCTAGTTCCACCTTATCGTCAGTCTAAGCAAAGACATTTCTGGTTTTACTTTTCCAAACCATTGGTGTCTTTTTGTTTGTAGTATTTTCTGCAAGTAAGCAAGCCACTGCAGCGTAGACAATCTGCTTCCTGTTTACACCGGCATGCCCAGTGTACGTGAATAGCCATGTGATAGGCGTTTTCAGGCGTGTTCGTATGGACAGAGATTGTTTCTGAAACGGTGCTAAAACGCTCGTGTGTACAGAGATTGTTTTCAGTTTTAAAACACCTTTTTAAAATGAAAACCTATTAGCATGGACACTGATGGCCACAGTGTGGCAGTTCATTATACATTCAGTTTCCTGGACTGGTCCTGCTGCAGTTCAGCCATGGGATTTCTATGAGTGAAAAGTTCTACACCAAGTCTAGAAAATAAATGATCTTGACTCCACAACACTTACTTTAACCGAAGTTTAACTCCACACGAGGAAAGAAAAAGTGCATTACTCATAAAATTATATTAATCTTTGAGAATAGTTAATTAATCCAATAGGAGACAGACAACCTTTATGGGAAATGAAAAAGAGATGTGATAAAACACACAATGTGCACAAGCCACCTACACGAGTAGAGCGGAGCGAAGATGATGTTAATGCAGCTGATGTTTCACCAGAATACTGAGGTGACTGCACTCTAATACATTATATACTGTAAGCCAGAACAGTGCAGCCTGTAGGGATTTTACACAGCTGCAAAGGCATGAGTGAATCTGGCCTTTTGACTTCCTAATTAAAAAAATCAATATTACAATTAAACAATAATAGAAATATTGTTAAACTGTTGATTTGAACAATATTTGACATTAAAACCTGCTATATTATTATTATTAGGTTTTTATTGGGGTTTTTTGGCCACTTGGTGGCAGCAGAAACAAGTGAACACAACATTGACCTTTTCAGCAAGCTGATAAAGCGTACTTGTTAGCAAACCGTTATATACTTATTTACACATGCAGCGCTTTCGGAGTGACATTATCAGTCATTTGGAGTCGTGTTTCTGTCCTCCTGGCGAATGTACGTCCAATGTTCACTCGCTTCTAGCTCCGTTTTTGTTTGTCTCTACAACTCCTGAGGGAACTATCTGGCTCTTTAGCTGCTAAAAGCTCCACTGTGTTCTCCAGCTAGTCACTAACTGTGTAGTGTACAGTGGGATTTTAGACGGGGGTTGTTGTTGTTGTTTTTTTTGCTGATAACAGCTGCCTGCTATGGCCGAAAACGACACTATTCGAGCAGTGAGAGTGAACCAAAACAGCCAAGGTCCGGGCCGGACAGCTGAACAATGAGCTGAAACTCTGGTACTTTATCATAATAAAATTACCGATTTATATATAAAGACTTTTGGCTTATTTTCTGTGTTTTGAAAAAAGAAAACATCTTTGTATTTCTAAGTAATATAAAAAAAGAATCCTTTTAGTATGGGTACCGAAACTCAGGGATTGTGTTAGGACTATTATTAAAACATTTCAAACAATAACCCAGGCCGACATGTTTCTATTAGATCTGTCTGTGTAACATCGATAAACAAGGGTTTACATCCCAGCCACGGAGCTTCTGATAGCAATGATGAATATATTTTATTTTAAAATGGCAGTACATGTTCACAAGTGCTGGAATTCTACGCTGTATGGTGCCACGATAGAAAAAGGATTTTTGATTATTAGCGTTACATAACTGACAATATAGACTGTGTATATTGTGTGCATTATATCCACTGGCCACACTGCGCCGAGCAGAGGCTGGCCTGCACAGAAACTGCCCCCTCTCAACAAAAAAAAAAAAAAAACCCTCACTCACTTTTCCATGGCAACAGCAGACACTGCATACCAGAGGTGCACGTGGATTGCAGCTTAAACAAGGGCTCAGTCTTCGAGAGACCACTGCTGAAGATGGTCTTCGGCTCTCTCTCATATCTCTACGGCGTCTGTCTTGTTTTGTTTTTTTCCCTCTATTCTTCCTCGTTTACCTACCTTTTGTCTTTGTTTTGTCAATCTGTCCATGGCCCCTCACACACACACACTTTCTGTCTTTCTCTCTCTGTCTTGCGCTCATAAAAACACACACACACACACACACACACCTACCTCTTGGATAACGAGAGAGAGTGTACAAACCCTCCTCCTCTCCCACAAAGCCCTGACTGTTCCCTGGTCCACTGGGCTCCTCCGGTACACATGGCCCCTACACACACACACACACACACACACACACCAGAAAGCTCATAAACCCTCATTGGCAATTGCAGCATTCAAATGTTCAAGATGGCATAAAAGCCCCTAACTCTTTTAAAACTCTACAGGTGAAATGTGTGTGCGCACGTGAGAGACCCCAACAAAACCGCAGCGTTCACAATGCGTGTCTCATTTAAATATTCCGGAGCTGTTTAATTTTTCTGAAGCCACTGGGGGGAAAAAACATTCAAATGAACAACGGCATCAGCAAATCAAGTTTCTCCAGATTGGCATGCATCCCTAATGAGCGGAGAGGGAAAAAAAAAACAACGCATTGGCTTCGGAGCTGTTGATTCCCAACCAATGTCGGTCTGTCTGTCTCTGTAATAGGCTGCCCTGCACTCTTCGCTCCACAATGTTTACGCTCCATCTCCCCGCTGTCTTTAAAGACAACTTAGCAGGGGGAGGCTAAGCCGGGCATGAGTGTGCAAGCATGTACACACACACACACACACACACACACACACAACAGTAATCTTTCAACACACTCGTGCCATTTACACAAAGTATTTGCAGTATATATGTGTGTGTGTGTATGTGTCGTCTGTAGCACATTATCGTCAGTGCGACCTCCTCCTGTCCTCCACCACGACAGACATTCCAACCGCAGGGGTCACCGCGACAACGGGGAGCCAATTACACACCAGTGTGTTTGATCAGAACAGACGGCTGACGCACACACACTCGGACGCGTGCGCGCAAACACACTCAACGCAATTTCAAATCCACACGGTTCCAAACTCATCTCTTTTTTGGCAAATAGCTAAAGTGGCGTCCCCTCTCTTTAATTTGCATGCCTGTCATCGTCTAAGAATGTTTATATTTATTTCATTTATGCGTCTTTCTAGCCGAGTTTGTTTTGAAATCCGCGAGGATCTGGAAAAAGAAGAAGATGCTGGATGGGGGGGTACAAATACATGTGACAAGCGACACGGGACCCCAGTGCCCCTCTGTAAATAGCATGTGTGTGTGTGTCCGTGTGTGTGTAGTGCAGTATTGTAAAGTCCAGCCCCTGGGGTCCTGTGGGTGGTGGCCCCTGTATGTGGCTCTGCTGTCACATCCCTTTACGAGCCATTGCTTCGCCTGTCACACACACACAGAGCGACACACACACACATGGCGCCTGGCCTGCCATGTCCCTTAAAAGCCAGGAAGCACAGATGTGGCAGCAGATTAATGTTGTATGGCCCAGGAGCACGCATAGAAGCACACACACAGAGCGGCGGCCCGAGCTTGAACTTCACACTACAAAAACATCAAAGATAATTAATGGCACCTGCAACACTGGCTGGTAATTTTAAGATAACAGCATTTAATTTCCTTTGTGGACAGTCAGTTTTTCTGTTCTAGACTTAGTTTCTGCCTTTGACTTTCTATGATCATTCACAGATCAATTGAAAACATAACAGGCAGACAGGCTGTTGAGTTGCTGCCTTGTTAAAACTGAACGCTTAAACTCTACGGGCTGGATAGCGGGACTAGGTTTTTTATTAGAATATGTGTTCTCCCCACAGGGGTAAACACAAAATCTAAACATATAATAAAAAAAAAGATCTATAAGACAAAAATCCAACTTAATCAGAGTTACATGCACTGCTACAAAGGCCATATTAGCCTGAACGCCAAGTAGCAGTATTTGTCAGCAATTCGAGCAGCTCTGGCAAATCAGCATTTTGTTAAGTAGTGAAGTCGTCAGGGCACCACGAGTCCCCTAACAGAGCTCAAAGGAGCATCTCTGCCCAGATTCCAGGAGCATCTGTCAAAAAACAAAAAGAAAATGCTAATATGCCAAGAGGGGCTGTCTCAAAAATGGATTGACATCCGTTTGTCACACAGTCACAACTCATGAACAAGGTTTAATGAATCAACACAGAAACACTGCTGTATCCTGGATTACTTATGTTAGGGGCATCGGTTTTTATCATTTCAGTCCACACTATATTTATGACAGTAGGTGAAAACAGGTGCACAGGCCTCTGTGGTTTGGAAAGTGTTACACCCAACCTCAGAGCTGGCCACACAGGTGTGATCTGTTATACCTGTGGCCACACCCGTGGTCATGAACCGTGGGACTGTAGTGCCACTGTACGATTTTTTTCACTAGTGTTGAATCTGCCAATCACTTTCTCGATTAATGGTTTTGTCTATTAAGTGCCAGAAAAATGCTGATTAAAATATCCGACAGCCCAAGATGACGTGTTCCGATTGCTTATTGTACAACCAGCTGTCCATAACCCAAAGATTTTCAGTTTCCATTCATATGTGAAAAGCATGAAAATGTCCACATTAAGAAGCTGAAACCAGATAACGTTTGGCACATTCATTATCAGAATAGTCGTACATTAATTTTCTGTTGATCAGCTAATCGTTGCAGCATAGTTTATGCATAAAATAAACTGGACCTTTACCTCCAGAACCCTGGGTGCCCAAAATAACTTCAATCTTCTGATTTAGTCACTTCAAAATTGAAGTCATTATCCATGAAGTCTTTGTTCCTTTACTCCCTGCATGTAGTGCGCTTACTGTAAGGGCTGGGTTGTGCTCGAAAGAACTAGTTCGCACAACATGTCGTCCGACCTCGTCGGAAGGTGAAGTGTTTGTAACTGTTGATGGCGGCTTGAAATGCCGGGGTCATAAAGAGGAGCGAGACGACACTGAATATTTTTGAGATATTCTTGTAACGACACGCGTTTTCAGGCAGTCTCTCCTGGAAGGCATTCATAGTGTTGAACTTGGTTGTACACATGAAAAGTTCAAAACCCGCTTGCTTTCCCACCTCTTCACACCTGGCCAATCACAGCGCGAAGTGGGTGTGAATGGCGGGTTGCTGTTTTCGGGAGGTTACGTCGGACACCGCCCCGAATTCCGTAGAGCTGCAACGATTAGTCGATTTGATCGATTAGTTGCCAACTATTTTGATAATCGATTAGTCAATTCAGTCACTTACAGTGTCCAAGTTTCAATTAACGCAGAATCAGCCTGCGTGCGCAGACTTTTTTTGGTTTTTGAAGGATGACGGTGAGTTATTTGGGCAGTAACCTGTATTCTCAGCAGAGATCTTCTTTTTCTTCTTTTTTTAGTTTCTCGGCCCCTTCGCAGGCGTGCCAAAAAGTTAATTTCGGACACTGCACAGATGCCTCGCTGTGCACAAGGCCCTTTGTGGGGCAGAAAGCGCTGACACGTACCAAAGTGATCTATCAGTGTAGCGCGCTACCTCAATCTGCTCCCCTCACTCACGCTTCACACTCAGTGCCAGTCAGACTCTCTGCCTCCTCGTCTCTAACCTTGTCTACCTCTGGGTTCCGTCTTCTCCTCTGGCACCCTCATAAATGAATCATCACATCGCCCAGCAGAGCAGAAATGTTCCTTAATTGCACCGACACAACCAGTGCTGTCTTTCACATGCACACATATCAAACACACACACACCGTTAATGGGTGGTGGTGGTGGTGGTGGTGGTGGGGGGGGGTTTGGTTGGGACATGGCGCTGCAGCTCGCGTGTCTCGCTGCTATGTGCCCTGTCAATGCAGCTCAGTGTTAAAAGTGTGTCCACGTCCTCTCTCCCATGTTCTCCTGGTGTAATGATTTGGATCAGATGCTGCTGTGTGGAATTAGGATCCCAATCCCCCCCCCCCCCCCCCCCCTCCCTCCTGCTCTCTCCATCTCTCACACTGGCCCTCTAGCTGACAGGCATCTCGTTAGTGCAGTATGTCTGTCAGTGAGGTTCGAGATTGAGCTGTGCCCCCGCATATCCCTGATGTCTCTCTCTCACACACACACACACAAACATACACTCGCAGGCTGAGTTGACGACGGCTCTGAACAGACAGTCTCTCTGGCCTCAATAATGATCTGATGTCCTGTACTTTTAAGATGTCACTCTAATGGGAGCGTTATTTTTGTCCCCGCACACCAAAGAAGAGCATTTTGTTAAACATTGTTATCCCCCTTGTTCCCTCTCCTTCTCCCCCTCTTTATCGCCCTCCTCTTCTGTCAGGTGGAGTTCAAGATGAAGAAGGCCGATGCCATCAGATGGGAGAAGCTGGAGGGAGAAGGACAGGAGTCCAACATCAAACACTTCAATCCTAGTCAGTCCACAGCTTTGACTTTTACACTCTTTTCCCCGAACCATCCCCCTGTTTCTGCTCTCATCTCTCTGTCTCTCCCCTTCTTCCTCCTCACCCTCTTCATATTTCCCCCTCTTTCTCTCTGCAAAGATCAGTATAACCTCCTGTGTTTGTCTGTTGTGGACTAAAATAAGAGTGGGCAGTCAAGCCCTGCTAGAGTCTTTCATTAGTCTGACGGCAAAAGTAGGCAGGGAGAGGAGAGGGAAAGGTACGACAGGAAGATATGACTCAGTATTTTAGCCCACACATTGCTATTACTGACAGGATTAATTACTTATGTAAGTGTGTGTGAGTGGAAGGGGGAGTAAAAGTTAAGTGGGCAGCCAAACTATCCTTTCCATGCAACCAGCTCAGCCTCCAGGACGCCCTGTTTGTAAGTGCCTGCTTATAACTTGGACTACTGTTACATTTAAACATGATAGATGACATCTGATTTTGTGGGATCACATTGCCGTATGTCCACACTTGGCCTGAATATGTCTGCTGTGCGTCTGGTGCTGTATTTATGTAAATCTGCGCCTGGATTACATTTCCTGCTCTCCATCTCTTGTTGGGATTATAGTGGGCGTATTTCATCCCGAAAATATAGAAATCAAATCACAATGTGATCCTTCAACATCTGACTTGGATGATTCAGTGGCAAAGTGAGCAGGATGAATTCCGTTAATACATCTTGTGTGATTGGATGGTAAAAGGCAAGGTTTTTAACTGCATTCACATAAAATGTCAAAAACATGTATGAACACTTGTACTATTTCACAAAAGCAATACCCTGTTTGTTTCAGTTCTTACCAGGGATTGAAGAGCTCTGCTTATCGTCTTGCCAAATGCCTCTCAGCTGGTTTAACATCCCTCTGACTTGGTCCTTAACTGGAACTACGTGAGCTGTAGCCTTTTTAACACGATTTCCTATTTCTATCAGATCAGTACCCATCATCATCCCACTACGCCTGCAAATGGGACAAGATGGTGGTGGACATCAACGAGGAGGAGAAGAGTGAGAAGCTGGAGGGAGACGCAGCGCTCAACAAGCTCTTCCAGCAGATCTACTGCGATGGCTCAGACGAGGTCAAGCGAGCCATGAACAAGTCCTTTGTAAGTATTGTACTTAAGTGACTTGAGTCTTTTTTTGCCAGTAATCCCTTAAACCACGGTGCTATATTTGCCAACTATTTTCGCACACAAAGATCCTCGGTCTTACTCTCATAGTTGTGGATGTTCTGCCTATGGGCCGTGCTAACTTTGCACTCTCCACCTCTGTTAGAGATTCCATGATTCTACTTCAAAAGAGTTTAACATTCTGTATTTTACAAGACTAAGAGTCTATAGCCATGCTAGCAAGTCTGGGAGTCTGCACAACGGTGCTTTGAGCTAAATGCTAACTTCAGCATGCTCGCCCGCAGTTGTAATCTTTGCCATATCAGCATCTTAACAGGCTAACATTTGCTAATGAGCACTGAACACAAAGTACATCTGAGGCTGATGGGATTGTCATTAGTTTTGCAGATATTTGGTCATAAACCAAAGTGTTCAACAAATGGAAATGGTGACCTGAGTTTATCCTGAGGGTAACAAGACTGCCCAGTGACCAATTTTGGTTGCAGTCCATCCCATAGTTGTTGAGATATTTCAGTCTGGACCAAAGTGGTGAACCAGCCGACATTGCCATCCATAGAGCCAAGCTGCCAGTTAGCATGGCTAGAAAGTGTGGGCTTTGATTGCTTTGTAGGGGTTGTAATCACTGTTGCTTACTGTATGGAGGGCTGGCGGTTTGTTGCAGCCAGCTTCGGTCTTTTCATCCAGTAGATTTTTTTTATAACGTGAAACTCAGTCTCCAGCACAACGAAGCTGCAAATCTGTTGTAGTTAGACAGCTGAGATTACTCTCATCTGTGGACCCATCTAGACTTTCCAATGTTGTCATCAACAAGACCCGCTCTTTGCGGCAAAGTTTTCCTCTTCAGTCAGCACAGGAGAGCAGTGACCACAGCCCGTTGTGCTGTTGTTTCCTGAGTTGTGCGGTCTTGCGGGACGGTCCTCTTGCTGCCTCCATTCTTTGTCTTTTCTCCTCCATTTGAATGAGCTCCTTGTCTGTGTACTCTGGTTCAAATACATATGGTCATCAAAGTGAAATGACTCACAATCTTCCTCGTACTAGTCCCCTGGATAACCAGCCATTGCTCTTTTTATTTTATTTAAAAAAAAAAAAAATTTTTTTTTTTTAGAAAAGAACTGTGAAAAACACAACTTGGAAAATGGTACTGGAAACAAGCCTTGTCCACCGTGGCCACGCCCTGATAATTGACAGCGACCCACAGCCTCACGCATGTCTGCAAACATCCATTCAGGACGTGGCAGTTGTCCCAACACATACATTGTTTGGCCAGAATCACGCTTCCTGAATTGAGCAAACTTATCCTGCCCCATAGTCAGGACAGCCACAGTTATGAGAATAAGACTATGAAGACTAATAAGAAAAAAATTACTATTAGTTTCTATTTACACACACATAATTGTAAGTGAAAGGTGTTACAGCACAGACAGCGTGGACTGATGCAGCAGTAACAGATTTTCTAGTTCATGAGCTTCCATAAGACTGAATTTATGTGTATGGAAGGATGTGTGTAAGAGGGTGTGACTGAAGCTAACTTTTGATTGATGATTGGGGTAATTCAGCATTGTTAACAATCTCATGATGCCGGAGTACAACGGTACACTTGAAAAAAGATTTGCCGTCATTTCCAACATACAACCTAAAGCTGATGGTGTTTTTAACATTCACGTGGAGCAGTCATTTCTGCATTTGGAGGAGAGGACCTTTAGGAGAATAAAGGTCAGCTTATATGGAAATCAGCATTTTGAATTATTTTATGAAATAACAAGAAAATGGAGCGTTATCGGTGAAAGAAATCCAACTTGATCATCAATACTTATGCAATCAATGATGCTGCAGTGGACTTATCCAAGCATTTTAAGCAGAGCGAAGGTGTTGCATAACTACTGCACTAATGAAATGATGGCTCATTCCACTGAAGTGATTTCTCCCCGTGTCTCTCCTCCCTGTGCAGATGGAGTCAGGTGGTACAGTCCTGAGCACCAACTGGAAAGATGTGGGCAAGAGAAAAGTGGACATAAGCCCACCAGAAGATGCAGAGTTCAAGAAGTACTGAGCCCCTCCCTCGCTCTCTCCCCCTCTCTCTCTCTCTCGCTCTTTCTCCCCTCTGTTCGACATCATCTTTCTTCCCGTTTGTCCATCTGAACTCCAGCGGGAGTCCTCGTTGCTCTGCAGTCTCCGTGGCCGTCCACTTCCTCCTCTTCCCAAGCCGTTCTCAGTTGTGCCGGTGCTCTGGTGTTTTCACTAAGTGCAGGGAGCCTCCGTGTTCCCACTTTCACTCCACCAAACCACTCATGGCCTACTCTCTGCAATAACGTACTACCAGATGGGGTCAGTTAATTTGAATAATCAGTTTGAGTAAGTTGCATTATCAGGTTTTTAAAGGCCCGTGGACTCAAAAGGGAACTACGGTCTGTTTTAAAATGTGACTGACAGACCTGAAATGCTTCAATTCAACTTTCATATCTGGTTTTAAAGCATCGTTCTTTTCTCTCCTCCGCCTCTCCTGGTTTTCTCAAAACGCCCACAGCCTTTCTATTTGGGAGCCTTTTATGACTTCTTATTATCAACTCTTGTATAAAAATGTAAAGTTGTTAAAAATAAGAACCAATTGAGGTGTTTAAATGACAACTATAATTGCATTTCTTGGCTCAAGTCAACAGCAATACTGACTTGTCTGAAATGTGTCGTTCCCCCAGTGTGATTCAAGCTCCAGTGTAAATAAAAGATTTGTTGTTTGGCTCACAAACTTTTTCTCGTGTGCAATGGTTTGGTCGTCTCTGGAAACTGCGTCGGACGGGTTTGAAAGTCTCGGATGGGATCCATCAGATGCGAAAACAGCAATAAATCATGACGCAGAAGCCACGCTCTGCGATTATGTGCTGGGAGGCAGGAAATGTGGCATCCCTGATAGGAGTGCAGGCAGTTCAGATGTGGTTGACAGCTTGAGGATATGGTTTACGTATCGTGGTTGGATTGGTATCGAGGAGGAGAACCCGGAGTCGCTCGGCCAGTTGGCCAGGATGCAGCCCGGAGGCGGAGTGGTGATTGTCAGGGAGAGATGTGGGAGAGCAGGCACCTTCCTGTTCTCCAACCACATATATGCGGCAGCTGGAACTGTGAGGAGGCGTACTGCCGCTGCAAGAGAGCATTAATATGGATCAGCCTCCTAACCGCATCATCAAGCCTCTCACTGATTTAAGTGTTAAATTCATCACACATCGTTTCATCTCTCGTGACGATCAAACGCCCGTTTGTGGCTCTGGATGGAACTCTTAGCTTCATAACACACACACACACACACAAACACACACTCCTCCACTATCCCTCTCACACACACACAAACACACCGCCCCCATCCTTACCCCCTACCCCTGCCTGAGGCGGCTCTGTGACATCAAAAGGAGCTAAGCGCTTTGCATCGTGGGTAAGATCTGGGAGCGTGACGGCTACAGAGTCTTTAGTCTCATTAAAGAGTTCTAGAGCTGCAACTCTTAACATTAAAGAACTCTGGAAACTTCGTTCTGCTCATCCCTTTGGAGCAGCTACCACACGTGACACATCTCAAAACTGAAAAGTGTCTCAGTGTGGAAGACCGAGTGAGTCTCTGTGTGTGTGTGTGTGTGGGGTGGGGGGGGATTCCCAAATAAACCCAATGAAGAAGTTAGGAGCAATACGTGTTTACAAACAGGATATAAAGTCATTGGGTCATTAAAAAAACAAAAAGACTGGTGACTCTTTAAAGTTTACTTAAAAAAAGTTTATTCAGTGATATTGCACTTTGAGATAGCGTCTTCAATGCAGATGAAAATACATTTAGATGAAAGTTTCGGAGACAACTCGTACAGTACATTGTTTTAATGAGAGCTACTAGTGAGGACAAAATAGGAAAAGCAAAGAACGGAAAGGAAAGTTAAAATCACAGGAGTTTAAGAATATTTCTCACTAGACTGATGACAAGTTAAACCAACAATGATGGTATTTAAGCCAGCTGACCGCTATTGAAATACTTTGCACCCTATACATTTATTTACATCAGAAAGCAAAGAATGAAAGCAAAGGAATGATTACCAGCTCTATAAATACACGTTTACTTTTCCTATGGATAAACAGGTGGCGTGATAAATATTTGAAATCAATGCAGGCTTCAATAGGTCTCAATGCATTTCATTGAAAATGGGTCTGTTGGATGTTTCATAGTTTTTCTTTTTAATAAGACAAGCTGTGCAATGAGCAGCCACTGCGTAGGCTACCTTCACATGTGAGATCATGACGCTCCTAGGTTCTGTAGCGTGCATTTATCATGCGTGGACACGGTTACTGATGCTGTTCATTTCCAACGAATCTGCAACCATCTCCCTCTCCTAAACCTTTCCCCTTCATCTTCCCTCCCTTGGATCCCCATCCCTCCCTTGTTTCTTCCCTCCTGGACGCTACCATCTCCCAGGTTGGCGGGGCTGTCTACACCAGACCCAGAATGCGTGCCACCCACCATTTGCAGGGCATGATAACTCTGCAGACCACCCTGCAGCCTTGGTAGTTGTACGGCCACGGATCGT
The DNA here is from genome assembly GCA_011952105.1 of Coreoperca whiteheadi. Classification (NCBI taxonomy): domain Eukaryota; kingdom Metazoa; phylum Chordata; class Actinopteri; order Centrarchiformes; family Sinipercidae; genus Coreoperca; species Coreoperca whiteheadi. The sequence goes on along the minus strand of CM022487.1, from coordinate 7,628,546 downwards.
ACCCTCCCAGCGGCTCGCAGATCCTCTGGCAGTGGGTGTAGCTGCGACGGCACTCTGCGCAGCACACGCCCTGGTGGTCCAGCATGGGGTCGATGTTCATGGTGCCCTGCTCGCCCTCGAGACCTCTCTGAGAGGAGACAGAGAGGAACAGCGGTCAGAGTGTCCCCTACACAATGTTTGTGTGGCATCCTGCCATGTGATACTGTGCGTCTTTACTGGCGGAGAGCGATCGTTTCAAACCAATTAAAAATGGATTTCCGACAAGCGGGATGGGGGGGGGGGGATGTTGTCAGATGTGGGTTTTTGTTGTCAATTTTTTTTTTTTTCCAACGTAGTGCTTGCTGTTTACCCCCCTCTGTGGTTGTCAGGAGTGTTTAGCAGGGGTTGGGGGATGCTTTGAGTGAGCGGGGAGAGGGATTAGGAAAAATGGGGCCCAACATAAGGGGTGAGGATGGGAGGGCATCGAGGGCGTGTATATATGGGAGTCTGTGTGTGCTCAGCAGGGCAAAGGGGCCACAGCAGAGGGGGG